>JAFIRS010000022.1:625158-1250317 GCA_018342105.1 Gonioctena quinquepunctata | reverse complement strand
TGTCCGAAACAATTCCAGTTGTCCCTGTTGTTTTTGTTTTCTATTCTTCCCAGGAACCTCATTTCTGCTTCGCTACTGTATGTGATTGTTGGTCTAACCACTTTTTGAACACTTCGGTTTATATCTTTTTCGGTACTTCTCTTTCTCCTAGTAATGTCGGGTTCATTGTATTGAATAAATGTCCCATTCTCTCATTTATTTCCATATCCAGTTTTCTGCTTTCTTCTGTAATTGCGCCTAAATATTTGAAATGCTCTACCTGTTCAATTTATTTTTTCACAGCCTTATTTCATGGGTTTCTCTGTATTTGGAAATTATCATTGTTTTTGTTTTTCCGGCATTAATTTGCATGTTTATACTTGCTAGTACTTTTTCTAATACTGTGATGTTATGTTGTAGGAGCTCCTTCAAATCTGTCATCAGTGCCATCAGATCAGTCTGCTGTGTTTTTATTTGATTCTTCATCTTTCCTGTAACACTTTCCTTACGTATATCTTTTCTTTGGATTCTGTTATAGGCTTTTTCTGAATCTATGAAACATAGGTGTATTTATCTATTTACTACATTTAGGGGGTGTAAAAATGGATAAACCCTTAAAAGCGACGTATCTTTCAAAAGGCAAAAATGAGAGCCCCGCCCCCTTTGTGGGGAGTCACGCCACTGTTAAAAAGTGTAGGATACCACAGAGCATTGAGATTCCATCGGCATATATATAGTGATTGAAAATATATCAACCAATGCGAATAATAGATCACCTGTGTGTTAAGAAAGTTAAACAATTACCGATAAATATTTATAACACGACTTGCATTATCTAAATATGTTCTGATTCATATTAATAGAACATCATGGATAATTTTTCCTCAGGTGTTTACTATGGATGGCGAATTCTTGAAATTTTTTTGGATATTATTCATGTGGAACAGCGTAAACAGGTGGATGGATTTTTTTCTTTGGAAATTGATACTTTGTTTCAATGATCAATCAAATACATCGTTTATTTTTCTTCTTCCTAAACCATCAAAATGTTACGGAAATAAATTCTTGATTCAGTATTTATTGGCGTTGTGGACGTTATTGTTTTTGCTCTAGTAAAAATGATATCGGTATCCAAAAAAGTGCACTTTTTGGTACTAATCATGCCTTTTGCTACTAGGGATGTATCAAAACAAGATGTCTTTTAAGTATTGTTTGAAGCTTGTTTTTTGTGGAGTAATACTCATTCTTGACACTTTTTTTGGGATTATAACCTTCCACAATCTGAAAACAAAATTAAATGGATCTGGGAAACTATACAAGTGTAGAATGGCAAAGAAATTACTTTGCTCCAATAAGTTACTGCGTAAACCAAATTATTTTTCACGAATTAAAAAATATTCAATTAGTCAGTAATTTGTATTCTAATTTTTGCGTATCACAAAAAATTATTTAATTTAAAGATACTTCTCTATATACTATTGACGTTTCGGGAACTGTATCCGTTCCCGTTTTCAAAAAATCTTTTGAATGTAGATTAAAATTTCATCGAGATTATATTAGGAATCGACAGGTTCAAAATCATTAGAACTTGTTGAAAAGGGAAACATTTGCAATTGAATAGAAATATTTTTCTGTGAATTGAAAAATCTAACAGAAAACAACTACTTTCCCGGCTAAAGCCATGCTGGGCATTGAACTACATCTGATAGATATTCTGAAAGGACCCTATCTCAAAAGAAAGAATCTGAAATTGAAAATTTGTATTTTCATTCAGATAGTTATTTGATTTTCTATTCCAGTCTGGCAGATAGTGACTAAAGTTTATCTTTCAGTCGCAGATGATTCGACATCTGATTTTATGAACATCCTGTTCATTTTTTCAAACAAATCATCAGAACATATTTTGAAATCCAATGGCAACCACATGGTAGAATGGAATGAAATGAAAATTCTAGTCAAAGAATCCAATAACAAGAAGAGAAAACTAAAAGAATCCGCCCTCATTTTACTATCTGGTGAGAACTGTATATCAACAAATTCTTCTGATATGGATCACACGTGGAAACCCTTACTGGAAGATCTTGCATTTGGCAGAGCGATAATGGATTGACTCCATTATCCGGAAAACACTCCATACATCAAATAAACAAGCTAATGTCTCATCATCCTTTTGACAGAAGTCTTTTGACATTAATTAGTCAAAAAAGACCACGTTCAAGAGACACTGCGAGAAAAACAGCAAAAAACTGAGAAATTTTAATATACATTCAAAAGATTTTTTGAAAACGGTAACGGATACAGTTCCCGAAACGTCAAGAGTATATAGAGAAGTATCTGTAAATTCAATAATTTTTTGTGATAGGCAAAAATTAGAATATGACAAATTACTGACTAATTGAATATTACACTTATATAAATTCCCTGATCCATTTGATTTTGTTTTCAGATTGTGGAAGGTTATAATCCCAAAAAAGTGTCGAGATATCTTTTATTCAAACTGTGAGTACATTCAATATAATGGTGGCAACACTGAAGCGGTCTATTAAATGCCACATATTTTGTTCTCCATTAGTCATTCTCATTGTACTCCTTATCTAGTCAATAGGCTTTCTTAGCGCATTAGAAAATGATCTGATAATAATAATTCATATCCAATAAAATGAATGCACTCGTTATTAAAAGTATTCATCCTCATGCGATTTCGTTTGAAAATAGCTTCTTATATATGTGTCTCTATCTTTTTTGGTTCGTGATCATAATCTCTATTTAGCAAACAATAGGTAACTGAAAAATGTTATCGAGCAAACTCCAACTGCATCACGTTTGCTCGTGTAAGAGTATACAGTATATTGAAATAATGACAAGTGAAAATGTTCGTGACTTTGAAATAGCTATTAGTTCTTGAAAAATGATCCTTGGCCTTCCCAAGTACCCATTCCTTTAGACTTGTCGTCAAAACAATTTGCCACGCAGAACATTCAGCGTTCAAAATAACTGATGAACTTGAGGTTCATAAAGAGTTAAAAACACGTTTACTCAATGAATGAACTGCAATTCGAACCAAAACCGACATAACTTTAAAAAATACAGCAATTCAACTGAGTGTATTATGAAAGCATAAAGTTTTTTCGTAAAATAACTCGTTTTCTTCTTCTTGTACTGCTATCTCATATAAAATGTATTATTTTGAAAAGTTATATGAGGAAAGTGATACTTGACATTGAATTTTCTATAAATTTGAAGAATATTTTAATAATACATGAAATAACACTCGTATTTGATAGAAACTGTACACTTTCCCTAACGCTGGTTTTCCAAAACGAATAGAATTCATCAGGAGTTGAATTGTACCACCAAAAAACGGTTCTGAACCCGGAGAATTTAAAAATGAATGCTGTTCTCACCACGCCTTTTGGTATAGGCTAAATTATTGAAAATATAAGTTTCAACATGGCCAATTTGTCAATTTTCTAATTCAGATCTTACTAGGACCTCATATAGATGAATGAGTTAAAGAGGAATGTTTTCCAAAAAGAAAATACTCACCAGAAATTATGCCGGAAGAATTGGGAAACATATTTTGGGAGCATCAATGTTACAAGTGATTTCTGGTGAATTTTCATTTTTGGAAAACATTCCTCTTTAACTCAGTCAGCTATATGAGTCCACAGTCAAGTTTGGATTGAAAAATCAATTAACTATCTGAATGAAAATTAAATTTTTCCCTTCAGATTTTTCTTTCGAGTTAGGGTTCTTCACAATAGCTATCAGATGTAGTTCAATGTCCAGCGTGTGCTTCAGCCGAAGAAGTATATTCTTTGTTTTTAGGAACTTGACTTGCCAGGGAATGTATCAAATCATTCAATTGTGTGTGTGATTGTGTGTACAGTGTTATCACTATTGATCCAACATGGATGTTCCTAAAGGAAAAAGAGGTGGAATTAAATTGATTTTCATACCAAAAAGATCACGTTAAATTTTGACAATAATTGTTAAGAAAAGACATGAAAATTTCAATTGTAATTTTAAATTGTAATTATTTGATATAACTTTGAGAAAGAGAATAGAACTGAAACGTTATCAATGGAAGTATATTTTGTATTAATAATTTCCAGTATTATTTTTGTGAAATATTTTTAATCAATACTTACTGACAAATTTGAAATTTTCTTAGTATGTTTTTGAATCCAGATTACCAAAACACACTAACGTATCGAAGCAAATTTCTTGAACGGATAACTGACATTTTTTACTTCCATAGAGCGTTATGTTGATAATTACATTGATTAGTATCCCGTATTCTAAAATTTGGATAGAAACAGGGATAGTTGAGTATTAAAAAAGTTTTTGGTAATTGTAATACTATAAATTTCTCAAAAATAATTAGACCTAGAATCATCACCCTTTTCACTTCAAAATAATACCGAACTAAACTTTTCCAAAACTAACAGATATTTTTTCAACTATTGGAAAATAGGCGGGTCAGTAAGCTCTACTATCATATCAAATTTGAGTTTTTTCCGTCTCTAAAAACAATATGTGACAGATAATAATAATAATAATAATTTTTATTCACAATAATACATTACAATCATTTATATACTCTTCTATATGAATACAAAATGCACACAATAAAAATATTGAGGCGGTAAATGAAAGAAATTTAGCCCTAAAAATAAACTTGAGCAAGGGCATACATGACATTTCATGAACACTCAAAATTGTTTTTTTAACTAAATTAAGGATAATACATATATGGCTTCATTATAGATTAACCATGTATAAACAAACACACACTATCGAATATCATTTGTAAGCAACTCAAGTTATTAAATGTGTTTCAGCTACGATTTTTTTGTTAGATAAGTCTAAAGTAGGGATTTTTTGTTGTAATGAATTCGCTCAGCAAAAGGTGCGGAATCGTCAACAACCATTTTTTTATTCGCGATTTAAACAAATTCAGTGAGTTGATATTTTTGATTTCTTGTGGTAACTCATTGAATATTTTTGGACCTACATAGGTAGAACATAGAAAAATCGAATTAAACGGTTTTCTTCACATAAAGGATTCAATATAAAATTGAACCAGAAAATGGTAGATCTCAGGTGAAAAACAACTACTTTCCTGGCAAATACCACGCAGAACGTTGAATGATATTCACCTGAAAATCCATGCATACTTCCATATAATATCAATGGACATTGAATGCAAATGTTTCTTTCTGATAAGCTTGATTATGTTTAATTTATGTCGTGTTCACCTAACAATCCGCATACCGGTTTCAGGCTTCTTGGCCCTCATCAGTACGGAGTAGTCAACCAGCCAAAGGTCCAAAGAACTCTGGCTGAAGTGAGACACAACGTAAACAAACCATCATCGAGCTTGTAACACCTATAGGTACGCCGTAAAGATAAACTTTAACTGGCGGTACCTAGTGACGAAAGAAACACTCCGAAAATCTCCCACCTCGATAGGTTTCTAAATAAAGATTCCTTTCAGTAGGAGTGGCAAGCCTGTTCAGCATATAGTGAAAATAAGTGCCATGTGAAGTGGAATGAATAGAAAAATCGAATTAAACGGTTTTCTTCACATAAGGATTCAATATAAAATTGAACCAGAAAATGGTAGATCTCAGGTGAAAACAACTACTTTCCTGGCAAATACCACGAGAACGTTGAATGATATTCACCTGAAAATCCATGCATACTTCCATATAATATCAATGGACATTGAATGCAAATGTTTCTTTCTGATAAGCTCGATTATGTTTAATTTATGTCGTGTTCACCTAACAATCCGCATACCGGTTTCAGGCTTCTTGGCCTCATCAGTACGGAGTAGTCAACCAGCCAAAGGTCCAAAGAACTCTGGCTGAAGTGAGACACAACTGGTATTTGCCAGGAAAGTAGTTGTTTTTCACCTGAGATCTACCATTTTCTGGTTCAATTTTATATTGAATCCTTTATGTGAAGAAACCGTTTAATTCGATTTTTCTATTCATTCCACTTCACATGGCACTTATCTTTCACTATATGCTAGACGGGCTTGCCATCCTACTGAGAAGGAATCTTTTATTTAGAAACCTATCGAGGTGGGAGATTTTCGGAGTGTTTCTTTCTGTCACTAGGTACCGCCAGTTAAAGTTTATCTTTTCCGGCGTACCTATAGGTGTTACAAGCTCGATGATGGTTTGTTTACGTTGTGTCTCACTTCAGCCAGAGTTCTTTGGACCTTTGGCTGGTTGACTACTCCGTACTGATGAGGGCCAAGAAGCCTGAAACCGGTATGCGGATTGTTAGGTGAACACGACATAAATTAAACATAATCGAGCTTATCAGAAAGAAACATTTGCATTCAAGTCCATTGATATTATATGGAAGTATGCATGGATTTTCAGGTGAATATCATTCAACGTTCTGCGTGGTATTTGCCAGGAAAGTAGTTGTTTTTCACCTGAGATCTACCATTTTCTGGTTCAATTTTATATTGAATCCTTTATGTGAAGAAAACCGTTTAATTCGATTTTTCTATTCATTCCACTTCACATGGCACTTATCTTTCACTAGGTAGAACATCTTTGTCCTATTGCTTTCTGAGCTCTGGGTACTGTTATAGCATTGTTTCTATATCTTGTATGATATGTGTGTTCGATAGGTTTCCAAAATTGTCTATCTTTGTATTGTTTCAGTAACAGAATCTTGGCATAAAGTTGATGTAGATTGAAAGTTTCTGTCTCTTTATAAAGCATTTGAGTACGGTAGGTTCTGGGTTTTTTGTAGATTATTATTAGTATATATTTTTTTATTTTTTCTAGATGACTGATTTGAGTACTTGCAACCATTCCATATGATAATGATTAATGATAATGATTGATAATGATTTTTATTTTACCAAAGGTGTATACAATATACATAAATAATGGATAAATGAGTTGTAAGGTAAAATAAAGGTGGTAATCCCAAAAAAGCTCTCGAGGAGCTTGTCTAAGGGAATTTCCTACTCTATAAATAACAATTACAAATGGTGCTAAGGATTACATGACAATACATAAGTATATTAGGATAATTTAATGAGGTATAATATAATGTAGATAAAAGTATGAGGTTACAATATAAAAGTTTTTTTTAAGAATTTTTAAAAACCGCAAAAAATATAATATTATTGCAAAAATAGTGAATATGTTGTGCAGAATAGATACATTAAAAGTAGCACATTATAAATAAACGAATAAATCAACCAGAAGTCAGGGATTGATGAGGTTGTGGAAAACGTATCTGTTCATTGTCAAAATCCAAGCTTTCCTTTTTTTTATATAGGGTTTTGGAGTTAATAGTTTTTAATGAGATAGGTAGCAAGTAGATTACGACTCCGTCATTTTGATTGTTTCTGAATTCATTGTTGTGAAATTTTTTCATAGTTTTGTAAATTTATTGAGCTACAGTCTTTTATTTCCCATGTCTCAGTGAGTATTATGCATGTGAATGTTTTTCAAATTCAGACATGAACGCTTGGAATTCGTCAATGCTTGTGTATGCTACATATGTTATATGGTAAATAGAGAACTGATCTTCTGATTTATTTATACCCTTTTTTTGATAGTTGTTCATTAGTTCTGTTGAATTATCTACTATGGTCGTTTTTATGGGTTCATTTGAGAAATCCCGTATATATTGATCCATGATTAAATTAATTAATGGAATGTTTTTTATTTTTAATGGTGATTACGACTAACCTTAGGAAACAAATTACTTTCTTCTCTCATTATTTGATCTGGTTTCACTTTTTCAATGTTTTGATTAAATGGTTTGGGTGGCTGTTTCTTGATAGCGCCTGATGATCCACTTGGTTTGGGGGTGATTGGTATGTTGGTAGTTTCTTGATTTAGTTTTGTGATTCCGTCATCGAATGCTTCTTTGATTAAGGGTTGTGTAGCTGTTGATGGGAGGCTCCTTCTTTCCAATTGTTCTCCCGTCTCTTCTTTTTCAGCTTCGAGAAGTTGCTCCACGGAGTATTCTCTTCCGTCTATTATCAACTTGTTTTTTCTAATGAACGATGTCCGGTCGTGATACTGCCTGTTTGCGTTAAGATGTCTTTCCAAAACTGCTAATTCTTCTCTTTGCTGAGCGGTGAGATCGTGGGCTATCGATATTTTGATTCCTTTTAGTTTATTACAGTTGGCAAGTAGGTTCTTTTTGGTTAGGTTCGAAACAAATTCTATTTTCACTGGACAATTTATTTGAGATCCCAAGCAGTGTATATTTTTTACTTGATTTGCTGTTATCTCTATTTCTAGCAGGGTTTTCAATTCATCTTTTATAAAATCCAACGATATTTCGTGGCGATGCTTATTTAGTCCAAAAATGACTATGTTATTTGATACCTGCTGACGCTCTAATTTCTCAACTTTGTCTTTCAAAAAGGAATTTTCTGCTTCCAGTTTTCTAATTTTCTCATAGGATTCCTCGATTCTGAGTTGTATGCGCTTCGCTAGCATCTATTGCAATTTTCAATTCAGTTCTGTGCGTCGATCCCAGAAAGACTCATTCTTATTTCGATTTTATCAAGTGTATGGCAAACTTTATTCTGATGGTAGATAAGGCTATTTGTTTATGGTTTTTGTCTCTCTTTCGTGTTGTATTATCATTTAATTGTTTTTACACTTGATTTTATCACTATCTCAGTTCTTCGCAGATTCACAAACGGATTAGAAAGTTTTCACTCTTTCGTGTTGTGTTTATTATTTGGAACTCATTTAATTGTTTTTACACTTGATTTTATCACTATCTCAGTTCTTCACAGATGCACAAACGAATTAAAAAGTTTTATGCGGCACCATAGAAAAACACGTCTGATGTTAGGTGTGACTCCACTAATGAGTAATAAAGAATTTTGAGATATCTATAGTTGAGAATATTTGAGAGATGTTTGAACTTGTAGATTATAAAATGAAGTTTTTTTATAATGTAATTTATGTGTACGTCCCATTTCAAATAAGGATCAATTATTCCTAGATATTTCATGCTATCTCTCGACCCTATCGAAAGTTTGTTATCATTGTCACTATTGATCACTATATCTCTGAAAGTTGGTATTTTATTCTTGTTAGAGGTGAATGACATATAAATGGTTTTCTGGAAATTGATCGTTAATAATTTATCGTTGAAATAGTTAATAATATATTTGAAGTCTTCCTCAACAATACCCTTGAGCTGTTCTCAACTTGATCCTCGCGGTATCGTCTGCGAAGCTCACTATGTCTCCTTGTGTTACCTGTTCAAATAGACCATTTATGTATATGTTAAAAAGTAATGGTCCTAAAACAGTTCCCTGTGGCACGCCAAAGTCTACTTTTCTTGGTTCGCTCAGTATTCCGTTGACACAAACTAACTGTTTTCTATTGCTCAAATAACTCTCAAATAATTTGTATGGTGTACCTCTCAGTCCTATGTTTTCAAGAACAGAAAGAAGCTGAACGTGATCAACGATGTCGAAAGCCAAATCGACAAAGATACATATGGATGGTTGTTTTTTATCTGTAGAGTTATTGATCATAGCAGTCAACTTGGCAATAACATCCGACGTTGAACGGTTCTCCCTAAAACCATACTGATTTTCAGAGAGAATCGAATATTTATTCATAAAACTTAACATTCTTTTTTGTAAGACTTTTTTCTAATATTTTGGCTATACTTGAAATCAGGGAGATGGGTCTGTATTGGCCCACATCCAACCTCTCTCCGTTCTTGAAAATCGGTGTTATAATTGCTTGTTTAAGAGCATCTGGGAATATACCTTGAGTTAGATTGTTATTCACGACGATAGACAGAATGTCTGAATATTTCATAATAATACATTATAACGTAGATGCGAACTTTTTTAGTCTTTTCGTATGCGTATCTCATGTATTCCATCAAGTCCGCCTCTGAACAGAAATGACCAAAAACAAAGGACAGGAGGATGACTAAAAGTAAATACGATTTGGATTGTAAACACTTGAGTCATCACTTGTTTTTATGTGTGATTTTCTGTCATAATGGGATCGCTGAAAATGGTAAGAAATTCCTCAGTTTGTAAATCATTTCACAACCATGTATAAACGTATTTCTCACAACCTGACCGCAGGTTGAATAATTATTCCAGCGAAATATCTAATTAAAATTATTCACTAACCTACTAATCATCATAATATGCAAAAATGGCATCATGAAATTGAGCTTTAATCACTCCCTTAGTCGTATGAATGACTAATTCGGAAAGTACGTCCGTACGCTAGTTTTCAAGGAAGTCTCTCTTTAGTCATTATTTATTCTACCGGCCTTCCACTTCTGAAAATTCGTACTAACGTTCAGATATATCATTTCCGGATTTTTTGAGACTGTATAATTTCAACAGAAACACATTCGAATATTCACCACAAAAATAAAATGCCTGAAATTATTTACAGTTCCATATGAATCAGCAATTATCTCTTTTCATCTAGAATCATTATTTTTAACAAATCTTAAAACCTTCAAAAATGCCCACATTGTTTGCTGATGAGATTAATCGAATTTAACATTGTCAGTATTAACTATGGCTGTCATGATTACTTTGTGTGGAGTTACGTACCATCCTTCAAATCTGACCTCATAATTCGTTGGTAAACTGTTGATACGGTGTCGGGAATATTCATTTAATCACCGTTTTTTTTTAAAATTATTCAACGTGCCAACGCTGGATTCTGATCATATTATTTTCTTGTGCGACAGATTATCTCTAAACGAATTACATTTGAAGAAGAGTCCATAACGGTCAAAGTTTATCGCATTGGTTGCGCGTATTGATTCCAACAAGAATAAGCCTTTGACGGACACCTGCACTTCGGCTTATACTGTAATGGAAATGTCATTTTAAATCATTTTTCCTAGAGTTTTTACATTCAACTAGAATGCAGTTAATGAGTTCGACAAATTTGAAAAAATCGCAGTACCAGACCAATGCTTTGTATTTAATAATAATATAATAATACGTTTATTTGTCTTTCTACCAGTTGGAGAAATACTGCTCTTCCAATCAAACCTACTCCTAACACTAAATCTGAAACTACAACCCAATAAACTACTGACTACAGTGGATTTGAATTCGCAATTCAGGAGTTCGGAACAAATGATAGCACGTGAACATTACCGTGATACAGGACAGCATTCAATTCTTGTAAAAAGATTAATAGTTATTTATAATCTAAATTCGAAAATAGAGAATAAATTTACTCATAGCGAAGAGTAATACATACATAACGAGTCATTTTCATGTGCTAATGTAGAAAAGAAAACAATATTTTCAATATTTTTTTTTATATTTCTTACATACTTATATTAATATTTCTTCAATATTTTTTTATTCGTGTAATTCACACATCAGACATGTAAATTTTAATTAAATTTTATCAATTGTTTGTGAAAATATTCATTCACCTCTAATTCTAAATAGATTACTGATTTCTGTCGCTGCTGCTTGGCTAATCACTTTCGCATGTATGCTGGAATAATATTTTTTTTTACTTCCCGCACCTGGCACACATGACCCGATCGCACCAATGCTGCTCTTTTTTTCACAGACTGATTCTCGAAAACGATGTGGCTTGAAATGGGTAAAAACCAAGGTGCAACCACTTGATCCCTCACGAATATAAAACACTTTTCAACTTGACAATGAATTACATGTAAACACTACGATGACAGGCGAATTACGTATTCGCAGTACATGTGTTCAGTCGTTTAAATGCAATTCGCAGACTACTTCTCTCAATCTGCATTTTATTCATTACTAGGGCAATTTCCGAAACCGTGGCTCAATTTGATTCAAAGGTTGTAGATGTCGAATCACAACGCAACTGTTGCACTTTAAAAACACTCTATTTATCAAAGGGTATAGTACGGCTAATTTGCGCTATCTGGAATAATTCGCCCGATTCCGCCACTGCGGCGCCACTTACAAAGGTGTTCCAAGTCCATAACATAACAAAAATGCCCTATCAACTGTGGAGCATATTCGCAGCTGCAGGCGTCTTATCAATGAGCACGAGATAAGACGATAGATATGCCGTCCTTCGAAGGGGACGTTAAGATGGCGGTCCCGAGTCCATAGACATTGAGCTCGTTAAAGAACCCTACCTCTGAAACAGCAGAGGGTTCGGCAAAATGTATGGTTGGGGGTAGTGTGCTCACCGGCATCGGTGTTCAGCCTTGGTCGCAGAAATAGGCCGACGTCAAATAAAGCAATAAAAAAATGGCTCTCCACTATTTTATCCAAATCCCAGATCGGTGTTTCTACTCGGCCTTTTAAATGGCATTACATTGTTTCCACTTATCCATAGTAATAGTCGAAACTGCTTTATTGATGGTTATTCATGATTCTTAAAAGTGGCATTTTAATTTGAACAACCCCACGAACAAAATAAAAACACTTTTAACAAATGTGTCATGCAATATTTTTTGTACAACTGTTGCTGATAGTAGAAAAAAAACACAACTTCTGTAGGATTCGAACCTACGATCTCTGGACTACGAGGCGGACGCTCCACCCACTTGAGCTAACAAAGCACTTGGTAATAAATTCCGGTTATTCTGTATTTTCAGTAATTTTTAATAGAAATTGAAACATAAACACAAAACTAAAGGTTTCTGGAAGGTTTGAAGATTTTTCAATCAATATTATATCTAATAATCGGTATGGTAAACTACCTGTGTCTCTACCTAAGCTTAGCGTTTTCTTAAAAAAAACTCCATTTGTGAAACAAATCCGACCATATTGTTATCTCTTATCGCTGGGACGGATTTATATCTACATAATATTATATGTTGAAAAAAACTTTTGAAGTAAGGAAAATATAATCAGGTAGGCGATTGTAAATCTATTATTTTATTGTACCTGGAATAGGAAATCACAGAGCATACTTAAGCGTTGTCCATTGTTAAGGCTAATAATATTAACAGTCACTAAGCTGGTAGGAAATATCTTCGAACCAACTTTACAGGGTTATTGGTTATATTTGGACCAATAGATATCCTCCTTATTTGAAGAGCTAGAAAAATGGTTAAATTAGGAAAGTTGTAGCATTTTTTCTGAACCGCCAGAAATGTAAATAGAAAAACAATTGATATTAAAAAGTTATGATATTTAAAAGTTATGAAGTATTTTCTAATGGGACACCCAGTATATTATTGCATTTTTGGGTTCTCCGTAAAATTCTAGATTTGTTTCATACATGATGTCCTATATCTACTTGCACATTCCTATCTTAGTTTTTCATAAGCTATCCAATGACATCAACTTTAGATTTAACCTCGTACGCCTATGGAATATGGCGAAGACGACTTGGTTTTACAGTTCAATAATGGTTTATTACTCTCTCACATTAGGAAACAGAGTATAGTAGGTTTTCTATGTTATTTTGCACAAATTTTATACATTTTATGGTTATTTGCATTTAAGTTAAAAGATATGTTGACCAGCGATTGTTCATTTTTCTGCTATTTCAGAGCAGAACAAAATCGGACGATGCAAATTCTCCAATACTTTTTGACCAAGAATAATGATAAATGTTGTATGTGGAGTATACGTATGGTTTATTCGAATATTTTCTCATCGATAGCCAAATTGTAATCAAAACATTACGTATTATTACCTAGCGGCGAACCAATGGCGAAAGTGAGGAAAACTATGAAAATATCCCGTGTTCCACAATGACATGCAAAACAAATGGGCGTGTTTCTTTTTTGTGTATAACTTAAGACAACAAGGTGCAATTTGAAAAATTCCGAAACGGAATGTTAATCAAAATGAAAGTACTACTACAAGTATGTCATACGTTGATAATAATGCTAGAATGAATAGTTAAACCTGCACTCATTTGTAGGAAACTGGACACTTAGCTAATAACCGATAATATATCAGTCGGTTTTTGTTTCTGAAGAACAATCTATATATCGAAAGGTCGTTGTACTTATCTCAACATTACACGCTAATTATTTCTAAATACCCCAGATAATTTTTTGTAAAACTTCTTTTGTAGAATAAAATCAATGAAAATCAAATCAAAAATATTTATTTACCAATTAACTATATACTTACACATCATTTCAGCTTGAAACTAATATACAACTAGGAATATCACAATAATGTAACGAACCTAGGCCGGACCTGTCGCCTCACATGTTGCCGTCGACAGCGATGAGATCATCCCCGGAGATGTTCGAGAACCATCCAGTCGCTTTTCCACGTAATGCAACGGTCAATATTGGAAACAATTGGAACAGCCGTCGCCAACTGGAAGAATTCGAAACATCGAGAATGCTGTATCGGAGATAAATAGACCGCCCTCAAGAGGGAGTAGACAGTCTGAACGAGCCCATACCATCGAGCTATACAGTGGCGTAGTAATATAAATTAAGTTGTAGATTCAGTGTGAAATAAATTATTTAAACCAAGTTAAGTTTATTTACGTTACAATTGGTGTCAGAAGTGGGATTTTGAAAATAAACAAGTGATCGTGGAGTGGATAGTCAGAAAAATAAATTGATAGACCTTTTTGTACGCCCAAAATAGACAGTGGCCCGGTTTTCGCGAAGTGGACAATTGTGCGTGGGAATATAAACTGATACACTGTTCGCGTGAAACAGAAAATAGACAGTGGCCCGGTTTTCGCGAAGTGGACAATTGTGCGTGGGAATATAAACTGATACACTCTTCGCGTGAAACAGACAATAGACTGGTGGCCGTGGAAAAGAATTCACGAAGTGAATTTTTAACAAACTGATAAACTTTTTCCTGTGAAACAGACTGATACCTCGTCAAAGACAAAATGTGTTCAAGAAAAGTGCGCCTTGCGGATTTGAAGGTAGCGGAATTGAAACAGGAATTGGAGGAAAGGGAACTGGAAACAACGGGTAAAAAGCAATTACTCAGGAAAGACTTGCAGAAGGACTTATACAAGAAGGTGAGGACCCGAAACATTTTTATTCGAAGTTCCGGAGGTGATTTAAGTTTGGTAATGAATAAACTCGAAGAAACTACTAAATCCGTGAAAGAAGAACTGCAACAAAATTCGAGGACTTTGGAAGAAAATGCTAGAAATCTGGAAGAAGTTTCAAGAAAATTCTAGAAATCTGGAAGAGAAGCTTCAAAGAAAATTCAAGAAGCCTGGAAGAGAAGCTTCAAGAAAATTCTATAAATCTGGAAGAGAAGCTTCAAGAAAATTCAAGAAGCCTGGAAGATAAGCTCCTAGAAAATACAGAAGGCCTAAAAAAAGAACTCTGTGGTGTGGCGAATCGTCTAGAAAAAAGAATAGGAACCGTCGAGGCAGAGATGGACAAGATGAAGGAAACGATCAGTAAGCTGGAAAAACGAATTGATAGTGCGCCCTCCACAGAGATGGTTAACAAAAATGCAACGCTGGACTTGAGTTTGAACGTGGATAAAGTTCAAGAGGGTATACAAGATGTCAAGGTCATTTCTGAAATAGGGAAGCTTTCCATGAAGCCGCCTCAATTCGACGGAAAAACTCCATGGGAAAATTACCGCCGACAGTTTGAAGCAGCGGCAAAGCAAATGGATGGAATGCAGGGAAAGAGCTGTAGCACTAACACTTGCATTACGTGGAGAAGCGACGAATATTCTACAAACTCTTACCGCCCAAGAACAGGAGGACTATGATCAGCTGATTAAACATCTAGAATTACGATATGGCCAGGCCCATTTGGAACACGTATACCACTCCCAGCTGAAAAATCGCTGCCAAAATCGGGCGAATCCTTACAAGAATTCGAAACTGACATTGCACGCTTGGTTCGTCTCGCATATCCAGCCACACCAGAAAATGTAATGGAGCGACTAGCGGTTCAAGCATTCCTGGATGGACTCCGTGACCAAGAAACCAGACAAGCGTTGACACTAGCCCGTCCAACACATCTCGTAGACGCACTGGCACGCGCTTTGGAATTCGAGGCAGCGAAACAATCTTGCAAAAGCCAGAGTAAAGTCCGAATGATTGAGGAAGACTCACAGGAGCCTGCTAATTTGGAAGCTGCCATAAGGAAAGTGATTAAGGAAGTGTTCCCTGAGAAAAGACAGATAAGATGCTGGAATTGTGGCAAAATTGGACATGTGCGTAGCAAATGTCCAACATTCAAACACGACTCCGATGCAGGAAAACTAAAGAAGGTCGACGAGAAGGGGCAATCGTCGGCCTGTGTCCAGCAAGCCCCGGTTAACAACGCATATGTCGCTATCCTGAAACGACAGAACAGAGGTGTTTTCGTAGACGGTCTCATCAATAACGAGCCTTGCACCATGCTGCTAGATACAGGTGCGACTAGGACAATTCTCGGACCTTCCTTTGCCAGAACACCGGAACGAATTGAACCGACAACTTGGAAGCTACGCACAGCAACAGGGATGCCAGCTACTGTATATGGCGAGCTACCGATTGAAATAATTTTGGGCAGCACTAAAGTGAAACATCAGGCACTCGTAGCGGACATCGAAGACGATGCAATCATCGGAATGGACATCATGAATTCCAGAGGGTTTGAATTGGATTTCAAAGACGGCGTCCTACGTGTCAACGGAGAAGAGCTGGTACTTCATGGGAGAAGTGAAGAGTTGATCCGTGTGCTGTTGGCTGAAGATGTAAGCGTACCTGAGAGGGCTGAAACCATCCTGGAGGCTCGCCTGGACGGGAGTGCGAGCAGTGGAGACGTGATGATGTTCGAGCCCAAACTTCATGATGAGAAAATTGGACGAGGGTTGCCCTAGGGAAAACCCTGTTACGTGCTGAAAAATTTGTACCGGTAAGGGTCATGAATGTCAATTACTTTCCAGTGACCTTAAAGAAAGGAACAATTTTAGGGCACTGCTCGTCAGTTTCATCTGTGATCCGGGGCGTACGAGGTACGATTAGCCAACCCAACAACTTGCCCACAGAACTAGAAAAATTAGTTGCCATCTCTTCCAAAGACATAAAACCAGCTCAACAGCCCAAACTAAGAGATTTAGTCAAAAGTACCAAGACATCTTCGACACCGGACAAGGAAAAGGGGTCGAACTAAGTGGTCCAGCACAAGATTGATACTGGGGTGCCCGACCGATCCGGCAATCAGCAAGAAGACTTCCTCTTGCCAAGAAGGAAGAGGCTGACAAAATAGTCAGCGATATGGGAATAGAAGGAGTTATCGAACCATCTGACAGTCCCTGGTCCTCTCCAGTCGTACTGGTGAAGAAAAAGGATTGATCGACGCGCTTTTGTGTAGACTATCGCCAACTTAATAATGTCACGAAGAAGGACAGTTACCCTCTCCCGAGAATAGATGACACCCTAGACACGTTGGCTGGTTCCACGATTTTCTCGACCCTTGATCTGAAGAGTGGATATTGGCAAGTAGAACTGGCTCAGGAAGATCGAGAAAAGACTGCTTTACCATCGGCTCAGGATTGTGGCAGTTCACCGTTATGCGATTCGGGCTCTGTAATGCTCCCGCTACATTCGAAAGATTGATGGAAACAGTACTGCAGGGACTCTCATGGAACACGTGTCTAGTGTATCTCGACGACATAATTGTGGTCGGCAGATCGTTTGAGGACCATGTGAAAAACTTGGAGGAAGTATTCCTGCGACTGAGGAACTCCGGATTGAAGCTGAGCCTAGAAATGCCATCTGTTCCAAAAGAAGTACGATACCTCGGCCACGTTGTCTCTGGGGAAGGAGTAGCAGTGGATGACCAGAAGATCAAAGCTGTTAGGATTGGCCCATCCCAAAGACATTCACCAACTTCGAAGTTTCCTTGGTTTATGCACATACTATCGCCGATATGTGCTGGATTCACTCAACATCGCTAAACCACTGACCAAGCTCACGGAAGGCCAAACAAAGTTCCAGTGGTCCGAAGAATGTCAAGACTCATCCAGGAAGCCATCACCGTCGCCGACGTCTTGGTGAAAGAATGGATATGTCGATTCGGTATTCCAATGGAGCTGCACTCGGATCAAGGCAGAAATTTCGAATCCAACCTTTTCCAAGAAATATGTCTACTGCTGAACATCCGCAAGACAAGAACCACGGCCCTACATCCGCAGTCCGATGGAATGGTGGAACGGATGAACAGGACGATCAACCGCCACTTGTCCAAGGTTGTCTCTGACCATCAAAGAGACTGGGACCAGTATCTTCATTTGTTCCTGATGGCCTATCGATCCGCAGTACACGAGTCAACCGGTCAAACTCCTGCTAGTATTATAATGGGCCGAGAACTGCGACTGCCTTGTGACCTGAAGTTTGGGATACCGCCAGGACAAGACACTGCGGGAGAGGACTACGTCAGCAAACTTCGGCAGAGAATGGACGACATCCACGACGAGTCCGGTTGAACATCCAGAGTGCCAGCGATAAAATGAAGAAGACCTATGACATCAAGGCCGACGCTGGAGGATTTAAGGTTGATGACCTGGTTTGGCTGTACAACCCCAAACGTCGTCGTGGACTATCACCAAAGTTGCGGAACTCGTGAGATGGCCCGTATAAAATCGTGAAAAGGATAAACGACCTTGTGTACCGAAACCATAAGCCACCCCGAGGGAAACCAAGGGTCGACCATTTCAACAGGTTGGCCTTACGCTGGAAACCATGACCAAGTTCGCACCCTCAAGCCACCGGAGGATGATATGACGTTCGAGAAGTTTATGTCCTTGTATTCAAACGGGCAGAAAGTTCTACATGGGTTACTAGAGAGGAGTCACGAGACCTTTTCGAGGTGCCTGCTGACTACGCACTAGCGCACTGTGTGGCAGAAGATCTTCGAATGTCCAGGGGCATCGCCGTAGTGTTCTCCAAGAAATTTGGTCAACTCCAAACACTGCGGGAGCAGAATCCAGAAGTTGGTGGGGTGCTACAGTTGAAGAAAGGCCAGAGAAACATCTACTACCTAGTTACCAAGAGGCATTCCCAAGATAAACCGTCCTATGAAGATGTCTGGAAGAGTCTCACCAAACTAAGAGATACTATGGTGGACCAGAATCTGGTGGATCTAGCAATTCCAAAATTGTCCTGTGGTATTGATGGGTTGGACTGGAGAGTCATAAGAAGTATGCTGGAGGCGATATTCAGATCCAGCGGCGTCAAGATTTTGGTTTGCTGTAACCCTCTTCCACGACCGATCATGAAGACCGTGGAGTGTTACTTCCATCGAACTTCACGGTGCAGATATGGGGAGTCATGCAGATATCGTCACACTCCAAGGATGAAATTTCGGGACGAAATGTCTTTAAGAAGGGGGCAATGTAACGAACCTAGGCCGGACCTGTCGCCTCACATGTTGCCGTCGACAGCGATGAGATCATCCCCGGAGATGTTCGAGAACCATCCAGTCGCTTTTCCGCGTAATGCAACGGTCAATATTGGAAACAATTGGAACATGCCGTCGCCAACTGGAAGAATTCGAAACATCGAGAATGCTGTATCGGAGATAAATAGACCGCCCTCAAGAGGGAGTAGACAGTCTGAACGAGCCCATACCATCGAGCTATACAGTGGCGTAGTAATATAAATTAAGTTGTAGATTCAGTGTGAAATAAATTATTTAAACCAAGTTAAGTTTATTTACGTTACAATACAATAATATACAGTGCTTGTTCTTCTTTCCAACGATGGATGCATAGGTAACCTGCATTGTGATTTTTTTTTCACAACTTCAGAGATATATTCGAAACGTTTTTTTGCGAAATAGTCTGATTTGCGTAAATTTTGCAATTCAAATTAAATTGAAAAAAAAAAGAATTTTTCATAAGAAATTCTGACACGAAGAAGGCACCACTTTCACGTTCATTTTGCCAAAATAAAAATAATGTCAAGTGCTCCTGAGTCTTAAGCTTTTTAATAATCTTCCAGACAAACTAAAGGATATAACTGCAATGTCCTCTTTAGAATATGATTAGAAATGTTTTTTACTTGAGAAGTGTTTTCATAGTGTGAATGATTTTATGGAAAGGACTAGGCACAGTTATAAGGGGATTTTTCTAGGCATCGATAGAATTCGCTGAAATTTTAGTATGTTGCACCTAAGGTATATTAGATTAATTCTATGCGACCACGCTAGCAATTGCATTATAGACCAGGGCCTTTGAAAATGGTAAAAAGTGAAAAAAAATTATAGTAGGATGAAACCCATTGGAAAAGGAAGAGAATATAACAAAAATGAAAGGAAAAATAATTTACGGGCGATCTGAGGTCGGGAAGTGGAAGTGGGCGAGTTTTTAAGGGTAAAAAACGGTTTATCTCGATTTCCGAAGTCCTATGGAAAAAAGTTGAATGGCAAAGTTTTAGGTAATAAAAAGATCTACAATGTATTCACACTTTTTTCACATAACCTCAAAATTTATGTAAAAAATTCAAATAACCAAGTTTTTGATTTTTTATTTTTATCTTTTACAAAAAAAAAATTTTCAAGAAATTTAGTGAAAATTTACCTTTTTATGTCCCGAACACACTGTAATTTTTTTGATTTAAAATATTAATTTTTTCACCTTATTTTGACTTAATATCGAAAAAGCACCCTAATTTTCAATCGAAAATTCTCCCGTCAAAATATCAGCTTTTTAAAAAAAGTCGGTGGGCTTTTTGTTCGTTGAAATCTCTACTTTCTGATGGTATAAAAAAAAGTACATTACTGTGGCAGAAAATGCAAAGAAACGAAAAAAAATCGAATCCGAATTTAATAAGACATCTACAATATTTTGAGAAAGATAACTTATATACCTGAGGGACCTACGGAGAATTTTAGCCCATCAAAAGGTATTTCATAGAGAAGTGGGGAAGGGGCTAGGAGGGTCTGGGCCTTACTACCTGTTATTTCTTTGCATTTTCTGAGAACATTTACCATAGTAATGTATATTTTTTTACACCATCAGAAAGTAGAGATTTCAACGAACAAAAAGCCCACCGACTTTTTTAAAAACCTGATATTTTGACGGGAGAATTTCTGATTGAAAATTAGGGTTCTTTTTCGATATTAAGTCAAAATAAGGTGGAAAAATAAATATTTTAAATCAAAAAAATTACAGTGTGTTTGGGACATAAAAAGGTACGTTCTCACCAAATTTCGTGAGATTTTTTTTTTGTAAAAGATAAAAATAAAAATCCAAAAACTTGGTTATTTGAATTTTTCACTTACATTTTGAGATTATGTGAAAAAAGTGTCAATATCAAAGTTGTAGATATTTTTATTACCTACAACTTTGCCATTTAACTTTTTTCCATAGGACTCTTAGTTTTGCCGGAAATCGAGAGAAACCGTTTTTCACCCTTAAAAACTCACCCCCTTCCACTTCCCGACCTCAGATCGCCCGTAAATTATTTTTCCTTTCATTTTTGTTATATTCTCTTCCTTTTCCAATGGGTTTCATCCTACTATTATTTTTTCTGGTTTCAAAAATTATCGACCCTGGTCTATTAGTTGATACAGGGTGTAATAGAAACTTTCTTGTCATGTAATTACTTGTAATTCGATTATCAAGATCATAATGCAAAATTCTAATCCACCCCCATTTAGGGGTAGTTTGTACTTGTGATTTTTCTAATAACTCTGCTGACCGGCTAAGGCCAGCTAAGATAGCACAAAAGCATTTTTTGTATCACCATAAAAAATTAAAGTCAGTGCCCTCATAAGGGTAGTTTATACCTGTAATTTTTTGAGAAACTTTGTTGGCCGAGGGTTTTATTGAAACGGTAGAAAATGATTGCATGAAGCATATTATTTGTGCACCATAAAAAAAAAGCAAATCAGTCCCCTCATGGGGGTAGTTTATACCTGCGATTTTTGGAAGAACTTTGCTGACCGGGTTGGATAGGTTGGATACCCCCGGTCAGCAAAGTTTTATTGGAACGCTGGAATATGACTATTTCAAAATACTGTATGCACTTTATTACTCTTCATATGTCGTCAAATGCATATAAAGCTAAAATATTTTATTTTTCATGGCTATCCTCGATAGGACAGTCGAAAATGGAACCCAATGGTAGCATTTTGTTATTTGAAAGTGGAACGAAAATCTATTGGTAAATGATAGTTAATATTAACAATTATTAAACATTCAAATGTTCCGGCGATTGATTATATGAAGATTGGAAAAATATGAAGATAATCCCGGTTGATATCATTTCCAGTCGTACCAGAAGAAATGAAAATATTACAATTGATGTATTCAATAGCATTCATGGATCCTATAAGCACTGAACAAAAAAATAATCGATTTTTACACGAGAAGAAATAGAAAGTGTCCATTACACCCCCATAATGTGACAATCGTCGTCGAGATTAACCATTGTTTGTTAAAGTTGCATTTCATTAATACATTTTTTGAATATTGATAAGATTGAATTTGTACCGGTCAATTCTGATATATATATATATATATATATATATATATATATATATATATATATATATATATATATAGAAGGAATTTGATGGACATAGCCCTCAGAGAGAAGTGCTAACCGTAGACACGTGTTTTGGGCTTTCGGCCGAAACACGTGTCTACGGTTAGCACTTCTCTCTGAGGGCTATGTCCATCAAATTCCTTCCATTTTGTTTTTAACAGTCCCCTCGATATTACTCTCTTTCATATATATATATATATATATATATATATATATATATATATATATATATATTTTATTTTCTTTGCGGATTCTGCCAAAATTATTCCATTGGATGTATATATTGGAATTCTATTTTGATTTTATTTTTTAAGTATATTGATCATGAATTGTTTAGTATTCGAAAAGTCGCTAGTGTAAACTGACCTTACATGGGGCCCTCTTGAGGGCACTGATTTGATTTTTTGTGGTGACACAAAACTATGTTTCGTGCAATCTACATTTGAACGTTTCAATGGAATATCTTAGCAGGAAATCCCCGGTCAGCAGAGTTATTAGAAAAATCACAAGTACAAACTACCCCTAAATGGGGGTGGATTGGAATTTTCAATATGGTGACACGAAGGCATTCCTTCATAGATGTCAATTTTGCATTGTGATATTGATAATCGCATTACAAGTTATTATATTAAAATCACCTATTATACATGACAACGAATAGAAAGTTTCTGCTACACCCTGTATTAACTAATACAATTGCTATCGTGGTCGCGTAGAATTGATCTAATTTACCTTAGGTGTAACATACTAAAATTTCAGCAAATGCCTAAAAACTCCCTTATATCTGTGCCTAGTCCTTTAGCATAGTTGTGACAAATTTTCGGTAATATTTTTCTATTTGTTTATTTTATTTATGTTATGTGTTAATTTTGTCTTGCCTATTTTTATATATTTCATATTTTTATCTATTAGTTGACGATTCCAAAACATGTAAACCATGTCGAAAAATGGAAATAAAGATTGATTGAGTTAAGTATACAGTGCTTCTCAAAAGTCCCCTTCCCCCCTCTTATTTTTGGAACGATTATACATAAACAAGTGAAATTTGGAAAATTAATATTAAAGGTTGTAAACTTCCCCACTAGTGATGATAGATGACAAAATCGTCAAAGATGACGTCACAAGGCCATTGTGACCAATAATTTCAAATGGAACCCTACGCAAGCGACACCTATTCAATGATACTTATTTTGTTTGTGTTTATGGCAGTTTTAATGGCGCATTAGTAAACATTAAAATTTAAATTCCATTCAGTATGATATTAATTACAGATTTAAGAATCAGTATCTACTTAAAAAAATTGCTCGAAGTGACCCCCATTCACTTCCTGACAGTGAAATATCCTATTTTTAAATTCTTCTCGTACTTTTGCAAATGGAAACAGCCTCACATTCTACAACAATACGTTGTTTTAAAACGTCAATATTGTCAGGTTCAGTGGCGTAAACCTTCGATTCAAGGTACCCCCACAGAAAAAAATCCAAAGGTGTGAGGTCCGGTGATCGAGCTGGCCATTCCGTTGAACCTCGTCGTCAAATCCATCTACCACGATACTCCTCATCCAAATACCGTCTTACTGCACCGTAATATTGTGGAGGAGCACCATCCTGTTGGAATGTTATTTCCAAATTGCCGAATTCATCTGGATTATCTTCCAAAATTTCAAGGATTAACGGTTCTATTGCGTTTTGCAACAGCTCCAGATAACCTCACCAGTTGGATTAGTATTCAAAAGAAGAGGCCCAACGATGTGGTTTCCCAGGATACCTGCCCAAACATTCACCTTCTGGGGAAATTGGGTATGTTTTCACGAAACAGGTGAGGATTTGCGTCACTCCAATACCTCACATTCTGTGTATTTACATTTCCATTTAGATAGAAAGTACTTTCGTCACTAAAACAAATTGTTTTGACATAGTCTGGCTGTTGGATAATTTTAGTTTCCATATTTTCACAAAATTCTAGTCTTCGGTCTGGGTCGTCGTCTGAGAGTTGATGAACCATTTTTAATTTGTATGGATGAAATTTGTTTTTTTTCACCACCCTGTGTACTGTACTGACTCCACAGGTAGATGCAACGTGAGTTGTTGAAGAAGTAGGATTAACTATTACTTCTGCCAGTATATCAATTTTTTTCTCATCAGAAATTTGTGGTCTGCCAGATCGTTTCGCATCATTGATACTACCCGTTGTTTCAAACTTACGAAGAAGCTCCTCTAAATAAGTCCTCGAAACGGGGCGATCGGGAAACCTCTCATTAAAAATGCGTTCTGCTACATGAATATTTTGTCCAGTTTCACCAAGAATTGGGATCGCTGCTACTTTATCACCTAAAGCACGTACCATTTCGCTTCTTGAAGCACTTAAACGTTCGGCTCACTACAGTTTAACAAATTATTAAAATGTACAAAAATATTAGAAGTACCAAAAGCTGCTAAAACAGTTAAACGTTCGATCAACAATACACAAATTATTGAATGTACAAAAACTTGGACAATTACAAAAACGTCGAATTAGGGAGACCAACAAAAACGTCAGCTTATTTGACTACTATCCAGAGGCGGAGCTTGATTTTGGAATTTTAGTATTAACTGATTTAATTCATCACAGCTTGGCGTTTTTTAAAAGCGAGTTGCCAAAACTGCCATAAACACAAACAAAATTAGTATCATTGAATAGGTTTTTTCGATACCTTTTGAAAGAGGTATCGCTTGCTGTAGGGTTCCATTTAAAATTATTGGTCACAATGGCCTTGTGACGTCATCTTTGACGATTTCGTCATCTATCATCACTAGTAGGGAAGTTTACAACCTTCAATATTCAGTTTCCAAATTTCACTTGTTTATGTATAATCGTTCCAAAAATAAGAGGGGGGGAGGGGACTTTTGAGAAGCACTGTATTACAATTATTCGATAGTTCAGTTCTTTTGTATCCTTCAATGGAAATGTCCTTGAACGTTAGTCTCTAAAGGCGTGTATTTTTTTGGCAATACAATTTATATATTCGTCATTAAATATCATGCAAAAAATGTTTCACTATGGTTTTTTATATTGTATAGATATCAAAGAAGTTTTGAAAGGATCTATAGGGTTCCTTGTACAGTATTGAGTGAAATAATATAAAAATAATCATTCAGTTCAAAGGCTTGATGAGTATGAGTCATTTTCATACAGTTCCTTTTGAATTTGATTAAAATCATTTTGAGGCCAGTTCAGTTTTAGGTCAATTTGTTGGTTGTAAACTACTCAAGTTGATAACCTCTGAAAGTCACACTAGTGATTATTGTCTCCAGATAACTTCATTATAGCCTAGATAACCATAATATACTACAGAGGATGGGTTCACTCTTGAAAAATTATAAGTACAGGCGGTTGTCGAAAAGGGATTTAAGAGTGTAAAGACATAAAATTATAGTTTAAAAACACGCTTATATAGAAATAAGGAGTAAAACAATAATAAGAATATCCTCTTATGTATAGGTAGATTCATTACGAAAAGTAAGCTTTTTTACATAAGAGAACATTTTTGGGTCAGTGACTATTCTTATTGAAATTAAATTAGCTTATCTCCGGCCATTACAGAAGTGTCTATCATACAAACGAAACTATAAATATATAATTTCTCAGATTTTCCTTGTACGGTACTGAAAATGGGACTATTTAGTCCCGAAACATTAAGCTAGTCGAGAAGTGAATTCCAAGTCTACTAAAAATTTGAGCGATGGCTCATTCGAGTTGGGATCTCTTTCGATTTTTTCCTACGAGAAAAATTTGCAATTTTTTTTAACAAAAACAAAAAAAATTAAAATAGTCCCAGTTTTTTGGCAATAGCCCAAAAAAAAATTTCATTTAGTTTTGATAATGTGAGGCTGTTTTAATTGAGAAGTTTTTTTGGAACCGCCGATTTTATTAAAACCGAATAATTGTTCACAGAACGACTCCATATTTTTTTCGCTTCCTGGAGCACATGTGTACTCAATAATATCACCCTATGAAATTGTTTAAAAGTGTATTATTTTGTTAATTATAAATTTATAAAGTTAACAAAACAAGAGAAATTGGGTAAATATTTTTTTATATCTATTATCAGTTTTATGTCTGATAAAGGCATTTCACAACGTTTTTAAAAAAATATACAAAATAACAAAACCACCATATACCTACGACAAACTGATTTCGTAATTTTTCTAGAAAATTCTATAAAAATTACAAATAAAATATTTTGAACAGTTTGTCGTTATGGTTGTTTTTGTTATTTTTTGTACCATTCAAAAAAATATAATGCCAAAAAAAGTTTGTTTATAACTATTTGTTAAGTAAATAAACTATTATATTATTAATAAGAAAATTAAAAAAAATCTTATTAGGTAGAGAATAACCGATTATGAATTTTAATGAAAAAAGTATCTCAATATATTATTTCATTAATAAAAAAATACTCTTAGCAACCTAATTCAAAAAAAAAAAAATATTCAACTTATTTGTTTATAAATATTTCATCAACAAATAAAAAAAACGTTGTGAAATGCCTTGTCGGACTAAAATTGGAACATTTACACAACTTGTCATATTACTTTAACTTTAGAAATTTATAATTAACAAAATAATAAACTATTGAACAATTTTATAGCGTGATATTATTGAGTACACATGTATAATGTGCTCCAGGAACAAAAAAAATTATGGAGTCATTCTGTGAACAATTATTCGGTTTTTAATCAAATCGGCGGTTCCAAAAAAACTACTTGATTAACAATAGCCTCACAATATCAAAATTCAAATGAAAATTTTTTTCAAGTGTTCAGATGTGTTCTCGGCAGAAAAAATCGAAAATCTACTACATCCACTCCACTTCCTGCAACTTAATTTTATTATTAACTTTTTAGTCCATATTACTACAAAAGCCTGTTCAATTAGTTTTTATTAAACTTATTTTTTTTATTATTTTTCAGTTCATATAGCTACAAAAGCGTGTTTTTAAACTTTCTGGCTACGGGAAAAAAACTCTTCAATTGATTTATCCACATGGGATTGAAGTTTTCACCAATTTTTGTGGAAGTGCTGAGACCAAATCTTTGTAATGTTAAGTAGGAAACTTTTGCAGTCGATCTTGGTGAGAATACTAGGTAATAGCTATGAAATTATTGTATTGTCAGCGGTTTTTAATACGTGCAAAATTTAAAATAATTCGAACGTCTGGGTGACAATTAATTTCAAAAAATCCGTTACATACATACAGGTGAAACTAATAATCATATCGTCGGTCCCATGCCAAAATCGCGAATGTGGAAATTTCAGGTTCTTGACTTTTATGTGTGAAAATACTAATTTTGTACCAAACCCAAACCCCCACTTACCAATTTTGAATCGAATCGGACCATAAACACAAATCTCGTCAGCCATCTTGGAGCCGCCATTTTGTTTTTTTTCTCTAACATGCATGCATTTTCACGGGAACTATGAACACCTGCCAAATTTCACGTTAATCGAACAACTAGAAGTTTAGAATCAGAATATCTATCAGATGTAGTTCAATGTCCAGCGTGGCTTTAGCCGGGGAAGTAGTTGTTTTCTGTTAGACATTCTAAAAAATAACTTCATTTTAATCGTGGATTTTTCAATTCACAGAAAAATCTTCCTATCAATATTCAATTGAGAATGTTTCCCTTTTCAACATGAATACCCCACAAGAGGTTATCTTGACGATGGAAGATAGTGACTAAAGTTTATCTTTCAGTCGCAGATGATTCCACATCTGATTTTATGAACATCCTGTTTATATTTTCAACAAATCAATCTATCATACCCCATGACAGGTTTTAATGTCAGAAAACACTAATTTCAAAGTGTCTCTCCAAAAGAAATGATTCTAACTTTTTCCATCTTTGCAAAGTGAGATTGCTTCTTGAAAATGTGTTTCCCATTTCTTCCGGTCTTCCTGATGATCGTGGAAGCGTGAAATAGATTTTCGTCGACAAAAATGTATTGAAGACCTAGTGAATGCGATGTCTCTCCTGTATCAATGTTACGAATGATTTCTGGTGAGTACTCTCTTTTGGAAAACATTCTTCTTTGCCTCATTCATCTTTATGAGTTCTTAATTAAGACTGGAATAGAAAATCAAATAACTATCTGAATAAAAATGCAAATTTTCAATTTCAGATTTTTTCTTTTGAGTTAGGGCCTTTTCAGAATATCTATCAGATGTAGTTCAATGTCCAGCGTGGCTTTAGCCGGGGAAGTAGTTGTTTTCTGTTAGACATTCTAAAAAAATAACTTCATTTTAATCGTGGATTTTTCAATTCACAGAAAAATCTTCCTATCAATATTCAATTGAGAATGTTTCCCTTTTCAACATGAATACCCCACAAGACGTTATCTTGACGATGGAAGATAGTGACTAAAATTTATCTTTCAGTCCAGATGATTCCACATCTGATTTTATGAACATCCTGTTTATATTTTCAACAAATCAACAATGTTTGATTTTGCAATAGGATATATTGTTGCAAGAGCAATATTGAAAATTGAATTCGTAATGTAATTATAGATGGAACAATATTGATTATAGATAAATAAACAGTTATGGTGTAGTGTGCCGATCTGTCTGTACGGCCTAATTTCGAGTAACGCTTGGTGGATTTTTAAGAGTTCTAGAAAAACAATTTGGTAAATGAACTTCGATAAATAAGCCAAGCCTAATTCATTCAAAAATCCCTTTCCTCCAGATGTGAAAATTGTATTTTTTATGTTCCTTTTCTCCAAACGTTGTTTAGAATTTAGCTGGTAAAATTTCCCTCGTTAAATTTTTATATGGAAAGAATTCTAATCTCGACAATTACAATTACATACACAACGCGGTAACTTTGGTAATTTTCCAGAAAGAAAAACGGATTCCCGCATGCACCTATTAGTCATGTTTTTCGAGGCATTACAATTAATCACACACAGAGAATGAAACTCCTCGATAAATAAGGAATCGAAGCTTTTGCAGTTTAGCAGGGGATTTCGTATTCGTCCTTCAGACATAATATGACGCAGGACATATAAACATTTGAACAGCCGAATGATTCATCACTATCTCCCCCCACTACCGATCAGTGACCGTGTTAATACCAGTGTTGTATACATTTCGTTCGGAACTTACAATATTGCAACGTTCAACCAGGAAAAGTGTTGTGTTAGTTTGGTGTGTTAGTTTTTTCGAGTGTTTACAAACATTTCAATAAACAATATGAGGCTTAAGAGGCCTAGTTCGTGCCTAGTACTCAGGATAGTACCTGTTACACAAACAAATAGTAAGTTCTCTTTATATTGTCGTGGTTTACAACTTGAAAAAAATCCACATACCTACCTACCTTCTGCTTGATCATTTTAAAGTGAATTCTTCATCTCTTCTTTTTCAAACATCTTTTTCATATTGTAGATGAAGGTTTCGTGCACTGATTTTTTTCTTTCACTGGATAAATCATCACATATGTATGTGTTTTGTATGTGACGCTTTCATGAATACCTTTATCTAGGGTCTTTTCAGCCTTCAAAAAAACACAACCATCATCCATTAATTGCTTAATTAATTAAAGAAAAAAATATTGTTTACATTCTTGATGTGGAATCTCAAGATTGTAACTCGTCGTTTATCTTCGGCTTTTGTCGTTCGGAAGTTCAGATATCCCCTTTCACTTCATGTCATATTGTTTTTGTATATTTGAAAGTTAAATGTTCTCATTTGACTTTAAAATATATTTGTTGGCTGAAACTGCTAAAATTCTATGGTTGTATTCAAACGTCGTTATGCATAAAATATTATGGAAAACTGTTCACGTGAACTGATCATGTAAGAAAAAATACGTATGGGATGTTCTTTTCGGTGGTTGCATTCTACATACAAGCAGAAAAAACACTATTTTGTGGTTATTGCCACTTATTTCGACCAAATCAAAATATATTGAATATCATAGTTATTTTTGTCATCAATTGGATAAGGTTAATTAAGGCTATTATTTGCTCGAAGTTAACTGGAAAAATCCACAACTCATAATTTTGGAAAAAAGTGAAGAAGCAATTTTCGAAAATGTTAGAAATACTGAAATCCAATTTTTTTATGACATCACCAACATCGTTGATCTGATCTAATCTTGAAGATCTCGAGCAAAATACAGGGTGACTCATTTACGAGGTTCTAGTGAATCATGAATTCTAAAACACTCTTGCCGATGTGCGTTTGTTGTTTGTTTGGCTCTCCCTCTCAAATATTGTTGAATCTCTTCAACTAACACAAATACTTACAATAGTATGTAGTGTTGCGGGAAACCACTTTCATACAGGGATACCTACACCGCGGTGACCGACCTCGGGCAATCTGTCAAAAGTGTCGAATATTTATGTGTTCGAATAAACAACGAATATATTTTGTGTTAATCATCCTAGTTTCAATACGAAGCAGATTATGTTGCAAAAATTAAGTTTGGAGCTTGGTGAGTTTTTTAGGGTTCCTTTTTTCCAATTTTTTTAAATTAAATATAAATTTATATTTTTATTAAATTATGGTAAATAATAAACAACAAATTACTTTATAACTGTTTTTCCTATTTTTTTATATACATTTGTGATACGTGATATCAGGTAACATATAAATACCATTAATTTTCATTAAATTATCAGCACCTTTTATCAGTTAGCGCCAGATCCATGTACAATTAACTTTTTCTAGATTTGTATTAGTTTTTTGAGTACGTTCTTGTTGAACATCTTCTATCTATTGAGCTCAATCAACATAACATATATACTTCTTATCCTTTTCGATAATTTGTGATAGAGATTATACCTTAGTAAAATAATTTACTACCCTTTATCTGTCAGTTCCAGGGTAATTTTTTGCTTATTGGTCTCGCGCTTCTAGAGCCAAGTCAAATACGACTGAATTTAACCTCAAAAACAAGCATTTCTTTACCCCAAAGTTTTATTTTCTTTATATTTATTTAATTATACTGATTGTAAACAGACTATGTCTATAGTCCGTAAAATAAAGGCATGGAGTAATAAAACCCGCTTATCGTATTAAATCCAGGTAGGTATAAGTACGAACTGCTAGGAAAAACCCATAATCTTAGGATTTGGCATACTAAATGAGGGTTTATTACTACACGCCTTTATTTTACGGACTATAGCAACATGTATCGGCTGAAAAAAAATATAAAAACAAAAAATAGATCATTAGCAATATTACAAACAAAAACATATTTATGAAATATTTAATAATTTATTGTCACACTAACATATCAGTGACTAGACAATTGCCAATGGGAGAATTTACATAGATTTTTAAAGTGCTACTTCTGACTCTCAGTCTTATCGTCCTGAGATCCCAGGAAAAACTACTCAACACATTGCAATGAAAACTTCACCAACGATTTTACATATCGCAAAAACCTTAATTTTTTTTAGCTTTTTGGTATATACCGTTTTTGAAAAAAAATGTGTCCAACCAGATGGACATTTGACCTTAGTCAAGTCAAAACTATATCAAAAGAAAATGAAATCAGTTAGATGATTTATTTATTGTGGTTTAGATACATTATTAATCAACATAACATATATACATACTTATTTCTTTTGGGTAATTTATACCATAGTAAAATAATTTACTACCCTTTATCTGTCAGTTCCATGGTAATTTTTTGCTTAGTGGTCTCGCGCTTCTAGAGACAAGTCAAATACGACTGAATTTAACCTAAAAAACAAGCATTTGTTTACCAAAGTTTTATTTTCTTTATATTTATTTAATTATACTGATTGTAAACAGACTACGTCTAGCAATATGTATCGGTTGGAAAAATATATAAAAACAAAAAATAGATCACTAGAAATATTACAACAAAAACATATTTATGAAATATTTAATAATTTATTTGTCACACTAACATATCAGTGACTAGACAATTGTCAATGGGGGAATTTGCACAGATTTTGCTCTCAGGTACATTAATGTGAATATTCATACATTCATCAAATTGCGTAATATATAAAAAATATGAATTTGAATCTTTTCGCGCCATTTGCTCAGGTATATTATATTGGCATTAGGGTTCCCTATAATACAACGATATTCTAACTTTGACTTGATAAATGAGTTAAACAGCATTATACATGTTCGGTACTTGAAATGATCTCGAAATGAAACCGAGTTTTCTATATAGTTTCTGTAAAGTTGTCAATGAAAAAGAGTATAAAAAAGTTGTCTTTGTCGAAAGTTATAATAAAAACAATTCAATAAGAATTGTACAGTAAGTACACTCTTTGTAGATTTTGTTTATAAATAATATATTATTGAAATCTCGTTTGAGAAGAAGAATCTATAATTTATGATTCTGATCATCTTTTTCTGCATTAACTCCAATGTTTTTCGTATATCTGCTATGCTACAATATTCAAGGATAGGCTTTATTAGTGTGTTAAACATTACCAAAAACAAGGATACATTCTCAAATCTCGTAGTATTTCTATTTATAAAACCCAAAGTTATCAGTGACTTGCGTACAATTTTTTCTATATGGCTATCAAAGTTTAATTTGATATTTTAGACGTTTGGGTTGGTATATTTAACCATAATCATGGGTGCTGGAAAAGGATAGGAAGGTTTAAAGTAAACTCAAACAGAGATTGATAAAAATGTAAATATAAGCGTAGTTGAAAAAAAATATTTCTATTCAATATTCAATTGAGAATGTTTCGCTTTTCAATATGAATACCCCGCAAGAGATTAGTTATCTTGAACGATGGAAGATAGTGACTAAAGTTTAACTTTCAGTCGCATATGATTCCACATCTGATTTTATGAACATCCTGTTCATATTTTCAAATAAATCATTATAAGCGTAGTATTCTTAAAAAAATAAAATATTCAAAAATAAGAGATACCGAAACTTGCGTAGAGATATATTGTTTGTTGTTTAATCACACGAGGAAATTTTGATTCTGGATAAATTTTAATTGGTTGTATTGAAAACTGTGATTAAGAACATTACATTCATATAAACGTGGTGAAAAGAGAAGGAATACATTTCTAAAGTTTAATTTGGAGTCTAATGTAACACTCAAATTAACGTTGTTTTTTTTAAATAAAGTGATAATTTATATATTTTACAATAATTTGAAAAACGATCCAGTTCCTCCTGTATCACATTATAATACGAATTACTTTTTATGGGTCTGCAAATTTTCATATCATCAGGGTATATATATATATATATATATATATATATATATATATATATATAAAGAAATCACTCAAGTAAATACTAAAGTGTAGTGGTCCCAGATGGGAGCCCTGAGGCACTTCTGACATAACTTTGAAAATATTTTACTTGAAGGCTGATTTTGGCTAAAATGACGTTTGTGACTGATTCAAAATGTATGTGATAGGTTCACTAAGACCTACGGTAACTTTTAATAATAAAAAGTATTGCTAAAAGAGGGAATATATTTTCTTATCTCTGGAGGGCCGTATCTGGAAAAGTATTTGGGAGCGCCACGTTTGAACAAGAAAAAACTATGTTTTCAACTATAATGGATGAATTGTTAAAAAAACATCGTTCTAAAAATGCCAGCATTGGAATTGATGTGTACGATATACCTACCTACTAATGTTACCTATGAATTCAGGAAGGAAAATAAGCGCAGCAAAATAAATTGTATTTGTCACGTTTTTAGCCACTATGTGGGCATCGCTTCCTTCAAATAATCTTGAATGAGCTTAAAAGGGGGAAACTCTTCCACGCCCGTCAATCATCTCATTTTTCTATAGAGCATGAATAACGCCATCCAAGACCCGTACGTATGAGTCACCACCCCAATTGGTACCTTTGCCGGCTCCACGCCATCAGAAAAACGGTTTTTTAAAAAGTTTGCCCTCATCTTGAACGCTCAATGACTCACACAGCTATTAAATACATTGCTATTCATTTATCCCTCACAGAATTGGGGTTGTGTGTATGATGAATCACGGGTTACATAGGTCCTATTCAAATTTGATGCTTAGATAATTCCTCTGTTGTGTCATTAAGGGGTAGGAATCAATTGACATCCCCGCAGATTACGTTTCTCCATTAGTCATCCACTTTAGCGCAGCCTCTTTGCGTATTTACTAAGATGTTCTGGACGTAATGACTCATCCCGGTTGGGAACAATTCGATAGGTTGGGGGTTTCCGATGTGTTTGAGTCACCCCAAAGGAGCTAGTTGACCAGGGTCATTCACCTACGTATATTATAGATATTCTTTCATTTTATCATTGATCTTCGTCATTAAATGCAATGAATAAAAAGTGAAGCAAAACAGGCACATGTTTGAATTATGAATTATGTTTTTGACGAGTAAACACGGAAGTATTTAACATTTGCTGCCAAAAATATTGAATAAATCAGTGAAATTATCAAAAGTTCGTTGTTTATTTTCCTTCCATGACTTGTATTGAATTATACGTTTCCGTCTGTTCTGAGAGTGTAAATTTGATAATTTGCCCCAACTACATTTTTTAGTTTCCATTTTCCGATATGAATGTTTATTACTGTAAATTTCTACAGATCCCTACAGTATCTACAGATTGATTATTCATGTGGTGTTTTTAAATTCAATTGAACATCCATGACGGAAGAAATTTCATCAGAAGAGTAACACTATAGTCGTTGGCATTAGTGGTAGTTTGATTGGTTTAAGAATATCGTTCAACCATATAATTTCTGATTCAAAAAGATTGATAATGGATATTTTTCATCAAAATCGACATGACCGTTACTGGCATAAGAATTCCGGAGGTTGTTCAAATTTCTGTTTCAATTTCATACATAAATATAATTTGCTTTGTCATGACTTGTATGAGTTTTCAGGAAGTGGTAGGTCAAAAGATTTGGGGTTCACATCATTACTATTTTTTATCCAAATGAAGTACTTGATTTTGTTACCTAGTTTTTCAATGAAGTTAAGAAAAAAAAATGGATGTAGGTTCGAAATAGAATCCGGAATATTTTTAATACACCCCGACGTTTCGCTTAGTATATTTAGATTAGGTGTAGTATTAAAAAGAAAGTATGCAAAAATAAGTGATACCGAAACTTGTGTACCTAGGAGATATAATATTGTTTTATGCAATCTCTACAGAAATTTTGGTATTACTTATAGATATAGATGGAACCTAAGTTTATGACACAAGTATAACCTAGCTATAATCACGCGAGAAAATTTTGATTCTGGAAAATTTTAATTGGTTGTTTTGAAAACTGTGATTAAGGACATTTCGTTCATAAAAACGTGGTGAAAGAAAACATAACGAAAAAAAATGTTTTTAAATATATTTTTTGGCGGGAGCGCTCTGTATTCAGGTCTGCTATAACTTACGCGCCATAATTGTTGGCACGAGGTACAGGTATAGATAATCAGTCAACGAAGCGTTTCTTACAAGCGGCCTATGCTCCTTTTTAATAGCGATTAACTATTCGATGAAATTTCATCTAGTGTGTCACTTCACCACATTAAAACGTTTATCTTTCGATACGTCCAGTTTTTAATGACGTTTACGAACTGATTTTTATACTATTTGAGGACGGTTGTAATCTAACCTTGATCTGTTACGCCACAAAAAAGTAAATATAAATATATAAAATTTTGTATGCAAAGTGCGCGTGACGTTTGGATTTGAATTGACGTCCAACTCCGTGATAACAAAATTCTTTTTGCGGAGGAAAGGAATCAATCAAAAACGACTTGTCACTCTATTTTTTGCTTATGGAGTATTGGTATAGGTGATGGAGCTGTTGATAGATAAAATCAGGATTTTTTTTTCATTCAGTATTACCTACTTCATACAACTTATATGAGGCATTCTAACGCGGTTTCATTATTCCGTTGCATTCACTCGATCATCTTCGATTCACCCTGTACACAACTCGAATACAGTAATTGCGTGCTCTCGAATAAAAAGTTGGACACGTGGCCTGACAAATATTCAATTATTTATTATGATGACATTCGTTCAAAGCGTATTCAAATGGCATTCAAATGAATTATGGTTAAGTCTGTGATTATCACTGAAGGGGCACAGGAATTTTAAATGTACGAATCCGCATAAATTAGGTACTGTGACTCACCTTTGTGCGTTATCTAAAAACACGAACTTGATAGTTTTGCATACATGAGCTGCGGGCAAAGTTCTTTCCAAAAGTTTTGCACATCATCGTTTCGGAATTAAATAAAAAATTACAGATTCCCCATTTGCGGAGAAAACATGTTTCATTTAGTCGTATGGTGGACATCACTCCAAATTAGGTTAGTTGGTAAAGACTCAAAATTGATTTTTATTAGTATAATTGGAATTCCTAATCGCACTCACTGTCATTGTTGTATTTGTATTTGCTCTTGGGAGTTTTTACTAGTTTTCTTCGACATATTTCGTAAAAATTAAATAGTGATATTTTATTAATTTTTTGCCAATATAATATCAATTATCAGAATATATTAATGAAACTTGGCATTGCTTTCGATTTATTTATTTATTATTTTGGCTCATTAATTTTATTAATTGCACAGTCCATTAACTGACCACCGATGATGCATATACTGGGATCTATAGATCATTTCACTTATTGTTTCGGAAAATTGTATATGATATATGACGTTAATCATGTAATTCAATCGGAATCGAGAAAAACCATTATTTGAGTCTCGAGAAATGAGAAGCCAAGGAGACAGAATTTTTTGTTGATCATCATAAGGTAAATCGATAGAGTTCAAGTACGCAACTTGCGCTCGCTTTCGTTCAACAACTTGAGAGCTAACTAATAAAAAAAACGTGGTTGGGAATGAGGAATCATGATTGACTAGATGGATCTCGGATACTTCGGCCATTCGTACGGATTCTGCTTTTCCTTTGTTGGGTCATTATATCTAATTAGGTGCCCGCTCATCTCATCTTAAAAATATTTCTGGTCATGTCATGTGATGATCTCATGTCATGTGATAATGTTCTTACTTCCGTCTCCCCTGTAGATGTCGTACAGTTTGAACTTATTCCTATGTCGCCATATTCCTTGTTCCACATACTGGCCCATATATTTTTCGCAGTATTTTTCTCTCAAATGTTAGTAGTAACTCATCTGTCTTTGTTAGAGTCCACGCTTCTGATCCATATACCAGGACAGGTATAATGAGTGTTTTTATTTATTTAGTACAGCAACAGAGTAAAAACGCCAAATGGTACAGACCTGAATACATGAAAACACAGATTTGAAGACAGAAAAATGATAAAATTTGAACATACAAGCTTTCTTAGCTAATGATCACTAGAATACATCTGGACAGACAGAAAATGATCAACAGCTGAGAGTTTCATTTCAAAAATATCATTATAATTCGAAACAAGCTAATTTGTCCTGTCCATTTCTTCTTGGAATAATTTCTGTGTTCTGGTTCATCTTTGTAGTTGGTCACATCTCTTGTGCAGTGTTCTTTCGTTGCCATACTTCAATTGTTATACAATGTATAGTATTTTCTAGTACTTCTCCCCATGTTTGAGAAGTTCCGGAAGTATTTCGGAATTCTATGATACTGTGGTCTTCAACTGGATCTTTGTTGCGAGCTTCAAATCGATTTGACGCATGGCTTAGATCACTTCCCAAATGTTTTGGAAAGTGTTCTGTCTATCGTTAGAGTATTTTGTCTTTATTATTGAGTATTTGTCCCTGCTTTTCGTTAAACATATGCACCTTGGGCTTGTATTCTATTAACTTTTTGATAGAGGCTATTATTTTTGATTGTGGCAGTTGTAACCAATTGTGCCCATGACTCCAACGTTATTTGGGCTGTTTATGGTTCGACTCGCTCATCAATGTATTTGAAAAAGGAGTGCATTGTTTCTATGGTTCATATGCATGAGTAATTAGTTAATTCTTGAATAATTAGTTATAGTTCATCCATTATCAATTGCAGAAGCATAAAAAACCATTTCTTGACATGTTTTTTGGGTAACCTTCCACAGTCTGAAAATGAAAATATAATCAGGAAAATCTATACAAGTGTAGAAAGGGCAAACTAATTAGTTCACCCCGATAAGTTACTGCGTTCACCAAATTATATTTCCTATAGAAAAATGATTCAATTTGTCAGTAACTTTTCGTTCCCTGAATATGCCTATAAAAAATAGTAAAAATTCAAAAGATACTTCTCTATATAGTTTTTGATTGACGTTTCGGGGACTATATCTGCCCCGTTCTCAAAATCTTCTAAATCTCCTTTAATTGTTTGAATAAAATTTGGATTTTTTTTGCAGTCTTTTTCGCTTTTCTAACTGACGGATGTCAATTGAGATCTGCCAAAAAAATTTGAGAGTGACGTATTGCTCTTTTGATAGATGGGGTGTTGTTCAGATCAGTTTATTAGCATTCTACCATATCTCACTTCCTCTCTGAGTAGAGGTAACCATGTATTTCAACAGAATTTGTTGAAAAGCAGTTGTTATTGGAAAGAAGAATACAGGCCATTTCTTTCAATTTTCTCCTCTCTTGATGTGTGTGGTTCTTTCATCAAGATTTTTGTCCTATTCCATTCAATCGTATGATCGCCATTGGATGTGAGGATATGTTCTGCAATTTTTGATCCGGTTATTTGTCGATTTCTGATGTAACTCTGATGTTCACTTTGGCGCACTTCCAATGGTCTTGACGTTTCACCTATATAACTATCACCACACGAACAAGGTATGTTGTAAACACAGTTTTTGGTACTTTCTTCTGCGTTTTTTTCCGTAGTCGGGTTACAGTTTTTTTATTTGATGTATCAGTGCTTATAGAAAACTGATACATTAATATTACCGAGTTTTAGTATCATTCATTATGTTTTGCATTATTATAAAGTCGCTATTTGATTGTTTTTATTATTTATATTTTTATTTGTTTAATTTGAGTATTATATCGTATCGAATCGTTTAATTTGAATCATTATTGTTTTAATCCCCTGTTGACATAGCGTGATAATAAATACCCTATCGGGACATTATGAACAATACGATGGTGAAAATTCAGTCTCTGTAGGATAAAGTGTTTTTGTGTGGAAACGCAAAGAATATACTATTTGTAATCGTAGTATGACAAATAACTTTATTTGCTTATTTCGAATTTCAGTGCCCTTCGAGATATGATATGTTGATGAACCCGATGTTTCTCGTACTTGCGTTCGGAGCATTAGAAAGCATTTCTTTCCAAATTCGAATAATTAATGGATTTTTTTCGTTTTTCTAGGAGGACACAGGGAGTTCCATCGGAAGCACAAAGAACTGTGCGAGGACACTCTCGTGTCCGGTTTGTCGAGCCGAGGATTGCCGTCGTCCGCATCTTGCCCAGCTTTAGCGGATGTCGATTCCTATCCCGCGTCGAAAGTTTTACCCTTTTTGTACCTGGGCAACAGCAAGGATGCAGCTGATCTGACGTGCCTACAGGGCCTCGGTACCACCTGCGTTCTCAACGTTACCTCGCAACTCCCCGGCTACCACGAAGAATGCGGCATCACCTACAAACAGATACCGGCCACCGATTCGGGACATCAAAACCTCAAACAGTATTTCGAAGAGGCCTTCGAATTCATTGGTAAGTTCTGCAATAATCGAATAATATATCTTATTAAATTTGATTTGAAACTTGAATTTATAGACCAGTGCTGAAGCCTTTGAAAATGGTAAAAAGTGAAAAAAAAAATAGTAGGATGAAACCCATTGGAAAAGGAAGAGAATATAACAAAAATGAAAGGAAAAATAATTTACGGGCGATCTGAGGTCGGGAAGTGGAATGGGGTGGGTTTTTAAGGGTAAAAACGGTTTATCTCGATTTCCGGCAAAACTACAAGTCCTATGGAAAAAAGTTAAATGGCAAAGTTGTAAGTGATAAAAAGATCTACAACTTTGGTATTCACACTTTTTTCACATAATCTTAAAATTTATGTGAAAAATTCAAATAACCAAGTTTTTGGTTTTTTATTTTTACCTTTTACAAAAAAAAAAATTTCACGAAATTTGGTGAAAACCTCCTTTTTTATGTTCCAAACACACTGTGATTTTTTGATTTAAAATATTTATTTTTTCACCTTATTTTGACTTAATATCGAAAAAGCACCCTAATTTTCAATCGAAAATTATCCCGTCAAAAATATCAGCTTTTTTTTAAAAAGTCGGTGGGCTTTTTGTTCGTTGGAATCTCGACTTTCTGAGTATAAAAAAAAGTACATTACTATGGCAGAAAATGCAAAGAAACGAAAAAAACTTCAATCCTAATTTAATAAGACATCTACAATATTTTGAGAAAGTTGTAGAATCTTCTTTAAATTATATGCGTAGATGCCTATTTATTACTATTTTAAGATAACTTATATACCTGAGTGACCTACGGAAAATTTTAGCCCATCAAAAGGTATTTCATAGAGAAGTGGGGAAGGGGCTAGGAGGGTCTGGGCCTTACTACCTGTTATTTCTTTGCATTTTCTGAGAACATTTACCATATTAATGTATATTGTTTTTACACTATCAGTAAGAAAAGATTCCAACGAACAAAAAGCCCACCGACTTTTTCAAAAAACCTGATATTTTGACGGGAGAATTTCTGATTGAAAATTAGGGTTCTTTTCTTTATAGAACCACAGAAAAAGAGCTAAAATTTATCATAACTGGCTAAAGGAAAATCTTCTAAGCTTAAATATTGGAAAAACTGAATATATCACCTATTCGGCTACTTCAAGAGATCAACCAAAAAACAAAGCTCTCAAAATCCACATAGACAAATGCAATAATATTGACTGTAACTGTTCAACAATTGAAAAAGTTGATTACATAAGATATCTTGGTGTGATAGTGGACCAACATCTCCGTTGGACAGAACATATAAAATATACTGTTAAGAGACTGAATAAATTAATATATAAATTTTATCAATTAAGAAATATTGCTAACTTAAAATTACTTTTTATGATTTACGATGCCTTGGCCGAATCGGTGATAAGATACTGTATAGTCATATGGGGTGGCACAGGCAAATCATCAATGAACATTATTCAAGTTGTTCAAAATACATTGTTAAAAATTCTCTTCAAAAAGAATCGGAGATACCCAACAAACACGCTGTATACAGAAACAAAATTATTCGAAGTGAGAAAACTATATGTATATCATAGTATACTATGGACACTAAACACTCCAATAAAATTGAACACACATGCATACAATACAAGAACTACTACCAAACTTGCTATTCAAATTCCACTATACTCTAAAAGCTATATACAGAAATCCATATCCTACTATGGACCAAAAATGGTGAATATGCTACCAGTTCAAATTAAAAATATAAAAAATAAATACAAACGTAAAAAAGAGATAAAAAAATACATAGATATTAATTATGATTCTTTTAAAATACTATTTGACTGAAGTTCCGTTCACCCTCAAATGACAATAGTTCCTTTCATCCTCAAATGACAATAATTCTTAAAAAATACTAGAAATTATTTTCCTTAAATGATAAAAATGTTTTTCAGGACTGCTAGAAAAACTATTTTTCCTTTATAATATTATTTTTATTATATAGTTCCTATTATAGTAGAAGTAGATTGAACATGAAATATATAAAACTATCCACACATCATAGACTGCGCACAGCACAAGCTAGGCTTAGGTGACAGTCTATGAAAAAAAAAATGAAATATTGGAAAATATCACCATGTTTATACTATACTATATTATACTATTGTTATGTTGTTATATTACCTGAATAAAGTCTATCTATCTATCTATCTATCTTTTCGATATTAAGTCAAAATAAGGTGGAAAAATAAATATTTTAAATAAAAAAAATTACAGTGTGTTTGGGACATAAAAAAGTAAGTTTTCACCAAATTTCGTGAAAATTTTTTTTTTTGTAAAAGGTAAATGTTATAAACCAAAAACTTGGTTATTTGAATTTTTCACATAAATTTTAAGATTATGTGAAAAAAGTCTGAATACCAAAGTTGTAGATCTTTTTATTACCTACAACTTTGCCATTCAACTTTTTTCCATAGGACTTGTAGTTTTGCCGGAAATCGAGATAAACCATTTTTTACCCTTTAAAACCCACCCCCTTCCACTTCCCGACCTCAGATCGCCCGTAAATTATTTTTCCTTTCATTTTTGTTATATTCTCTTCCTTTTCCAATGAGTTTCATTCTACTATAATTTTTTTTTGTTTCAAAAATTATCGACCCTGGTCTATTATAGTTCTGTTGTCAAATAATTGAGATAGAGCGACAAATTTGGTGGGAAAAATATGTCTAAAGTTGGTAGTAATATGATGTTACTCTTAGGCACATAATTCTTTGGAGGTAAAGATGAATACAGGATGTATCATTTGAAATGTTAAAAATGAGTCTTAGATATATGAATTATAAGAGTAAGCGCACACTGGAGATTTTTAACCGCGCGATTGTTTAGCCGCGCCGGTGAGATAACCGCTAGTAAAAACAGAGGGAACGTACTACGTAAAAATTTTAATAGTATGGCATCATATATTCGAAAATGAAGCTCATTGAGACTGCTGAAATAACTGTCTGACTTATAAGTCTTTGAAAAAAAAACTCGATGCAGTTTCCTCCATTAGCAAGTCAAAGATTGGGCTACACATTACATACCAATATACAAATACGAGGATGCTCATATAGACCAGGGTCGATAATTTTTTGAACCAAAAAAAATTATAGAAGGATGAAACCCAAAGGAAGAGAATATAACAAAAATGAAAGGAAAAATAATTTACGGGCGATCTGAGATCGGGAAGTGGAAGGGGGTGAGTTTTTAGGGGTAAAAAACGGTTTAACTCGATTTCCGGCAAAACTACAAGTCTTATGGAAAAAAGTTACACTTTATTCACATAACCTCAAAATTTATGTGAAAAATTCAAATAACCATGTTTTTGTTGAAAAGGGAAACATTCTCAATCGAATATTGATAGAAAGATTTTTCTGTGAATTGAAAAATCCACGATTAAAATGAAGTTATTTTTTGTGAATGTCTAACAGAAAACTGTTACAAAAAACAAAAAACACGAAATTTGGTGAAAACTCACCTTTTTATGTCCCAAACACACTGTAATTTTTTTTGATTTAAAATATTTATTTTTTCACCTTATTTTGACTCAATATCGAAAAAGCACCCTAATTTTCAATCGAAAATTCTCCCGTCAAAATATCCGCTTTTTAAAAAAGTCGGTGGGCTTTTTGTTCGTTGAAATCTCTACTTTCTGATGGTGCAAAAAAAAATACATTACTATGGTAAATGTTCTCAGAAAATGCAAAGAAATAACAGGTAGTAAGGCCCAGACCCTCCTAGCCTCTTCCCCACTTCTCAATGAAATACCTTTTGATGGGTTAAAATTTCCCGTAGGTCACTCAGGTATATAAGTTATCTCAAAATAGCAATAAATAGGCATTTACGCATATAATTTAAAGAAGATTCTACAACATTGTAGATGTCTTATTAAATTCGGATTCGAGTTTTTTTCGTTTCTTTGCATTTTCTGAGAACATTTGCCATAGTAATATATTTTTTTTTGCACCATCAGAAAGTAGAGATTTCAACGAACAAAAAGCCCACCGACTTTTTTAAAAAAGCTGATATTTTGAGGGGAGAATTTTCGATTGAAAATTAGGGTGCTTTTTCGATATTAAGTCAAAATAAGGTGAAAAATTTAAGATTTCAAATAAAAAAAATCACAGTGTGCTTAGGACATATAAAGGTGAGTTTTCACCAAATTTCGTGTTTTTTTTTTGTAGAAGATAAAAATAAAAAACCAAAAACTTGGTTATTTGAATTTTTCACATTAATTTTGAGGTAATGTGAAAAAAGTGTGGATACAAAAGTTGTAGATCTTTTTATTACCTACAACTTTGCCATTCAACTTTTTTCCATAGGACTTTTGCCGGAAATCGAGATAAACCGTTTTCTACCCTTAAAAACTCACCCCCTTCCACTTCCCGACCTCAAATGGCCCGTAAATTCTTTTTCCTTCCATTTTTGTTATATTCTCTTCCTTTTCCAATGGGTTTCCTCCTACTATTTTTTTTTTCACTTTTTACCATTTTCAAAGGCTTCAGCCCTGGTCTAATAGGAGTAGAGAAAAGATTAACATTAACATATAATAAAAACCAGTGTTATTTTATTTAAGAGAAGTGCTAAACAGAGTATTTTTAAAACATAAATGAAAACACCTATAGGTACGCCGGAAAAAAATAACTTTCAACCTGCGGTACCTATATAGTTACAGAAACACTCCATACTATTCCCCTCAATAGGATTCTATATAAATAGGATGCCATCTCGGTAGGAGTGGCTGAATGCCCGACAGGCGTGTATATCAAACAAGAAAGCCATGTGAAGTGTGATATAAGAAAATAAGGAAATTTGAAGCGAAAAACTACTACTTTCCTGGCAAATACCATGCAGAACGTTAAATGATAGTCACCTGAAAATCTATTGTCAAAATGTTGAATACGGTTCAGGACCAGGTGAAAATGACTGTGTAGATGTCGGAAGAATAAGTAATGTTGAGGGTTAATCAAAGTTGAAACTGGTTCGGCATTCGCCTTGGGAACTGAGGGTAACGATTTCATTTAAAAGTCACATTTTTAAGAAAAAAATTCATATGAATGTCATCTAAGCTAGCATACCGATAAATCAGGCGATTTTTCACGTAATGTATCCTCTGTTTCGTATGATAGAGTGACAACTGCACAGCTGCATAAAATTATTGCAGTGTGCTCAGATATATTTGAAACTAGCTGACACGACAGACGTCCTGTCCAAATTTCTATATTCCCTAATTTTTTTTCCCGAAAGAATTTCTTTTTTCCTATGTTTTTGTGTTGTTCCATCTAGATTATGCATTTTACTCTGTCCGCTTCCCGTTATGCCGTTTTTCCGTTTGTTATCCCGTTTTCCCGAAAAAAATTAGCTAAATCGGTCCAGCAGTTCTCACGTTTTGCACTCACAAAGAATCGAGATTCATTTTGATTATATAGATAATCTGTTCAAAGCTAGTAAAATACCGCGCTGGCTCTTAATAGGTATAGGGATGCGATCGCCACTTTCTGCATTTCTTTCCGGGAATTATATCACCATGTACACTTCTATTTGGAACAAGGCAAAGGAGGGCTGTCCAATCCTGTTAATGGAAAGGAACAGCATGCCGCCGTTTCTCAATTTCAGGAAAAGGCTTATATCGCCATCCCCGCGAGAGAAGAATGGGAAGATTCTGTCACTGAACAAACGGGATATCAAGACTGTGACTGGGGTCCTAACGGGACACAAATCACTTGAACAGGCACATGGAACTCATTGGGATCACAGATGATCCCCTGTGCAGATGGTGCCTGGAAGATGATAAGACACTGAGTGCCCTGCACTGGTTCAGCAAAGGGAACAACTTTGGGAACATTATTCTGAACCCAGAGGATGTCAAAGATATTCAGCTGAAGAAACTGATGAGTTTTGTCAGAGAAATCAGCATGCCCAACTGAATCCCAGGACCAAGTAGAGAGGCATACATGCACTGGGTTCTTTAGAACTAGCCCACCTTGTGCTAAGAAGAATTTTCATTTAAGACCTTAGTAAAAACATTCCTCTTGTGTATTTCCTTCAGAGTTCTAAGGAAATATCAATTTCGTTTGATTATTGTATGTAACCACGTCGAAAAACTTGGGTTAATGGAGTTTTTCTGTGCAGCCCTAATAGAATAACTGACCCTAATCAGTCAGGCAAAATCAGGGGGGCAGGGATGTGGTGACCAAAAATTCCCCTTTGTGCACAGTGCCCTTCTATCATACACAACCTACCTGGGCCCCTTATGGCCTATAATAGGACTGTTTTTGTCTCTGTGCCTTTATGACTCTATATTGGGACTGGTTTTGTCTCTGGGTCTCTAGGACTGTAAACAAGGAGAGAAATGTATCCAGATATGTGTATTTCTACCAGTATTAATGTTTAGAAATTTCGAATTGACGTCGCCAATACTTGATTAAAATCCATATTAAAGCAAACAAAACACACTCACTTCCCTAAATCATTTTTACCAAATTGGGTTCAATGAACCACGAGACTATACAATAGTTTCCCAGGTAGAGATAATACTGACTAATCTAATTCAGGATATTAAGGGTAATCCAACAGGTGATTTTAATAGAAAGGGAACTAAGTAGAACGGGTACGATATCCATTATCTGTTTAATCTTCAGTAAAAACAAATTTTTCAAAGTATAATTATTAAGTTAGTATTTCAAATTCGTTTTTCAATCAAGAGGTTAGTAGCAAAGGTTGAATTTGTTTTAATGACGAAATAGCTCCTATGTTCTGATATTCGCTTTTTAAATGTTCTGCCTCTTTGGCCTATGTAAAAACTTGCACAAGAGCCACAAGTTAATTTATATACTCCAGATTTTTCAGTTATCTCAGTTTTATCTTGATTTTTCTCAATTCATTTACCTAAATTATTATCTGTTTTGTATGCGATATTGATGTTGTTTTGACGTAAGAAAGTTGTTTTTTCCGTAGGATGGCTGAAATATGTAATCATTTTAAAATTATGTTTTTGTTTTGAGTAGGAAACTCTTCTTGTAAAGCATTTTTTTAAATAATATCCATCTGGTTCGAACTTTAACCGTTGATAATTAATTAAGCGAAACACGTCTCGTGGTTTTGTAAACCAATTTGGAGAAAATCATTCAGTGTTTTGTTTCTTTAGAAATCCCCTCAAAAATAGGGTACTGTCCCGGTTTCCCATTTCATGTAAATATATTGATGTCATTTTCGTTGGTCGCACGTGAAGGTGAATCACGTGATATCGAGTACTGGCTGTGGTGATAAATCAGCGTAAATTCCGTAACCAAAAGTAAATATTTTCGTCCTGGAAATGGCGCTTCGTCGGGAAGTGTACGATGATTCATTTCGGCTTCTTCGATATATTATTCTACGGAAAGTTCGAACGTGTAAAATCCTTGATAATTGCCTGTTGTTTAGCGTAATGTTTATGATAATTACAATAAACAGCACGTTTATAAACGAAATTTTCGGAGAATACGTATAACGATCCCTGCGGAGTTTGTAATCACTTTTCTTAGCACAAACTCTGCGGTTTCGTATTTTATGGTTGGACTTCTGGACCACGATCCGGTTTTCAATCAAGAGAGATTTTTCTGAGAAATGCTTTTATATACAGGGAATCTTTAGCGTCATCAAATCAACTAATGCTCTTCCAGTTTATTACTAAGAACGAGGGAATTTAATTTGTCCATCATTATTTATATGTTACGAGGTTTTTATATACAGTACTTTGATATACATAACGTAAAACAAAATAGTTGGGCATCGATTTTGTGAATAACTTGGCAGCTTCCATTTTGAGTGTTAACATTGCCATATTTCTACTCACGTACCACCCGAGAAGTCATTTTTGTCCACCCTGTTAAACAAGAATCCATCGGACAAGTGCAAGTACATCTGGAGTTGAAAACTCGTTTTCAAGTTCGTCAATTTTCGTCACACACAGACACACACATGTCAAGTCAGTCTGTAAAAAACGATAAAAGGTATTTAATATGACCCCGCTGTGTGCAGCCAAATTGGCATTAAGTTAAACAGGAAGGACTGTCAACGAATGTTTTACTACCTTCTGCATTTTTTTAACAGAGCAGGAAGCAGCGGTGAGCTCAGTCAGTGAGTTAATTTCCTTGTTCCTATACGAGATAAACTTATAGTTACAGATGTGTCGTAAAATGTAACCTTTCGAAATGAAGGTGTGGCTTCAGATTACATGTACCTGCATACAAACAAAAAGATATTGTCGACAGAAGGTATTCACGGGATATAATGAATGATTACTTGAGATTTTCATGGATTCCTTTGTTTTGGTATTCGTATAGGTACCTATCACATAACACTTTTTTTTTCATTTTATTCTAATACAATTAGAACGCTAGATAGTTTCTCGGGGTAAATGCGAGTAATCTTCATCAGATGATAACAGTTTTGAAGATTATTTTCCACCAGAACGCAGTAGAAATAAAAAATCTAAAACAATTGTCAGTTCAAGTTGTATCTTCCGTAGGATGAATCTTCAACAATTCAATGTCTGATCACTGGGGATTTTGTAGGACTTCTATATTACAATATGACGAGGAATAACTCCAAACAGTTTTATTTTTAATACCTACATGCCTTCTCAAGGTATACAATACTATTCTTTGCTCATTGGTATTTCACACTCTGTAGATGGTGTTCAAACACACGATGAGAAACCTGCAGGTAACAAAACACTGTACCCAGAGAACATTCTCGCCGATTCGAGAGAAAGTTACCATCGAGGTAACTTTGTTAGTACGGTCGGTCAACGGCATATAAATATCAGCCATATTACAACTTGGAAAACTTCGAAACAAATCCAAATGAACTCTTTGCAAGATTACGTCTACTGCCTCAAGTAGTCGTAGTATGGGGGTTAATTATTTTTCAGTAAGACAATTAATAAAACTCAAAATATGAAGGAATAATCTTATATAATTATGACATATTGTCAATAAATTGCATTAATAATATATTCACCATATACCGAAGAACTTAATCAACGTAGGGGTCACATGTACTGAGTAAAAATCATTATTTCGATTATTATACTTTGAAGAAAGATACCTTGAGTTCTCCGGAATATACTGAGATCCAAATTGTTTCGGTACTAGTATGGCATCTTCTGATAGCCGATTTGACTGAATATTTAGCAGAGGGAGACAATTTTTTTAATGCATTAATGTCAATATTCTATGTGAGACAGAAGATCTTGTTACCTGGTTAGAATATGTATTGCCTTTCATCTTTCATGAGAAATAATCGCGTCTGCCTGGGTTATGATAAAAAAATGAATGTGTGGCTTCAGATTATCATGTTTGTGATCATTTCTAATTTTCAATTATCGGATATGTTTATCGACCTATGGAAATGATACAACATTGTCTTTATCTCAAACTTCTTCAACTTGTCGAAAAACTGTTTGTGAAAAAGCTAAAAGCCACTCAAACAATGATTCTATTCTCAAATATGAACGGTGAATGAATTGTTTCAAGTATATGAACAATCAGTAACTGAACGAATGTGAAACTTTCCGAACAATGTAGAATTTTATCTTTTAAAACGTTTAAATATAAAATCAGCAGAGGAGGCCTGGTTCACAGATTGAGTGAAACGAGGCTAAGAGAAGGGTTAACATCCCAATTAGCCTAACAACGTGCAAACGTGCTCCAGGCAGTGCTAGCAGCCATATAACACTGCGCTGAAGAACTTCTTAGACAGAAGGTGGAAACCAAAACCATTACCATTTATTCTGATAACCTAGCGGCTATAAAGGACGATTAGGTCTTACTAGGTCAAATGTAGACTAGACTGAACGCCTTGAACGAACTGGTTAGCAATAATGAGATTACGGTGAAATCACAAAGGCTATAGTGGAGCTGATGCTTCAGCCCAAAGGAGCGCCAAAAGGAGCGCCAAAAGCCCTCAATAGTTCTGAAGAATAACACTAGCTAGTATAGAGACATCTATAATGAATCGGGAAAATAGTTCATTCAGAGACACCCACCTAAATTCACGGCATACTTACAGTATTTCTGTCTGTAGATAATGAAAAATTGATGGCCATGGCCAATCTCTTTGAGAAGGATAAGCGCTCTTAATATCTATCCCCTGCCATTGAAATGAGAATTACATCTCAAATTTCCTAGAGAATAATTCAACAAGAGCTCTAGTCAGTTAAATGCTCCGAATAACTCCAGTGTAGTAGCATATTCACAGCTGCAGGCGTCATATCTCAGTGAGCACGAGATATGGCGATACATATGCCGCCCTTCGGAGGGGACGTTACGATGGCTGTTTCGAGTTCATGTATGTTGAGCTCTGGTTGGAAACACCTCTGGTTGGAAACACCAGAGGATTCGGCAAAATTTCCGGTTGGGGGGGAGTGTGCTCTCCGGCGTCGGTGTTTAGCCCTGGTCTCAGAAATAGAACGACGGTAAATAAGGAAATAAAAAAAAACAAGAGACAAAACGATCTGGTCTTCAACAGTCTAACGATAATGAGGTTTTGTACTTCCTTTGGCATTATTGTGGGTCCGACATGTTGATATCGCAAGTTCTTTGATTTGTTTTTCATACTGTGAAAGAAAACGGCTTATTGTAATTTTCATTACGGTTGGCAACCGCTGGTAAATAATACCTTTGAGATCAGGTGTGTTAATAATAGTCACCCATACATGATATTAATATGACCTTGGAATGAAGTTTGGTCTGCAGGAATTCAGTCTGTCGCATTGAGTCCTCTTACGCAACCACTAACGTATGGCCAATAAATCTGCCGTTTTTGAAGAATTGACTGCTCAGGACAGCCTGTATTGAAATCCGGGGTGATGTTTTCATAGTCCCCTAACCCTAATTTTCACATTTATTCCCCATGTTCAAAATTTCTCTAGAACATCAATGACGTCCACCATCACCTACAGACGAAAAAACCGGATATTCCGGCTCTAACAGAAACACAAGTAAACTCGTCCACCAACAAGGTCCATATGCTTTGTCCTGGTTACGAACTCCATTCTCGATTCAGGTTCAAAGGTGGAGTCTGCCTTTACGCTAAGGCTAACCTTTCATGCCAGCGTGAAGAGAGTTTGGAACCGAAAGACTTTGATGTGATGTGGTTCAAGCTATCTGATACCAAACTGACTAAGTTCCTCTGCTGCCTTTACCTATCACCTAATGAACCTTCATATAACGACCTCTTTGAGTTTTTATCACTCAAACTGGACTACATTCAGGAGAACCATCCAACAGCTGAAACCATGATCATGGGAGACTTTAATGTACATAACGCTGCCTGGCTCAAATTCTCTAACAAAACAGATGATGCGGGTCGTCAAGCCGGGCCTTCGCCATCACTCATGGTCTAGAACAACTGGTCGAGCTACCAACCCGCATCCCTGATGTCAACAACCAGTCTGCCAATACACTAGATCTTTTCCTCACCACCAATCCTGACCCGTATAGAATAGAAGTTTGTGCCCCACTTGGAAACTCTGATCACACCCTCATCTCCACAACATGCTCTTTCCATTTACCATCGAGCTGCACAATACCATCCCGTCTCATGTGGCATTACAATTCGGCCGACTGGGAAGGTCTTCGTATGTTTTTCTCAGCGTTTCCATGGAAGAGAGTTTGTTTCTCTTCAGTAGATCCAACACGATGTGCTGAGACAATTTCTGAAATCATCATGTTGGGGATGCAAACCTACATACCGAATACCGAAAGAAGAACATCATCCGATAAGACCTGGTTTAACAGAAACTGCTCTAGAGCTGTGGCTTCCAAACAGGCAGCATACCATCGATGGCTAAAAAATCCGGGCCCTGAGACCAGAGAGCATATGTCGAGGCTAGAGGCATATGCAAAGAGACAATAGAATGCTCAAAAGATGCCCACAATGCCAAAATAAGATCAAAACTTGCTGAATGTCCTAACGGATCCCGTTCATTTTGGTCTTTCGCCAAAGCTGTGGGAAAAAACTTCACTTCCAGCTCATTTCCTCCTCTAACCAAAGAAGATGGAACACTAGCAACGACTGCCCAGAAAAAGCCAATATCTTTGCGCACCTATTTGCTGGAAATTCCACTCTGGATTCATCGGGAAAACAACCCCCGAACATTACACCTATTGACAGTCACATGCCCGAGATCACCTTTCGCCAACGTACTATCAGAAAGATTTTGCTGGGTCTCAACACCAACAAAGCCTGTGGATCTGACGGAATCCCGCCGATTGTTCTCAAGAAATGTGCCCCCGAACTAACACCTGTTCTTTGCAAGTTGTTCAACCACTCTTACAATTTGGGGATTTCCTCCATTGGAAATGCAAAGTACAGCCAGTCCTAAAAGGCAAAAGGCCCTACGTAGCAACTACAGACCTATCGCACTTCTATCTATTATTTCAAAGGTCATGGAAAAAGCCATCAACATCGAGCTCATGAAATATCTGGAAGACTCAGGAATTGTCAACGATAGGCAATATGGCTTCCGCCATCAGAGATCAACTGGTGACCTGCTCGCTTACGTCTCACATATATGGCAGCTATCTATTGAAAAGTATGGAGAAACTTTAGCTGTGGCATTAGATATCTCCAAGGCGTTAGATCGTGTTTGGCACCAGGGACTCCTCGCCAAGCTTCCGTCTTATGGCTTGCCCCTCAGCTGTGTTCTCTGCTTGCTAGTTTTCTCTCAAACAGGTCTCTCCATGTAGTGGTCGATGGAGTTTCATCTGACACTCTACTCATAAATGCTGGTGTTCCGCAAGGATCTATTCTCGCACCAACACTATTTCTACTTCACATCAACGACCTGTTGAAAGCAACTCCATGTCCAGTACACAGCTTTGCCGATGATAGTACCCTCCATACCGCTTTCTCTTCCAGGGCCCCTATATCAGCCCGTGAAACCAGAAATGAACGAGGAAGAAATGTTAATAATATAAATATGGACTTGGCAACAATTCTCGAGTGGGGATCTAATAACTTGGTAGAATTCAATGCAAACAAAACACAAGCATGTCTTTTCTCTAGAAAAGCCGATCTCACTGTGCCTAACATAACTTTGTCAGGAGTAACCATACCACTGAAGTCATCCATATCGATGCTTGGTATTACTATCAGCAATAACCTTTCCTGGGAAAATCACGTGAGGTCCATTGCCAAAAGTGCATCCCAAAAACTTGGTTCTTTGTTTCGTGCCAAGAGCTATTTCACCCCCACTCAGCTGCTTATGATCTATAAGGCACAGATCCGACCTGTCCTGGAATACTGTTCCCATATTTGGAGCGCGGCACCTAAACATATCCTGAGGCTATTGGATTCTGTCCAAAAAAGGGCAATTCGTCTCGTCGGTGATGCCTCGCTTACAAACTCGCTCACTTGTCTGGAACACCGTAGAAAAGTTGGCGATTTGTCTCTATTTTATAGATATTTTCATGGGCGATGCTCTTCTGAAATATCAACAATAGTTCCTGCTTTGGCAGTCTCTTCGAGACTAACCCGTCAAGTTCAGTCATCACACCCCTTCGTGGTCACTTTGGAGACCTGCAGAACATCACTTTCCAAAGACTCGTTCATCCAACGAACAGCGAGGCTTTGGAACTCATTGCCTAGGGAGGTGTTCCCCGAGGCATACAACCTCCAGAAATTTAAGAAGAACACCAACTCCTACCTTCTTTCTCTTGGTTCCCACGATGTTCTCTGAACATTACAGGATATCCCTTTTCGTGGGAACCAGAACATAAAAAAAAAAAAAGTTGAGTTTGTGTTTCTTGTTTATTTGCGACAAACTGTTCAAATGTGTTTTCCAAAAATGCAGTAAGAGATCGATCACGACTAGCATACTTATACTTAGGCAGGTAAATATCGGTTGATTTAAAAATGGCAGCGTCTTTAACAGCGGTCCAGTTTTTGGTACAGTCTTGGTGAATACTGAAACAAATGGATTGGACTAACATCATCACCTAAACTAGAAACTGAACCACCTTGTTGTTGATACAGGAACGAGCTCACGCGAAACTCTGTCCCCGCCGCGCGCCGGATCCAACAATAAATCCACAAGACTGCGAGAGCGAAATGAACTTCGTTCAAAATCGATCGTCAAGCGCCCTTGCTAACCGGTCGTTTATGTTGTTCTTATGAATGGTTGTATCGTGGTTTGTGTAACGGCCTTGTCAAGTTTTGAGTCAGCAACTACACCATTACTCATCATAGTCATTGTTCAAGGGCCGTCGAACGTTGCCTCTTGGTTGATGTCTGTGTGAGTCATTTTTGATATCGCTCGAGTCGACCCCTGGTGCACCAGCTAACAACCGGGACAACCCTAAAACTTGCTCTGCCACTCCATTGTGTAATCTCTACCATATTGCGAACACATCACCAATTGGCCCTTACGCACAGTAAATATACTTTGTTAGTCATCGGTAATACTTATTCTATACATTTGAAAAAGACTTTTTTGGATGGAGGGATGACGATGACGTGTCGTGGTGGTAGATTGAATCATGGAAAACGGTGGTCTTGATAAGTACAATGAACTGATAGGGTGATTTCATCCACGTGTTTGAAACGATATCGATAGGGTTGATGTTTTGTTTTTCGAGGCAATGCATGGTGGAACGAACATTATTATTTTTAATTAGGAATTATTGTTTTTAATTAGGATAAACCTAAAAATTGTATTTCCAGATTACGATGCATTAAATGCAATTATCATTCATATGTGTATGATCACCATTTATCAGGTCTCCTACGTGTTGATCGTAATCAGTATACCTAGATCACTTATTTAAAAAAACCGATGGTGAACATTGAGGCGTTATGAAAGCAAACAGAACGCTCAAAACGGTGGAATTTCGATAAATTTGGAAAAATTAGGTTTTTGAGAATTCCGACAATTAATTGGAAAAATAATGTTTGTAAAATTTTAATACAAAAAATCAGTGGTACAATGTTAAAACAATCATTATGTTTTTGTTTATAATCCTTGGAGAATCATGCGGACTTATGATGAAATGATATAATTAATGATGAATCATTGAATATATCAACCCCTCTCGTATAAACGTAATATGGCATCGCTTCAATTCTTCAACATTATTATTACCTACAAGTATTGAATGAATGTGGTTTTTTGTGGAGGAACAACGTTTCTTGACATGTTTTTTGGGTAACCTTCCACAGTCTGAAAATGAAAATATAATCAGGAAAATCTATACAAGTGTAGAAAGGGCAAACTGATTAGTTCACCCCGATAAGTTATTGCGTTCACCAACTTATATTTCCTATAGAAAAATGATTCAATTTGTCAATAACTTGCCGTTTTCTGAATTTGCCTATCAAAAATTTTTTTAAAAAAATTCAAAAGATACTTCTCTGTACAGTTTTTGCTTGACGTTTCGGGGACTATATCTGCCCCCGTTCTCAAAATCTTCTAAATCTCTTCTAATTGTTTTATAATTTGGATTTTTTCTCGCAGAGTCTTTTTCGCTTTTTCAACTGACGGATGTCAATTGAGATCTGCCAAAAAAGTTTGAGAGTGACGTATTGCTCATTTGATATATGGGGTGTTGTTCAGATCAGTTTATTAGCATTCTACCATATCTCACTCCCACCACCTACACATTTCACATCCAACATAATACCTTATGTCCCCGGATTATCTGAAAAGATCAAACGAATTGGACATAGGTATGATGTGAGAACATCATTTAGAACAACAAACACACTGAGATCTATAATAACACAAACAAAACCAGAAAACGCAGAAGAAAGTGCCGAAAACTGTGTTTACAACATACCTTGTTCTTGTGGTGATAGTTATATAGGTGAAACGTCAAGACCATTGGAAGTGCGCCAAAGTGAACATCAGAGTTACATCAGAAATCGACAAATAACTGGATCAAAAATTGCAGAACATATCTCACATCCAATGGCGATCATACGATTGAATGGAATAGGACAAAACTCTTGATGAAAGAACCACATCAAGAGAGGAGAAAATTGAAAGAAACGGCCTATATTCTTCTTTCCAATAACAACTGCTTTTCATCAAATTCTGTTGAAATGGATCATACATGGTTACCTCTACTCAGAGAGGAAGTGAGATATGGTAGAATGCAATAAACTGATCTGAACAACACCCCATATATCAAATGAGCAATACGTCACTCTCAAACTTTTTTGGCAGATCTCAATTGACATCCGTCAGTTGAAAAAGCGAAAAAGACTCTGCGAGAAAAAATCCAAATTATAAAACAATTAAAAGAGATTTAGAAGATTTTGAGAACGGGGGCAGATATAGTCCCCGAAACGTCAAGCAAAAACTATATAGAGAAGTATCTTTTGAATTTAAAAAAAAAATTTTTGATAGGCAAATTCAGAAAACGGCAAGTTATTGACAAATTGAATCATTTTTCTATAGGAAATATAATTTGGTGAACGCAATAACTTATAGGGGTGAACTAATCAGTTTGCCCTTTCTACACTTGTATAGATTTTCCTGATTATATTTTCATTTTCAGACTGTGGAAGGTTACCCAAAAAACATGTCAAGAAAAATTATTACCTACCTTCATTATTTACATATTTTATTTTAATATATCTAGAAATTCCCCGATTTTCAAAAACAATTATCTTCTTTAAAGAATGTTGGAGCCACCATAATTTCTATAGAGCTTATCAATTTTTTATTATTTCTTTGAATAATTCTAATCGATTGAATAATTTCCTCTCGACTTACTATGATTTGTTTGGCTGTATAAAACAGTAGTGAAAGTGTTTCACATGAATGAAAATGAAATAATGAGGTATAGATTTGATTGCGATATTAACGAACACGAATATAGTTTTGAAAATAATGGGAATAATAATTCGCTGCTACGCAAAAATAGTGAAAATTGAAACTTCCACAGTAGTCACTAAAAATTCATTTGTGGTGGATTTGAATGGAAACACGATATAATGAGAAAAATCAAATGCCACATCATTAAAAAAGGTAAGCAATAATGGCAAACAAATTAAAGTCAGATCTCTAGATGGAACTCAGTGAGAAATTTGCGTGAAGAATATTAAAGAATATATAAAACAAAAAAGAAGAACGGTATAACACGTATATGTATATCAGGAAATCGAATATAAATATACCAAAAGAACAAGACAAGAAAATGGTATATTTGTTCAACTTTTGACAGAAACAGTGTTGTTGACATATAAATGACCAATACTCAAAATCAAATTAGATATTATTGTGAAATATTAATGAAGATAATTTCACACCTAATAAATTGCATTTATTTAAAACGTTTCCATGACAAGTAAAACATTTTCAGAAATTTTCACTTGGTGGGACTCTTGACAAAATTACACTAGTCTTTCGGATACTTAAGAAACTGTGATAAATGTGATATGTTAGGTCCTATAGCTCGACGTTTCGACAAAATAACATTTGCCATCCTCAGGTGATGTCTAGTTGATCAAACTTTTTTGACCTAAGAACTTTTTTGAGCCTTGAAACAATTCTTTTAATAACAGCGTCATGAGTCATGTCCTCGTAAGTTAGCTTAGCTTAAAAATGCATTTTCACCACTTCTAGTGGTACAAAATAGCCCGCAACGATAAATTGGGATTGAGCTACTACCAGCTGAAAATGAATATCGCATTCTACACAATTTTGATATCATATCAATTCAAAATATGAGTGTGTTTTTTAGTTTCATCCATGGTTTTGATTTTGGTGTGAATTTTGTCTTACCGAATACCACACGATTTATTTTATCGCGATATATGTGATCTATATAAAATTTATTATAAGTGAAAATTAAGCTACTTTACAAACTAATGAAAATGAAACACTTTTATTTCGTTGCCCGCAGAAAAGTTAAGCTTTTTTAGAGACACAGTCACTATCTGACTTGAAAAATATCTATTTTTTATATCTTATTCAGATAGCACCGAAAACGTTTGGACCTACTGCAAGGAGTGTTGTTATCATTTATTATGATTCAACACTTTATATCTATTCTATCACATTACACATTGCACCATTACACCAACGAAAAATAGATGAATCAGCCCATATATCGGAAAAATCTATTTTATCCAGCGATATGACTGTGTAAACTGTATTAGTCACGAGGGAGCGTTTATGAAATGACGTATGGATGGGGTAGACAAGGGATATTTATTTGGGATTGTGGGTAGATAAATGATTTATCCAATAAATATGGACTAATCGATTGGTGTGATGCTGTTAACGTTTGGTTGGCCTTTTATCGAAATAAATTGGGGCTCTAAACGATTGGATGACTACACTCGCAACAATTAGTAACGAAAATAAATTGATATGAATAGTATTTCTCATTTTTTATAAAAACAAGCGCTAGAACACTTTAATTAAATTTAAAAAAAAACATGTTTTTTATTATTTTACCAAAATCTTATGAGGAGAAAAAGACCAACGAATTTTTTAAATTTAAATGTCCACGCCAGTGTAAACCACAGCAAATTCAGTTTGTGTTTTGTGCAAAGATTCAAGCAAATGTATTTTCATCATTCATTGCTCTATTTTCTATTAAGAAATAATAATAAAGTCGAATATATGGTGTGTATGAATTTTTATGATTAATTCGGCAAATCCTGTGCAATTTTTTGTCCCGATTGTCAAAAATGTGCTATAGCAAACGCACAAAATGGCATTTCCAGAATGATCTTAATCCACCAATGAAATCACTTCATCAATTTCTTTACCGTATAGTATAGATCAAAGTTATTTTTCACTGTCTCACAATCTTCAAGAAGTGCTTCTGCCAATAAAAAAAACTATGATTAGGTTAGGTGATTAGATATGGTATTATCTATTGTTATTACTTTGTTTGTAGAAACAAGCAGATGTCAGTCCACACTTAAATTATGAAACGCTGAATAAGTTAACATTTATCTATATACTAGGTTGATAGTCGGTATATTTATCCGCTCCGAAGTGGAAAAAGTGATAATGGGAGGACGTCTGTGCAGGCTTTGAAAGATCGTCAAAAATTACAGAGGATCGGTGAATAATTCTGGACACTTACACATATCACTATGGAAAAAACGAATTTGGGGGAGTTTTTGCGAAAATAAAATTATTTCTCGACTTTTTTCGGAAGTAAAAAAAAATTACTCGAGGACGTTGATAGATACAGCAATTCTGCGTACACCAATCGATCAGTAGACCTTGACGAAACGAGGAAACTTTAACGAAACCTCTGTTGTATTTTCATAAACCACTTCGTGCCAAAAATGCAAATCAATCATTTTTCTATTTATATTTACGTTAATTCGAGTAATTACAACAACGCAACGGGTCAACAGTCCGAAGTTAGGTCAATATATTAATTAATTGAGTTGGTTAATTCAAAGGTTATACGTGCAGGTTACTCAACCATAAGAAACTCGCGGCATTCGATGACTAATAGACTCATGTACTCGTGTTTACTTTATACTAATAATAACAGTTTATCCATCTTGCATTTCGACGAGGACATCAAATGTTCAATATTCTTAAAAACCCTTCGTGGTCTCGATATCCACACACCGGAATTTTATTTCGTATAGAAGCTCTCGGAGAAAGTTGGTCTGATTTTTCAGTCGCAAGCTATTATTTGTCGTTCTCTTTCAGATGCCATTCAGAAACCATATCCGTTCAACCATAACTAGTAAGAGAGAATTTCCAACTCTCATTCATATATCCAGTGTGAATTTTTCACATAAAACAAACTTTTATTGATTAATATCCTTGATTCAATTTCATAAGTATTGAATTGAATAAAATAATCTCAAATTCATGAATATTAAATTAAATATTCCCAAATTTATATATAAAGGTCACGGTAATTATGTTTTCCGCCGTTTTTGTCGAATCATCTGGTGTAGTGTAGAGGCAGGAATCTTTAAAACTAGCTCAACATCCATGAACTCGGAACCGTCATCTCAATGTCTTCTCTGAAGGATGGCATATCTCTTGATATATCTCGTGCTCGTTGATATAGCGCCTGAAGCTACCACGCTGCAGTTGTACGGGCTTTCAACGCAGGTGGTCACCCATCCAAGTACTAAACCGCGTTCGGTATTGCTGTCCTGTGTCCTGGGTATTGTTATTATTATTCGCACGTTTTTTGTCAATATCGGCACATTTTTCAACAATTTTGATTCTGTATTGCCATATTGTTAAATGCCCAAGTATTGTTATGTTCTTACAAAAATGTTCATCATTTTGTATCCGTTTTGCTCATGATCACATTTTTAGAGCAGATTCATTTGGTACGACATGTTGGAAAATGACTAGTATGAGTTTTTGACAAAAGAAAATTATAGTATAATCAATGATTTTTAGTTGAGTTTTGATTTCATATGGATTCTATTTTAATTTTTTTTACTATATTGTACCCAAATGAATGTACTTAGTAAAAATAGAATAATTTGAGACAGCGAAAATTATCATAATTGTACCTAGTAAACCAAAAATATCTTTCTTTAGGATAATCAATGACAAAAAAACATGATTTCATCAATGTCCTTGCCGGCCAATATTATAAATGATAAACATCGGAGATTTTCCCTGCGATTCCTGAAGTTATGAACAGTTCTCAAGAAATAAAAGATTTTCATAGAAAATTGTCTTGTATATCTTACATTAACTGCAAAATCACAAAAAAAAGAAAACTACACTAAAAAAGGGAGAAATTCATTTTTAAAGGGGATATTTCATTATATTATTTTATTTAAATCCGAATAAGTATTTGAAATAACTCTTTTAGTGGGATAATAGTGAAATACATTCCCGCTTTCTGGAGAAGTATCTACCTCAAATAATGGAATGAACTAAGTGTATTAAATAAAATGTGAACTCAATTTTTGTATCCCAGTGGACACTCCCGAATAAAATTAGTCGCACCCCGCCCATGAGAGGCCAACATTAGTTTTAAAATAAACCAAAGCATCAGGATACAGATTTAGTCTGGGTATGAGTCATAGTTTTCCTCTCTGTTTTCCTGTTGCTCTTTACAGCTGCTAAACGGCAATATTCGTCATCTGGGTCATCATTTTAACAGCAACCCCATTCGAAATATTTTTAGAGACACTGTGGGACCTTATGCAACCAGCTATTTCTCATTTGTCCCCACTATATCCATTTCATTCGATAGGATTCTTTGAATACGCAGTTGTTCATTGAAAGCACAGTCACTGCAGTTACTGCGTCGTTCTGGTTGCCTAGTTACGGACAAATTATGTAATTCTGCTATAGAAACAGATCGAACAACTTACATTTGATATTTGGAATATCAACTATGAATAGTTTTCATTTGGTGTTTCATTTTATTATTTTTCAATTAGATCAAACCTTTATTTGCTATTGTCGTAGATATATTTGCATGAAAATAATTATTGTTCATTTTTTTATTTGCTTTGATGTCCCTTTCATACTCTGGTCTTTCTACTATTCATATAAAATTCAAAAGTGCCTCTACACCCTCTACTGGCATAAAAAATCAAGTTGTTTACAAGACGTCCATATTTTCTGTCTTCTAGTAGGAACTTCTTTTATGAGCCTCGGTCTGTTACCTAGGTAGTCCGAAAAAAAACTTGAGAACTGCAACTTCTCTATGTTGTAAATGAAAACCTATGATCGCTTCAAAACTGCATGTTTTTGTTAAAGAATAGATACCTACCTATTTGAATTTCTGTACAGCTTTTCACTTTTCATTCAGCAAAAAAATCTGATGCATAATGGTTTGGTAGGATTTCATGTATTTCATATATCTTTTTTTAAAAGCTTTTATTTAACTTGCTTCGTTCGTATGTCATTGTAATTTTTTCCGGTTCAAAATTTGTAATCCATTTTTGGAGCACTTGCCGACATCCGATTGAGCTGAAATTTGGCAGGTGTTCATAATTCCGGTGACAATGCATTACATTGATTTATTAAGAAAAAACAAAATGGCGGCTCCAAGATGGCGGACGAGTTTTGTGATTATGGTCCGATTCGATTCCAAATTGGTATGTAGGGGTTTTCGGGGACGGAAATTGTGAATTTTTTGTCAAAATTCAAAAATTCCAGATGGCGGCTCCAAGATGGCTGACAAGTTTTGTGATTATGGTCCGATTCGATTCAAAATTGGTATGGGGGGGTTTGCAGGGTCGGAGATTATGAATTTTTTGTCAAAACTCATAAATTCAAGATGGCGGCTCCAAAATGGCGGAGGAGTTTTGTGATTATGGTTCCATTCTATTCAAAATTTGTATGTGGGGGTTTTCGGAGTCGGGGATTATACATTTTTTGTCAAAATTAAAGAAATTGAAATGGCGGCTCATGGAATTTTTGTTTTAGAAAAAAAACAAGTGGTGCTCCAAGATGGCGGTCGAGATTTAGGTTTATGGTCCGATTCGATTCAAAATTGGTATGTGGGGGTTTTCAGGGTCGAAGATCATGAACTTTTCTTCAAAATTCTTAAAATCACAATGGCGGCTCGAAGATGGCCGATGATCTCTGTGTTTATGGTCCGATTCTATTCAAAATTGATTTGTGGGGGTTTTCGGGGTCGGAGATTATCAAAATTCACAAATTCAAGATGGCGGACGAGTTTTGTAATTATGGCCCGATTCGATTCAAAATTGGAATGTCGGGGTTTTTGGGTTTGGAGATTATGAATTTAGTCGAAGATTATTGATTTTTAGTTTAAAATTCATGAATTGAAGATGGCTACTCCAAGATGGCGGATGAGTTAATCTTTAGATGGTCTCCTCAATGAAGGACTAGATAGCTCAGAACTTACAGGAAAAAGGCCTCATAATAACGATGCTCTAACAAAAATTCATAGATTAAGGCGTACTTAAGTACTAAAAAGCACAAAATAAAATAATTAAAAAAAACTTTTTAAAAAAATACTTTTATTCTAATGCACTTAAAAGTAAAAAATAATTGCTTTGGATGTGTGACGTAGATTATTTCGTGAGGGTGATTCAAAATAATTATTTTTCACTTTTTAGTGCATTTGAATAAAAGCTTTCCTTTAAAAAGGTTTTATATTAATTATTAATTTTCTACCTGCCCATTTTTAAGAAAATACCAGCTGGTATCCGCGACTTCGTCCTCGTAGATTTTGTTTTCCTGTGTTCTATCTAGGTCATGCCTGTGACTGCCCGCTTCCTGTTATTCCGTATCGAACAAAACAAAAAAATATTAGGCATATCGTTCGAATCGTGAATTATGGCCTTGAATTCAAATAAACATCCCATTCCCGACTTTCCAATTTTTTTCCCCTAAAAACCTTCATCGGACCATTACGAACATTTTTAAAAAAATTAACCAAATCGGTCCAGCCGTTCTCAAGTTACCTATGCGCTTACAACGATCAGAGGAGTTGATTTTTATTTATACATGTCCAGAAATGAAACAAAATTTGATATTAGTATAAAAGAAGCGGAGTATCTCGTTTTGTAGTAACTTACCTCTGTGATTAATAATTCTGATGATAACTTTTACTGCCCACTTATTTTTGTTGGATGTATCTCTGATAACAATCTCAGGTAGAAAGATATTTTAAATAAAATGCATGTAACGAAATATGTTGACATCGATAACATGTTTTCTTTCTTTGCAGAAGAAGCTCGAAAGAGTGGTTCAAGGGTTCTGGTCCACTGTCAGGCTGGAGTATCTCGTAGTGCCACCATTGCGATAGCCTACATAATGAAGTACCATCAGTTGTCGATGGTGGAGGCATACAAAAAGGTGAAAGAAGCACGTCCGATAATATCGCCGAATTTAAACTTTATGGGACAACTTTTAGAGTTAGAACAAAGTTTGCGCAGTGATAGTAGTAGTAATAATAACCACCCCTGTCTCTGGAGTCAGCAAGCTACAGATGAAGTGACACATGGATGCAGTGTATAAGAATTATTCGAAAATGAGTGAAGAGTTTCAATTTATGTTTGGACAGAAATAGTCAACGGCTCGCCATAGAGTTACATTCTAGTCTTATCTATTTGGTTAAACGGCTGTGTACCATTAAAGATATTTCACATTAAAATACATGTATACAGAAAATATTCATTTTGTTTCATGTTGATTGTATTTGATTCTTAAAGCAGCTTCCTGATTCGGTTAAGCCTGTGTAGTAGAAATACTCGTGTGAAGAACATTTGTAAAGCTGTATAAACCACATATTTGGCAGCAGTTTATACATTGTATAATTTTTATTTATTTGCATATCCCTAGTTTTATTTGATAGGAATATTTTTTAGAATTTTTTGTTTCAGGTATAATCCGAATATTTCTATCGGTATCAAAAGGCCATATTTAATGTTTAGTTTAGGATGTTTGTTCAGTCTTAGTCAGTGTTTGAGAGCAGAATTTAAGTATTCTTGAATGAGTATCTATGGGATGTATTTTTATCTGAAAGGCGTATAGGGAAATGACACTTTATATCCAGGGTTTTGATAAATATAATTGTGATTTTTGATAGTTTTTAAGTTATTTCATTGCAGGTACGTAAAGGTATGAGTAGAAAAATAGTGTAGCTTGAATACCAGTTTACTACCTACGCACCTAACTACACTGTTTTACTCAGTACCTTCAAATGATAGAAAACCTATCACGATAATAAGTGCCTTTCTTTACATTTTCTTGTAAACTATGTATAGAGTTCAGACTGTAAAATACAAGCCTTGTATAACGAGACATGAATTTGTAAATACATAAATGTTATGGAATATGTTTTTCATTTCATCCAAAAATATAAATACGGTTGCTGAAAAAAAATCGCTATTGTGGTTGAATGAAACTACCACATATTTTTGTCAAATATTGAGAATTTGATGAGGAATGCCTATCTGAAGTTGGATAGTTAGATATTGGTGCTCAAGTTGAAAATAAAGGCTACCCAGCAAACATGTTATGCGTGGACCTCTAGAGGTACTTTAAAAACAGCCGACACACAACATAAGCGGGCCATAATCATGATACGTCGTCGGCCCGGCTAGCCCGTGTCGCGACGGCCATCAGTAGGCCTCCAGACTACCACCCGCTTTATTACATAGCGGGACTTCAGCGGATAGACAGAGTTAAGATGTACTGATATTGCATGGTACAGATTATGGTGCGATTGCGGGTATCCTACTTGTCATCCGCATCATTCCACTGTTGGGATTCCATCAATGATCTATGTAAATATACAGGGGCGTCCAATTCAAAATGCAGTACATGGAAGTATAGGGTATCTTGGAAGGCAATGAGCATGAAGACGGTTTCAATGTAAACAAAATGGCCCATATAAGCGCCTAAGAACAATCTAGCTTTATATCTTCGAAAACAGTGAAACTTCAATGAAGCTAGGTCATTATTATACACAATAAATTCGCCAAACATTCAGAATCGACTGATTCAAGTACTAGATATATACAATTCACTGTTTTCGCTCTCTGAAGCCACTAATTGTAGAGGATTTCTGAAACTGTAGAGCCAGATTGTTTCTATTTACCTAAACAGACAACTTTTTCTCCATTTCAACCATTTTTATTGTATCTCAAATGGTTTCCGAAATACTCATCCATATTTCCCAGATATTGCATTTTAAACTGGCCTGGAAAAATATTTCACCGAATAGATAGAATGACAACACACAAACCTGAAAAAATGTTGGCTACTATGAACAATAAAGTTTCCAAAGGTATTGATTTGGGAAAACATTGCTGGTAAGACAGTATAGCTGAGAGGGGAAAATTCTAGATGAGGTCAGAGAAAACTAGAAAACCTTCGACCTCTATAATATCCTCAATGAAAATTGTGGTTAATTCATGCATATAATATTTGAAGAATTCGCAAGATGTGTTCTTTCCCCCCGCCCCTCTAATGTTGATCAAAAGCCATAGTTTCACCGGTTGGGTACTGTGTTCTTCGGGGGTTAGCCTTGGCTGTCCGAATATTGCTTGTCTTTTGCGGTCTGGTGCCTAGCATTCTGACAATATATGTTTGGGCCGTTTCTGCCCCTTTGCCACATTGTCTGCAGGAAAGTTCTCCGTTGTACAACCCCATTTTGTGCAGGTGTGTCTTTTCATTGGGCTGTGACCAGTGAGAAGGTCCGTTTTTGTTCTGACTTGAGTAGTTCTTCGTTTTGACGGTTCTATAATATGTTTTCCCGAGGTGCATGATAGGGGCTTCCTTCCAGCGCTCTCTTTGTTTTAGTTTGACCCAGTCCCGTAAGCAGCCTCGAATGGCCGATTTTGTCACTCCGAGTGCAGGCTCTCCATCAGCTTTTCCGTTGCCCTCGATGCCACAGTGTCCTGGAAGCCACATCAAAGTTATTTTGTTATGTTCTGCGAGGGCACTCAGTTCTTCTCGGCATTCCCATACCAGTCTTGATGTCACTTTTGGGTTCGTGAGAGTCTTTAGTGACGCCTGGCTACATTTCCGCTTGGAATAAGGAAGTATTTATTCCCAGTGAGGTGCTCATTTGGGAGTTTCTTCCCTCACTGTATATACCAGCACCAGTTCCTTCCTTGGTCTTGGATGCGTCTGTGTACCAGATCCTCTCTCCAGGTTTGTTCTTGATGGTGTCGTCTGTTCATTCCCTTCGGTCTTGTATGATAACCTCGGAGTTCGTGTCATAGAAGTATCTAGGAGTTGTGTGGTCCGTTGGTTTCGTTTCAAGAATGTTGCCTCCCACTATTTCCTTTATCTTGTTGTGATCCGATCTGTTGCTCGTATTTTGTAGCCTTAGAAGTCCCACTCTTGCCTCCCCCATGATTGTTATGTCAATCGGTGAAAGGTTCAGTAGTGCTTTTATGGCTGTTGTTGGTGTTATTTTCATAGCCCCCGTTATGCTGAGGCATGCAAGTCTTTGTACCTTTCTCAAATCAGCCGTGGCTATTTTTTGGGATATCTGCAGACCGCCCCTGGCCCACACAGTACATGTACGTCAAATGGATGAACAATGGACGTTGAATATGGAAGTTCAAGACATCCACTGGATGCCCAGAATTAGTCCTATGTACATTCAATGTACACAATGTACATTGTGCGTATTTTGAGCATCCATTGTATGTCCATATTTGGTAAAATGGATGTCCAGAACATATCCAAATAACAACCACTGTGGACGTCCAATGTACATCCATGGTATATCCAAAATGCTGGGAACGTGATGACACAAGTGAGTCTGACGACCAGCTAGATGATGATAAATCACAGTAATTCATTTTATGTTCATTCAGAGTATATCATCTTCGTGACTTTGGGTTTTTGTAAATGATTAACATTAAAACAACATAATGTTCTTCCAATGAACTTATTCAAAAATGCACTTTTTGATAAAACAACCGACTCTGTATCTTTAATAAGTATCAGAGTAGATTTTGTCTATCGCTACATTCCTTGTATTAGAAAGGTGTAGAGAATCAAATGTCAGCAATGGCAAGAGACACGTTTTTCACGGGTTCATGGATTTTTCGCCGCTTACCTATATTAGTATGGATTAAGCAAATTGACCTCTGAAATGGAATCCTTCCTTATAATTTGAATACGGATAGTTTTCATAAATGCTCCCAACCCTATACATTGGCTTATGCTTCTCTTATTGAAGCTCGTTTCATATCGACATAAACTGCAAAATTTCCGAAATTATTCTCAATGGACAAATTACATGCCATGTATTCATTTGCTCTTAAATCACCAGAAGACTCCATTCAATATTAATATTTTGACATTCCAGCCCACAATATAAATATGTTCTTTTAATGTTTAGAATTTAACTTATGTTAAAAATAGGAATCACTCTGGATTTCAGGCACATACACTTATTTGGATGCTTCTGCCCATATAAAACGGACACAACTTGACACAAAAGCAACTTTCGAAGAACATATAATGCCCAAAAATATATCAAGTAAAAATATAATAGAGTAGAGAGTAACACAAAAATACTTCTGCTAAAATGATTCTTTTCAGCAGTTAACATTTGCTCATCTCTATATAATGAATATTTTGAGATAAAATAATATTTTGTTTTATAAAGTCTTTTGAAAACAACATAACTAAAAACTAAAAAATAATGTCAACACTGAAACATAACGATAAATATTTAGTATTCTATATCAACAGTCTTGCTGGAAGCTACCATTCTGCGTCTCCATTGGCCTTCATGAAAACAAAGTCTTCGCCTTTTAAGTTCATTATGCCATCCTTCAAATGGAATTTCCATCTATTTTTACTTCTTGTTATCTGAAAACAAAAAACACTATGAACGGATACGAATAAAAAAAACCGTCATATTACTGAAATGGAGGTAAATGTTTGTGTTATGTGAAATGAGAATTTTTTCTGCATATTGAGTAGTGTTTGGGATTACACCAAGGCCTCATCTCCTTTTTAATTTCATATTATGATAAAAAACAGAAGAGCGTACATTCTTAAAATTTATGAAACAAATAATGCATTTATATTGAAATCAGTATATTTTCTTGATTTAAATTCGATCAATTAAGCATAGTTTAACACCGAGGAAAATTTAAAGCAATTATTTCCATCAGTGAACCAGTTTGAAACATAAAAGTAAATAATAATGAATCTACTTTTTTATTTTGATTTGGCAAGATCCTTTCAAATATATTATTGTTGATACCATACATTTCAAACATTTACAAATTATTATAATGAACTGTCTAATGAGGTGTTTTGTTTCAAACATGTTCTTATAAGAAGATAATCGAAGATTATTGCCGAAGGTTCTAGAAAATTCCAGAGCCGGTTCTGTCGAGTTCTGTTCACGATATCAGCATTCCTTGTGATTTCCATACTTGACTGACTAGTAGTTGTATTGTTGTATATCGAGTTCAGAGAAAGCAGTACAGGACATGAGTCTTATATGAGTTGAATTTTGCGTTTCTGATGAAACTACGTTATTTTACACATATTTTAAAGAAACCGAAATGTAACCTTTGTTTTTGAAGAAACGTACTAAATTCATACCCTATATCATGACAATTGAAAAAACTGAAAGCAATGGCAATACCTACATGTTAGAATGAAATTCACAACAATCAATAGCATGTGTGATATTCCAAGTTGTGGAAAAAGTTACATAGGTGAAACCTCAAGTCCATATATAGAAGTGCACAAAAACGAACATCGAGATTACTTAGGAAACCCACAAATAACAGGATTGAAACTATTAGAACACATTTTTGAGATCAAATGGCGAGCACGGAATATAATAGAACAAAACAAAAATAATAGCAAAATGAAAGAAGAAGAGGAGGAGTCAATGAACCTGCTTAGGTCTTGCTCTCTACCGAAAATTGTATATAACTGAAATCTTCTGAAATGGGAATGAAAAATGACAAAATGGCAATGGAATAACTCTGGCAAACAGACCTTAATCTAAGTTATGAGTCATGAGCACCGTGTCGAGGGACGGAAGGCATCGGGGTTTCAAAAGAAACGGTGTCGCAAGCAGGGCGAAATCTCCAAGCAATCAGTCTCAGCCTTGTGCAATGACCCTAAATACCGAGAATGATGGAGGACAACTCCTTGCCTAGAGAGGAACTTCGAAGTGGTCTTTATTCAGGAACCATGGATTCAACATGGTGAAAAAAGATGGAGGGGCAAGTGGAGAGCTATTGTATAGCAGATCAAATGAAACCCGCTGGACCTGTTTAGTTATGAAAAAAGGCTGCCGTTAACGAACCTGACAGCAGTGAAGATGAGGATCAGGGAACATAATGGAACGGGAGAGTTAATTCTCGCATCGGCCTTTTTCTCTTCGGATGATACTGAACAACCTCCTATGAATACTGCGGAGGAGCTGATAAGGTACCGCAGGCAAAAAGGTCTGAAAGTGTTAATCGGTTGCGATGCCAAAGCGCACCACATCATCTGGGGCAATAGCGCCAAAAATAAGGGCGGTCGTGATAGCAAACGACCTGGATATACTAAATGAAGGCAACAAAACCTTCGTGTCAAAAAACAGGAGAGCGATACTTGACGTAACAATAGCCTTCATGTATATGAGTAATATTGTTACAGAATGGAATGTGTCTGAAGAGGAGAGTTGCTCCGACCATATACACATAAACTTTAAAACATCACCACAGAAACTTATCGAAATCCAAGGAAAACAAAATGAAGCATACAAGGCAGACCTTAGCACCTAACCTTCCAGGAATGCAAAGAAAGATAAGTACGAACAGGGACCTAGAGTTAGCAGTCAAATTTGCGTTCAACAACAATTATCCCCTTATTACTCCACCTGGAACGTGCCCTGGTGGAACGCTGAACTTGCAAGGTTAAGGAGACAACCTCGAAGAAAATTCAAGAAAGCTGGAGGTGGGATGATTACAAGAACGCCTTGATCACTTACAAAAGTGCACTAAACAAAGCTGAGAGAGACTGCGAGCAGTACCCAGGCTCCCAAGAATTGTCTCTAGGCGCAGAAATAATGAGATACACTCCCTCAGAAACAAGGAGAGTACACAACTACAGGAGAAGGAACAATGAAGGAACTCTCCAGGGTTCATTATGCTGGGGCTCAAAATCACCTGCTAATGAGAATGGACTGGAGACTCTGTAAAGAGGTTCCTATGGTAACCTATGATACCTAACTACAATGGGCAATAATTCATTTGAATCGTAAAAATCAGCAGGATAGGATGGGATTTACCCAGCATAATTGCAGAAGGGAACAGAACTACTGTTTGGTAGGCTCTGTGAAATACTCAAAGACAGCCTGGCTATTAGGCCTATATCAAAGCCAAGTACTACTTGCGGCCTTCCTAGAGATAGATATGGCTTTCAACAATATTTCTATAGACTCAATCGGGTGGAGGAACCTAGTGAGGCCTGGATACACTCGATGCAGAAACAGGATGATTCACACAACCTTGATGAAGGAGGTTATAGTAGCAGTGGCGGACAGAGGATGCCCTCAGGGGGGAGTTCTTTTTCCAGTCCTGTAAAATTTGTTCATGGACGGACCATTGGGGTTTCTGGAAGAAAAAGGTTACAAAACCTTTGGGTATGCCGATGAGTTGCCTAGAACAGTGGAAATACAACAACACGCTTAGGGATCGCATACAAGCGGCTGTAAACTCGGTGACAAGACGAATGGACTTACAAATCCACCATACTAACATTCACTCGAAGACGGAAACTAAAAGGCCTAGGGCCCATAAAACTTTGAAACATATTAAATAGGTCAAATATCTCAGGGTAATACTCGACTCGAAACTGACTTGGAAAAAACACCTCATAAGAGTGACCAAACTGTGCGACACTATTTCTGGTTCCTTGTCGCAAAGTTTAGTCACTTTTATGAGGTGTTGTTTCCAGGTCAACTGTACAACTGCAGAGCTTTGGATCGCAGAAGGCAGTCAATTGGCCAAAACTATACAGCACACACCTAGTAATGGACTTGTACATCCACGTACAAAGCAGTACATACATCTGCGGAGTAAGGACTCAGGGATTCACACACTACTAAGAGGTGTCCAAAAAGTTTTATCAGGTTATAACCAGTAATTGGCATTTCCCCAAGTTTTGCCAAAAATTCACTAAACCTAGACTCCTAAGAGAATATTTTGAAGACATTTATGAATCCCTCGCTCATTCGCCAAACAATTGCTGGACTTCATTGTCTGACGGGCTTACACACTGGTCACTGTCTATATCATCACCTGTGAAGATCATGATCATGTTGCTGCTTCTCTACGACTACATACACCCAATGATCTAATCGGCTTCGTGAGAGAAAATAACATGAGGGAAGAGCGCAACCCTCGGATCAAAATATGCACAGATAGCCAGGCATCACTGAATGCTCTCACGAACCCAAAAGTGACATCAAGACTGGTATGGAAATGCCGAGAAGAACTCAGTGTCCTAGCAGAACACAACAAAATAACCTTGATGTGGGTTCCAGGACACTTGGCATCGAGGGCAATGAGACAGCTGATGAACTAGCCAGGATGGGCTCATCAACTCATATATTGGCCCAGCCATCCGAGGCTGCGTACGGGACTAGGTCAAACGAAAACAAAGGGAGCCCTGGAAGGAAGCCCCTCTCATGCACCACGGAAAAATATATATTGAAGAACCGTCGAAACAAAGAACTGAAGAACTACTCAAGATGAGTAGGAACCAAATCAGAACAATAACGGGCCTTCTCACTGGTCATAGCTCAATGGTCACTGGTCATATAATGGCCGTCCGAGTGTAGACATCGTTTACGTGAGCTCCGAAGAAATTGAGTTATTTCTGTGGAATTTTAACATTCGAAGCAGTTAGTTCTGGATCACTATCAGTAAAAGTGTCCGTACAGAGAATAGTGTAATGTGTGTGACCCATCCTTTCAAATAGAGCGAATAATTTGATAATAATCACAATTAAATTGAAAATTCTGTACATTGCTGCCATATTTTGCCTACATATTTCCTGACAATGAGTCAAAAAACAAGAAGTGAAAGTGCAACTGGAGTGGTGGACGAAAATATGTTAGAATCCATTATATTGAATAAACTCTTGCCAAAGATAAACACCAAAATTGAGGAACAAATACAAAATATTGGCAAGAACTTTGAGTCTATAGAAAAAAAAACTAGATGACTTGTTATCAAGATGTACTAATATGGAAATAGAAGTGAAGACAAATAAAGAAGAAATCCGAAAAGTTGCTGACCAAGTGAATCAGATTGAATTAAAAAATAGGGAAAATTCCCTAATTGTATCAGGTATACAAGAAGAGGAAAAAGAGAATCTAATATCTAAAGTGCTATGCTTATTTAATGACGCCATGAAAATTAAATGCGCTCAGTGGGAAATTTATAATATATAAGGATTGGTAAACATAAAGAAGGACAAGCATATCCGAGGTCAGTTATTGTTACTTTTGTGTCGCTACTGAAGAAGAAAGAAATATTCAACGCAAGAACAAACTTAAAGGGTGCACCCATTTTTGTAAATGAAAATTTAACAGATGGGGCATACAAGCTCTTGAAAGCCGCAAAAGTAAAATATGTCGTTCAGCATGGTCTATGAATGGCAGAATTTTCGTGAAGAGTGACAACGCTGTCAGGTTGATCCAGAATGTGAAGGACTTGACCAAGTAGAAGATAAGAAATTTTTATCAAGAACGATTCTTTTTTGTAGGAATATTTTGTTCTGTTTTTCTCTTTCTCAGTTTAAAGAATAAATCTGCTCTCTGCTAAAAGCCCAATTACAGGATGGGAAAGGTCTATTGTAATTTAAAGTATTCAAAAATAGCCTTCACATATTTCTTATTGCAGATAATATTTTATTACATTTATTTTTTCATTTATAATTTATTTTTAAGATTTGGAAGTTATGATTAGAATTTACCTTCCTTCAAGTAGGGTTCACTTCTTAATATACAGAAACAAAATTTATTTTTTTGAAAAATTATTATATTAATTTGTCCTTTAACACAACTAACTGGCTTGTTAATAAAAAATATTTCAATGTGAAGTATTTCGTAATGGATTGTTACTACGTTTTTGATATGAAATATCTTGATTGAAATTTCGCTTGATGGCAGTTATTCTGATTTTAAATGAAAATATTTTAGGGTAGAGTGTCAGTTCACATAAGACTCAGTATGTCGAAACTTACTAATATTTATTTCCAAAACTGTAGAGGATTGAACACTAAATGTTCTGAATTTTTTAGGAACTCATTGATTGGTGATTTCGATATAATAATAGCAGTAGAAACATGGTTACAGGATGGAGTGAATGATGGAGAGGTAATAGATGTAGGAATTTTCAATTTGGTAAGATGCGATAGAAATTTAAAAATTTCAAATAAACAAACCGGTGGTGGTATTTTTCTAGCAATTAAAAAACAATATAAAGTATTAAAAGTTATCAAAAAACACACAGTTTTTGAGGCAGTTATAGTTGAAGTTAAAGTAAAAGGTTGCAGGTACGTTTTTTGTGGGGTATATATTCCTTCTGGAAGTTTAATTAACGTGTATGAATCAGTTTTTGAATTTTTACAAAATAATATAAAAATATCCGATAATGTTTACCTCTTTGGAGATTTTAATATACCTGATATAACTGGAATTAACTATAATAAAATCATATCAAACGAAATACTTAAAAGTTTCAATGATTTTATGGATTTTAATGGCTTCACATTATATAATAACATAAAGAACAGTCATGGAAGAACATTAGATTTAGTAATCTCTTCGGATAATAATTTACATAAGCGTACAGTTAATAGGGATTTTGTGCCAATTGTTAAAGAGGATGAATATCATCCTGCTCTTGAAATTTGTATTAAAAATATAACTAATGGGGAGATCTGTAAAAACATGAATAATATTACTGAAAATTGTACAAGCTACAACTATAAAAAAGCCAACTTTCTTACTTTAACGGAGCGTACCAGGGATGCAAGTTGGGATATGGTACTGAACGAAAAACTAGATGTGAACCGAGCTTTAAATCATTTTTATAGAATTTGGAATAACATTATAGAAGAATGTGTGCCAAGATATGTTCATTACAAAAAACCTAAGATGTATCCCATTTGGTTTACAAACGACATGAAAAGTAACTTAAAAGAAAAAGAGAGGTATAGAAAACTAAAAAATATTTCCAGTTATTTTAATGATAAATACATAGAAGTGAGACGAGAGTTAACTAAGCTTATAAAAAGTGAAAAAAAGAAATATATTAATAAATTAGAGCAGGAAGTAACTTCTGATATAAACAATTTTTGGAATTATATAAAGAATAATAGGAGAAATTCGAATAGTGATAAATTCATATATAACGGAGTAGAGGTAACAGAGGAAAAAACTGCAGAATCATTTGCAACATTTTTCTCGTCAGTGTATGCGGACAAAAAAGCCTCTTACAATTTGCTTTTTAATTCTGACTCGGACGTAACAAATAATACATTCGTATTGAATTCAGTTAGTGAGTCAGACTTTGCTGATGCACTACCACCTTATATATTAAAGGCCTGTGGTGAGTGGGTAAGGCAGCCACTGATACATATTTATAACCTTATTTTAAAAACTAGTATATTTCCCTCAGCCTGGAAAACAGGATTGGTATGTCCCATATTTAAGTCCGGTGATAAAATGAATATAGAAAACTATCGACCTATTTCAATTATGTGTGCCCCTGCCAAACTTTTTGAACAGATATTATATTGTAAATTGTATACGCATGTTGAAAATTATATAGTACCTCACCAGCATGGATTTATGTCAAAAAAATCATCTAATACAAATCTGTTTCTTTTTAGTAATCATGTATTTGAGTCAATGAAATGTAAATCTCAGCTCGATGTTATATATACCGATTTCAGCAAGGCATTCGATAAAGTCGATCACAACATATTACTAAAGAAATTGGGTAGTTTTGGATTATCATATAACCTACTTCGGCTATTTAAAAGTTATCTAGAAAACAGATACATAATGACTAAACACAACGGAAATACATCGGGGAAATTTGAGGCAAATTCGGGAGTGCCACAAGGCTCCAACCTTGGGCCGCTTCTTTTTGTACTTTTTATTAATGATTTGCCTAAAGTACTAGTGTCATCAGATGGCCTTATATTCGCAGATGACTTCAAAATATTAAAAAAGATAGAAACAGTGAGAGATTGTGTGATATTACAGAATGACATTAATAGAGTTTTAGAATGGAGTTATAAAAATAAATTATATTTCAATCTAGGCAAATGTTTTGTGTTAACTATAACGCGCATTAAGCAACCGTGTCTCTTTAATTATTTAGTGGGGGGTCAAAGCTTACAACGATGCACTGAAATCAAAGACCTAGGCATAACCTACAACAGCACATTCTCATTTGCCATACACATTGAAAATATTTTAAAGTCAGCTAATAAAATGTTAGGTTTTATAATAAGACAATCTCATATCTTTAATAATATTAACACACTTAAACTTTTGTACTATAGCTTGGTTAGGAGCAAGTTAGAGTTTGGCTCATTAATTTGGTTCACGGAATCTCAAAGTAATTTGAATAAATTAGAAAAAATTCCAAATAAGTTTTTAAGGTTACTCTATTTTAAAAAACATCACGTATACCCTGACTACCAGACAATAAGAAGTACAACTCTTAGGAATGAATTCAAGATATTATCTCTAGAAAATAGAAGACAACTCTCAGTATTGGTATTTTTATATAATATTATAAATAATAGAATTAGCTCCCCTGAACTTTTGGCCTCAATTAGATTTAACGTGCCACCTAGAAGAATGCGCCAGGTTCCAATGTTTAATATTCCTCCATCATTTAACATTTCGAGATCACCTACGGTAAACATGTTTCGACTTGCGAATCAATTCAATGCATTAATAGATCTAGAATGGACAGTTTCTACTAGAGTTTTTCGTAAAACAATCTTGGAGCATTTAATACTGATATCTCTGTGAAGAACTTTAAGGTTGTATCAATCCTCATACAATTCAATTAATTTAGGAAAAATTATACGAATATAATTATATATTTACATATAACTAATTTTCTTAGGTGTCTACATTTTGTGAATCTTATAAATTCTGTAATTTTATTTTATTATGTAAAAAGTTATTAATTTGCACAATGTATCTAATTACATATTATTCATGTAATAAAACCGTAAGGTTTGTATGAATAATAAATAAATAAATAAATAAAAAATGAGAGGACACCTGCACAAAATGGGGCTGTACAACGGAGAACTTTCCTGCAGACAATGTGTTAAAGACAGAAACGGCCAAACACATATAGTCAGAATGCTAGGCGCTAGACCGCAAAAGACAAGCAATATTCGGACAGCCAAGGCTAACCCCCGAAGAATACAGTAGCCAACCGGTGAAGAAGACAGACAGACTGGTACAGGGGACTAGAGTTACGGAATGGGTGCTGTAAAACAAAAACCGGATGGCACAAAAAGCCCAAGAGGCTAAGGTGCAGCTGGCGACGAGACCAGCATCAGAGGAAAAAAAAATCGGCTTCGTTAAAAAGTTGAATTGATTGGGTAAAATATGAATGGGTGTGTCACAATGGATCCTTATGGTTCCCACTAGAAGGGCTTGCACTTAATTGAAAAATCTAACAGAGTCCTCAAAAAGTTAATATATAACAATGCGATATGGATTATTGAATCCTCAGATATATCTTCCATTTGAAAAGCATTTACCCATACTTTGATGTTCTAAACGCACATAATATTACTCTTACACCAAATTCAAATCTGTTTAGATTCAACCACAAGCTAAAATGTTACCTCCATTTTTAATGTCTACAGCGTCCTACTGGTTGTGTAAATTCTGTTTTATAGTTTTATATATTTATTATACATAATATCTAATCATTCACTATCACAACGTCATTATTCTATTTGAATTGACAATACAATGTTAATTGGAGTGTGGCCAATGAAATGAAAAAGCTCTATCATGCCAGCATTCTTCTGAAGTATCTATTATTTACAAAGGAGACTGACATATTTCAATAGTTTAGATGATTTTTAATGCGAGACAGAAGTCTCTAACATATTCTAATTTTTAATTAGTTCAAATGATTATTTCACAGTGAATATTCTATAGCATGATTTCCAAGCTTATACTTTTTCAAATCGTGTATAGAACTCGTTAAATAAAACAAACAAAGATAAGAAAGAAATATATTTAAAAAATTTCTAGCTCGTGCAAGTTGTGTCAAACTGTAGATAATTTGTTTGTCATCTGTTTTATCTGAAGAGGTACTCGTGTGTCAGTTAGTGTCAGTTTTTCCATTGCTTTTATGAGAATAAATTTTCAATTCGATTTTCTGGAAATGTGTAGGCAGCAATACTTGTTCTCATCAAACCGTTTGGCGGGCGAAATCAACGTAGATTTTTTACAAAATCATCTTCCCGGCCAGTCATTTAATACTGTATAAAATTTTTACAGTTGAATTTTTATACTTTTTGTCAGCGGCTCAAACAAACTGGGCGCCCAGCGTATCTGTATAGCCACTTTAAAAGATGAACTGGCCACCAAACATCCACTTGTCGGCGATTTGTATTGTTGTTAACAATAAAATAACTCTATATTTCAATTCCAATGAGCATTATAATAATTTAACATAAGTAATGCCAACTTTCTGCTGTGAATTTTGAAGTTTCCTGCAAGAGAGGCATCGCATTCACTAGGTCTTCAATAGATTTTCGTCGACAAAAATATATTGAAGACCTAGTGAATGCGATGCCCCTCTTGCATCAATGTTACAAATGATTTCTGGTAAGTACTTCCCTTCCGGAAAACATTCCTCTTTGCCTCATTCATCTATATGAGTTCTTAATCAAGACTGGAATAGAAAATCAAATAACTATGAATGAAAATGCAAATATTCACTTCCAGATTTTTTCTTTTGAGTTAGGGTCCTTTTCCAATATCTACGAGATGTAGTTCAATGTCCAGCGTGGCTTTAGCCGGGGAAGTGGTTATTTTCTGTTAGATATTTACAAACATAACCACATATTTATTGTGGATTTTTAAATTCACAGAAAAATATTTCTATTCCATATTCAATTGAGAATGTTTCCCTTTTCAACATGAATACCCCACAAGAGGTTATCTTGAACGATGGAAGATAGTGACTAAGTTTATCTTTCAGTCACAGATGATTCCACATGTGATTTTTATTCACGTGAATTATATTCTCACAGATATACTTGAATTAATTTCTATTATTTTTCGGTTTTAAATGATCTCAAACCCCCCCATAAATTTTGGCACGGTATGAAATTACTTGTTGGACAATTTTTTTTGCAACTTTCACCTGCTGTCACTTTAGCTCCACCACTACTAGAGTGGCTGACGGTCAGATCTCTTATGTAATAGTGTAAAACTATTATCCTTATGATATTCAGTCGGTATGAAATGACTTCTGCAAATCAACGCTACCTCCTGGACTATAATTTACAGGTTGTCACTGAATATCTGGGTAGAATGTATCCAAATAGATGGAGTGGTATTAAGGGTCCATTAAATATTGCGCAAAATGGCTTCTACACCCCCCCGTTTTATAACAGTAGTGCGTTTTTCGACACTTTTTAGAATAGATGGGTGGTTGGGATGGCTGCCCAGGTTACCATATCCCATGCCGTGTAACTTTTTTGTGAAGTTACATGGGAAGTTTTATTTTTAGCACACGGGAAAACTTGCATAGAGCAGCAATAATAAGGGGCCTACCTATTTTGCTACATTAAGCGCCATCACCGAATCGTGGGTTCCCTAAAAAAGGATATTTTTTTATTTTAATGAGTTCTATACACAGTTTGAATATCTTGGTAATCAGGTTTCATTCTCACCTTATCATATTGACATACAATTACATTATCAGTGTCAAATGATTCATCTGTGCCATCTGCATCTGAGACATCATCTCCAGAATTCAAAGGTTCGTCCTCGGTTCCAGTATCGATACCCTCTTCCATTTCGTCTTCTTCTGCATCATCACCAATGTCATTCTCAGACCCTTCATCGGATTTATCTTCATCTTCCTCTGATGAATCTGCTAGGCCATCTGCCTGTGGAATGCCCCTCAATCGATTCTGGAGTTGATCATTTTGTGGTCCATCAGTTAATAAGGGCTGGTTCATATTTACATTACTCAAATTACTGAAGAAAGATTGTTGATGTTTGAGAAATGCTGCGTTGACATGATCTTGCAGAAAAGCACAGGCAGTTGCTAATGGAAGACCCATGGTTGTACCAATTACCTGTCCAGTTAAAATAGATTTCAAATGGTGGCCTTGCAAAAATACTTCTGGTACGTCTATGGATAAAATGCGATGTCCCCCATCTCCAGTTCCCGGAGCTGAAGGAATGGTTAGTTGAATCGGAACTCTTCTCCATTCTGGAAAGGCTTGACCCAGAGGACCTTCAACAGAAGAAAAATATATTTTTTGTATCATTCAATCATTCTAATTATTAGAGGAAAAAATTTGTGAGAAAAACGAATCTGGAATGTGAGCTTCATCTTTGTTTTAGCTTCTTTTATTTTTCTTTCATGTTCTTTCGAATTCTCATTGTTAGTTCTTACTACGTTTGTGTTGTTTTTATACACAGCTGTGGTTACTCCCCCCAATAAAAAAAGGATGGGATGAAGATTTCTATCAAGCCAACTGAATTGAGTTTTTAGTAGTATGGCATATAAAAAGCCTTCGAATAATATATATACAGTGAGCACGTAAAGGTTGGAACAAATTCGTGAAAAGCTTGATGTGGCCATTGGGGGAAAAAAAGCTCAGACACGTCGATTTTCTTTTTCAGTTGCGCATTTTTTGGTCTACTCATATTTTTGATGACGTCATCACTGTTCGACTTATGACGTCATTATCTTTTTTTTGGCAATACCCTATTTTGATAACCTTCAAAAAGAACGCATTTTTCTGTGTATGGATGTCATTTTTTTTTATGTTACATAAGAACATTTCCAGAACTTAATTCAGGGATACTAAAATACGCATGTTTCTAATTTTTGTTCCGAGGCGACACTGACTGTAAAATATTTTTTTAAATTACTTTTTATCGGTTTACATTTTTTTGTAGAACTGTTCTAAGAACATGTCTCATTAACATTAATTGGAATTCACAATAATAATTAGTTATCGAATAATTGTGGTATAAATAAGTTATCGACATCATGGTCCGTTTAAGCGAAAAGCAACGCATAGAGATTTAAATGATGATAGGTTATGGAGATAAGACCCGTACGCGAGCTGAGGTTTGTAACTTATTTAACAATAAATATCCCGATAGACCTATTACACGTTCGACGGTGAGCAAAGTCGAAGCAAATTTTATAAATTTTGGCAATGTCGGTCATAATTATAAAGGTCGTCCAGGCGTTACGGAAGATCAACAATTGGATGTATTATTATCATTGCAAAAAAATCCTCATAAACCTACTCGTCAAGTTGCATTGGAGCAATCAATGTGTCAAACGTCTTTTTTAAAATGCCTAAAAAAGAATAAGTGGCACCCATATAAAGTGCAAATAATTCAGGAACTTAATGAAGATGATTTCGATCGCAAACAAGAATTTTGTGAGTTAATGATGGATCGATGTAATAATGATCCGCAATTCATACGGCAATGTGTTTTCTCAGATGAGGCCACCTTCTGCTTAAATGGTATCTAAATAGGCAGAATTGTAGGTACTGGGCACCAGAGAACCCTTACTGGGCGTTGGAAGGGCACACTCAGTATCCACAGACAGTCAACTTGTGGGCGGGAATAGTTGGTAATACAATTGTGGGACCTTTTTTATTGACGGTTCATTGAACGGTGACAAATATTTGGATTTACTGCAACATTACATAATTCCCGCACTTGCGGCTCTGTACCCACATCCTCAAAATCCTCAGCTACCGGACAATTCACTATGGTACCAGCAAGATGGAGCGACACCGCATTACGCACGACATGTACGTGAATACCTCGATAATATATTTCCCAATAGATGGATTGGCAGACGAGGATTTTTAGAGTGGCCAGCTAGATCTCCTGATCTAACCCCACCAGATTTTTTTTGACGGGATACCTCAAGTCAAAAGTTTACGTTAACAGACCTAATACTATTGATGAACTAAAATAGAGAATTAGGACAGAAATTAATTTAATTAACGCTGCTACCCTTACTAATGTTTTGCAAGAGTTTCAACATCGCCTTATTGTCATGAGGCAAATGGCTCGCAATTTGAGCACTTAATTTGTAGGTTTATTTAGTCCTGGTGTCATTTTTATAAATTACATTATTATGAATGAAATGTCTTTTATTTCTCGAACATACGGTTATGTAACATAAAAAAAAATGACATCCATACACAGAAAACTGCGTTCTTTTTGAAGGTATTGTCAAAATAGGGTATTGCCATTTAAAAAAAAAGATAATGACGTCATAACTCGAACAGTGATGACGTCATCAAAAATATGAGTAGACCAAAAATGCGCAACTGAAAAAGAAAATCGATGTGTCTGAGCTTTTTTCCCCATGGCCATGTCAATCAAGCTTTTAACGAATTTATAGAGTTAGAAGGTCGGTCAAATGGGGAAAAAGTTGCATTCATAGAAGCATTGTCAAGCAGTTCAAACAAATCGAGATTGTCAGGGCCGCTTTATTTCGAATATTATCAAAAAATGTCACGGGAGTTCTTTATTCGACAGTAAATTATCCTCAATTTGACATAATCAGATTTCGTATCCAACGTTTCGTACGCTCTGGGCCACCCTCAACCTCATTTTTTTCAATACGGACCTGCATATTTTACGACACTTTTCGAAATAACTTTTAACGCTGAATTCAACGATATATCATACAATGTCATTCAAAGTTGATTTTCAGGTGATTTTGACCCTTATCCAAATTTCTTTGGGTCGGATCTGTATTACATTTAGGTATTTTAGTTAACAACATGCAATACATTTCGATAAGAAAATCAACTTACTCATCTTCAACTGAATGGAAAAAAAAAAAAAAAAAAATTTTTAAATTTAAAGGTGAAAAACCTAATTCATAATAATTAAACGAAACTATCATTTAATGAAAGAAAAATCAAATGATTATTCGAAAGTAAATGATGAACATTAATGGAGTAAGTGTTCGAAATGTCCACCATTTTGTAAAATGCATTTTGCGGTTCTGGAACCCATACTTCTTATACATTTGCTTATTTCGTCTCCTTGAATACCTTCCAATACATTCTCAATCTTCTCGCGAAGAATCTCTATTGTCGGGTTCGTAGTATCATAAATTTTATTTTTGAGATATCCCCACAAATAAAAATCCAGCGGATCCAAATCCGGAGATCTGGCAGGCCATGCCACTGGACCTCTTGTTCCAATCCATGAATCGAGAAAAGTTCGATTTAGATAGTCTGTGACTATTCTTGAGTTGTGTGGACCACATCCGTTTTGTTGGAACCATGGACTATCACGCCGATACCGTATAGGAAGATCAACCAACATTTCTTCTATAATTTCTACATATTTTGCTCCGGTTAGGTTGCCGTCAATAAAATAGGGCCCAGTAATTTATTATCCAACAAACCGCACCATATGTTCAAAGAAAAACGATATTGATGTCTAACTTCATGAATTAAGTGAGGATTTTCTGTGGCATAAAAATGTTTGTTCCTTCGATTGAACATGCCAGAATTTGTGAATGTCGTTTCGTCTCCCCAAACGATATTGTGCGCAAAATTGTTGTTATTCCGCACCTTCCGTTGAAACCAATTACAGAATTGCAACCTTCTCTCAGGATCATTGCGATATAGTTTTTGCACAGCTTGGTATTTATAGTCATGGTATCCGTAACTCTTGACTATTTTATTACCAGCACTTTTTGATAAATTGCATTCACTGACCATAGTTCTCGATCCTATTCCTGGATTCATTCGAATTTGGGTCAGAGCATTGATGTCATTGATATGCTCGTTTCGTCGTACATAAGGACCTCTAGGTTTGATGAATGAATTATGTGCAAGTAACGTTGTAGATAAACGTCGAAACATTTTAATATTTGGTGTTGTTCTTTCAGGATATAATTCACCATACCTTTGTTGTGCTTTGAACGAATTTCTGTCTAGTTTTATGTACACTTCGTACATATCTCTCTCCTCTTCATTTGTGTATCTTACCATATCGAATAAGTTAAATTGAAATTACTCAGAAAAGTATTTAATGACAAGTTCTTGTGACACAATAATAAACGAAGCGACAAATAATATGACATTTCTTGTTATGTTCTTTTTTATCCACGGCCTACTACTTGAAAATAATACATTCAATAAACCTAGAGTTGTGTGTATGTAAGAAAAAACAAGTCTATCAACGATATCAATGTTCTGACTCAAATTCAATTGAACCCAGAAAAAAAATCGTGAACTGTGGCCAGTGAATGCAATTTATCAAAAACTGCTGTTAATAAAATAGTCAAGAGACGCGAATACAATGATTTTAAATTTGAATACCAAGCCTTGCAAAAATTATATCGTAATGATCTCAAAATAAAGTTCGATTCTGTAATTTGTTTCAACGGAACAAATGACAAATCCAACAATAATGATTCCTCGCGAGAAGATTGAGAATGTATTGGAAGGTATTCAAGGAGACGAAATAAGCAAATGTATAAAAAGTATGGGTTCCAGAACCGCAAAGTGCATTTTACAAAATGGTGGACATTTCGAACACTTACTTCATTAATGTTCATCATTTACTTTCGAATAATCATTTGATTTGCTTTCATTAAATGATAGTTTCGTTTAATTATTATGAATTAGGTTTTTTACCTCTTGAAATTTGTAAATAATTATTACTTGTTTCTTGCTTTGATTCTGTTACGTTCCATTCAGTTGAAGATGAGTAAGTTGATTTTGTTCTCGAAATGTATTGCATGTTGTTGATTAAACTAAAGGTACCTAAATGTAATACAGATCCGACCCAAAGAAATTTGGATAAGGGTCAAAATCACCTGAAAATCAACTTTGAATGACATTGTATGATATATCGTTGAATTCAGCGTTAAAAGTTATTTCGAAAAGTGTCATAAAATATGCAGGTCCGTATTGAAAAAAATGAGGTTGAGGGTGGCCCAGAGCGTACGAAACGTTGGATACGAAATCTGATTATGTCAAATTGAGGATAATTTACTGTCAAATAAAAAACTCCCGTGACATTTCTTGATAATATTCGAAATAAAGTGGGAAAAAAAGAAAAATCAAAATGACAGAATTTATTTTCTTATGATATCTCAATAACCGGCCCTGATAATCTCGATTTGTTTGAACTGCTTGACAATGCTTCTATGAATGCAACTTTTTCTCCATTTGACCGACCTTCTAACTCTTATGGTTTAAAAGTTACCAATACAATCCCATTAAAAAAGTGACCACTCTGTATATATATATATATATATATATATATATATATATATATATATATATATATATATATATATATATAGGGTGTAATCTAACTTGTTGCACACCCCGGAATGAAGGGTGATAATGACATTTTATACCGAATTACAGTGAATATAGAGTCGAAAAAAAATAATTCCTCCAAATTTTAGAAACCACGAAACAGAAGAAGTTTTGGTAGGTTAAACATATTTTTTGTTTTTTTTTTTCTGGAGTATTAAGTAAAAATTTCAAAGAAGAAATATTTTTATTTTTTGATGGGCTATCAACTTTTATCGGTTGTGCAAGAAGTTAGATTACACCCTCTATATATGCCATTTATCTCTGGGATTACAGTCACTTAAATATGTACAAGTCGTTGAAGGATTACATTGGTGTGGAAATTACATGTGGCCAATATAATACCTATTAATCTGAAATATCTCGAGTGTATAAATAATTATATTACGGTTCTCGTCCAGGTTTTTACATAGCAGTGGTGATTAAATAAAACAGCAGTTTATCCTACCCGACTATCGGTTAAACCTTCAGGAAAACATGTATACTTTGGGTGAGTTCATTGAAAACGACAAAAATAAGACTTGTGGAACTCGCCCAAGTTTTTACATAGGCCAAACAGGCGGAACATTAAAAAAACGAATATTCGAACATAGATACAGTTTTGTCAATGGCAAAACAAATTCAACCTTTGCGAATCCCCCCTTAACTTATATTAATACATTGTTTTGCTAACGGTTTCGAAATACTACATTTAGAAAAGAAACGGGCTACCGACTCCTACTAGTTGGAGGGTTGGTTTCACACCAATGAAAGGGGTGGGTGTGGCACCTAATGATGATGAACGTCTCAATAAGTTTTGTGACTAGAAACGTTCATAGATGCAGAACCTCCAGTTGTCATATGGGCAGTATCGAGGTAAGTTAATTTTTCATCATCATTTTAATAACTCTCTCTACTCAACACAATATACTTTTATAGAAAAACTGAAATAATTTCACATACAAATTCAAGTGTCAATGAGTCCAAAATAAGTAGTCATCACAATAATTAAAAAAACATTTACAAAATCTATATGAACAAAGACAATTAGGAAATGTGACTCCTATTTTGCCAACTTGTTTTGTATGGCAGTGGCGTATTTGAGGATAATCTGAATCTCCCTCTTAAGTTTTGTTTAAATATATTTATTCTCTATTGAAATTTTCTCCTTATAGTAGAATATTACCCGTTTGTGTTCATATGGATGTGTTGAGGAACTGTGTGTATTGTGATTTATGAATGATTTATGAATATTGCATTAGATGTTTGTTATTCATTTTTGTTAAGATCAGTTCTAAAAAGTTTATCGAATTATCTGTTCCAGATTCCTTTGTAAATTTAACTGAGGGGTGAATTCAATTGACAAAGTCAAAAAACTTCATTAATTGGCTCTCAGTTTCCACAAAGCACACTAAAATGTCGTCCACGTATAAAAACCAGTGCATACCGGATGTCAACAATCTATTAGACAAGTAATAACTCCTAGAATATTAGTTGTATCAAAATGAGATTTGGTATAGGTAAATGGTATGTGAAGAAGAGAGTTTTCGCATATTTTTCACTCTCCGGTTTTACCGGAGCTTCGGTTTTGAATTTTTAAACCCTGTATATTGTAACATTTTTGGATTTATGAGACAATTTTGGATGAGCATGTGACATTTTAAAAGTTTTTACGCCTACTTCATTTTTTTAGGGTCACTTTTAATATTGCATCTAGGTGGCCATGATCGGACGTAAACTAATCTGAGGAATGTCAGAAAATTACAATCGCAAAGTTTTAGTGACTAGTATGATAGATAGGAATAAGACAAGTTGGCAAAATTACATTTTCGTGTCTATTATTTTTTAAATGACGATCATTTTTTGACAAGCACTTTCCGAAAAAAGGATTTTTTGACGAATCTAACGATACAATTTATTTGCGATTGGATTAAAAATAAGAACATAAATTAAATATTACTAAGGAAAATACTGGATGATAATTTATTTTCTCAAAAAATCAACATTTGATGTTTATAAAATCGTGGACGCTAACGATCCATTTTTTTCTCTATATTTTCTAATTATTGCCTATTATTCAATGTTTATTGCTTCCACCAGAATCGAATGCAATAAATCAACTTATTGGTCATGGTTTCAATAACAAAAGTAGTAAACTTTGAATATGTGATAATGTTTAGTACTCATATGCATGATAACATAGGGGCCGAACTTAATCAAATGTTATTGACATTACATAAAACTGCTGGTATTGAATTATGCGAATGTTTTCCAATACTTTCAGGCAAAAAACCCTTTTAATTTTCATTTTTGGGATTTCTCTTCTAGCGGAAGTAAAAAATGTCAGTTATTTGTTCAAGAAGGGCCAATTAGTTGATTTTCAATTCGTCAGTAAAGTACCGCTCGAAAATATTTTACGACATAAATAATATTGAAAATTACTAATACAAAATATACTACCGTTGATAAATCTCTTCTGTTCCCATTCACAAATCTAAATTTATAGAAGCATTTCAATTTAAAGTCGCTCTGATATATTGCTCGTCTTTTTTGACGAATACTTGAACCAGCCCACAGGTTCACAGGATGTTCACTTTAACGTCTGCCCACGCCCTAACTCTAGTTCCCTGAACCAGTCTGTACAGGTTCTTCACCGGTTGGCTACTGTATTCTTCGGGGGTTAGCCTTTGGTGTCCGAATATTGTTTGTCTTTTGCGGTCTACTGCCTCGCATTTTGACAACATATGTTTGGCCGTTTCTGTCCGTTTGCCTCATTGCCTGCAGGTGTCCTCTCATTGGGTTGTGACCAATGAGAAGGCCCGTTATTGTTCTGACTTGGTTCCTACTCATCTTGAGTAGTTCTTCGTTTGGACGGTTCTATAATAAATGTTTTCCCGTGATACATGAGAGGGGCTTCCTTCCAGCGCTCTCTTTGTTTTCGTTTGACCCAGTGCCGTATGCATCTTCGGATGACCGATTTTGTTACTCCGAGTGCAGGCTCTGGGCCAATATAAATGGAGTTGATGGGCCCGTCCTGGCCTATTCAGCTTTTTCGTTGCCCTCGATGCCACAGTGTCCCGGAACCCACATCAAAGTTATTTTGTTGTGTTCTGGCGTTCTTCTCGGCATTCCCATACCAGTCTTGATGTCACCTTTGGGTTCGTGAGAGCCTTCAGTGACCCCTGGCTGACTGTGTATACTTTGATCCTCATGTTGTTTTATTTCATGCATTGCAAGATTGCGTACATTTCCGCTTGGAATACGGAAACATTTATTCCCAGTGAGGTGCTCATTTGGGAGTTTCTTCCCTCACTGTATATACCAGCACCAGTTCATTCCTTGGTCTTACATCCGTCTGTGTACCACATCCTCTCTCCAGGTTTGCTCTTGATGGTGTCGTCTGTCCATTCCCATCGGTCCTGTATGATAAGCTCGAAGTTCTAGGAGTTGTGTGGTCCGTTGGTTTCATTTCATTTGCCTTCCACTATATCCTTTATCTTGTTGTGATCCGATCTGTTGCTCGTATTTTGTAGTCAATCGGTGGAAGGTCCAGTAGTGCTTCCATGGCTGCTGTTGGTGTTATTTTCGTAGCCCCCGTTATGCTGAGGCAGGCAAGTCTTTGTACCTTGCTCAAATCAGCCTTGGCTATTTTTTGGGTTATCTTTGTCCACCATACCAAAGATGCATAAGTGATCATGGATTTCACCACAGTATTGCATGTCCAATACACAATTTTGGGACTCAGCCCCCATGTTTTTCCGTGTGCTCGTCTGGCTACCATTAGTGTCACCTTAGCTTTCTTCTTTACTTTGCCAGTTGTTGGTTCCAGGTTTGAGTCTAGGATTACCCCGAGATATTTAACTTCCCCCGACAGCTGGATGTTGGTTCCTAGGAGGGTCTGAGGTCCCAGGCCTCTAGCTTCCTTCTTCGGGTTAAAGCTACAATGGTTGATTTAGAGGGGCTGATATTCAAACCTTCTTCATTCATCCATGTACTGACCGTTTGCATTATCTCCCTAAATGTGGTGTTTGATTTTCCCTTGGACTATGCGTACCCAAGTGTTTTTTGTCCATTCCGTTCTAGTGTGATTAGCAGGTCTTCCACCACCAGGTTCCAGAGAAGTGTGGACAATACACCCCCATGGCGGACAGGCCCTGGTGACCTTAGCTGCCAATGTTTTCCCACTAGAGAGAAGTAATTATTCTTTCTATCACCTGCAGCGGTCTCATTGATGTCTTTTCTCCTCATTGCCCTTGAGATCGAGTCTAGAGATGTATTGTTAAATGCTCCTTCGATGTCTAGGAATGCACTCAGCAAAACTTCTTTGTTTTCCAGAGCGGTTCCCACCTTCTCTACGAGTTGGTGTAATGCTGTTCTGTAGGTTTGTCTGTTGTGTAGGCATATAGGTCCTTGTAGAGGTTGGTTTGCCAACACCGTATCCCTAATATGCCTATCCAACAGTTTTCCTTGCGTCTCAAGCATTAATGACTTAAGACTTATTGGCCTCAGTGCCTTCGCTCCATCCTGTTCAGTTCTTCCAGGTTTTGGAATGAAGACTTCTGTAATTGCTCTCCATGCTTTTGGTATGTATCCCAGTGCAAGACTGGCCCTTAATACCATCACATTTTGTGTGCTACTAGGTCAATTCCTTCCTGCAGCATAATAGGATAAATGCCGTCCGGTCCCGCTGATTTATACGGTTGGAACGAGTTTATTGCCCATTTCGTTTTTCCACTCTATCACCTTTTTTGAGATCTCTTTTGTCCCTGGAGGCCCTTGAGGGGGTTCCAGTTCTGAGTGTTTCTAGATCTCAGGTGGTATTTTTGGGTTTATTGATCCTGGGAAGTGTATCCTATACAGTTCTTCCAGGGTATCTTTTCCCATTCTGCGTGTAGACTCATGACTCTGAACTAATGGTTTGAATCATTTGTAGGGGTACTTTGGAGAGTATTTTGTGGGGTCTTGCTCTCTCTCGTGAGTGCCTTCCACTTCCTCACAATACCTCCTCCACGATTCTCTTTTGTATAGCCAAAATGTTTCGTTGACTCGGTGTGGGAGTTCTTATATCGCCTCCACTCACCTGAGGCTTTGGGTTTGTTTGGGTTTGTTTTCCTAACTACTTTCCTTTCCTTAGCAAGTTCTCTATTCCACCAGGGCACGTTCCTGGTGGCTTCCTTGCTTACAGGTGGACAGTAGTCGTTAAATGCTGAGGTGATTGCTTTTGAGACCTCAGAGAGAACTAGTTCTAGGACCTGGGGAGTTGGCAGATTGAGACTTCGGCGTAAATATATATACCGGGTGATTCTCCAAGGTGGCTCGCCCCCATAACTTTTTTATTATTGAAGATAGAAAAACTAAATTTGGGGTTTGTGTATTATAGTTCAGTTAACATTTTTTGACATATTTACTTGCTTTGCAGTACTTCCGGTTCGACCGGAAATGACCCTAACTTTCGATTTTTGAATGGGACATCCTATTTATTTTTATTTATTTCGATCGAGAATGACATTCTAAATCCAATAACACCCCACTTGTCAAAATTTGACAAATAAAGTCATTTTTATTCCAATTTTTATTTTTCGATCTAGAATGCCATGGATCGTGTAAATCGCTTCATTTTTGATCAAGTAACATGGAAAAATACGACTTTGAGGCTTATGACTCCACAGCCGTTTTAAGAACTATTTAAAAATCGCAAATGAGACCATTAGGTTCTGAATTCTCAAAATGACCTCCTCATTGATCACGGAAAAGTTCAACTTTTTCAATTGTTTCGCGTACCACATTGATTAGCTGTTCCGCAGTGATGTTCTGGAATGCCACCCTTACTTTATAATCCAGTTCTTCACGAGTAGCTGATGCTGTGTTATACACTGATTTTTAATTGTTCCCAGAGAAAAAATCTAGCGGAGTAAGATCTGTTGATCTAGAATATGAAAAAATATGACAACTTAAGAATGTACCTCGCAGGCCACTGAATAGGTTCATAAGTGCCAATCCACTTTGCTGGGAATGTGTCATTCAGATGTTCTCTTACGACTTGAGAATTGTGAGGTGGCGCTCCATCTTGATAGATAGATATCAACTTGGTTAGCCAGTGGCAAATCTTCAATGAAATCATTAATTTGATTTCTGAGGAACTGAAGTTATCTTTCCGCAGTAAGTTGTCCGTCGAAAATTATTGGCCCCAAAAGTGTTCCTCCGATAATACCCATCCAGCAATTGAAACCAAATCGCTCTTGAAAATTTCCTTCTTGCATCAGATGTAAATTTGTTTGAGACCAGTACCTTTTATTATTCCGATTGAACAGATCCAAGTTGGTGAATCGAGTTTCATCTGAATAAATAATTTTAAATGGAAAACGTACATCTTCTCTGTATTTAGTCAAAAACCAGTTGCAATAGGTTAATCTTCGGTTGTGGTCGTTATCGTAAAGATGTTGGTGTACTTGATACTTGAATGATCGATAATTATATTTGTGAAGAATTCTCCAAACGGACGAATAACTTATATCACACTCAGAAACAATTCGGCGAATTGACGCCGTACAATGAAGAATGTCACTGGGTCTGTTGAATTACTTGAAACTGTATGACCGTGTAGCCTAAGTGTTGAAGTTACGACAAATTTAGTTTCCGTTCTATTCAAATATTTCGGGCGAGCGCGCCATGCTCGCGTGACGTCATTTTACAACGCAACGTTCTCATCGTACACTCAATCATTGCTTTGCTATCGGTTGTTCGACCACAATAACGTTTTTAACTTAAGTTTTTATGTGTTATAAGTATAATATTAGATATGGATGACGGTTTTGAAAAAGGAGAATCTGATAACTTGCCTGAAATAACCGGTTAATGGTTGCTAACTATTTTTCAAATAACTCCGATTTCTTGGCCGCCGAGATGCGAGGAGTAAAAATGCAAAAGTAAGTATTTCTTAATAACATTTTACTTCTTATCATAAATTGTTTGATCCCTATAAGTACATATTTCTCATTACTAGTGTTTTATAAATGTACGTCATACGTCATGTTGTTACTATGAACATCTTACTTGACATTAAGTTCCTGAGAAGGAAGTATGCGTAGGTATTTGTAACAGGGTGGGACTTATTAGAAACAATACTGTGTTATTGTACCTACAAAGTTTGGATCATGACTTACATTTTGTATTTCTTTAATATGTAATGTAACAAAAAATTAACATAGTAAACATAACCTGAACATTTTAAACTTTTTAAAATTTGAACCCATGAAATATTTTTTCAAAAGTAGGTTATTATTAGGATGCACGCGACTACACCTATTAAATATTATTAAGCTAAGATGAAAAACCTCTCATATTAATTTCCTCTTTAATGTGATCGTGGATAAGTGCATTTTTATTTATTTTAATTTTTATGTATTAGATCAACTTACGTTTATTTTAGATCGGCTAGAAACAGCTTCGGCGACGACGCTATCGGATATATAAAAGTTAAAAGAGATATTTGTACAGTGAAATGCAGAATCACCCCAGAACATCATGATTTGCATCCATTTCTTTCGACTTTTAGGTTCGAAAGCAACAATAAAAAACAACTTTTCGGGTGCGTTAGTAGTTTTATTTAAACACTTTGGCACAATACACGATTTTCTAGTTTCTCCATTCGACATTTTTATCAATTTTCGACGCAAACTTCATACACACAGCTCGGAAGCAGAGCACGCCCTAACCGACCGTTGTAAAGTGACGTCACAGCGGCCAATGACTTCGCGTCGTCGCACGCCTAGCTAAACAATTAAATATCTCGGAAAGTATAAGACGTATCAAAAAAATATTTTTACGATATTTTTTCATTTTTAATAGAGTGTATTGTAAGGCAAAAATCAAAAGTTGGTGATATTCTTCATTCACTTCAATATAGGCCAACACGTCTAAGACGATGAAGTTATTGGCATTTTCTTCTGGTTCATTTCGCATTTTCCTTTCCAGTTTTGGAAAATAATGCCAAGTGGGATGGCGAAGATTAGGGAATCTCTGAGCATAAATTCGAGCTGCATCAGTTGCATTCTTTTTTGCTTCTCCGTAAATTAGCAACATGTCAATTTTCTCGTTTTCAGTATAATTTTCCATATCAAATTATAAACTACGCAACAAATAAATTTTCAAAAGTGACAGCATATTCATTCGCCTATTTGTTTAGGTAGTCCTAGCAACAGCTTCAATTGTTTGTCACGGATAACTAGGATAACAGTGCATAAGTATACCGAATATGTATTATTTGTTATTAGGTATGATCGCTTCTTGCAATTATTCAGAAAAATAGTGAAAATAAAGTGGAAGTGTCTGGTATCAAATTATCCGTAAGAAAATGATCTTTCACAAAAATTGAGTTAACTGGAAAAATTCATATTTGCGAATTTTAAATAATTCTTAAAACGACTGTGAAGTCATAAGCCTCAAAGTCGTATTTTTCCCATGTTTCTTGATCAAGAATGAAGCGATTTACACAATCCATGGCATTCTTGATCGAAAAATAAAAATTGGAATAAAAATGACTTTATTTGTCAAATATTGACAAGTGAGGTGTTATTGGATTTAGAATGTCATTCTCGATCGAAATAAGTAAAAATATATAGGATGTCCCATTTAAAAATCGAAAGTTGGGGTCATTTCCGGTCAAACCGGAAGTACGGCAAAGCAAGTAAATATGTAAAAAAATGTAAATTGAACTATAATACACAACACACAAATTTCGTTTTTTCTATCTTTAATAATAAAGAAGTTATAGGGGTGAGCCACCTTAGAGAGCATCATCCGGTATATATAAGAAATATAGGAATGCACTAAATCATTCTGAAAATTTAAATTGATGAAATGAGAAGGGAATTCCCGATTTTTGAATAATCAACATATACTAAATTGCATACCCCTATAGAGTCCAAATCGTGAAATTCGAGCCATTATAAGATTCAGCAATCTCCATAAATTGTTATAGTGGTAATATTTTCTCGATGAATGCGATTTTTCAGGAAGTTCTTTCTTCATTATACATTTTTGTTCTATAAACAAATGCTCGACTCCCCCTTAGTTGCACTAGATCTGAAAGTCGCAGTGGAAGGGGCGGTTATCGCTCCACTCGAAAAGAATTTAACCCTCTTAGTTGTTAGAATTAAAAATGAAAAACTCACCTTGAGGCATATGGTTGTTGGGCGGCACCTGTCCCACCATTTGTTTGTTGTTCAATAGTTGTTGGGGTGTTATTAGTTGAGGGGGTATCTGTTGGCTTTGTAATTGTTGAGGTGGTAATTGATGGGGTTGTAGTTGTAGGTTCTGTTGGATTTGTGGTTGTTGGTGGGCAATCGGGGGACCATTTTTCGGTAAGTTTGAACCATTGTGGATTTCTGGTTTGGAGGGTTTGTTGTTCATACCTGGAAATAATACCGTTATTAATGGAAGAATTGAAATCATTTTAGGGAAATATGATGGCGGTATCTTCATATTTATAATCTTTTTAGATTATAACAATTTTGAGAGCATACAATTGTTGCAATTTCTAAGCCACAGGGTTCTAATTTGTACCCTCTCTCATCACTCCAGCTGTTCATCAACTCTATGAGGGTGATAATCATTTTCAGAAAAATTGAGGATTACTCCGCTTGCAAAATTAATTTTACAAGCTGCAAAAATGATGCTTTGAAAATGAGCAATTTTTGAACATCGAAAAATGTCATTTTTAAGAAAAATTATTTTCAACCATCAATTGAACAATATTCCGTTGGAAAGAGTTACTGAACCGAAAGACCTAATATTCTAGTCATAGAATGGTACGCTGAAATAAAAAAGAATTTGCGACTGATTTTTCTAATGTTGGTTCGCAAAAATATTTAGCATGCAATTTGTAAAAGTAATGATAATCATTTAACCTACCTATTACTTTCTCAGCTTCTTTAATCTCATCTACGGCCTTTGTGGCAGCCAACTTCGTTTCCCAAAGTTGTTTCAATTCTTGTAAAATAGCTTCATCGACTCCATCTTCAACAAAGTGTTCTCTCGTGTTGGAAATTACATCGTTTATAACTTCTTGATACGCTTTGAACTGAAACGAAGAATATGTTTTGCATTCGGAATGGGTCTGGCTGAACATAAGGCAATAAATGCAAAAATGTATTCGAAATATGAGATCGAAGACGAATATTCAATGTACTCATATAATTTTTTTTTTAATTTAACGTCGGTCTATTTCTGCTACCTAGGCTAATCACCGAAAATGTTGCCGAATCCTCTGTTCTTTAACGAGCTCATCAACCATGAACTCGGTACCGCCATCTTAACGTCCTCCCCCCAAAGGACGGCATATCTATCATCATATCTCGTGGTCATTGATATGACGCCTGCAGCCGCGAATATGCTACTACGCTGCAGTTGTTCGGGGCATTTTTAGCACGCACCTCCCTCGGCGCATTTAGTATGTGGGATGAATTTCAGATTCTTCAAATTAGGTTGAAGAAACAAATAAATTTGACCAAATCACAACTATTAACACTTTATTGGCTCGTTGCGAGAAATTGACAAGCCATACATTATTAACGAAATCACAGTCATGAAGTTCTTGGATTATCCCCATACTGTCGTAAATTTAATCCTAGTGAAAGGGGTCGGTGTTTTCCAAGGCATTATTACAAAAACATTCGTTGAATCTATTGCGATAAGGACTTAGTTATAAGGTTATCGACCGAGACTGTTTCTAAATGTCCACCAGAAATGTGGTCATGTTTTCGTTAACATACTGACACACTAATTTCGGATGACTGAACAAAACGCATGGGAGAATATCCTTTGAAAGATAATATTCCACCTGTTAATATTTGCGTGATTTTCAAGAGATCTTTAAGGAGCACAACATACATTAACTCGAAACCATTGCTTTGAATGTTTTTTTCAATGACAGTTTTGATTTGTTATACTGTGTATATTAAATGTTAGAAACATATACAGGGTGTTTCCAAAAAGGTTAGGTAGATAGTAATCGTTAAATAAGAGGATGCGTAAACGCCTAGTTTTCGAAATAAAGAGGTGCGATATTTATGTCATCGAAAATGCAGGGGGTAAGAAATACCACAACTTTTTCGTACGTTTTTTTTCACTCCCAATTATAGGAGCACTAGCTCCCGAGGAAATTTAATTTGTCATTTTCAAACAGTTTCATCTTATGCAATACAACTCCAGTTTTATCAGAAACGTCAAAGAATGTTTGATTTGGTCTGGACAGACTTTTTTTTTAATTCTTTTTTCATTGCTTTATTTAACGTCGGCCTATTTCTGCGACCAAGGCTAAACACCGACGCCGGGGGGTTTAAAAAAAAATATACATTTTTTTAAAATTAAATGAAGGATTTTCTGTCGATGTATTCTTCGAATGACACAAGCGATCTAGATACACAATGAAATTCAATAATCATAAGCAAAAGAAAATAATATTTCAATTTATGAATATGATTGCATCAAATTATTTATAAGAGCCCTGTGCGCATTCCATAATAGAACAAAAGTTCAAATTCTGTTGACTATTCTTCTGCCGATTTATATAGGTACCTACTACTGAAACTGAAAATATACTGTACGAATACAGTAAGGAATAGGACAGTTGGTTAAAAAATTATATATATATATATATATATATATATATATATATATATTCATAATATAATTTACAGTTAGCAACAGAAAGCCATACACTTACCTATTTACATCGAGCATTACACATAAAAATTCATTCAATTATCGCTAAAATTTTAATATGAAATTAAAGGTTTATGATAACTAAAATGAGAAACATAAACTTTGCTTTGCAAATTTTCTAAGTTTCTTGCGAAAAACTGAATTAATTCTATCATATCTCGTTTTTGATTGAAGTGGGGAATTATTCATTGTTAACAGAGCCGGATTAAGAGGGGGGCAAACGGGGCTGCAGCCCCGGGGCCTCCACAAGAGAGGGACCTCCACAATATAAATTTTTAGGTAAAATACCGAAGGATATGCAAAATTATATATAAAAAATCTGACAACGAAAGAGCAGTTCTCCCACTTTTTCCTCTCATTTTTCGTTTTAAACATTCAAAAACATGTTTCGTATTCTTGTCAAAATCCATGGTTAATATTAATCTTCGATCTGATGAATCATGTGTATATGCGAGTAACAATCACCAAGTAAAACATCATACTATTATACAAAATATTATATCGTATCGAAATTAGCTGTAAAAACAAGAACAATTGAATTTAAAAAAAAAATATACATTTTTTTATTAAATGAAGGATTTTCTGTCGATGTATTCTTCGAATGACACAAGCGATCTAGATACACAATGAAATTCAATAATCATAAGCAAAAGAAAATAATATTTCAATTTATGAATATGATTGCATCAAATTATTTATAAGAGCCCTGTGCGCATTCCATAATACAACAAAAGTTCAAATTCTGTTGACAATTTTTCTGCCGATTCTACAAACACTTTGCCCGTCTATACCTTTTTTTCCCCTATTTATTGGTGTTGACAAGTGTCCGCTGAGTGGCGCGCTTGTAGCAGAGAAATCCCCGAAATCTGAAAGTGTGAGTCGAAGAGAAGGATGACATTCCGCAACAAATGTAAATCCTTCTGAAAAAGGACTATCAAAGAGACCAATCTGATGTTCTACTATCAAATTCTTGAAAACCAAAATTTCAGAGCTACATTCTCAAACATTGAAGTTACAGTGATTATTTTTTGACATTGCTAGAAACCAATGGAAACGTTCAATTCAAATAATTCATATACGTTTTGGCAAATCAATAGTGGGAATATTCTACCTAGAAAATTGTCGCGGGAATAATTTGAGGTATTTTGTTTTTATTGTCTGACAACCTATATTTTTAATTTGACGTCTGTCATCAATTCGCATGAAAAGTGTGAAATGAATCAAAACCGGTTTAGTACATTATATAATTTTGCAAGGAAATGTGTTTATGATCGTAACATCAAAAAATAATCTAAAGAATACCACACGAGAGTTTGATATAGTAGAAAATAATTATCTAGATTTCTTTCTCAAACTTGTTGGCAATAGCCACTCGAGCCAGTTGGTCTCTCTTATCTATTGCCTGGCAACAAGTTTTCGAAAATCTGTCGAATTATTTTCACTCTCTTGTGATATTACAACTGAGAATGTGATGATGTCAAATTGCACTAGAAAGCGCTCATTTTACAAAATGAAAAAAATAGGAGAATTACGATGAGACAAAGCCGCCTATCAAAATTATCGCTTCTTAGCATTGAGAATGATTTTCTCCGGATGCTGGATTTGACCCAAATCATCAATGATTTTTTGTCGAAAAAAGCTCGCAAGAATCCATTCGTTTACGCTGTAATTCAATTTATTTCTTGTATTTTATTATACCTACATATGCTCGTGTCGAAATAATTTGATTTGTTCCGCAATAAATAAAAAAAAAAAAAACTTGTTTTAAAAATAATTAGGGCCCTCCACTCCTTTGTTGCCCCAGGGCTTCCCAACGTTTTAATCCGGCCCTGCCACTATCTTCACTTTGAAGGTTCTCTAATAAGCCACTTCCACTGTACAAAAGCCTGTTTTTAAATGGTGTTGTAACCCGCCAATGTCTAGGCTGCCGTTTCTTCTTTTTCTTTGTAATTACAGAATGTAATATTAAAAACCCCGCAATTGCTAATAATAAATCTACCTCGTCGCTCGACATCTCTCCAGCTCTAGTCGCACCGAACCCTCCCAAACGCTGTCGAACTCAAATCTAAATTTTGGTGTGGACGTACGCATTCCAATCCCTTCCAACGCCATTGGACAAGTGCTTGGATTTGGTTGCTCGGCGTTGCTCGGTCTGTACGCGGCTTAATGTTTAAGACACTTAACATACTGTTGGAACGGCGGCGACGATAAATTATCCGATCGGAAAAAACTGCCATGGGTGTCACGGGTGTAAAGTGTTCCTTTACAAACAATATTTCGATAATATCTAGTAATGACATTCCTAGTGGACTACGGTGTGGCATTCTTGTGAATCATATTTTTTTGTAGTGTTTACTAATTTTTATAATCTAATCAATAGGACATTTTTCTAGAATATCCTGAATCCAGTCATATTACTTATTCAGTACGTCCTCAGACAATCTCCCATCAATAAAACGGCGTTTATGTTCATATACATGTTTCTATGTGAAATTAAATACAACGGTGACATTGCAACAATAATTTCAAGTGTCTAGTCAATAGCAGCTGATAAGGTTTATGGAAAAGTGTTGTCTGAATGTTATCATTTTTAACTCAATGATCCAATCAATAAGGTATCTGCCTCACAAAGGGTGGAGTTGAAATGGTTTTGATATATGTTATTTAGTTCCAGACCCCGATGAAAAATCCGAGTTTTCGACCTTCAACAAAAAAAATATTTCGACTTTCTCCTGGACACCCTCTATACCTACTATATCGGCCATTTTGAATCGACTGGTGTTCGCAAAATTTCTCTATCCTTTAGCGTTTTCGAGATACAGCCTACTTTTTACTTCAGAGTTCTGAAAATACCTGAAAAATTGAAAATATCCAAAATTCGACTCCATTTTCCTGTTTTCCTTTCCTTTTACCTATACACCCTGAAAAATTTTCTCAGGAAAATTTTTGATAAGTTCGTACTGGTCTTTTTCCCGGACCTCTGCGAAACTCACCCCTAAATATCAAATTTTTACTTTGTTTTCATCATTGCATGGAAATATACATCATGGAGTCTAATAACAATACATTTTTGGAACCTCCATCAAATTTCCTACATTTTGGTTATAGTTTGAAGTGTATACGAATAATTTCGATATTCGTCGATTTTTAGGGGTATCATCATTGAGTGATTTATTCACAACAAAAAAAATTATTTCGACTTTCTCCTGGACTATACCTACTAAATCTGCCATTCTGAATCGACTGTAAAATTGCTCTATCTTTTAGCGTTTTCGAGATACAGCCTACGTTTTACTTCATTTTCCTGTTTTCCTTTCCTGTTCACCTATACACCCTGAAAATTTTTGATAAGTTCGCAGTGTTCGTTTTCCCGGACCTCTGCAAAAACCCACCCTCTAAATATCAAATTTTTACTTTGTTTTCATCATTGCATGGAAATATACATCATGGAGCCTAATAAACAATACATTTTTGGAACCTACATCAAATTTCCTACATTATGGTTATAGTTTGAAGTCGATAAGAATATTTTCGATATTCGTCGATTTTTAGGGTATTGACATTGCGTGATTTTTCATAACAAAACAAATATTTCGACTTTCTCCTGGACACCCTCTAAACCTACTAAATCGGCTATTCTGAATCGACTGGCGTTCGCAAAATTTCTCTATCTTTTAGCGTTTTCGAGATACAGCCTACTTTTTACTTCAGAGTACTGAAAACTACTGAAAAATTTAAAATATCAAAAATTCGACTCCATTTTCCTGTTTACCTATACACCCTGGAAATTTTCTCAGGAAAATTTTTGATTAGTTCGTACTGGTCGTTTTCCCGGACCTCTGCAAAACTCACCCCCAAATATCAAATTTTTACTTTAATTTCATCATTGCATAGAAATATACATCATGGAGTCTACTAAAAAATACATTTTTGGAACCTCCATCAAATTTCCTACATTTTGGTTATAATTTGAAGTCGATCGAATATTTTCGATATTCGTCTATTTTTAGGGGTATTGGCATTGCGTGATTTTTTCACAAAAAAAAATATTTCGACATTCTCCTGGACACCCTTTATACCTACTGAATCGGCTATTCTGAATTGACTTGCGTTCGCAAAATTCCTTTATCTTTTAGCGTTTTCGAGATACAGCCTACTTTTTACTTCAGAGTAATGAAAACTCCTGAAAAATTGAAAATATAAAAAAATTCACTCCATTTTCCTGTTTTCCTTGCCTGTTTACCTATACACCCTGAAAATTTTCTCAGGAAAATTTTTGCTAAGTTCGTACTGGCCGTTTTCCCGGACCTCTGCAAAACTAACCCCTAAATATCAAATGTTTACTTTGTTTTCATCATTGCATGGAAATATACATCATGGAGTCTAATAAACAATACATTTCTGGAACCTCCATCAAATTTCCTACATTTTGGTTATAGTCGATACGAATATTTTCGATATTCGTCGATTTTTAGGGGTATTGGCATAGCGTGATTTTTTCACAAAAAAAAATCGACTTTCTCCTGGACACCCTCTATATCTACTGAATCGGCTATTCTGAATCGACTGGCGTTCGCATCTTTTAGCGTTTTCGAGATACAGCCTACTTATAAGAACTAAATAACAACTATTGGAACGAGAACTATAATTACCCTAGAAAATATATCACAACTATAACAAGAATGAAATTTGGACATGCTTGCTACCCTGCGCAGAGCCGGATTAAGAGGGGGCTGCAGCCCCGGGGCCTCCACAAGAGAGGGGCCTCCACAATATAAATTTTTAGGTAAAATTTCCTAACAAATACCGAAGGATATGCAAAATTATATATAAAAAATCTGACAACGAAAGAGCAGTTCTCCCACTTTTTCCTCTCATTTTTCGTTTTAAACATTCAAAAACATGTTTCGTATTCTTGTCAAAATCCATGGTTAATATTAATCTTCGATCTGATGAATCATGTGTATATGCGAGAAACAATCACCAAGTAAAACATCATACTATTATACAAAATATAGATTTTTTTTTTATTAAATGAAGGATTTTCTGTCGATGTATTCTTCGAATGACACAAGCGATCTAGATACACAATGAAATTCAATAATCATAAGCAAAAGAAAATAATATTTCAATTTATGAATATGATTGCATCAAATTATTTATAAGAGCCCTGTGCGCATTCCATAATAGAACAAAAGTTCAAATTCTGTTGACTATTTTTCTGCCGATTCTACAAACACTTTGCCCGTCTATACCTGTTTTTCTTATTTATTGGCGTTGACAAGTGTCCGCTGAGTGGCGCGCTTGTAACAGAGAAATCCCCGAAATCTGAAAATGTGAGTCTAAGAGAAGGATGACATTCCGCAACAAATGTAAATCCTTCTGAAAAAGGACTATCAAAAAGACCAATCTAAGATGTTCTACTATCAAATTCTTGAAAACCAAAATTTCAGAGCTACATTCTCAATTATTGAAATTACAGTGATTATTTTTTGACATTGCTAGAAACCAATGGAAACGTTCAATTCAAATAATTCATATACGTTTTGGCCAATCAATAGTGGGAATATTCTACCTAGAAAATTGTCGCGGGAATAATTTGAGGTATTTTGTTTTTATTGTCTGACAACCTATAGTTTTAATTTGACGTCTGTCATCAATTCGCATGAAAAGTGTGAAATGAATCAAAACCGGTTTAGTACATTATATAATTTTGCAAGGAAATTTGTTTATGATCGTAACATCAAAAAATAATCTAGAGAATACCACACGAGAGTTCGATATAGTAGAAAATAATTATCTAGATTTCTTTCTCAAACTTGTTGGCAATAGCCACTCGAGCCAGTTGGTCTCTCTTGTCTATTGCCTGGCAACAAGTTTTCGAAAATCTGTCGAATTATTTTCACTCTCTGTGATATTACAACTGAGAATGTGATGATGTCAAATTGCACTGGAAAGCGCTCATTTTCCAAAATGAAAAAAATAGGCGAATTACGATGAGACAAATCCGCCTATCAAAGTTATCGCTTCTTAGCATTGAGAATGATTTTCTCCGGATGCTGGATTTGACCGAAATCATCAATGATTTTTCGTCGAAAAAAGCTCGCAAGAATCCATTCGTTTACGCTGTAATTTAATTTATTTCTTGTATTTTATTATACCTACATATGCTCGTGTCAAAATAATTTGATTTGTTCCGCAATAAATTAAAAAAAAATGTTTTAAAAATAATTAGGGGCCTCCACTCCTTTGTTGCCCCAGGGCCTCCACACCTTTTGATCCGGCCCTGACCCTGCGTATCTATACATTTTTAAAAAACAAGATTTTTTTGTTGTTAATAAAAAGCAGAACGAAAAAGTTAAAAATAAAAATTATAAAAAAATTAAAGAAGCTTTTATTTATAGAAATGCACTCAAAAGGAAGAAATATTTTCTTTCATTGTTTGATCTAGGTTATTCTGTGAGTAACAGATTCGAAATCTTGCCGCGCAAGATTACGTATTTGGTATCCGCGGCAAGCTTTTACTCGCAGAATAACCTAGATCAAACAATGAAATAAATTATTTTTTCCTTTTTAATGCGTTTGTATAAATAAAAGCTTGATTTTTTTTTATAATTTTTAGTTCTGTTTTTATTAACAATTAATGAAAGCTTGTTTTTCAATTTTTTTTTCGTTTATGTATTTTTTATTTTTAAGTATTTATGATGTTGAATAACTAGTTTAGTAATTTCCATTTAATTTATTTTTGAATTTTGACAAAAAAATCAACAATCTCCGACCCCGAAAACACCTAGATACCAATTTTGAATAGAATCAGACCATAATCACAAAATTTGTCCGCCATATTGGAGCCGCCATTTAGTTTTTTTTCCTAACAATTTTCATTATGCATTGTCACCGTAATTATGTATACCTGCCAAATTTCAAATCAATCGGACGATTAGAAGTGGGACAAATTCAACTTGCAAGATTTGATAACAGACAGACAGACACCGGGTCAGGTGGAACTAAATAGAAGCTTGTAAAAATATATGACAGGAATCTCTGTGATAACTGCAGCGAAATAGCGGACTTGGACAACATTTTCCTTAGCTGCAATAAATATACAAATGAAACCACAAAACTCAAAGAAACATTAGCAAATTTGAAAATAGTATCCCCCTACAATATTCTGAATTTACTTTCATTAAATGAGAAAAACGTTTATTGAAATTCATAAATTGCGAAAAATTGAAATTGTAAGAATATAAGTTATAGTTTAGCCTCGTCATCCCTAATGTCTACCCTATTGTAATTTCCTCCTATTTTCTGAGGTCCACCGTGTGTGTGTTATTAAAAAATGCATTGACCGACCCCTAGGCGAGAAGAAAGTGACCCTCGTCATACAATCCTTCTCTTATTCTTTGTCAAATCGCTAGGTTAGATTAGATCGTAGATAATTACAAAGATGTCTGTCAGGTTCATCCAAAAATTAAGAAAATTGAAAATAATTCATAGAATTATCCTCGTACTACTCTGGCTGCATGGGCTCGACCTTAAAGCCAAAAAAAAATCAGCATGTGCTTATCTCATATTTTGTTCGAATTATTGATTTTACATTTTTTAGTGACAGCACACGTTTTCTTCGAAATATTCTTTATCGATAATTAATATTTCAAGTATTTGACAAACGTGTCATTGATAAACAATAACTGCTACATTTTTGCACTGTAATAGATTGCTGTATGAAGTAGCCTTTCCGTTAGTTTACTGCTTTCAATTCAATGTAAAACTAAAGGGGCCTACAGACGTACCAATTTATCGGACACGATATCGGGGATCCGACGTCGGGACTGATTGGATCGACTGTACACACGTTCCGATTTTAAACTTCCCGATCAAGTGCTATAGTTGTTATACGTGAACCGACGAGGATAGCTCCTTCGAAAAAGGCAAAAATTCCCGATAACTTCGACTTCGCAGTCACACACAGAATTCAAATAAAATAATTTTGTTTTAACCTGATGATGACAAATACCATGTCGAAACGTAGTTTAGAGAAATTATATGAATTACCTGAATCAGACCTTTATTCCGAGAAATTGAAGAAAATATATATGTGGTCAAGAAACTAAAGAAAATATATATGTGGTCAAGAAACTGAAGACAATATATATTCGGCTGGGAACTAGATACTGCCAAAAAAATGAATGGATACTCACAACGATGGAAAATAGAATAGGAAGAAACAGCACGAAATTACTGATTACTCAAACACAAACAAGAAAATTGCAGCAGAGAAAAAATTGAAGATTTTTTCTGGAAGATGTAAAGATCAGAAACTAATACCAAATTTTTTAAAACTAAATAATAAACTCAAATTCAAGCATGGAGAATTTCAACAAAAATATGAGCATATTTTAGGAATTTTCTACATTAAACTCATCCAAATTTGCATCAATGAATGCTATAGAAACATTTCAAATTTAAATAGAAACATCGAACATATAAAATATAAATTATCACAAAACATTTGTCCTGATATACTAAATAGATTTTTCGAAAATCAACATCTATATTATGAACGATTTTTCCAAACACTGAAAGAAAAACAGAAGAAAAAAATTGATAACTTACAAACAAAAAATAAATCTTCTCAAAGTAGGACTCAATAAAAATTGGATAGAAAACCTAACTGGCACAAATATTCCTGAAGACATTTTATATACCTTGAGTCTTGGTCAAAATTTCAACTATGAAAATAGGGATATCCCTACAGAATCGATAATTGTGAATTTATAATTACCTATCAAACGAGCGAAAATCAGACACAAAATCATTACCAACTTCAAAACCAATTTTGAAAAAGGAACAAAAAATTCAAAAAATATCTTTAACAAACTTTTAAAAAAGACTAAAACTTTTTTGAAGGAAAATACCGAATTACTTATACTCAGAGCTGATAAAATTAACAAAACAGTAATTATGCAAATATCTGAATACAATGAAAAACTAGAAAATTTGCTAATGGACAAAACCACATATAAAAAAGAGAGATTCAACCCCACAGAAAAATTTCAAGCCAAAGTTAATATATCACTAAATAATTGGTTCTCGTCAACACTTATCAATATACACAACGCCCAACCTCCAACAATATACTTGTTGCCCAAATTACACAAAACTGGAATTTCCCTTCGCCCTATTGTCAGCAATATTCAATCTGCCACTTACAATTTATCAAAATTCCTCTCAGAAATTCTTTCAAATGTTATTGGAAATAATGATTAGTATGTGAAAAACTCCTGGGAATTTGTGGAATTTGTCCGCAATATAACAGTTCCACAAAATCATATAATGATCTCTCTGGATATAGTTTCTTTATATACAAATATAGATACAAAATTAGCGATATATGTCATAAGAGAAAAATGGCATGAAATACAAAGTCACACAACACTAACCTTAGAAGAGTTTTTGAAAGGAATTGAACTATGTTTAACCTCAACATACTTTCAATATGAAAATAAATACTACTCACAAATATTCGGAATTGCAATGGGATCTCCAATTGCTGCAACAGTAGCAAATCTGGTTATGGAGTATGTTGAAGAAAATATCATCAAATCACTAACTTTCAAACCAACATTCTTCAAACGATATGTAGACGATTGTTTAACCTGTATTCGTTCTGACAAAGTTGATGAATTCTAGAAAAATGTAATAAATATCATCCTAGATTGAAATTTACAATATAAAAAGAAATAGAAAAACAAATAAACTTTCTCGACACAAATAATACAGGACAATACTGGAAAAAAATTCACAAACTGGTTTATTAAACCAAATGCATCAAATCGTTACACAAACTATTTGTCAAACGCACCCCTTAGTTACAAAAATTTATTCAAAATTTAACTGACAGAGCTATAAAGCTTGCTCACCCAAAATTCAGGAAGAGTAATATAGAAATAATCAAGATTATATTGAAAAAAAATAATTACTCCAGCCACAGAAAAAACAATAGAAAAACGAATACATGCGATCTACAATAAAAATGATAATGAAGTAAAGAAAACAACAACATACATACCTTTACCATACATAGACAAACTATCGAATAAAATTGATAAAACAATGGAAAAACACAACATAACTATTTCACACCGACTGAAAAATACAAACAAAACCATTTATTCAAATTAAAACCAGAAATACCAAAAAACAAACAAACTCATACAGTATATAGAATACCGTGTAAAGACTGTCAAAGTACCTATAAAGGTCAAACAAAACAATATTTGCAGAAACGAGTACAAGCCCACAAATACTCAAAAACCGACATTACAGCCTAATCCAAACACGAAAAAGAACATCAACATAAGTTTGACACTAACAACGTTGAAATTTTGACCAAAGAAAGGAATCCAAGTGTAAGAACATTCCTTGAAATGATACATATTAAAAAAGACCCCAATAGCATTAACAATAGAAATTATATCAAAAACTTAAGCCAGATTTATAACAACCTTTTTTAACTTTGTTTATAGTAATAATAATAAAAACTGATCTTTACATGCTGACAAAAAAATACAGTTCAGCTCATGTACTAGAACTCAATATAAACAATCCGGTGTACTTATGAAGAGGGTAAAAATGCATGAAAAATAAACAAACCATTCCCGATAACTTCGACGCAGTCACCCACCTACAATAACGTTCGTACGATGCGAACGCAGAATTCAAATAATATAATTTGTAAGTGAATACTCATAAATGTTACAGATATTTTTATATTGAGTTGAATAACGTGTTATATTTCGAACCATATGTTTTCAAAGAATTATTTTAGTGCATACATTTCAATATTGTGTTAAGTTAAATATGTCTCAAAGTCCATATTTTTAATTTTAGTGTTTCAATCTGATGATGACAAATACCATGTCGAAACGAAGTTAAGAGAAATTATATGAATTGACTGAATCAGACCTTTATTCCGAGAAATTGAAGAAAATATATATATATATATATATATATATATATATATATATATATATATATATATATATATATATCAATTAGGAAATCTTTGAAAATATTATTTACAATTTCTAAATAAGAAATTTCTGTTCATTCATTTCCTTAAACCGCTTATACACTTTTTCCTGTGAGAAGTGCCTAGACAAAGTTTTGTTTCCATACAAAGTGTGCCCCCGCGATCAAGTGGTATCCCTAGACCTGGGTTTCTGGCTTATTACGTCACAGTAGGGAATTTCGAGCATATTTTGTACAAATTTAAAGTAATTCCATGACCTGCATGGAAACTGAAATTTGTCTAGGGCTCTCGGTTAGGAGCACTTGTTCGTGTTTCCTCACATGATTTTTTTACCCAGTGGTAAGAATGTAAATTAACTGAAATTTTAGTTAGATAGGTACTAATTTTTTTGTGTTCCCTTTTATATGATGTTCTCATGTTTTGCAATTTTATTTTTCAAGTCGGATAAGGTTGCACTTGGTTTCATGTTTTGGACCATCTCTAAAAGGGATTTGTAGGCCTCGTTTCTAATATCCTTTTTGTGGTACTGAAGGCTGATTGGGTCCGAAAGGCACTCATGTTGTTTCCAACATTCAATTAATGCAGTCATTGCACTAGTATCACTTATTGAGCTTGAACTCGTTTCTTCAACGTCATTAATTTCCATGTTGTTAGATCAATCGAACAGTTGCACGAGAATATAGAATAAATTAAAAGGGAAAGGAATCGTGTCCTGACCGTCCGATCATGCTACACACGTACCAACCAAAATGGAGAAAAGGTGGGCGATTGGGCCGATCTACTTGGTCGGTAGGTCCGCGCCACCCGACAACCCGATATCGGGAACGCAATTATTTAGTCGGCCGACGAGCCTACACACGTCACGATTTCTAGTCCCGACGTCGCGTCGGCTCCATGATATCGGACCCGATAAATTGGTACGTTTGTAGGCCCCTTCATCTAATTTATAAAATTCTCGTGAAACGGTGTTTGTAATTAAACTCCTCCGAAATGGCTCGACCGATTCTCATGAAATTTTGTGTGCATATCGGTTAGGTCTGCGAATCGGACAATATCTGTTTTTCATCCCCATAAATGTTAAGGGTGGTCCACCCCTTAATTTTTATTCTTTGGATAAAAATCTTTTTCTTTATTTTTTTATGATACAGCATTCGCATCCGCGGACTCAACAAGAACATCAATGACGTCCACCATCACCTACAGACGAAAAAACCGGATATTCTGGCTCTAATAGAAACACAAGTAAACTCGTCCACCAACAAGGTCCATATGCTTTGTCCTGGTTACGAACTCCATTCTCGATTCAGGTTCAAAGGTGGAGTCTGCCTTTACGCTAAGGCTAACCTTTCATGCCAGCGTGAAGAGAGTTTGGAACCGAAAGACTTTGATGTGATGTGGTTCAAGCTATCTGATACCAAACTGACTAAGTTCCTCTGCTGCCTTTACCTATCACCTAATGAACCTTCATATAACGACCTCTTTGAGTTTTTATCACTCAAACTGGACTACATTCAGGAGAACCATCCAACAGCTGAAACCATAATCATGGGAGACTTTAATGTACATAACGCTGCCTGGCTCAAATTCTCTAACAAAACAGATGATGCGGGTCGTCAAGCCGAGGCCTTCGCCATCACTCATGGTCTAGAACAACTGGTCGAGCTACCAACCCGCATCCCTGATGTCAACAACCAGTCTGCCAATACACTAGATCTTTTCCTCACCACCAATCCTGACCCGTATAGAATAGAAGTTTGTGCCCCACTTGGAAACTCTGATCACACCCTCATCTCCACAACATGCTCTTTCCATTTACCATCGAGCTGCACAATACGACCCCGTCTCATGTGGCATTACAATTCGGCCGACTGGGAAGGTCTTCGTATGTTTTTCTCAGCGTTTCCATGGAAGAGAGTTTGTTTCTCTTCAGTAGATCCAACACGATGTGCTGAGACAATTTCTGAAATCATCATGTTGGGGATGCAAACCTACATACCGAATACCGAAAGAAGAACATCATCCGATAAGACCTGGTTTAACAGAACCTGCTCTAGAGCTGTGGCTTCCAAACAGGCAGCATATGTCGAGGCTAGAGGCATATGCAAAGAGACAATAGAATGCTCAAAAGATGCCCACAATGCCAAAATAAGATCAAAACTTGCTGAATGTCCTAACGGATCCCGTTCATTTTGGTCTTTCGCCAAAGCTGTGGGAAGAAACTTCACTTCCAGCTCATTTCCTCCTCTAACCAAAGAAGATGGAACACTAGCAACGACTGCCCAGGAAAAAGCCAATATCTTTGCGCACCTATTTGCTGGAAATTCCACTCTGGATTCATCGGGAAAACAACCCCCGAACATTACACCTATTGACAGTCACATGCCCGAGATCACCTTTCGCCAACGTACTATCAGAAATATTTTGCTGGGTCTCAACACCAACAAAGCCTGTGGATCTGACGGAATCCCGCCGATTGTTCTCAAGAAATGTGCCCCCGAACACCTGTTCTTTGCAAGTTGTTCAACCACTCTTACAATTTGGGGGTATTTCCGTCCAATTGGAAAATTGCAAGAGTACAGCCAGTCCCTAAAAGAGGCAAAAAGGCCCTACCTACCAACTACAGACCTATCGCACTGCTATCTATTATTTCAAAAGTCATGGAAAAAGCCATCAACATCGAGCTCATGAAATATCTGGAAGACTCAGGAATTGTCAACGATAGGCAATATGGCTTCCGCCATCAGAGATCAACTGGTGGCCTGCTTGCTTACGTCTCGCATATATGGCAGCTATCTATTGAAAAGTATGGAGAAACTTTAGCTGTGGCATTAGATATCTCCAAGGCGTTCGATCGAGTTTGGCACCAGGGACTCCTCGCCAAGCTTCCGTCTTATGGCTTGCCCCCTCAGCTGTGTTCTCTGCTTGCTAGTTTTCTCTCAAACAGGTCTCTCCATGTAGTGGTCGATGGAGTTTCATCTGACACTCTACTCATAAATGCTGGTGTTCCGCAAGGATCTATTCTCGCACCAACACTATTTCTACTTCACATCAACGACCTGTTGAAAGCAACTTCATGTCCAGTACACAGCTTTGCCGATGATAGTACCCTCCATACCGCTTTCTCTTCCAGGGCCCCTATATCAGCCCGTGAAACCAGAAATGAACGAGGAAGAAATGTTAATAATATAAATATGGACTTAGCAACAATTCTCGAGTGGGGATCTAATAACTTGGTAGAATTCAATGCAAACAAAACACAAGCATGTCTTTTCTCTAGAAAAGCCGATCTCACTGTGCCTAACATAACTTTGTCAGGAGTAACCATACCACTGAAGTCATCCATATCGATGCTTGGTATTACTATAGCAATAACCTTTCCTGGGAAAATCACGTGAGGTCCATTGCCAAAGTGCATCCCAAAACTTGGTTTTTGTTTCGTGCCAAGAGCTATTTCACCCCCACTCAGCTGCTTATGATCTATAAGGCACAGATCCGACCTGTCCTGGAATACTGTTCCCATATTTGGAGCGCGGCACCTAAACATATCCTGAGGCTATTGGATTCTGTCCAAAAAAGGGCAATTCGTCTCGTCGGTGATGCCTCGCTTACAAACTCGCTCACTTGTCTGGAACACCGTAGAAAAGTTGGCGATTTGTCTCTATTTTATAGATATTTTCATGGGCGATGCTCTTCTGAAATATCAACAATCGTTCCTGCTTTGGCAGTCTCTTCGAGACTAACCCGTCAAGTTCAGTCATCACACCCCTTCGTGGTCACTTTGGAGACCTGCAGAACATCACTTTCCAAAGACTCGTTCATCCAACGAACAGCGAGGCTTTGGAACTCATTGCCTAGGGAGGTGTTCCCCGAGGCATACAACCTCCAGAAATTTAAGAAGAACACCAACTCCTACCTTCTTTCCCTTGGTTCCCACGATGTTCTCTAAACATTACAGGATATCCCTTTTCGTGGGAACCAGAACATAAAAAAAAAAAAAAATACATACAACCCCAAATTTTCACTCTTCTACGATCAACTCCTATTTTTCCATCGCGATTTTTTTTTTATCCAGAGATCCGCAATAGGGTTGCAAGATGGCAATCGAATATGATAATTGTAGTACGATAAATTGAGAACGGGATAACGGGATAAGAAAAAACGGGATAACAGGACAACGGGATAACGGGAATAACGGGATAACGAAAAAACGGGAAAGAAAACGGGATAACAGGATGACAGATAAAAATCGGGATAACAGGAAAACGGGATAACGGGTATAACGGGATAACGAAAAAACGGGAAAACGGGATGAGGGGATAAGGGGGGAACGGGATAACGGGATAATGAAAAAATGGGATAACAGGAAAACGAAATAACGGGAATAACGGGATAACGAAAAAACGGGTTAACGGGATGACAGGATAAGGGTATAACGGGAAAACGGGATAAAGAAATAACGGGATAACAGGAAAATGGGATAACGGGATAACAAAAAACGGAAAGGGATGACAGGATAAGGGGATAACGGGATAAAGAAAAAACGGGATAACAGGAAAACGGGATAACGGGACAACAGGAAGCAGAAGGAGTCAAAAGCATAGTCTAGATGGAACAACATAAAGGAAAACATAGAAAAAAAGAAATTCTACGCGGTCGAGAGTTTTCGGGAAAAACATTTTAGGGAACATAGAAATGTGGACATAACAACGTCTGTCGGGTCAGCTAGTTCATTTATATAAACAGAAAGTAAAAACAAAAACGGTCATTATTTGAAGTGTGATTTTACGATTATTTTTGCCTTTTACTTTTTCGATCGAAGTATCGAATTCTAGAGGTTGATGTAAAGTTTCCTCTAGCCAGGAATCTGTTATATTATTTTCAAAGTGGCGAGATACGTCAATTTCATTCCACTTTCCCAAGATTAAATTCTTTTCACGTCGAAATTTTGTACCCCAGGCGGTAAAAACTATACCTACCATCAAAGAGTATTGGTAACAGAAGAGGGTAACATTCCAGGGAGAGAGGGAAAGATTCGAACCCTAAGGGGTTGAAACCACCATCGAAATATTTGAACAATTTTCATATTTGAAACTCCTTATTTTCTTCATCATGTACTATTTTGTTTTCCTTCAATTTACATTTAAAACTAATTAAAGTTGTGAGACATTCCTTGAATTATACATGAAAGATGGTTGGCAAAATTGACGTCATTCGAAAAGGTCGGCGCTGATTTCAGCAAAGGTGAATTGTATTTTGTCAAATTCACTAGTATTGGAAAAAATTCAGTAATTTGGATGTCGAGAATTGTGTTAACATGAAATTTTAGCCAACAGGTCGAAGGCATAAATAAATTAAAAAAACATAATAATGGCCCCTATTCCAATCGATTCGTCACCTGAAATCAGCTATAGGAAATAAGAAAATTGGTGGAATAAATTTAAAAAAATACCATCTGCACTAGTATGAGTTATTTTCAATCAACCCAGTTGAGAAACGCGAAATGTTAGCGTGGCGCCATATTTGTCAATATTTTATTTCTAAATTTCTTGCATAGAATGAAAAAATATACCTTCTTGAAATCCACACGGGCAAAGCCGCTGACATGAGCTAGTTCATAGAATAAATGATATAATGGTTTTCACAGAAACAACAAAAATAAACTGTAAAAAACAATAAAATGTAGAGAGAGATTAACTACCATTAGACTAGGAGGAATCGGCGCATGAGTACCGAAAACTATTCCACCTCAATTTTTTCATGCGATCCTCTTCAAATTGCCCTACTGATGATATAAATGCGTGTTGCCATGGGGCAACCCCGTGCCATATTGTTTAAACCGAAATTGTTTAAACAATTGCAAGGAATTGTTATTTTTCAACCGGACAATTTTTTTTTATATTCTTTATTGAAATACAAATTAAAAAGGTTCCATGACTTTTCACGATAAAATTAATATTTTCAGAGATATGAATTTTTAAAGGTTCGAAAAATATCAAATTTGGGTACTTTTGACCCATGAAAAATATATTAAAAAAAAATATAAATATTTTTTTTTAATTCTTTTTACAATAGTTAATAATATTCTCAATAGATATTTAAAAAAATTTCATTGTTTATACCTGTTTTTTCATTGTTAATTTCGCGCGCTCACAAGTATGGGATAACAGGAAAACGGGATAACGAGAATAACGGGATAACGAAAAAAACGGGAAAACGGGATGACAGGATAAGGGGATAACGGGATAACGGGATAGGGATAAAGAAAAAACGGGATAACAGAAAAAAAAGGGAAGGGGGTAAGGGGAAACGGGATAAAAAAAAACGGGATAACAGGAAAACGGGATAACGGGACAACAGGAAGCGGAAGGAGTCAAAAGCATAGTCTAGATGGAACAACATAAAGGAAAACATAGAAAAAAAGAAATTCTACGCGGACGAGAGTTTTCGGGAAAAACATTTTAGGGAACATAGAAATTTGGACAGGACAACGTCTGTCGGGTCAGCTAGTGCTCTATATAATCAACAATTTTGTCAACAGAACAAACAAAGATCTTGAGGTGTTATACAAAGAGTAAGAGTATTTTTCAATTCATTTCAATGTTTTTTCAAAACATTTAAGTGCGTACCAACATCTTTTTATTATTTGTATATATTTGCGATTCCAAAAAATGTTCAAATACCATTATATCTTATTATTGTTAATATAAATGCATAAATTACTATGATAATAACAGAAAAGTAATATAAACTGATAAAAAAGTAATTTTAATTACATGTTCCGATTCATGCTTAAATAACTTTTGTAAAATTGATTCCAGAAAAAATTTTGTTGAAACAAATTGTAGACAATTTCATTATTAATAACATTGCTCTCCTTAACAATCTTGATAAAGTTGATAGTTTTTAAGATACATGATAAATAATAATTCAGGACACAGAGAGGCCGATGTAGCGCACGAGTCAGAGAGAGATGGCGATACTTAAAGGAATAAGAAAACAGGTATAAACAATGAAATTTTTTTAAATATCTATCAAGAATATTATTAATTATTGTATAAAGAATTAAAAAAAAAATATTATCTATATTTATTTTAAATATATTTTTCATGGGTCAAAAGTACCCAAATTTGAGATTTTCAACCTTTAAAAATTCATATCTCTAAAAATATTAACTTTATCGTGAAAAGTCATGGGATCTTTTTAATTTGTATTTCGAAAAAGAAAAATAACAATTCCTTGCAATTGTTTAAACAATTTCGGTTTAAACAATATGGCACGGGGTTGCCCCATGGCAACATGCATTTATATCATCAGTAGGGCAATTTGAAGAGAATCGCACAAAAAAATTGAGGTGGAATAGTTTTCGGTACTCATGCGCCGATTCCTCCTAGTCTACATGAACAATTTAGATGAAATATTGCACAATGATAATAACAATTCCACAAAAAAAATCATAAAAACATTCATTGGGATCATGTAGTAAAAATAATCGAATAACAAAATCAATATTTTTTCTTTAGCAAAACTTCTCACAAGGGAACGTATTTTTGCATTCTTTGGTTAGTTTTTGGAACGAAGTTCTTTTACGTGGCTTGCGGTAGGTGTTCACTGGTAGAAATCGTCACGTAAGAAAAAAGCGTTAGGCCCCTCCATGCGACTTTCTCTCTCTATATCTCTTTCTATTATATAGTGCTCGTCTAGAGTCCGTTCCCCCCTACTAATTTTTGAACCACCTAGTATATCGCAACGAAATTCGGAGAGCTTAGAAAGGAGATAAAAACCTACTTTTTCATAAAAAAATCACAGCTAAAAGTTTTAAAATGGCGGCTGAGCTCCATCTTCAATATTTTTTTAATAGAACACCCCGTATATTATTCCATTTTCGAAATCTGCTCATAATTCTCAACAGTTTTCTCCAATACACTTTACTCCTAAATTCAATTGTTTTCGAAATATTAACGTTTGAAAAGTGACATTTTGGTCATTTCAAACCCAACCAAAAACACTAATGTTGCTTTCAATCAAGTTTGCATTGGAAAAAATCGTTGTCGCGGTAACATCTTGTTTACTGTCAAACTGAACTGCTATCTGTCAAATAGTCCGTTGAGCGCCTAAATCCTTTAATGAAAAGTGTGATCATGGCTCATAGTTTAGACGATAAATTTAAAGCAGTTTTGATATTTGGAGAAGCTGGAAGAAATTATCATCTAGAAGTCCGTATGTCTAATGATAGATTTCCCGAGAATCCTATTTCGAGGTCATATTTGCGCAAACTTTTAAATAAGCTCCAAGCAACTGGTACGCTGAAAGATGCTCCAAGATCAGGAAGACCGCCTCTTTCAGAAGAAAAAAAGGTAGAAATTGTTGCTGAAATGGTAATCAATCCGACTCAGTCGACGTCTGCAGTTGCTGAATCCTGTGGAGTAAGTTCAAAAAGTGTCCAAAGAGTCCTAAAAAAAGAAAAGTTTCATCCCTATAAAATGAAAATCCTGCATGCTCTCACGGAGGATGATCCAGACCGGAGGGTTGAATTTTGAAGGAGAACGGGGCTTCCTAAAACGTGTATGTTTCGCAGACGAATGCACGTTTTTTCTTAATGGAAAAGTAAAAAAACAGAATGTACGATACTGGAGCGATTTCAATCCGCATATTTTTAGAGAGGGACATACCTAGTTTCCTAAAAAGGTGAATGTTTGGGCGGGGATTTTGGGCAATCGCGTTGTTGGACCGATTTTCATAAAGAACTCCTGTAAGATCGCGTTCTTTGCAGAAATCTTTTAGAAACTGAAATTGAACCTCGAATATCACAAATTGTATTAAGGAAGAGTTTGAAAATCGTGAAATCATATTTCAGCAGGATGGGGCTCCTCCCCATTTCGATCGCATGGCCAGAGAGTTCATCGATACAAACTTTCCTGGGCGATGTATAGGTCGCAGGGGCAGTACAGAAAGGCCACCAAGATCTCAGGATCTTACAACTCTAGATTTTTTCCTTTGGGGGTATCTGAAGTCAAAAATCTAGGCCACTGAATGCCAAACAATAGAAGAGTTGGAACGCAGAATAATAGATACATGTGAAGAAATAGATGAACAGACTTTCATCAACGTGAGAGAAGCTATTTGTAATAGGGCACTTTATTGTCAAGATTTAGGAGAGGGCCACATTGAACACTTGATGAAATAATTGTTGGGGTTGGACAAAAGTGTTATTCAAAAATAAATTATAATTTTTTATCTAATTAATTTGTTTTGATTGTGAATTTACAGAACACATTCGTAGGCTTCGAGATTTTCCGGTAAGCGGTACTGTTTATCCTTAATAAACTCTCTTTACGCCTCTTATTAGTCGAATTCATTAAGATATTTAACTACAAATTAATAACAATGTTTAGTTAGCAAAATGTTTCACAAGGAAGTCACCAAAATCCATACTTCATTTTAAACCGGAATGTCACTTTTCAAACGTTAATATTTCGAAAACAATTGAATTTAGGAGTAAAGTGTATTAGAGAAAACTGTTGAGAATTAGGAGCAGATTTCAAAAATAGAATAATATACGGGGTGTTTTTTCATGAAAAAGTAGGTTTTTATCTCCTATTTAAGCCCTACAAATTTCGTTGCGATATACCAGGTGCTTCAAAAATTAGTAGAGGGGGGAACGGACTTTAGACGAGCACTGTATACGAGTCTGTGTTGCTCATACGATTCCAAAGGTGTACGAAACCATCCGTACTGCTGTTCTACTTGCGGGAAATTTAAAATGATACATGAGTGGTACGATATCTATGCGAAGTCGGATATTATCGTTGAGTGGTAATACGTGGAAGATATTTTTGTTTTTTTATATTTCTATATAACGTGTGTTTAGATGATTATGGTTCACATTGAATATGTGGCACGTCAATCTGATACAATATAACGAATAGTATTATCAGGAATAAAATACCTTCCACTGTGGCAGAGGAGTTTGGAAAAAGGATATATAGATATAGAATCGCATGGTATAATGACAAATAAATGTGTGGAATAGAAAACGTCAACTTTCAAAGGGAAAAATATTGAGAAAAAAGAAACACAAAATGGTGGATACATGAGATTGATGCCAAAATATTCTGCTACCTCGATATTAATTGATTTATTGGATCGTTTGGAACCACGGAGGGAGCATAACGCTTTTTCCTTACGTGACGAAAATATACAAATATAAACAATCTAAATTTCTATATCAAATTACATTCAGAGTTGAAGAAAACCTGGCTAATGGAGAAACCGAATGGAATGTGTTTAAAATGTTAGTACTCACAGCAAACATAAAATATAAATAAAAGAAGGGAATTCTGTGGCATAGTGGACAAATTATTAAATTAAAGAAAAAAAGCATCCTCAAATGGGAGTCGAACCAACGACCTTATGTTTTTTTTTTTCTTTAATTTAATAATTTGTCCACTATGCCACAAAATTCCCTTCTTTTATGTATTTCCTTCGCAATATTTCGCAATATTTCCACTTCTCATAGAATATAAATAAATATTAAAAAAATATGGTCGTATTGAGGATTGAACCCCGGACCTCTGGTTTGGTAGTCCCTCGTTTTACGGCAGCTCTTGGTCTTTGAAATTATTCGTGTATTTGTGGAATTGAATATTTCTATTGCGCATGTAAGATTTCGGAGCAAAGTAGAAAATATATTTGCACACGCTTTTTCCTTACGTGATGATAAATCTCCATATCGAGTTACATTCGGGGTTGAAGAAAAAGCGTAAAGAACTTCGTTCCTGACGGGAGTCCCTCGACAGCACACGATTTTTTTCTGTAGTGCAACATAATAAGTATCGATTGTCCTTCAATTCATTTGAAACTTTGATTTGATAGCACCAACAAAACGGGAATGATATAAAGCGGACTGTTTGAAATTATTAATTTGTCAAAACGTGAAGCTTCGTTATGAGTAATGCAAAAAACAGATCAGTGATGGGTTAAACGACAAACGTTGCGGCATCATCTTTCTTTGATCTAGTTACGGCTAGTTTAAATACATTCTAGACCATTCAAATACTATACAAAACGTGTAAATGTCATCAGAAAATTGGATGTATGAACTATCTTTTGATTTACAAAATGCGTTATCATCTTGAATCACCTAAAAACAATTCACAATGCCCCCCCACTCCCCCCAACGACTCCGCCAGTCGTCATTTGAAGGTATTCAATGCTGAAACTGGAATCACCAGTGCAAAGTTTTCCAGAGTTGACTACGGCGTTTTCGAGATATTCGAGTTTTTTAATTATGTTCAAGTTATGAGTGAATAAATGTGCGTAATGGATTATTTCCAAGAAATGTTCGACGTTCAAATTCCTCTACATCCTTGAAAATGACTCTCTGGTAATTTACTGGAATCCATGTCATAGAATTCTTATACGTTGGTTGTGTTTTGTAAATGACCCCAATGAAAAAATCATTGGGTGCCATGCCATTCATTTCCTCACCTGTAATTCGAAATGAGGTGGAGTTCCCATCTTGTTGATATTATCCGCCAATTGATTTGGATCACCATCATCAGTGGTTTGCCGTGTTTTACAGCAAATCCAATAAACGCTATCATTTAAGAGATACGAATATCACAAAAAACTGTAATAAGCCTGGAGAACTTCATAATGAATTTTTTATTATACTGTTTCCACGCCATGTATTCTTAGCTAAATTATTAAAATTTCACTAGGGTAAATTTAAAAACTACAAATTCAGTTATCGTATGACTTGAATGCTACTCTTCAAAATTATCTTTGCCTTATTGCAATCGCAAGTATATAGCCCAGCGTATTCAAATTCATTTATGGTAAATACGAGCTACTTATTGTTAGTAATTTATGTGCACGTATAAATTAATATCAAGACATTTACCATATAATCATTTTCGAAGATACAGGTGGATTTACCTCTATCTATTTGGCCAACATTTCTTGTGAATATCTTGGAAAAAATCGCTTACGCACATTTATTCAACCACAACTTTATTATCAACTAATTTACCATTTTGAACTTCCTTTGGTCTAAAGTAGGGGTTAAACAGAAACTAACGATAGTTATTCAGGGTGAATAACCCGGTATACAGCGTGTTTAGGAATCAATGGATAACTCTGCAACTGTCGATAGTTCAGATCATGTCCTAAGAATTTGAGTTTAGTAAAAGTCCTTAGACTAGGAGGAATCGGCGCATGAGTACCGAAAACTATTCCACCTCAATTTTTTTATGCGATCCTCTTCAAATTGCCCTACTGATGATATAAATGCATGTTGCCATGGGGCAACCTCATGCCATATTGTTTAAACCGAAATTGTTTAAACAATTGCAAGGAATTGTTATTTTTCAACCGGCAATTTTTTTTATATTTTTTATTGAAATACAAATTAAAAAGGTCCTATGACTTTTCACGATAAAGTTAATATTTTTAGAGATATGAATTTTTAAAGGTTCGAAAAATCTCAAATTTGGGTATTTTTGACCCATGAAATATATATAATATATATAAAAAAAAATATAAATAATATTTTTTTTAATTCTTTATACAATAGTTAATAATATTCTTAATAGATATTTAAAAAAATTCATTGTTTATACCTGTTTTTTTATTGTTAATTTCGCGCGCTCACAAGTATGCGTCGTACCCGGTTTGTGAAATTTTACCTGCTTTACACGCATTTACGGGTTGTGATACGACTAGTAAAATTGGCACAAAAAAAGCTTTAGAAATGATAAAAGTAAAAGAAAATCGTGATGCTTTAGTCCCTCTTGGCAATGGCTTGGATTTAAGTACTAAGGAGTTGAAAGGCTTAGAAAGATTGTATTTAAATATTTTGGGTAAAAAAGGTAACACGGCGGATGAAGCTAGACAAAGTATTTTTTCTCGTTGCTTTGGCACTAATATTAATTTATCGAAAATTCCGTGCACATCAGATGCCTTGCATTTGCATGCACTTAGAGCTTCTGCTCAAACATACATTTGGAAAAATGCATTGAATCCCCAATATGAAACATTAGATTTTACGAATTTCGGATACAAACTAGAGAATGGTACTTTGCTACCTTTATTTATAAACAAAAGCCCATTTCCAACTGATCTTAAAAAATTGTGTAATTGTAAGAAATCCTGTGCAACCAAAGCATGTTACTGTAAAAAAAATAATATTAGTTGCATACTTCTATGTGGATGTGATCCAGAAGACTGTAAAAATATAATATATAAAAATGATATTGATAATAAATACTTATTTTTAAATTTTGTTTCATTATTTCATACCTCTACATCTATAACCTTCGTTTGAAGAAGCTATTCAATGTAATTACTTTCTGTTTTAATAAAAAAAATATAAACTGATAAAAAAGTAATTTTAATTACATGTTCCGATTTATGCTTGAATAACTTTTGTAAAATTGATTCCAGAAAAAAAAATTGTCAAAAACAAATTGTAGACAATTTCATTATTAATAACATTGCTCTCTTTAACAATCTTGATAAAGTTAATAGTTTTCAAGATAAATGATAAATAATAATTCAGGACACAGAAAGGCCGATGCAGCGCATGAGTCAGAGAGAGACGGCGATACTTAAAGGTAATCGACTCATACTTGTGAGCGCGCGAAATTAACAATAAAAAACAGGTATAAACAATGTTTTTTTTTTAAATATCTATCAAGAATATTATCAACTATTGTATAAAGAATTAAAAAAAAATTATTTATATATTTTTTTTTAAATATATTTTTCATGAGTCAAAAGTACCCAAATTTGAGATTTTTCGAACCTTTAAATATTCATATCTCTAAAAATATTAACTTTATCGTGAAAAGTCATGGGAACTTTTTAATTTGTATTTCCATAAAGAATATAAACAAAATTTGTCCGGTTGAAAAATAACAATTTCGGTTTAAACCATATGGCACGGGGTTGCCCCATGGCAACATGCCTTTATATCATCAGTGGGGCAATTTGAAGAGGATCGCATAAAAAAATTGAGGTGGAATAGTTTTCGGTACTCATGCGCCGATTCCTCCTAGTCTACCTACGGTTTTCAAGTTATTGGGTATTATATTTTTCTCATCCCATTTCTAAAAATGTTTTTTTTCAAGTACTTGTGGTTACTTGTTTCATCTAGAACATACTTCCTTTTAACCTCAAAAAAAATCTTATAAAAAAACTCATATGCATAATTTCCATACAAAACCAATTCGAAATGATAACTTGTGGTGTGAAAATACGTACTAAACTAACCGTGCCAATTACTTTAAAAAGTTGCTTTGTTAATGCCAATTTTAAAATGGTATTACTAACATGCCTCTTTTAATAATTTTTTTATGGAAATTTAAATGGACGAAGGCCTCATTTTGCAGATTCAATATTAAATTGTAAGTCTAATTGAATGCATTATCTTGATTCTATTTTGAAAAAATATCGCCTGAAAACAATTCACAATGCCTCCTCCCCCCCCCCCCCAACATCAATTAAAAGTTTTATGGTTTGAGAATGTCAACAATGAAATCGTTCAAAAGTCAATCTTTGATGCGCTTCCACGAAGTTGACCTCGAAATGGCTACCTGCGCATGATCTTTAAAGAATAAAATTATATTTAAAAAACTAAAAAGTACGCTTTTGTAGCAATATGAGCTAGAAAGTTAAAAAAATACTAAAACTGAATTCATTGAACAAAAAATTCGTACCTTAACCTATAAGGCCTTTTGTACATAAGTTTTGGTGAAAGTACTGGGACTGTACCAGTGAATTCAACAAATCTTTAAAATGCAAATCAGGAATTTTTACCAGTGAATTCACCAAATCTTGTGATTTCGATTTTTTTGGCGATCTTGGTGAGAATACCAGGTCATAGCTAGCAAATTATTGTATTGTCATCTGTACTCAATATGTGTGCAAAATTTCAAATGATTCAGACGTCTGGAAGTGGGTGAAAATTAATTTCAAAGATTCCGTTACATACATATACATACATACATACATACATAGAGGTGAAGCTAATGAAGCGTGTGTGAAAACGGATAGTTTACTAAGACTATTGTTGAGAAAAAGATATGGAGATATTGGCATATTGTATAGCCATGGACTAGCCTACATTAAAAGTTTTAGTGCCTAGCGCTTTCCGTATTTTGATCTGTCTCCTAGTTTCTTGCGCTCTGAAATTGGACTGGTTTTGCTGTGTGATTTGGACTTTGTTATTCGTGATCTCGACGATTTGGCTTTCCCAAGGACATCTTCTTTGCCTGTCAGTATGGTTTTAGGTCATTATGCATACGTCGATTATAAGCCAAGCGAATACGCCGATATTTATGGCGAATGTGCTCAACGCCTAGGCTGCCTTTTCTTCTTTTTCTTTGTAATTACAGAATGTAATATCAAAAACCCCGCAATTGCTAATAATAAATCTTCCTCGCTCGACATTTTTATTAGCTCTAGTCGCACCGAACCCTTCCAAACGCTGTTGAGCTCAAATCTAAATTTTGGTGTGGAAGTACGCATTCCAATCCCTTCCAAAGTCAAACCCCAACGGACAAATGATTGGATTCGGTTGCTCGGCATTGGAATTTCGGTCTGTACGCGGCTCAACCGAACTCTATCACGAGAGGTATAGTATTTCTTATCCCAATTGGACCGACATAAAAAGTTTCGAGAAGGAATTCTCTTCCACACGACTGAACTTTTTTATGATTGTACCAGGAATGCTTCGAAAGTAAAAACACTGGTAGTATATACATTTCCCATTTGCCGGGCAGTGCATATGAACACTCCTCGTAGTGTTCTTATTTTTATTGCCGTTCCAATTGGGATTAGAATAACTATAAGATACTTTCAAGAGTTTACCGTTAAATAGTAATATAATTTAGATCTAGACAATGTTTAAAATGAGTATAGGTGATACTACTAGAACGAGATACTGTTCTGCCGAACTAATGAAGAAGGCAGTATCTCAAATTGTTGCCATTTTCGATTTTCTTCTTTCTATAGGTTCCTTTACTTATTATACGGTACTTTATGAAGCTAGAAAGCCGTAAGTGCCCATCCATTGGTCTGGTAGACTATAAAAAATGCAGTAACTCAATTTTTTATTGGATATTCCTAAGTTAAAAGGTAGTAAGTACCTTCTACAAGCCTCAAATAACAAATAGAGATACTGCTTTTTAATCTAGCAACTGCATGGCCTTACCGCGACATGCCCCACCACAAATATTAGTTTGTGGGTTTAGAGTGAAACTTGTTGGTTTTTGTCAGTTTATACTCTGTGGTACATCACTCTGTGTTGAGGTGTTCTGTGTATCAATAATAACAAGTATATTCGTTTCCTCCAAGTATGTATAGGTAAGTATTATTATTGACTCGACTGTTTTTTTTTATCGCTTCATTTAACGTGGGCCTACTTCTGCGACCAGAGCTAAACACCGACGCCGGTGACCGCAATCCCCCCACCGGAAATTTTTGCCGAATCCTCTGTTGTTTCAGAGGTAGGGTTCTTTAGCGAGCTCAACTCGGGACTGCCATCTTAACGTCCCCTCCAAAGGACGGCATATCTATCGTCTAATCTCGTGCTCATTGATAAGACGCCTGCAGCTGCGAATATGCTACTACGCTACAGTTGTTAGTGCATTTTAACGCGCACCTTCCTTGTCAGGTGGTCACTCATCCATGAACTAAACGCGCCCGACGTTACTTGGCTCAGATATGGATAAGACTCTCGTCAACTTGACCAGCCACCGGTGCCCATGACTCGATTGTTAACAGTTTTATTGTTATATAGTATTATTTGGTAACAGTTTGGCTAAAGATATTCAAAACATGGCATCCCGTGGTAAGAAAATGTTACAAATGCTGTTGACAATGTTCTGATGATGGAGGGCGTGACAGTGAAGAAACAAAAGATAAAATGTTTTGTAACTTACAACCGGTCAGACTGCAAACCACCCAAAGTGAAGATTCAGGCTCTGCAACCTACATACACTTTAACGAGCTTTCAAGCTGATTCTGATGATCCACTTGAAAGACTCTGACTTTTTGTTGTCTTAGTCAGAAGAAAGCGAGAGAAAAAGCATGAAGTGTTAAAAAAAATTATGTGCACTCTGAACGACAAACTCATCTCAAAGTTTTATCGAAAGAAGGCCCTGCGAATATCGTACCTGTTTCAGCTGACTTGTAGAAGGTGATTATGTTGCCCAGAATAGATATGTTCTGTTGGGTTGTGTTGGGTTGAGTTGGGTTGGGTTGTATTTTTCCAAAGAATAATCGTTTTTAACCAAACCTTTGTAGACGTAGGAAATAAACAGAAAATCAAACCCTTTGTGTGCCTCTGGCATGAATGTATATCAGGAAGGAAAAAGGGAGATTTGATAAGTACATTTCATGCAGTTATGTTGCACATGCATGATAAAGGAAATATAATCATTTGGATAAATACAAAATGTTTGTGGCATTCAGACGACAAAATGAAAACTAGAACTGAAAAATGAAAATATGGATCGGCCAGGATTCGAACCTGGGACCTTTCATTTGGCTTGACAACTGTGCAGGCCAAAATAAGAACTGGTCATTGTTTTCATATTTAATGTACGTTATCAATTCTAATGAAATTGCAGCACTGCCAACCTGATATTTTGAACCAGGGCATACATTTACGTCGGCGGACAGTTTCCACCATCAAGTGCAACAGTCTTTGCAGCGAATGAAAAAGATATACGACTCCGCTGATTTTGTGCCTTGCCTTCAGTCAGCTAATTCAGGTAAGGTTGATGCCAAAGAAATGAAGCTGGATGTTTTCTTTCTTTGGCCTAACAAATCGTCAATTTACAAAATAAACCGTACAACACCTCGGCCCTACTTGAAAGACATGGTTGAAGTTGTTGCTAAGCAAGGTAACTTTAATTTGTTTTATGAAACAAGTTTCGGTTCAAATGAAATTAATTAATTGAAATTTTTGAAATTGAAATAGCCAAAGATAGCTTCAAATCACCTGCAGTCATTTCAAAAGCAAGAGGAATTAAAGAAGAAAGGAAGCAAGCGATTTTGCAAAATTTTGGTAACATTATTACCTGAAAATTTTGGCAGATGAGCTTTCCCGTCACTGAGGCAGCCACTGATTCGAGATTGATGATATGTAATACATGGTTTTTGTTTTGGAATTAACGATATGTTTGATAAAGTATTTTTTTTTCTACGAAATGTAAAATTGAGTTTAATGGTGCTACTATTTTGTAGCAATCACTGATGAGAAAGTTCTTGAGTAAAGTTAATAAAACGAAATGCTTTTTGTTGGCATCAGTGCTTTCTATTGGAGAAATACTACACTAAAAAGCTGTTACCACCAACTAATAGGATTTACTGTTTTTTGTGCAGTTCATTCTCAACGTTTCTAATAATATACCATGCTTAAAAGCAGTAACCTCCATTTTAATTTTAATTTATAGAAAAATGTTACAAAAAAAACGTGTGCGGTATGGGGACGAAGTTTCTTTACGTTTCTTTACGCTTGCAGTAGGTGTTGACTGGAATCGTCACGTAATACCAAGCAATACTTTACCATTTTTCTGCATTATTTTCTCACTTTGAAAATGTTTAGAATTTTCTTCATTTTTTTGGAAAATGTGATGAACAAAATTTTTCATTTGGACTGGTTTCTTAGCGTCTTTTACTCACCCCCCTTTCCATTCCCCACATTTTGATGGGTTACACTCACCACTTTTCGTTTTCCGTTTCAGTTTCAGTGTTTTTGAACTTTTTTCAGTTTTTTCATACTCTGCGCTAACCTCGGCTCGGGTGATCTTTTCGCTCTCGGACCCGGTGCCTGGCTCTCCTATATCTTTATTGGGTTCAGTATTACTCTTCTTCACACTTTCACTATGTTTAGAAATGTAATCATTGAGTTTTTTGAGTTTTTCGACTTCACTTGGGGGACAATGATACACTAGTTCCTCAGCTTCTAGTACCTAACAGCTGGCGATTTCGCTGTTTTCCGATGTGAGTTTTGCCAACACACTGTTTGTATCAGTTTCGGTGGTTTGGTTTGGTGAAATAATGTATTTTTCACGGTTTTTGTCACTGGGTGATCCATTGTGGCTTTTTGTTTTCAATTTATCCACGCTTTTGTTGCGATCTGCACCTCTATCGCTGGATTATCCCATTGGGGGTCATTTATTGAACCAATACGGTCGAAATTCCCGTAATCGGCGGTTATTAAGGATCACAATAGCTTGCAGTTTTCTAATGACCAGATATCATGTTAGAAACACTATTTTTACTCTTTTTAGGCATCAGATCACTTTTAGAGCACTGTTTTATTATTTTTGAGTTAACGAAGGAGTTTATAATTAACTTTTGGGGTTTATACGGCACTTTAAACTACTGAATTTCACGAAATTCGCGAAGCACATTGAAGCTCTAGCAACTAAAAAATGACACAATTAAATTATTCATTGCCTTACTTGAAAAACTGTATATAGTAAATTCAAAACTTATTCCATCCTATTTCCCTATATAGGAATTGAATGCGTTATTTAATTCTGACATACTTGTATATAATAGAAAGAGACAGAGAGAGAGAGAGAGAGAGAGAGACAGAGAGTGAGAGAGACAGAGAGCGAGAGAGAGAAAAAAAGTCTCATTACACTTTTTTCTTAAGTTACATTTTACAAATACCTTCAATAATAAGCAGAAGAACTACAACACAGTTAAACAATTCGAGGATCCATAAATATTATCATGGTGGCTCAACGCTGTTTACCAAAATCTGCATTATTTCGAAATTAACATTTCTGGAGATACTGCCTTCTTGCTCAGGATGGCAGTGTTGTAAATGATTCTTATTGACTAAAAATCCCAAAAAGCCTAATTGGCAATTTGAGTGAGTGCGATTTATTGCATTTATTTACTTATTATTATTTTTTGTTGTTGAAGGTATCTCAACCGACATCCTCCAGAGTCCATCGCGCATACGGTGAAGGCCGGATTCCCGGAACAGGCATTGGCGGTATGAGTGAAAGGTAGACCTCGAACGGATGTGGGTTGTGGATGAAGAAGTTCTGGCTCAAGTGGATGCTGACCCCTCTACTTCCGTGCGGAAAATTGCATGCACAACGGGCATCGCTAAAAGCACGGTGCACGTCATACTACAAAGATACCAACTGTATCCGTATCACGTTCAGCGTGTGCAAACTTTGTTGCCTGCTGACCACCCGCGAAGAGTCGAGTTCTGTCGAACAATGCTTAAAAAAATTAACGCCGCAGCGGGATTTGAAAAATAAAATAATTAAGGAGCGACGATTCTTCATGCAGAAAAGATGGCTCTATGAAGATACATAAAATGCACAGCTGGGAACTGGAAAATCCCCACGTCATACGACAGCCCCACTCTCAGACACAGTTCAAAATAAATCTGTGGACTGGGATATTGAACAGCAAGTTATATAGTATGGGAGCTAGCGTTGCATTTGGAGAAGTCATTTTATACCAGCTGAAAATCATAAGGATCATAGTTTTCCACTATCAAATAAGAGATCTGACCGTCTGCTACTTTAGTAGTGGTGGAGCTAAAGGTGACAGCAGGTAAAAGTTGCAAAAAAAAATTGTGCATCAAGTAATTTCATACCGAGCCAAAATTAATGGGGTGATTGTTGAGATCATTTAGAACAGAAAAATAATCGTCAGCTGTTTTAAAGAGGGTGGGTTATACGTCAGCCACAGGTCTCAACGATGTTGCAGTATGAAGCTATTTTTATACTTTTTAAATAATAAAAATATGCATTTATTGCGGTGGTAAGACCGTCAGTCGATAATTCGCCCGACGCTAACGTACGGGTCCATCGTTTGGTGGACCGGCACAACAAGAAGCAAGTCCAGAAATGAACTAGATAAAGTACAGAGACTGGCTTGCCTAGGAATGACAGGTGTTATGAGGACGACGCCTACCAGAGCTCTAGAAGTTCTGCTAGGACTGTCACCTCTGCACCTAGTCATTGAACATGAAGCCATGCGTACTGCCTACAGACTCCAAGGTACAGGCCAATGGATTGGCACGGAGGTAGACCATGGACACTCCAATATTCAGAACAAGGCAAAGGAGGGCTGTCCAATCCTACAAAGAAAAGGGTCCAAAAATCATTATCCCCCCACGAGGGATGAATGGAAAGACGCTGCGCCCGGCAGACCCCCTGTCTACGGATCAACCTGGTATACAGATGGATCAAGACTTGGGGGAATGTCTGGCGCAGGAGTATACAAGGAAGGTACAAAGAGAGAAATCTCAGTTCCTCTAGGCAAATACGCCTCAGTGTTCCAGGCCGAAGTATATGCTATATTCACCTGCGTTCAGGAAAGCCTCGACAACAGTAGCTGAGGACCTATTCTCATCTACTCGGACAGCAAGGCAGCAATCATGGCGATAGGATCAAACAAGATCTTATCCAAATTGGTGTTCCAGTGTAGAAACGCCATAGAAAGTTTGCGAAAAACAAGGAAAGTCAGCATCATATGGGTACCAGGACACACAGGTGTTCCTGGGAACGAAGAGGCAGACACGATTGGATCGGGAAAGACTTCGGTCGGACCTGAACCAATCTTGGGAATACCCAATAGCATGGCCATTTCAAACATGGAGGGACTGCTTCAGAAGCAGTTCATCAAAATATAGCAGGAGACGCCATGCATGAGGCAATCGAAGCTCCAAATAAAGGGGCCTGCGAAGAAACTGTCAAGGGATATCAGGACTGTGACTGGGCTCCTAACGGGACACAATCATCTGAACAGGCACATGGAACTCATCGGGATCACAGATGATCCCGTATGCAGATGGTGCCTGGAAGATGATGAGACATCGTCGCATATCCTTACTGAGTGCCCCGCTCTGGTGCACCAGAGGGCTGAGGGAGATCAACCTGGGTAGCATAAGTCTGAACCCAGAAGATGTCAAAGAGATTCAGCTGAGGAAACTGCTGAGTTTCGTCAGAGAAATCGGCATGCCCACAGAAGAAGAAGAAGAAAGACCGCATTGTCTAGCCACTTTGACAGGTAAACTGACGGTCTTTACACCCCCAAACATCCACTTGACGACAGTGTTCATTGTTATTAACTATAAAATGACTCTATATTTCAATTTGAATAGGTATCATAATAATTTAACATAAGTTATGCCAACTTTCTGCTGTGAATCCTGAAGTTTCCTCAAATTTTGATAAAAAACTCAAAACATATTGATATCCAAGAAAATGAGATTTTTCTATCCAAGAAAATGTTATTGATCAAGATAATATTACGTAAATTTGACATAAACTGGACTCTATTCATGATCTTAATATGATATTATATTGTACAACATTATTATGACATCATACTGACATGAAATGTGACTCTCAAATCATAATTGTACGGAATAAACAATTATTTTTATTTATGTATTATATAAAGTACCCTCACTTTTGACACTACGACAAACATCCGCAGACAAAATATCCATCCGACAGAATATCCGCAGATAAAATATCCAACATACGAAATATCCTCAGACAAAATACCAAACAATATTTACAACGAGAGGTTTTATTACATATTTATTATGAAAAATTAACAAATTATGACATTTTCATAACAAATTATTTTTAATTTGAATGAACTGACTGTTCAGCTAATGAATTATATAAAAAATAATGAAATGCAATTATATACAATTGACGGAAAAAACAGATGACGTTTTGAAGATTTTCCATTTTATCATGGGCATCATAATTAGTAACAAGTTGCTTCAATCGATCATTTGCATTACAACATGCTTCACGATTTACAATTTATCGACCGGATATTTCGTCTGTCGGTTTTTTTTTCGGGTAATTTATCGACTGGATATTTTGCCAGCGGATATTTTGTCTGCCGGATAACTTGTCTATTGGATATAATTTTGGGGATGTTTTGCCGCGGTATAACAGTCGTGGTACCTTATGTAAAAGGTAAGTCACAGTTTTATATAAAACCTTAGGAAATTATTCCTTGCATATACCGGGTGCATGGCCATGCCTATGGGACTAGGGCTATGCCTATATCTCCTTCACTTGAATGAAATTTTGTACATAGATATGAGACACAATTTCGGATTGACAGACATATGAAAACCAAATGGCCGACTTCCGGTTTCGCCACCAACTTCGATTTTTCAAATGGAACACCCTGTATGTTTGATGTTTTTCGGATTCTACGGCTCAAATTACATGCGACAGTGCCAAATTTTTAAAAAAAAACTTTTTTTTAGCCCAGGAGGCCATCAGGTTAAAATCTATACTAATTTACATCAGTTACTCATAGTAATAGTCATTTCATCGATAAGATCAATAACAAATCCTACAGCAGAAATTGAAATTTTCTGAACGCATTTTTAACGAAAAAATAGTTTTTTTCAAATGGTACCTACCGAGGGCCATCATGTCATTCGATAGAAAATTCAATTACCAATTCAACGATATACATTATGTACCACTTTCTTCTTGTTCAAAACGTAGAGAGCCATCTAACAAAATAAAATCAATCTGAAAAATTGGTAGGTAACATGACATTTATTCATTCTTTCAAACTTTACTTTAGAATGGTAACAATGAATTACCAAAAATAATAGACTTGACAATATGTAATGATCATAAACCCATTACAGAAAAGATAACTTTAATATAATCAAACTGTTTGAACAGTGAAACATTCAACGTACAAATTATTACTCACAATACCATTCTGTTTTCAATAGAAGAGTTTCACAACCATCGAAAAATCATTTTATTTATTAATTACCAATGATATGTTCAAAGTGTTGCCCGTTTTCCCTAGTTCTATTTATTGTACACCTCATCACATTTATCAGTTCGTAAGCAGGAATTTCCTGAAATGCGCGCTCAACTCTATCTCTCAAGTCCTCCAAAGAAGTTGGTCTCCTCGAGTATACTTTGGATTTTATGTGACCCCATGAATAAAAATCAATAGGGGTTCAATCAGGCGATCTGGCTGGCCATCTGATTGGACCATTTGTTCCAATCCATCTCTGCCCTAGGTATCACTAAGATATTGCCGAACAATATTAGTATTATGTGGTCCTGCACCATCCTGCTGAAAAAAATATTTTCCCTGATGTTCTCAGGTAAATCGTTGATATTATTTTGAATATCGTTCTCTAAGAATTGTAGATATCTTTGGCCCGTCAAAGGCCCGTCGAAAAGAATTGGTCCAATGATTCTTGTCCCTATGATTCCTACCCGACGTTGAATCCAAATCTTCCTTGAAAATTACCTTCTCTCAGCAACCTAGGATTTTCTTGAGCCCAATTGTAAAAAAAATTGTAAAATTGTTTTAACAGCTTTCTTAGTTGTTTGAACAACCCGCAGGAGTTAATGGGTTGAAATCACGGGGACCTTACCTTTTATAGTGGGATCCGAAACCATTCTTGTACACCTTGTATTATTCCTATTGAAGATACCATTATTCGTAAACCTAGACTCATCTGTAAACAGTATCTTCGAGATAAAACCATTATTCAAATCATGATGACGCAAAAGCCAATTACAATAAGTTAGTCTCCGTTCTGGATCATTTTCATATAGTTGCTGATGCAAACTGTATTTATAGGAGCGATATTTATGATTTTTCAATACTTTTCTGGTACTTTCCCTGCTGATCCCACATTCAACTTCCAATTCTCGCACTGAGGCAGATGGAGAAAAATTAACATATGCTAAAACATTAGTTTCTGCTTCTTCACTGACGATGAAGTGGATGTGGTTTTGATTAGCTGGTTCTTTCCTCAGCATCATTTCCAATTTCCTGAAATAGGTCCTCAACGGGGCCGTCTTAACGGATAACGAACAGCGTACTAGCATTGACAGCGTTCTTCTGACATTCTCCGTATATCAATATCATATCGATTTGTTCGTTTCGAGAATAACGATTATTATTTTCCATTTCAAAAAACTTTTTACAAACGAAACGAGATGACAAGTAAAATTGGTATTTCACTTTTGACATGACATTAATCACCTACTGTTTTCCATGATTCCACGGCTACCTTTCATTTCATCAAACCTAAACGGATAACTCATTGGAATTTGTAGGCATCGTATAAAATATTGTACAAATTCAATAATTCATTGTTCTTAGTTTTGAACAAAAAGAAAGTGGTACATAATGTATATGGTTGAATTGGTAATTAAATTCGCTATCGAATGGCAAGATGGCCCTCGGTAGGTACCATTTAAAAAATACGATTTTTTCGTTAATAATGTGTTCAGAAAATTTCAATTCCTGCTGTAGGATTTTATATTGATCTTATCGATGAAATGACTATTACTATGAGTTGCTAATGTAAATTAGTATAGATTTTAACCTGATCAAAGTCACCTGGGCTAAAAAAAAAATTACAAATAATTTTTTTTCAATTGTAAAATAAAAATTTGGCAACACTGTCATATGTAATTTGAGCCGTAGAATCCGAAAAACATACAGAGTGTTCCATTCGAAAAATCGAAGTTGGTCGCTACTCTGGCGACACCAGAAGTCGGCCATTTTGTTTCCATATGTCTGTCAATCCGAAATTGTGTCTCATATCTATGTACAATATTTCATTCAAATCGGTTATATATATATATATATATATATATATATATATATATATATATATATATATATATTTCCAAACATGATCGAAAATCTTTCAAGCAATTTGTTGAGATGGCCTCGAAGCACTATTTTCAAGGGTAAAATCATTGTCTAAAGATATATAGCCAGTCAATATCCGTGGAAAAAGCATTGGATGCAATCCATTTCTTTTAGAAAAAGGCAGTAAGGAAAAATGTTAAATATGATTGGTGCTGAAATTATTTCATATCCGGACGTCGCACAGTGATCTGGCTTGGCCAGAAAAGCCCAAAAGTCGCTTTTCCGTTAACATATAAATTTTGAAAAAAAGTATTGCCTTAGCCTAACTTTCAAAATATAATTCCTTTTCATATTCATACCGCGCAAGTGCGAATAACTTAAGGAGAATAACATATTTTTAGCATAAATACATGTTTTTTTAATTGCTTATATTTTCGAAACCAGTAATCGGTTTTTTATATTTTTTTTGTGGATGGAAAGCTAATTAAGTGTAAATTGTAAATCAGTACAGATTTATGACATTTTTGAAACACAAGATGGCGGATTTTTTTTTATCAATATCGGTGTTTTTTTTTCAATGTCTTGTAACAATTTATAAGCGATGCACTATGAACAAAGTAATCCTTATAAATTTGGCATTTCATTCTCATGAGGAATAGCAGTGTATCATTTTTCAGTTGAAGAATATATTTGTTACTTTCTTCTACTTTTCCGACTGGCCGCGCCATCAGGTTTTTTTCATTTTTATCATAGACCTAGCCGGATTCCATAACCAAAATTCACATGGAATAACAAACATACTAATAAACATGTCCTTACATATAATCATTTCGTTGAATAGTCAACTGGAAAATTAATTTTCAAAACAACACGAATTTATGTAAAAATATATTATACAAACATGTTTTTTTGTAATTTATTTGTTTCTCAGCCGATTTTTACAACTGATACGTCAAACCAATCCTAATGAAAAGCTCTTCCATTTTCATCATGAATACTATACATAAGGAGTTTTGTTACAATGTTATAGTATTTTTTTTCAGAATTATTCCTTAATTTTCATAGAATTCAGTGAGAAAAACATCAATTATTGATACCCCTGTCGTTGTTCGGGGCGGGTAAATTTCCAAGTGAGACTTACTGGGTAAGCCCTGAGATATCATATCTATATACCAGCTTGCTGGACCAAGGTGGTCCTTGAAAGATCTACCCTATGAATCTTGCATATTTTTTTCAGAACATTTTCTTAAGATTTTTTTTTTTCGATTTTTTAGTGCAAAGAGCGAAATTGCATTAATTTTTTTCTATACTAAGTAAAAGCACAGTCTTTACCCTACAGGCAAATGTTTTTAGTTCCTTCCGAAAACTATTTTTGCCTTAGTTATAGCCAATCAAGTGTTCCTACTTTTTTTCTTCAGACGTATAGTGCTTACGCTCCACAATTATGCGAATTCAACCCTCTGTAAGTTTTTAGAAAAATAATCTCATGAACTAACTTTCAATGCGGCGTATCCTTGGGGTCATTTGAAGATTTAATTAGCATCTCTTGAGGATAATATGAGAATGTCGGATTTGACCACTTTTGGACGTCAGATATCTAATTTTTTTGGGGCACTAAGGGACTAACGCCATCTAGTGATGGGTCCCATCTCATCCAATGATAAACCCGTATAGTTGACTGACTATATCTTTAGACAATGGTACAATCATGTCATTCCTGCCGATATTTATGTATATGCACCTGAGTCAATGGTAGCACTATATTAATTTATCTCACCTTGTTTCAATTGAAGATGTGGATATGTCGATATTTGTAGATTACAATACTTCACGTTCTATTTCACCAAACCAAAATATTCCACACCAAACAATTGCAATCAAATTATCGATGATACTTATCACGCATACATAAAAAAAACTGTGTCGTGTGAGTAGTGAGCACATAGGAATGTTTTTCAATCACAGAGACTATTTGAACAGATTAGATAAATGACCTGAAGATTTATCTAATGACAAAAATATGATTCGAGTTTCTCGTGAAGGATACTTGGTACAGCTATTGCTCCATCTTACTTCTTTAGTTAAAACTCCACTTCAGAGAAAACAGTACATTTGTCGAAGGTCATTTTTAAACATCTAGGTATTATAACGTTAAATTATTCAAAAAAGACATGCATACATTCGTTGTTGGAATACACATACCTACCGAATAACGAGGCAGAGCACAACCGGTAAAAAATAACTGCATGAAGAGAACCATCGCGAATAATGAGTGTGTTTACCGAAGGATTTGTTGTCTTTATTTTGCGTTGTAACTCACCACAGAGGCCTTGCATAGTGAACTGGACATTTCAAGATTCTTTTTGGCGATTAAATGTCAAACTGGAATTTGTTGTTGATTTTCGAACCAACTTGTGTTCGTCACTTTCTCTATTTAGCTTTCCCTTCTATTGCGGTTTTGATACACACGACTGGCTTGAACAACTTATTCAACTACACTGAATACAGCGCGAAATGTTGTATGACGATGACGTTCCACAGGTAGGTTGGTTATATTCAAAACTATACCTCTATTATGCTTAATCATCCCATTTTAATTTGAGTATATTTGGCCGGACACTGCCGTTTACACTCAATTTGTTACTGAGAGTTGTCGAATAAAAATTGGTTCAGGATGTACCAACGAATTCTTATGCGCTTTTATCGATAATCTATCGCATACGAGGGTCCTCCCATATATCTTCTACTACACATAAAAAATTATTTGGGAGATTGTTTTGATTCCAAGTGGTGATATACTGTAGTCGCCCAAAATTCGAATTCGATGTGAATCTAGCCTATTTCACCGATGAATATCTGAAATGACAATAAAATAATGGCTGTCTGTCGGTCAGTCTGTCCTTCGCTTACTCTAACGCCTATCGAATTTGGATTTAAGGTATTCCATGAATATTTAGCAGTCTTTTAATTAAGGTATTCCATGAATATTTAGCAGTCTTTTAATTTTAATTTATTTTCAAAATATTAAAAAATAAAAAAGTGACTAAAAACATGCTTTCAACGATATCCTCGAACATCCTACAATATCAGCTTACATGCCAAAACTGATTTTTGGAGAAATTTCGGTTTGATATCCTTCCTATATACAGTATGTGACAAAAAAAATCAGAAATATAAACTTTTGATTATTCTTCTTCTTGCATTTGCATGAAATCGTTGCCAGCAACGATTTGGTAGGGTGGATTCATGCATTTCAAAATTATTTATAATTTATTTATTATTTATTTTATAATTTATAAGATTAGACTTGGAAAATAAAATAAACCCATAGTGAACCATGAAAACTATTGTATCATTGTATCAATAAAGTTTGAGAAAAAAACACACAACCGGTTTTATCGAAATATCATTCACATGTTTTATCGAAATATCATTCACTTGTAGTCGCATTTGGGTAATCGTTATATTTGGGTTTTTCTCTTCATTTTTCACACTCTATTTCTCATAATCGTTGAATAATTTGGTTTATAAAATCTTTCTTTCAATGAGGAGAATTTAAGTTTTTGTTTTTCTTCTGTACATGGTTGGATTATTAATTTCTTCAAGGGAATGTTTTTTCTGGTATCATATTTATGGTCGCTCAATTTAATGAAATTTTATTTTTCTTCACATTTCAGGTATTCGATTTTGTAAAGAAGTCCTCTTAACTATATTTTGTATTTGTAAATCCCATCGCAGGTGTCTATTAATTACAATACCTAGATATTTACCAACACCTAGCTGTTCCTTTTTTCTTGAACCAGTTGTTGAAAATGAAGTATTTAATGCAATCACATCCCTTAAGAATTCATCAGCTACAGATAGATATATTTGAACTCAGCAGTATGTTATTCAAAGAAAGCGCCAACCTAATTATCCCTTCTCTCACAATCATCATGAATTATTGTTTCAGTTCTGGTGTTTTTCCTGATTCTTTCAAAATTTCTAAAGTTCTACCTTTACTAAAAAAAGGAAATGTTGATTGTTTGGAAAATTTTCGACCCATTTCCATTATACCTACGCCCTCCAAAGTAATTGAAATAATCTTGAAACACCGGCTATACAAATACTTTGAAAACAATGCATTATTTGACAATGCACAATTTGGTTTCCGAGGTGGTAGCTCAACAACGAAAGCGCTCTTGCAAGTTATAACGGACGCAGTTGAAGGTCTTGAGGAAGGTAAGCATACTAGTCTTACGCTATGCGATCTAACCAAAGCCTTTGACTGTGTATCCCATGAGATACTAATTAGCAAACTCTTTTACTATGGAATAAGAGGTATTCCACTGAAACTGTTTGATTCATATCTATCTCAGAGAAAACAAGTTGTTTCTATAGATGGTGGTATTATGTCTGTCAGGTCACATTGAAAATGGTGTCCCTCAAGGGTCTGTTTTCGGACCACTACTATTTATTATTTACATTAACGATTTTCATCATTTTTTACTGCCGAATAAATCTGTCTTATTCGCTGACGATACTACCTCAATGAACTCCGCCAAGAATATCAACACTCTCGAACAGCTAGCCATGGATAGTGGAATTAAAGCCAATAAATGGTTTACAGCGAATAAATTGAATCTGAATCAAGCCAAGACACAATCTTTAACCATCTCTTCACATACAGAAGTCACACAGGGTTTGGCAGTGAAATTATTAGGTGTACATATTGATGAAAATGTATCTTGGGTCAGTCGCATACATTATTTATGTAATAAATTATCAAGTATAATTTTCATGCTCCGAAGACTGAAACCAACACTAAGTTTCACAGAAAATTTTTTTTTTTCACTGTCATAAATGTACTCGATAATTTTATGAGGGGCACGCCCATTCTGCTAAAGCTTTCATTCTACAAAAAAAGCCATAAGGATTTCAACAGGAGCTGATAGGCGTGATTCGTGCCGACCTCTTTTTACAAAACTGGAAATTATGACTATTCCATCGGTTTACATAATTCCGTATTGGAAATCCACAACAAGAAAGATTCATTAACAAAAAAATCAGACCACCTAATTACCCAACAAGATCTGGAAATCTTCTTAGATGTCATAAATCTAGGGAGAATTCGCTGGACCTTGACCTTTATAACAAACTTCCAGATTACTTTAAAGATCTTCTCCAGAATCTTTTCAAGAGTAGAATAAAATATTTTTATCAAACTCACTGTTTTTACTCCACTTCAGAGTATCGCAATTTCAATTTCCCCGCAACTCTGAATTCGTTGAATGAAACAAACCGATCTTACTCCTACGAGTACAAGTGCAAGTGATTTCCGCTAACACACCTTAGATATTAAACTGTGGGTCTATATGTGTTTAATTGTATTGTATTTTACTCTATATATGTCATGTATGTTTGTATTAGTATGGACTTCTGTTCTTATCTTATTTCAAGTGACATTGTTCAACATATTTTAATGTGTTTTTATACATACGTTTTCTTTCTGACTTGCTATAATTATACAGAAATGTATGAAAAATAGTTAAATAAATATGTACTACTACTACTACTATTTGATAGAGTGGTCTTCTGGGATTTCGCAGTTTATTCCGTATAATGGTCCCATATTGGGTAAACTACTGGAATATGAGGTGAATGGTAAGTACTTCGTCTTATCTAAATTTAGGGTCAGTTTATTGTATCGGAACCACGTATCAATTTTTGCAAAGTCGGTTTCTGCTTTTGTTTTAAAAAAATTCCAAGAATCTGACTTATATATAATAACTGTGTCATCAGCAAAACTAAAAATGTTTCCCTAAGTTTCTAGATTGAAAATACTATTCATGTTAATAATAAATAAAAGTGGTCCTAGGACTGTTCCCTGTGGTATGCCATGTCACTGTCATACGGTCACTGATTGTTCCGTTTATGTCGACCATTTGTTGCCGTTTTGAAAGGTAATCTTTTAAAATGGTACTTTCTAAAAGTTCATTTGGTTCTCTGAAATCATAAGGTGATAGTCATTTATCGGCAAGTGTTTTTCCTATGGTGCTGTAGTGTTTGTTAAAATTATTATTAGCTATAATTTTTTTATCCTGTTCAATTTGCCCATTTCAATTTCAATTTTCTCTATCCTTGTTTCCACTCTAGTTTTTTTGCACACATTCCCAAAGAGCTTTCGAATTATTTTTGCTAGAGTTTATAGTTCTGTTTGTATAGTTCTTTTTAGCCGTTTTTACGAGTTTGTTTAGTTTATTTCTGTACGAGTTATATTTTTCACTTAGTATTTTGTTATTAGGGTTTTTCAATAAATTTGTGTACATTTCATTTATATTTGATGTATACAATGCAGGCGTGGTCCATTTTTTCCGGTAATTTGTTTAATGTTTTTTGAGCTTGATCATTCGCGTATTTTTTGCTAAATAATTTATGAAATTTGTTGTGATTTCATCTGGATTTGTTTGGTCGTAAACACCGATCCACTGTTCATTTCTCAGATCCGATCTCAGTTTATCATGGTTGATTTTTTATATTTGTTAGGAGTGGCGGGAATTGCGAATTTGCAGGCTGTTTCGATGGTTAATCCTATTGGGTAATAATCTGTTGTTTTTATGAAAAATGTGCGATAGTTAATATAATTTTCTATTTGATTACCAAATCAAGTTTAATTCGAAATGCAGATAGAAGCTTTGCCATAGAAATACAAAGATATCTATCAACTCTGTTGCCCCGGAACATCTCGAAACTGGAAGACATCGGTTCTTGGAGCACTGACTCTACATTTCATTGTTTTCAAATTATTAACAGACTTATCAACTCTGTTGAGAACTGTAGCTTTTTATACTCATAATTCTTTTTCTTTAATCAAACTGTATTCTGATTTTATTTTCAGAACGGGTGTGTTCAATGATAATAATAAATAAAACAACAAGTTGAGCTTTCTTTATATCTAAATGACGAATCTTTATTTAAGCTCTTATTCTGAATGAGAATACTCTATGAAATTGAAATTCTAGTTGACGTGATTTAACGATATTCAAAATCAACAAGGACTTCGAAAGGTTCTCAATTATACCAAAATTATTAATTTTGTTAAAAACAATATCCCACAGTTACAACTCACAACTTACTCTCATGAAACTCAAGAAGGAACTGCCAATATTTCCTCAAGAACCTTCGAATCCCTTTCACAATGGTGGTACTCTCGCTCAGAAAAATCGAAAGATAATCTGTTTCGTACCTTATGCATAATAATAATGGTCCCTTTCGAGCATCAGATTTAACAAGCGAAATATAAATTACTGGTTGGTTAGGCCCTGAACCAACATAAGAAATATACTACTTTCAACATAAGGCAAGTACTCAAGATATTGATTTATACATTTTTCTATATAAGTAGAGTATTATCATTCATCTGGGAGTGCATTATAATTTTCAGTGGCCAATTTGGCTAGATGTTTGTCGTTAAGCCCAGTGAAAGCCGATCAAATATCTTATCTAACTTTACATTATTCTCATACCTATATTGTTGACGAAGAAGATCTTTCGTAAACATTCATCTATTTTTCTCGATTAGATGCAATATATATTCTCGTCTAGAAAATTTCATGTTGCCCATATGTCGTAAAAATATTCAAGAATGAAACAGCGTTATTTCGGTCTGTTCTTAGAACTTGTGAAATAATCAGCCCCTTAGACCGACACTCATGACATATTTGTAAGAAATTTACGATATAGCTCTGTTGTGATATTTGTCGAATTCTGAACGAATTATATTTTCCTTGGATAATAGTGTACATACGTTTTGCTGCAAATATATGGTCCAATGGAGAATACACATATTTTTCAATGGTCAATAAAATACGTAATTTTTTTACATGGCATACAACTCGAGATTGGGAAAATAAGGCCACCGTAAAATTCCGCCGTATTTTCATTTTTCGGATGACACCATTTTTCATTTTCTGCTCGTATTTCACGATGGCTTTTTTCCTCGTTTACGAATTCTACACAATTCATAGGGTGAATGAAATAAATTAATTTTCGTTCGTATTTTAAAAAGTTTTACATTCAAATTGGAAAGATCCCATATTTCTCCATATTCTAGTGGAATTTTTCGGTGGCTTCTTTTCTCGATCTCGTGCCATAATTTTTTCTTCACTTCCCGACTTTTCGTACGGAAAAATATTCGTTGGAAATATCACTTCTTTCCCCATACTCTCCTAGAATTCCTCGATGGCTTTTCTCTCCTTATATCTCATTAATAGGGCATAAAAACACTTGATTTTCCTTAACTTCGAACTTTCCGTTCGGACTTCATAGAACATAAGAAAAATCCCATTTTTCTCCATCATTTGCTGGAATTTCACAGTGACTTTTTTCTCGATTTCGAGTTATATATCGATTCCTCGATAAAACATGCCATTTTAATTTCCAAATACATGTTGATACAACTAGTTTTCATTGTTCACTATAAATTTCTTCCATTTCCAGGCTCAAACTTGGGAATGGTAGACCCAAAAAGAATGGGAAATAATTTTGAAATGCATAAAATCCATCCCACCAAATCGCTGCCGGCAACGATTTTTTTTAGTCCACAAAATGTCAAAATCAACAAAATAATAATATGAAATGACCTAGTTGATAGTTTAACTTAACAAGAATTAGAAATATGAAAATAGATGAACGGTAAAAACGAAAAGCAGCAGAAAAAACTATATTAAAATAAATTTGTGTCTCTGTGAGCTCGCATGAAAGCTAGCTGTGTGATTATCGCAGGTAGTGACTCTGGCAAGATCTCTGCGAAATCTTGTGGCAAGTTCTTTGGGAAATTCACGACAACTGCTTTTGTTGAGATCTATTTGAGGTGGCTTGCAGTGCTTCTGGCGTGGTCTTCAAGAATTCGCATTGCGAGTTGCACAAGATATTCCCGAGGCAACACAAAGAAGTCCTAAAAATATCTCGGCGAACTCTTTTTAGGAAATTGTAACGCCTTTTGTAACTTCTCTGAGAGGTTGTTGAGAGCTCTATATCTCCGACAAATGTCCGCCACCGGGATATTCTCAGCAAGGTCTTAGCGATATTCCCTAGTGGAAATTCTCGACCAATACACTCTGGCAAGATCTCTGCGAAATCTTGTGGCGAGTACTCTCATCTACATCTCATGTCGAGGTCTCCGTGAGCTCGCATGGGAGCTATGTGATCATCGCAGGCAGTGCCTCTGGCGAGTTCTGTGGGAATTTGTACTGTCAACTGTTTTTGTTGATATCTATGTGAGGTCGCTTGCTGTGCTTCTCACGTGGTCTTCGAGAGTTCACATTGAGAGTTGTACAAGATATTCCTTTATATATCCCACATACAAATTATCGAAGAGGTGGACAGTTCCGCTTAATGACTGATAATGCACACTTGTGTTGTTAGAAACTTTATGACTGATGTCGGAATTTAATTGTCTGAAATGGCCAGCACATATATAGTACCGACTTAAATCCTATCGAGCACGTATGAGGCACTCTGGGATGGGGAATGAAGCAACGTCATAGGTAGCTGTTAACACTGCAGCATCATAGGACTGCCCATAGAGAAACTAAAAATAAAGAGAGTTGTCAAACCTGCAGTAAAAGTTGGCACCACGTTTAGACAGTGGCGACATATCTCGCAACTGGCCGAACTAAGTACAGTTGGTAAAACCGATTGAGATAAGGCGGGTTTTTCAAATGTGTTACTTTTATATGATTGATATGGTATATATTTTATAAGTGATCGATTTGCCATCCTTGTCTTCCATATGAATGGTTGTATCATATGAAATACAGGAATGGAAAATCGATCACTAATAAAATATATACAGTAATCGATTCGTAGAATCTGTTAGTTCGTTCGTGGTTAAAATAAAGTTTCAAAGTAAATCTTTATTTCATGATATCAAGAACAAAATTAAAGATCTTATAAAACAAGAATAATAAGTTGAACACTATAAAAACACATTTTATTGTATCTAGGACAAGGTACAGACAAAACAATAATAAAACTCGGAAAAACAACAAAATTAAAAATATTCTTCAGTCTTCATCAAATCAACCAAAATAAAAACAAATTACATTTACAACAAACCTTCAATAATTTTGTTCATTTATTAGCACAAAGGAGAACGATAGGTATACTTAAAAATATTTGATGATAATCTTCGTACTTCCTCAAATGGTGATAGGAAATGGAAACTGATGGACGGAAATAAGTATCAGTTTGTGGAAAAATGTTTGCAACTGATGGATGGAAATAAGTATCAGTTTGTGAAAAGCAGCTTATATTTTACCTTGTGAAAGAATATTTCGAGGAATTTCAGCATCATCTCGAATAACAAAACATTCCATTTTCGACGTTGGGTTCATAATATAATTTCTATAATTAATTTTTCGATGACAAATAACAGTAGAATTATTCTGAAATTATTACGTGGTTTGTCATTTTCTGACAAATGTCGAAATTGGAAAATTATCATGTCAGTCGTCTGTTGATTGCGGGCAGCGCCTCCATGCGCGACTGGCCGTACCAAAACCTTGGTGGTCAAGATCGCCAATGTTTCAAACAGTCTCTTTATTTTTAATTTGTCTATGGGACTGCCTTACAGGAAAAACGGTAGAATATCCGCCAAGATTACATTCAATGTCTGAATCAAAACGTGCACCGTACACTTGAGAGTCTGATCAAAGCTCTGGGAGGTAATACTCGTTATTAAATTTAGAGGCTCCTATATTGCCATACTTTTTTCTTGTTCATGTGATCAGTCTCCAAATTATTCTCTCAAATTTTAAATGTTTTAAAAATATGTTAGATTATTTTTATTAGAGCAGGTGATTAATGGAGCGACTTCTTTATATTTTCCCAAGATGAATCTATTGATTAAACTATTTTATATTTAGATAGAAGGTTTGTTTCGGTTCGAAGCCAGGTCGATTCCGAATCGGTTCTAAAGAGTAGGACAAACGTAGCGTGAAACATTTTGCCCGAGTTCGTTTTCAATAAACGACTGTGTGACAACTTCTAACGGTTCTAGGCGTCCCTACTGCGAACCAAAACAAGCCTAGAGCCTACGGCCACCTCTTTTTTTACCTCCTGGTGTGACCGCACTTTTTGTCCCCTCTCCAGGTACGGCCCTGGTTTTATGAGGGTCGTGTGTAAACTGTCATTTTTGATGAAACTATAAAAATATCATATTCGACATAATAATGACGAACTATCGATCACTTGAGAAGAATGAACGGACACATTCAATAATAGATAACACGACATCGACACAACAAATTATATACTACTCAAGGTATCCGGATACGAACAGTTGTATAACTTCTCAGATTACTGTAATTGGAATGCCAATCGATACGATGTTCTGCGATTGTGAATACAAGGAAGGAATTTGTAAAACCCTTATTACACTATGCCTTTTTCGTGCCTATTTGTCTGCCTGACTGCCGGTGACTGAAATTTTAAACAAATACGCATGCGCGCGTGGCTATTTTGTTGATTGTTTCAGGCGTGAAAATAAATAGGACTGGTTCTATTTTTTCCGCCTGAATCGAGGGGATTTCAAGGACGTTTGTGGAAATGTCAGGTTTGCCAAAACAGGACTTGACATAACCAAGAAATAGATTAAATTAATCACATAGTTTTCGTTTTGTTCAGTGTGACAGAAAAGAAGAAAAAATCGTGTGCCAGATAAGGAAAAAGTTGAAACAAATAGTCCAGGTATACTAAATTACTTAATCATTTAAGGTGAATGTCAATTTTCCTTAGGTTTGCAGCCCTGAAATTAGCGCCTGAAACAATCATCAAAAAGGCACGGTGTAATAGTGCCAGTTATTAAGTATATAAGTAGTTATATAGTGTAATAAGGGTTTAAATTTTTATTTCAAGTTGTAAATCCTGGATACAGTAATTGAAAAAAGCAGTGAATTGTGATTGTGACAGTACGGGTTCCATAGCATTTATTATTTCATCGACTGCTAGTGTATTCAGTTTAGTGTATTTGTTTATAAAATAAGTTTATTAGCTCTCAAGAAAACAATGAGATGAACACAGCATAAGAACGAAATAAATGTCTCCACAAAACCATCTCCTTCAACTGTGATCAGTACTTATCGACATCTACCGAAAAGTAGTTGAACCAATTATGTTCTCGTTCAGCGCTATCGTCATCTAGTGAAGAGTAGTCAAAATTGAAACTACTTCATTTTGGCTACTTTTCGCTAGATGGCAGTAAACTGAAAGTTGTTTGATAAATGATTATGGATTTCTTCTTAAATCCTCATTATGTTTTTTCTCCACACTTTGGATAAACTTTTAGACAATTAACTTTACTAGTTTCAGACAGTGGGTAAGAAAATGTTTTTGACATATCTTTTCGGCAATGTCTTTGAAACCAGCTATCACAAAATTCTGAAAACTTTTGTTCTCCCAAATTTTCAGAATTTTTTATTTTATTTATGACTTCAGGGAAATGCGGGGGTCGATGAGCTCATCTCAATTTCAACTATCTACCTCGTACAGTCTCTGGCGGACATGTGAGTGATTTTATACGGGTTCCTTTTTTCAATTTAACATACGGAACCCTGTTGTCATGATTTCTCAGGTGTCGTAACTTCGCATTAATTGAAAAACATTTAAGTGACAAATCAAATATGATTTGTTATCGATTCTATCGATAAATACGAAACACTTGTTGTCACTACCCGCGAGCACAAACATCCCTAGGAGGTTTTGGGATATTTTGAAAATGTTGGATGGGGTATTTTTTTGAGACGCAATATGCACTTCCCAAAGATGACTTTAAAGGATGTTGGAAGTATTGTATTTGTTCTTCTGTGGCATTTCTTCGTATGCCTTCTGAGAGGTATTGGCGAAGTCAAAAAAATGTTTGCGTGTGGATGTTCCTTCTTAGTTCGCATTGAGAGGTTCATCCCAGATCATGAATACACATTTATTGTATTCATGAGGGTTCTCGCCATTTTTTTTTTCAATAACTTGATTATTTCACACAAAAAAAATTTCTTTATTTTAATACCAATACCTCCTGGACAGGACACATTTTTATATTTTCATAAGCAAATGAAACCAATATTATTCATTATAATAAAAACCAATGCCCAAATGACCTATCCACTCATTTTCTGGTTTCATTTTAAAATTCCCGCCATGTTTCATCGATACAATTTGGCAATTCAGTGTGGTACACCTGATAAACCTCGCAGAACAAAACTGGCAGTATGGAACATGGAACACTGCCTTCAGTATTCCAGTGCATTCTGAATTCTGATTCCACCTTTCTCTTCCTGCGTTGTTTTGGAGTTGACGGCGTTGTTTGTTTTTTTTTCAACTGAGAAAAACGTGGAGAGTGATGAGTGTTTGAAGTGTAGTGAATATTACCATTTATATAATAGACATTTTTTATATCACTGAATAATAAGTAAATGAAGTAAGTATTTACATGAATTAAATGTATTAACATAGTCCAGAAACATAAAATAACCTCAAAAGCATACAATATGTTTTTCTTTATAAGGTTTTCGAATCTGTGATGACATGGTCAAACTGTATCATTGGAGATTCTTGAAAAAAGTACCTGTTTTCTTTATCATTTTTCCATTAGGAATGTTGTTAATTTTCAGATTATGGGGAGTTGGAAAATAAAGAACAACTTCTTATGTTTTCCAACAGACGTATGTGACCTGAAATATATTGACTCTTCAAATAGAAGAATTCGGTTTGTGGTTAAACTGAAGAATCACTGTGAAAATAAATATTTTTCTATATATAATTTCAACTGAATCTTCATTCCTAGGGATACAATTGAAATTTCATATATAAAAAAATATCTTATCATATTGCAATTATCTTCAAAATTGGTGGTTAGTATATTTCACATCGAATCTGTTTCATGAGATAAAATCTTAATTTCAGTACCCTAAGAAATATAAAAAACTTCCTTTTCATTTTTCAACATCAACACTATCATCCTAACAGAATAAATTAATGGAAAAGTTTCACTCAGAATGTGTCAAGTTCGTTTTTTCTCCATTTGGATTACATGATAGACATCCTAAAATAGGGATGCATTCATGATGGTATAAAAATTTAAAAAAAAACTCCATTACAAATAGAATGTGACACCTTCAAATATCCAAATAAATAACAAATAACATGTTTTTGAGCTCGGGGGTTTTTCGATATGTAATATACCTACGACTTTCTATCCAACATATGCGGTGGATTAAAGATTTTGATATGGCCCCTCTCATAATATTTTTTGGGATTCCACCAAAAAAAAACTTCTTCGCTTTTGCAAAATATTTTCCGCTTCCACAAAATACCCCCACCCACAAAAAATAAACATAAAATATTCAAAACAGAACATAATTTGAAATGGTAATTACATTACATTAAAATAATTACTGCTTGTCGTTTTTCAGTTTGCTTCATGCACATTTTCCCAAAGCTGATATTTAACAAATATTTTTTATAAATTATAGTTCATATGAAAATAGACGTTTTCTTTACCTTTTAATCCAATTATCCTTACTATAGTCACATACATAGAAAAAATGTACAGATAACATAGCGTATGTTATTCGATGTCGAGGTAGGTTTCCGTTGACTCGCATGGTTGGCTGTCTAACCCACAGGTCGTCCTCCGTCAATACTTCTGCTACACAAAATCTAATGCGATGTTATGAAAGTGCAGGAAAACATAATTATAAAACATGTAATAAAAAGAAGGACGACAACAAAAATCCAAAATGCACACGCTGTGAAGGAACTCATCCAGCTACTGCAAAAAATGTAATAGATAACATATTTCCATTTCAAAAAGCCAAAATACCAGCAACTCCGATAGCCAAGGCGATAAAACCTCCAACAGAAAGAAAACTCACAAGAAAAAGAGAAACCTAATACGTCAAAAGCTGTTTAAGACCAGTTTTATTTTCGGCTGCAGTGGTAATCATACCAAAGACTAATGAGAGACGTCCAGCAGAGGAACCAAAGTCTTATCGCCCATCAGTCACACCTCCTTTCTCCTGAAAACGATCCTGAAAGCTCGAAATCTGATTGGACATCTGAAGATTCTGGAAAATATTCTTCTAGAATCCAGGTACAAGCCATCATATATCAAGCCAGCTGGGCACGACTTCAAAGTGAATTATAAAGTGGTTATAAACAACCATCATATATTCACAACAAACGGGCAGTACGGAGAGGCTAAAGAGCCATATCGACCCCCAGACAATCTACATGTAATACTTACGTCAAAACAATATCACAGTAGGTAGCAAATACCACAGCAACCTGCTAACATCCTACATCAGCAACCTGCAAATATACCACAGCAAGGAATAAAACGTCACATACTCTACTCTTTAGGATTTCGTGGTAACTTTCTGTCGTGGTTAGTCTCATACATGCGTCTTAGAAAAATATCTGTCAAAATTGAAGAGCATAGGTCTGATTTCTATTCTATGGACCTGGGAGTTCCTCAGGGTTCCAGCTTAGGTCCACTGATTTTTTTATTATTTATAAACGATCTACCACTTCATATAAGTACACAATGTGAAATTATCTACGCTGATGATTCAACTTTGGCTGCTGATGCTGACAGTCCCGAGGAACTCCAAGGTAAATTGAATATGTCAAAGGAATTCAAAACCTGGTGTAAAAAAAATATTTAATTGTGAACTCAGACGGAACGGTGTGTATGTAGTTCTATCGCAGATTAAAAATTGTAACAAATTTTCAAGTAAAAGTGCAGGATGATATAATTAATCTCTCTGTGAATACTAAGTTTCTCGGAACTTTCATAGAAAGTGATATGAGATGGAAAGCAAATATAAATGCTGTTTATAAAAAGTTAAATAGTGGGTATTATGCCATTCTACAACTGGAAAATATTTTTGATATAACTCAACTGAACAATATTTATTATGCCATAATCTACTCCCACATCTCCTGTAATATCAACATCTAGGGCAGCTCCAACAACTCCAACAGAATATTTATCCTGCAGAAAAGAGTCATCAGGCTCATTTTCAATCTAAAGATTAGAGATTCCTTCAGAGAATATTTGAAAATATTCAATATCTTTACATATCCATGTATATATATTTTCAAATGATAATATTATTTCTGAAACACAAACATATGTACATCATAACTATTGAATGAATGTGGTTTTTTGTGGAGGAACAACGTTTCTTGACATGTTTTTGGGTAACCTTCCACAGTCTGATTATATTTTCATTTTCAGACTGTGGAAGGTTACCCAAAAACATGTCAAGATACATCATAACTATTCCACTAGAAACGGAGATATCATCAGGATCCTGACTCATAACACATCATTCTTTAAGAACAATCCGTCACATACAGGAATTACATTTTTCAACCATCTTCCAACTGATCTAAGGAAAATTCAAAACAAAAATATGTTCAAATCAAAATTGAAGAAATATCTGCAAGAAAACTGTTTCTACAGCATTTCTGAATTTTTTAACTCGAGATAAAATGTTGGTTCTGTCTGTGTGTATATGACATTCATATTTTACATTTGATTGGTTTTAAATTCCAGATAAAATGTTAGTTCTATCTGTGTATATGTGACATTTATATTTTGTATTTTGATATTTTGATTATTTGTCTACCTTTATGTGTTCTTGACGTATCCTATATCATGTATTTGATCTTAAATGATTCAATAAAGTATTATTATTATTACATTTTTTCAAACAACCATAACAAACAGCAACACATAATGAATCAGATGGCAGCAGAAATCAAAAGTTCAAGAAAACAACTCACTGACTGAGAAAATTTGGGTTGGGAAGAAGAACAGCGGCCAAATCAAACCTGGAAATAATAAACGCGATATAAAAGTGAATTGTTTTAAGCAAGTGATCAGTGAATACCGGGGAATATACTTAAAAAACTGACACTCACCCAAATGTACTGGAGGTGAATTTATAAGACAGTAGTGAACAAATATAAAGACTTGAAAGATTCAAACCACTATAGACCTACGATGTGGGTTTTAAATATAAAAACTTATGTTCATTTATACACATGGGTAGTTTTTATAGACGTGAAAAAATTGAAAGGCAAAAGAATATCAACAAGTGGGTCCTAAAAAACATAAACATGAAACAAAAACAGAATACGCAGCGTGCATGATATCAAGTCAACAAAACGAAGATACACCTACATAATATAAGCAAGAATGGGAAGAAATATAAATATTGTAGCAAGCAAAATAATGAAGAAGTAGAAAACAATGGTTCAATGAAAAATGTCAAGAAATCACAAACATGAAGGTAGAAGCTAGACTACAATGCATTAAAAGTAATGAAAAGGAACAGGGCCGGATTAAAAGGTGTGGAGGCCCTGGGGCAACAAAGGAGTGGAGGCCCCTAATTATTTTTCAAATAAGTTTTTTTTTTAATTTATTGCGGAACAAATCAAATTATTTCGACTGAGCATATGTAGGTATAATAAAATACAAGAAATAAATTAAATTACTACGTAAACAAAGGGATTCTTGCGAGCTTTTTTCGACGAAAAATCATTGATGATTTCGGTCAAATCCAGCATCCGGAGAAAATCATTCTCAATGCTAAGAAGCGATAACTTTGATAGGCGGCTTTGTCTCTTCGTAATTCGCCTATTTTTTTCATTTTAGAAAATGAGCGCTTTCTAGATTATTTTTTGATGTTACGATCATAAACACATTTCCTTGCAAAATTATATAATGTACTAAACCGGATTTGATTCTTTTCACACTTTTCATGCGAATTGATGACAGACGTCAAATTAAAAATATAGGTTGTCAGACAATAAAAACAAAATACCTCAAATTATTCCCGCGACAATTTTCTAGATAGAATATTCCCACTATTGATTGGCCAAAACGTATATGAATTATTTGAATTGAACGTTTCCATTGGTTTCTAGCAATGTCAAAAAATAATCACTGTAATTTCAATGTTTGAGAATGTAGCTCTGAAATTTTTGTTTTCAAGAATTTGATAGTAGAACATCTCAGATAGATAGATAGATAGGCCTTTTCAGAAGGATTTACATTTGTTGCGGAATGTCATCTTTCTCTTAGACTCACACTTTCAGATTTCGGGGATTTCTCTGTTACAAGCGCGACACTCAGCGGACACTTGTCAACGCCAATAAATAGGAAAAACAGGTATAGACGGGCAAATGTTTGTAGAATCGGCAGAAAAATAGTCAACAGAATTTGAACTTTTGTTCTATTATGGAATGCGCATAGGGCTCTTATAAATAATTTGATGCAATCATATTCATAAATTGAAATATTATTTTCTTTTGCTTATGATTATTGAATTTCATTGTGTATCTAGATCGCTTGTGTCATTCGAAGAATACATTGACAGAAAATCCTTCATTTATTAAAAAAAAATGTATATTTTTTTTTAAATTCAATTGTTTTTGTTTTTACAGCTAATTTTGATACGATATAATATTTAGTATAATAGTATGATGTTTTACTTGGTGAATGTTTCTCGCATATACACATGATTCATCAGATCGAAGATTAATATTAACCATGGATTTTGACAAGAATACGAAACATGTTTTTGAATGTTTAAAACGAAAAATGAGAGGAAAAAGTGGGGGAACTGCTCTTTCGTTGTCAGATTTTTTATATATAATTTTGCATATCCTTCGGTATTTGTTAGGAAATTTTACCTAAAAATTAAAAATTTATATAGTGGAGGCCATAATCGAAACACAAAACAATTCTATAAGGAGATTACTGAACAAAATAGAAGCTATAAAGAAAAAATGGTAGGAATTAATAACAATACCGAAAATATTGCAAATAATGTGTTTATCATCGTATACTCGTAGTATACATTCACATTTCTCTCTTGACTGTATGACAAAGTATTTACATTCCCCTCGTAGTGATATATCGGTTATAGGTTTGCCTTAAAAAACAAAACAATAACAACGTGCGCTTTGTTGGAAATAATGACCTATAAAAGTTAGAATAAACAATTTTATTGCAATAAACATTCTCTTTCAAATTTCAAAATTATATTTTACCGTGAAAATGTGTTTTATCAAATAGTTATTTTTCATACGAAAGAAAATGAAAAATCTTAAAACTCACGACAATAAATAATATAACGGTATAATTGTTCTTGAAAAATATAATAATGTATAAACGTTCTTAGGTGAAAATTCTTCATGTTGAAAATAAAACATTCTCAACTAAACACTGGAAGGTGATTTTTTTTCCGGAAACGAAAAAGCCAACCATGGGAGGATAATAACGTTTCTATCTAACAGAAAGCGACATCTTTGCCAGAATTATGCCAACGGTAGATGTCGAACTACATCTGATAGATAGTGTAAAAATCCTACATTGAAAAAAAACCATTCAGATGGTCTCAAAAGTGACGACATAAAAAATATAAATGGACTATCCCAATAAAAATGCAAATTTTAACTTTTTCGCAATTTTCACAATTTGTCGGATGTAGTTTTTTAATAGTCTTTTATAGGCTTTATTTCCTGTTTTGACAGGAATATAACTGTATAGGAAAAGTAAAAAAACATACATTTTCAATACTTAACCTAAGTTACTACTACTACAACTCAAAATCAATGCCAAGATTGTCAAAAAACTCATGTATAGAATAAAATGCATTCTCAAGTAAAACATTGTTATTTTGAAACATTTTTCACAATTCTTTATTGATAGGGTTTTAGACTTTTTATCTCATTACTTCAAACGAGCAATTCTTTATATATATATATATATATATATATATATATATATATATATTTCGTGTATCTCGGAAACGGCTCTAACGATTTGGATCAAATTTTGTATTCAGATAAGGATTTGCTTTTCAATTTTATCTATGTAGGCGTCTTTCCTGAAAAAACGCGATTTTACACCAAAAAAATATTACGAATCGATAGAACGATCACTATATGTTTGAGGTACTTGTTGCTATTGGATGTTAGCCTACTGGTACCTCTAAACCTTGTGAGATGGCGCTATATGACATTATCCGAATACGATTAACCTTACCGAGTGACATTACCGAATTTGGGCAACAAATCAATGTTATATATACTCACACGGTTTATTTAAAATGTGTATTTGTAGCCAACCTGTGCACTAGATAAGATTGCAAAATATTCATATGTAATAAGTATGTGATTCGTATCTACATAAGCATCTTTTCCGAAAAAACATGATTTTACAGAAGAAAAAAAACGCCGAGCAAAGCCAGATATTGAATGTATAAAGCCAGCTCGAGTATTCAGAGGCTGGGTAATGTTGATAAAAAGAAAACTCTTCAAATACATATTTACATGAATAGGATTTTGGTGTGCCAGCAATTCTTAGAATTATACGCTTTTGTGAAAGGAACATATCAGCTGATGTGGAACTTTCCCAAAAACAAACTCAAACAGGAGAGATTCAACATGTGAAATGTGAAAAATGAAAATGATAAAGGACACAGCTTTGACACAAGTGATTCACAATGTTTCTTCTACTGCGATACCTAGAAATTCTGTACTATTGACAGAAATGTTGAGATCTTCACACTTACTTCTATGGGTTCTGAACCTCAAGATATTGGTTTCGTCAGTATTGAAGTATAATAAAATGAAACTTAACCAAATGAACAAACTACTCAAGGCTGCACATTACCTTCATTTTGCAGAACCAACAATGATGTATCATCAATATATGTAACAAAATGAACTTTTTTGACATTTTATCTCGTTAACTTATAAGGGAAATAACACAGTCCCCAATATCTAGCCCTGTGGAATACCCGTGATTACATCAGAACATTCTGATGTAACTTCTTTTATCTTGTTGTTGATGTCAGTGAAATTGAAAGTGACATATTATTTTCTATCGCTTAGAAAACTGCAAATCCAATTCATTACCTCTTATTCCATTTACAAAAAAATTATAATATCATGATTGACAAATTGAAATACTCGAATGAGGTCACAGAAAATGCCAATCGGACATTCGATTGCGTCAGGACACAGCAATAGTTGTTCCTAAAATTGATGGATGCACTATTTGTAAACTTGTTGATTTAAAGTCATGCTGATTATAAGAAACAATATGTAGAGACGCAACATATTTCAAGAGGCAGTCTAAGAAATTGCATTCAAATATCTTTGAAAAGGAGATAGGTAAAGTAAAGCCTGTGATTGCTTATAAGATTACGGTAATCTTTTTTATACATTGGAGTAATTTTACCCATCAAAGGATCTGGATAAAATTGATGGGTTGCACTATTTGTAAACTTGTTGATTTAAAGCCATGTTGATTCTCAGAAACAATATGTAGAGACGCAACATATTTCAAGAGGCAGTCTAAGAAATTGCATTCAAATATCTTTGAAAAGGAGATAGGTAAAGTAAAGCCTGCGATTGCTTATAAGATTGTGGACATCTTTTTTATACATCGGAATAATTTTACCCATCTAAGGATCTGGAAAAATATCTTCATCAAAAGAAATGTTAATAATGTATTTGTAAGTTTAACCTGTAACAAATCATACATCTCGACGTTTGTAAAAACATAGAGGCTCCCAATAGTTTTTCTTTGGGAATCAAGTAATCAATGTCTGGAATTTTGTTGACAATTTCGAGATGAGCTTGTACCAAAAGTCATTCAATAATGAAGCAATAGTATGTGGATCATCAAACTCACACTCATCCTTAGCGACAACAATATTATTCTAGATCTTAGTTTCCTTAGATAATGTAGAAATAACCCTCCAGGCTATACGAAAAGGGTTATCTATCTGATCCTGGAATTTTGGGTTTTTTGTCGATTTTATTGAGCTCTCTATGAACACTTATACTGAGAATTACATTTCATTCGAAAACTTCTTGTTTTATTTTCTACGATATAAAAACAATTCATTTGGAATTATTTAGAATTTTCAATTTTATTGGAATTATGTTTAAAACACGTACTTTATTAACAACAAAACTATGTACACAAATTTACAGTTCTTCGTGGGGATGTGAAAACTTCTTTGTGATGGCGGAGTACAAATTGTAAAATGCGTATACACTGACAGTGGTTATTACTAATAGAGCTATTCCAAAAACGACGCTCAGAAAACTTCCATCAATAACGCCAAGGTTCGTAGTACGCCTTCCTTCATCGAAATTGTTGGTGCTGTGTCGATCATTCATGAGTTTTCTCATGTTCTTCAGTCTGTTACGGAGTTCATCAACAGATTCACCGGCAACTGGAAAAATGATGATACGGAATTAAAATACGGATTTTGTCTCCACGTATTATTCAAAATGAATCCCTCGCCACCCAAAAATACCGAAACTATTATATTCAACTCATGGTTAAGCAAACTTGAGTGACGGTATTTGTTTTTTGTGAAAGTTAATTGATTAAATTTAATAACTACACCAAAGCAAAGGAGAAATATAGCGTCTGTGAATATATATATATATATATATATATATAAGTAAATGAAAATTGTGACATTGCAGACAAATTTTTAATTGAAGAAAAAAACCCTCCTCGAGCAGAAATCGAACCTGCGACGTTTGGATTTCTAGTCCATACTCTAACCATCTGAGCTATCGAGGACACAGATTCCACTGCATTTCGAAGATTTCGCTTTTCTCCAGAATTTAATGTTAGTTGTTGTGGGAATGGATTATGAAGCTGAGGGATCTCATGTACTATCACCTCATAATCCATTCCCACAACAACTAACATTAAATTCTAGAGAAAAGCAAAATCCTCGAATTGCAGTGGAATCTGTGGCCTCGATAGCTCAGATGGTTAGGGCATAGACTAGAAATCCAAAGGTCGCAGGTTCGATTCCTGCTCAGGGATGTTTTTTTTCTTTAATTTAAAAATTTGTCTACAATGCTACAATTTTCATTTCATTTTCGACATGGTATTTGTCATCATCAGGTTAAAACACTAAAATTAAAAATATGGAGTTTGAGACATTTAACTTAACACAATATTGAAATGTATGCACTAAAATAATTCTTGAAAAACATATGGTTCGAAATATAACATGTTATTTAACTCAATATGAATATTTGTAACATTTATGAGTATTCACTTACAAATTATTTTATTTGAGTTTTGCGTTCGCATCGTACGAAGGTTATTGTGGGAGTGTGACCTGCGTCGAAGTTATCGGGAATGGTTTGTTTATTTTTCATGCATTTTTACCCTCTTCATAAGTAGGTACATGGGATTGTTTATATTGAGCGACTGTATTTCCGGCCCATATATTAGAACTCAATATAAACAATCCCATGTACCTACTTATGAAGAGAGTAAAAATGCATGAAAAATAAACAAACCTTTCCCGATAACTTCGACGCAGGTCACACTCCCACAATAACGTTCGTACGATGAGAACGCAAACATCAAATAAAATAATTTGTAAGTGAATACTCATAAATGTTACAAATATTTATATTGTAGTTAAATAACATGTTATATTTCGAACCATATGTTCAAGAATTATTTAGTGCATACATTCAATATTGTGTTAAGTTAAATGTCTCAAACTCCATATTTTTAATTTTAGTGTTTTAACCTGATGATGACAAATACCATGTCGAAACGTCGTTAAGAAAAATTATATGAATTGACTGAATCAGACCTTTATTCCGAGAATTTGAAGAAAATATATATGTGGTCAAGAAACTAAAGAAAAAAATATATATATATTTACAGACGCTATATTTCTCCTTTGTATTTATATTTGGCAACTTTGTTCAGTGGTCGGAGATCAACACCTGACCCTTTACTGAAACCGTACGTAACGTAACTTAAAATATCATGGGACTAAATTTGCTCAGAAAGGAATGAGGATTTCAATAATTTTTATTTTGAGAAAAAGCAGTGGCGTATAACTTTTTTCTTTAAAATGATTCAGTGCAAATCCCGCAAGAATGCCACTGGCAAGAATAAAAAATTATGTTGTACAGCAGAAAATGCCTTTTGATGCATATAAGATGAATAATACGTTTCACAAAAATATCTTCCGAAGTTATCATAAAAAAAAACTTTAGCACCCTGTATTTCAAAAGTTAAGACCTTTAGGACATATGTTCATATGAAATTTTTTTCTCAAAATGGACCCAAGAATTACCCTCCTCAAACATTAGCATGTTATTGAAAAACACCCTGTATACAATAGGTGTATGTTTGATCAGGATCAGAAGACTAATACTTTTTGACTAACCCTGCACAGAAGACGGTGATATTTACATAAAAAGTAAAGTAACCATGCAATGGAGTGCTACGTGAAATATTTAAATATATACCTAGTTGTTTCATCATTGTATTCTTTACTGGTAGGTTTCATCAATGAAGTAATTGAACAAGAATTTAACCAATAACCTTATATCATATAGGATAACATCTGTTAAATCAAAAACAGTCAATAATATTCGAAAATTTAGAGAACGAGATAAACCAATAAATTGAAAAAATAAAAAAATTGGTTAGCATGAAAAATTACTCATTTATAAAATTTTCGTATTTTTAATATAATCCCCATTACCAGTTTTTTTGAGAGTATCATACGGAATTTGGCATTTAGCAGAATTAGTTGATATGTTTGGTAAACGAGGAAATTTTTTGACGATTTCAATTGGGAAACGAAGGGATTTATATTAGCAGTAAACAATATATTAAGCAGTAAACAATATATTTTACCTTTTTGAATGTGTATACTACTAATTCATTCGTTTGTTTTTCTTATCATCTACATTTTTTAGATTGCGGCGTTCTACTTTAATTTTAAATATTCGTGGAAATTGTTATTATTCAATTCACCTCCTGTTATCAATAATTTTATTCTTTAAAGTTTACTTCATCGGTGAAATAGACCTGCTGTATAGGTTACAACACAACTTTATAGCTGAGTATCTTACGTACAGTATATTGAATGGTTGCTTTACTTTTGGAATAAACATCACAAACTTGTAGTATACAAGGTCAGTCGAAAAATCAAAAGTATAGAGGTACGCTATATTTCGATACAAAAATGCCTAATAGTTGATCTTGGGATGTCGACCTATTTAGTGGAGCCTTGCAAATATGATTTTTTTCAAATCCGTTAACGCAACTTGTGGGAAAAACTCTTGTACCAGTCAAATAGATAGTAACTAAAAGTTATCTTTCAGTTGCAACTGATTTCAAATCTAATTTTGTGAACACCCTGTTCATAATTTCAAACAAATATGACATACCTAGATTACTTTTTATAGGAATACTTGAAGAGCAAAGTATACCTTACCAGGCTACATAATTTAGTAGATTTAAAAACAAGAATTTGTCATGAGATATGACGTATACCTCCTGAAGTCATTAACAACATTAAAAAAAAGTTATTTATCATTTTTGCTACTGTAACGTTTTTTGCCATTCATATTACTTTTTTAAATTGCAAAATAGTTTTTTATTTTTTTTTGTCTAACTTCACTCTCAATCACGTATTTATTGGCGTATCGTATCTCAAAAGTGTGCTTGCTCTTTAATATTTCGTAATAAATAAAATTATTAATAAAAAATCTTTTAAAAGACAAGCTTTTATTCAAATGCGCTAAAAAGTAAAAAATTATTATTTCAAGAGCTTGTCGTGAATCTATAATTCCTACGTCACACATCCAAAGCAATCATTTTTTACTATTTAGCGCATTTGAATAAAAGCTTGTCTTTAAAAAGGTTTTCTATTGATTATTTAATTTTGTGCTTGTTAGTGAGTACGCCTTAATCTATGCATATTTGCAGTGGCGTATCTAGGATTTATGCTTGGGGGGAGTATGACATGAAAAAGTAGGTACAAAAAACATAAGTATTTTTTTTCATTCAAATTCAAACAAAAATACAAAATGTAATAAAATAAAAGGGAGATATATATATATATATATATATATATATATATATATATATATATATATATATATAAACAAAAAGGTGAATTTGGAAAATTTTCAGTAACTGAAGATTATCCTTGGGGTTGCAGTCATATAATATATTGGCCTGATAAAGTAAAACTCTTGTTTAACTTGTCGAGCTTTCGAAAATTTTATTTTCTTTTTCAAGACATCAATGTGAGGTTTGTATAAAAAAATAGCTGTTGCATGTCCTTAAACATAATAGGAAAAAACAAACAAAAAGAGTTGTTTTTTTTGGCACTGGAAAGTTGGATACAATGAAAAACATTGGCGAAAATATAAAAACAACACACACACACACAATATTGATTGAAAACAAATGGACTACTTGAAGCACGAATTTGTTCATGTGCTCAGGTTATACATAATTTACTCAGTTCAAATAATTGTTCCTCGTTGAACAGTCATACATGGTTCAGTGTGATCACAGAACCTTTCTCGATATATATATATATATATATATATATATATATATATATATATATATAAATGCATATATTTATAAGTTGGTACAAAAACAAAGATTTCTTTCGTTAAAATAAAAATCACAAAATGAAATCTAGTCTCCTGTATTTCTTATTTGCAAACTTTTCAATAACATTTGAAACATCTATTTGCACATCTCTATGAATATAAAGTAGAGCTAATCCAACCAACCACACTAACTGGCACTGTATTTAAAATATGAAGACACGCTAACATATGTTAGCGTCACCAGCTGAACACTTGAAATAATGTAATTTCAATGGAAAATAATGTTTCCATTGAATTTTGATAATGTGAGGCTATTGTTTAATAAGTAATTTTTTTTGAAACCACCGATTTTATTAAAAACCTAATAATTGTTCACAGAATGACTCCATATTCTGTTTTGCTTCCTGGAGCACATTTAACATGTTTACTCGATAATATCACGATATAAAATTGTATAAAAGTTGATTATTTGGTCAATAATAAATTTCTGAAGTTAACAAAATATGAGAAATTAAGTAAATATTGTAAATTTTTTTTTATTGATATTTCACATTATCATCAGTTTTATGTCTGACAAAGGCATTTTACAACAATTTAAAAAAAATACGCAATTTGTTTATAAAATATTCATAAACAAATGAATAAGTTATATATTATATTTTTGCGGAGAGTTTATTTTGATCGAAAAAATATTCCTAATTTTTTTAAATTGTTTATAATGTTTTTTTTTTTTTAAAAAAATTTTTTTCTTTAAAATTAATAATTGGTTATTCTCCACCTAATAAGAAAAACATGTTTTTATTAATTATGTAATTGTTTATTCACTTAACAATATGTTATAAACAAACTTTGATTGGCATTATTTTTTTTTTAATGGAACAAAAAATAACAAAAACAACTCTATACGACAAACTGCTCAAAATTTTTATTTTAAAATTCTTCTAGAAAATTCTATAAAAATAACAACAATTTTTTTTTGAACATTTTGTCGTATATGGTTGTTTTTGTTATTTTTTGTACCATTAAAAAACAAATTGCAAATCAAATTTTGTTTAATTGTTGAGTAAATACACAATTACATTATTCAGGAAAAAAATTCTATTAGGTAGAAAAGAACCAATTTTTAATTTTAAAGAAAAAAAAATCTTTATATATTATTGAAATAATAAAAAAATAAAAAAACTATTATAAACAATGAAAAAAATAAGATTTTTTTATTGTTTTCTTAATCATAATAAACTGTTAACAACCTAATACAAAAAAAACATTTTTGAAAAAAAAAAAATTTTAGACATAAAACTGATAATAATAAATATAAAAACATATTCTGTTAATTTAGAAATACCTAATTAACAAAATAATCAACTTTTGAACATTTTATAGCGTGATATTATTTATACGAAAATTCTATAAAAATTACAAACAATTTTTTTTTTGAACATTTTGTCGTATATGGTTGTTTTTGTTATTTTTTGTACCATTAAAAAACAAATTGCCAATCAAAGTTTGTTTAATTGTTGAGTAAATACACAATTACATTATTCAGGGAAAAAATTCCTATTAGGTAGAAAAGAACCAATTATTAATTTCAAAAAAAAAAAATTTATTTTGAAATAATAAAAAAAAAAGAAATATTATAAACAATGAAAAAAATAAGATTTTTTTATTGTTTTCTTAATCATAATAAACTCTTAACAACCCAATACAAAAAAAACATTTTTGAAAAATATTCAACTTATCCATTTGTTAATAAATATTTTATAAACAAATAGCGTATTTTTTTCAAAACGTTGAAAATGCCTTCGTCAGACATAAAACTGATAAAAATGTAAAATATCAATGAATCATATTTCGTTAATTTAGAAATAATTAATTAACAAAATAATCAACTTTTAAACATTTTATATTGTGATATTATTTAGTACACATGTAAAATGTGCTCCTAGAAGCAAACAAATTATGGCGTAATTCTGCGAACAATTCGATTTCTAGTAAAATCGGCGGTTTCAAAAATACTACTTAATTAACATTATCAAAATTCAATGCAACAATTTTCTTCGGAATTACATTCTTTCAAGTATTCAGATGATACTATAATTCTTTTGAATTTTTTAAATTATATTTAATAGCATAAAAAAATATTTTATGTGCATTGCTCTCTCGAGAGGTGCTGTACTCCTGCATTAACGCCCACGCGTTGAACGTTGAATTGCTATTATAAATACTTGAGATAGAGTTCCTCTTCATGAACATGTTTTTTTATTTTCTCTATCATCAATAGTTTTTGAGCTATTGCCAAAAAACCAAGTCAGTTTTTTTTCAAATAGTTCATTCTCGTTGGTGGGAAAAAACGCAAAAGATTTGAGTAGAGATGTGGTAGCCATTCCATCAATTTAAAAAAATCTGTTTCTTGGGAGGGGGGGGGGGTTACTCCCATTACCAGCGAGCTATCTACAGATTAACTCGTCCGCTATCTTGGAGCCGCCATCTTGAGTTTGTGAATTTTGACAAGAAATTCATAGTCTCCGACCCGAAAACCCCCACATACCAATTTTGAATAGAATTGAACCATAATCACAGGGATAATCGGCCATCTTGGAGCCGCTATTTTGATTTTATGAATTTTGACAAAGAATTCATAATATTCGACCCCGAAAACCCCCACATACCAATTTTGAAATGAATTGGACCATAATTACAAAACTCGTCCGCCATCTTGGAGCCGCCATCTCAAACTTCGACCCCAAAACCTCGAAATACCAATTTTGAATAGAAACGGTCCATAATCACCAAACTCGTCCACCATCTTGGAGCTGCCATCTTGAATTTATGAATTTTGACAAAAAATTCATAATCTTCGACCCCGAAAACCCCCAGATACCAATTTTGAATAGAGTCTGACCATAATTACAAATTTGGTCCGCCATTTTGATTTCATGAATTTTGACAAAAAATTCATAACCTCCGACCCCGAAAAATACCCGCATACCATTTTTGAATAGAATCGGACCATAATCACAGACATCGTCGGCCATCTTGGAGTCGCCATTTTGATTTTATGAATTTTGACAAAAAATTTATAATCTTCGACCCCGAAAACCCCCACATACCAATTTTGAATCGAGTCGGAACACAAACACAAATCTCGTCCGCCATATTGGAGCCTCCATTTTGTGTTTTCCCATAATGCATTGTCACGGGAACTATGAACACCTGCCAAATTTCACGTTAATCGGACAACTAGAAGTGGGTCAAATTCAACTTGTTAAATTTGATTACACACATTGGGACAGGTGAAAGTAAATAACAGCCTGTTAAAAGGGGGTTGCCATAAAAAATACATTTATACGTGAATTACATTTTTTTTAAATGTGCAAGTAAAAATGAAATTTGACGGATTTGATAGTTTATCTCATAAGTTATTCCTTGTTTTTTTTACGAAATTCACTACTTTACGAAAGCCCCGTATATTGTTCTCTCGTATGCAGTATGTTCTTATTGTATGTAATGAGTTTAATCTGCTGTCTTTCTATGAGTAACTATCGGAAATATCACGAACCCCTAAATATCTACAACGACAATAAATCGTACTTTTTGCAATCTACGAAATCAACAAAAACATTTAAGGAATGATCGATGATTCGCATAATTTTGAAATAGCAGTAATCTACCAAGGTCTTGATTCAGTTGAGGCATGTTAGGCGACCAGAAAAAAGTAATTAGAGTGTCTTACGGTTGTCCATGTCGGCGTGGAAACTGGAACGAGCATTTATTGATTGCGCGAAACGGGATTGCGAATGAATACTGGAGTAACTGGACCAAAATGATGCAAACTGGATCGAAAAGATCCAGCCACCCTTGCAAGGGGAAAACATGCGCAGTTTCCCGTGTCTCCTCCACGCTCAATCATTCATCTGACATTTTCACTAAAAATACATCAAACGCCTAATAGTTAGTGCTTTAACGGTAGTATCGAAAAACTGAACAAAATTATTAGTGAATTTTTAACTAAATTTTGGTGTAAGTCATAAGGCAATTTATGTTCTCCTAATTTTGCACTTATCGTTGTCGTTTACACCTTTCCCCTCTTTTGTTCAGAACAAAAAAAAACTAAATGTTCATTTGAGATAAAAGATATTGTTTATATTTCGATGTTAATTTATGTTTTGGTGTAATCATTGCTAATCCAAAGGATGGCTAGAGGTGTTTGATCAATGTCTTAGTAGTGCCAAAGTATTCGATGTTATAATTGTTGCTGGAATAGTAGTAAATCGAAAAAAATTGGAACACGGTGAAGAAGCTGTGGAGACAGTTCTTGAGCGCAGCCCCATCAAGAAGATTATATCGATTGAAAGAGACAACAGAGTGATTGCACACAGATACCAATGTATATCACCACAGCAGGTTTATTAAATATGCGTTCAATACCTAATATTCGATGTAAGTAAGCATCTCAAGTAGTTACCGTTGAGAAGTTTGCCGCGCGCGAGTGTATTTATACCTATAAAGATGTTATTGATCTTCAGGATGCTGAGGTCTAGCCACGTGTTTATGTCTCTCTGTTCTTGTAGAATCTTTCAGTTACCCTTTATTTTCTACTACTATTGATCTGTAATGGAGTAACGAAGCTGCCCCCAATGTTGAAGATTCCCGCACGTTTTAAACAATGTGACCTCAGTGTATCCCTTGCGTTTGATTATTGTGACTGCATTGTCAACATGGGTACAAGGGCTGCTGCATGTAAGCAACTTTTACCTTCTATGTTAACCTTTCAATTCAGTGATGTTTTTTGTGTTTTATGTTGCTTTCACCGACCAGAACCAAATTTTTATACAAAAGTTTCTTTTCTAACGAATAATTGAAACGATTCACGAATGAGCTTATGACTATTCAGAACAAATCAGTTTATAATAAAAACCTGTCTGACATTCATTGAGTTTGTAGTCTTTTACTGAGGCTTTTTGTCCAAACATTTTGTTGAAAAGGAACTTGTCCTTGATTTCCTCCCAATTATAACCTCTAAATGTGAGAGGGTAGGTATAATATGTATATTTTTTGATGTGAGGCATGAGCTGTTTCAATTTGTTGAATGCGAGAAATTATCATCCTATTGAATTCAAGTACAGTCAGGGAAAATCATCATCAATAAAAAAAATGGCTGATGAAATATTACAATTAATATTATTAGTAATTTCGATAACCAGTATACCGTCTGATATACCATTAATGGGCTCAAAACATCCCAAGCAACGATAATAAACAAATTTGATGAACAACTTGACAGTTATAGTTCATCTAATACCAATTGCAGGCTTGACAATCCTCAAACCAAAAATTCACGTATTCCAATATCATAGAATAATGGATTTGAGAATAAAAACTATATATCAAATGTATGTAGCTTCATTTTAGGTAACTAATCACTCAAACAGAATGGCATGTGTCTTGGAGACCCGTTTTTCAAAATGTGGGCACTTTCAAGTCAAGTTTTCCAATATAGTAGAATAATGGTATCGAAAATAAAAACTAGGTTACATTAAAATTCTTAGGGAAATAAGTTATAGTTCTACATCTATGTAGCTTCATTTTGGGTTACTAATCACCCCAACAGAATGGCACGTTTTTTAAATCTCCACTGTCTTAGAGACCCGTTTTTTGAGATGTGGACACTTTCAAATACGTTTTTTCAATAATGGAATTGAAAATATACTATATCCATTCTCAGTTGAATAAATATAGGGTTCGTTCAAAATCGTGCATATCATAATGTTGAATTATGGAGCAAACCGGAAAAATAAATGAATATGATTACAAAATGAAACGAGAAATGTTTCTATCAGGAATATTTTGCAAAAAATATATTTTTAGCAAACTTTAGTAGTAGAACTTAAATTAAAATAAACTCTTTAAGGTTCTATTAATTTGTCTTTAATTATTTCATGTAACTAAAATTCAAGGAACACGTTTCATTGTGCCATAAATATCTAAGAATTCTTTGTAAAAATAGATGTCTATATACCTTAAAAAAAAAACGAAAAAAGAAACAACATAAACAGGTATTGAAAGTATCTATTGAACTATATTAAAATCAAAGTTAAATGCCTCATATTATAAAAAATAATTAATTAATTATCAATATTGTTTTCATTATTTTGATAATTATTATTAATGTTAAACACACAGTTATTATAAACAATTCCCGGTTGGTTTTCTAAACCTGATGGGACACTGCGACTAGTACTGGGAATGTCTCTCATAGCTTGTATAACGCTTTTATGATGATCAATGTCCATTTGTGAGTAAGACTTAATCGACTGGCTATTGTTATGTTCTGTAATCTTTATCAACTGCTGTTCGCTGAGCCCCCCTTTTGCTAAGATGGAGACTGCAGTTGCCCTCGCTGAATGGCTAGTAATCTTCACTTTCTTGGTATCAATGCCGGCCTCAGTGGCAGCAGGTTTTAACCACATAGAAATTGTATTTTTCCCGACAGGGCAATTTTTGTACCACCCCTTTGACTGTGGATGCTTCCAGTTTGGATTTGCAGTTAAAAATAATCTGTCAGATGTGACAGTATCACCTCTTTTTTGGATTAGTTTTTGATAAAGACGAACAGGACACACCTCAGGTTTGAAAGAATTAGTAACCAACCATTTGCTGTCTGCCAATTTCTTGGATCCTTCTTGGGTAGTCTTTGAGAACACTGGATTGTATTCTATGCGGCCTGTAAATCCTCCTTCGCTATCTTTTTCCTCCACAAAGTATTTCACACTAGCTGAACATCCTCTCCCACCTCGCCAGGCCAGTTCTCGGGAAGAAACGTGGAAAAACTTGCGTTGAAGACCTTCTCCTCGTCCCAGATGTCAAGAATTCTATTATAATCTTCATAAGATAATGCTGCTATTTTTTGATAAATCCGAACTTATTCCAAATCAGTGATTCACATGAACATGAGTAACAATTAGTACAAAAAGAAAATATAATATTCTCATATTTGCAACTAAGAAAAAGTAGTCCCATCAATTCTCATTGATTTGAGAAAAATTCTTTCTATAATCGATTTTATGTGACAAATGAAATTTTAATTCAGAAGAAGGTTTATCAGCTGTGGAAATCACAAATGCGTTGGGTTGCAAAAGGATCACATTTCACATTTTGTTTTTAAACTCATGCAAATGTTTCACTTACATTGGGAAGCTTAGAGAATTCATAGAAGAGCTTAGAGAAGTCCATACCTCGGTTTCACGGCTAAGAAACCATTTCAGCGAACTTCAGTAGCAATCAGCAACTGTTTCATGATTCATTTTTGCGAAGTTACATTTGAAGTAATAGAATAAATCTCCACCTATGGTCGGCATTTTCGATCAAAGCGCAAATCCTATTATGTTTTATCAGGGGTGGATAATAAACCCCATCCTCATCCAACTGAGAATGGATATACCCACTATAACAAGTATTTTTAAGATATTTTGTAAGTTATATTGAAATTCTTAATGAAATAAGTTGTAGTTCAACATCTATGTAGCTTTATTCTAGGTTATTAATCACTTGAACAGAATGGCGGTCTTTTTAATCTTCACTGTGTCTTGCAGACTTTCAAGGCACGTTTTCCAATATTGCAAAATAGTGGACTTGAAAATAAAAACTATAAAATATTTGTTAGGTTACATTAAAAAATTTATGAAAATAAGTTATAGTTCTACATCTATGTTGCTTCATTTTGGGTTACTAATCACCCCAACAGAATGACACGTTTTTTTTAATCCCTGCTGTGACCATAGAGAAACTAAAAATAAAGAGAGTTGTCAAACCTGCAGTAAAAGTTGGCACCACGTTTAGACAGTGGCGACATATCTCGCAACTGGCCGAACTAAATACAGTTGGTAGAACCGATTGAGATAAGGCGGGTTTTTCGAATGTGTTACTTTTATATGATTGATATGGTATATATTTTATAAGTGATCGATTTGCCATTCTTCTATTCCATATGAATGGTTGTATCATATGAAATACAGGAATGGCAAATCGATCACTAATAAAATATATACAGTAATCGATTCGTAGAATCTGTTAGTTCGTTCGTGGTTAAAATAAAATTTCAAAGTAAATCTTTATTTCATGATATCAAGAACAAAATCAAAGATTTAAAATAAATAATAATACAACAAAATTGAAAACATTCTTCAGTCTTATCATCAAATCAACCAAAATAAAAACAAATTACATTTACAACAAACCTTCAATAATTTTGTTCATTCATTAGCACAAAGGAGAACGAGTAGGTATACTTAACAAATACTCCAGTTTGATGATAATCTTCGTACTTCCTCAAATGGTGATGAAAAATGGAAACTGATGGACGGAAATAAGTATCAGTTTGTGAAAAAATTTCTGCAACTGATGGATGGAAATAAGTATCAGTTTGTGGAAAGCAGCTTATATTTTACCTTGTGAAAGAATATTTCAAGGAATTTCAGCGTCAACTCGAATAACAAAACATTCCATTTTCGACGTTGGGTTCACAATTCAAGTCCATTAGTATAATTTCTATAATTAATTTTTCGATGACAATTAACAGTAGAATTATTCTGAAATTATTACGTTGTTTGTCATTTCCTGACAAATGTCGAAATTGAAAAATTATCATGTCAGTCGTCTGTTGATTGCGGGCAACGCCTCCATGCGCGACTGGCCGTACCAAAAACTTGGTGGTCAAGATCGCCAATGTTTCAAACAGTCTCTTTATTTTTAATTTGTCTATGGCTGTGACTGTTTTTAGAAATGTGGACACTTTCAAGGCATGTTAATCAATATAACAGAGTTGAAAGTAAAAACTATAAAATATTTGTTAGGTTACATTGAAATTATTATTGCTCTACATTTCTGGAGCTTCATTTCAGGTTACTAATCTTTCGAAGAGAATGGCACTTTTTTTAAGCTCCACTGTGCCTTGGAGATCCGTTTTTCGAAATGTGGACATTTTTGTGGGCAGTTGGGCAAATATTGTTTTTTTTACATGTAGATTTAGTAAGAAATATTTGAGAAACATTGATTAAAAGTTATTTTTCGTGAAAGAATATTGGTTCTCGACATGGGTATATGAAGTTTTTCACCTTCCGCAATCTGAAAATGAAAAATGTTTATCCGAATGAAAAAATAGCTCTACGTTGAGGATTTAAACCATTTGAGAACATAGATATAGAAACGTTAACTTTTGGAAAAGGGGAGTATCATTTGAGTAATATATAGATTATCTTTCCGATACACAAATACAGAAAATCGGGACAAATTAATCCATTTGCCCTTCTAATAATAAAAATAAACATCTTTATTACTCACAAAACAGAATATACATATTTGTAATACGAAGTGTATATAAGAGGAAAAAAAATTCAAAAAGTATTAAACGAGAAAAAATAAATAAAGAAATAATCATAATTTTGGAGTAAAAGTTCAGTTTAGGTGGTGACAGCAAATCACCAGTAAATTGTTCTTCCACTTAACCTCAGTTAATTTCTTTGTCCCGATGCAGCAGTTAAGAAGGTTGATTCTTTTCAAGAGTTCATGTACCTACATTTATCTGATACCTATACAATTAATAGAATATCGTTTGAATAAAAATATTTTTTTTTGACGGGGGAATTACATGATTGGGATAATTAACTTTCCTTCATTTATTTTGTACATTGGTTGGTTGGTTGATGAAAACTGACGAGCCGGAGACAGGGTTGGCACTTAGCTTCCCTTGATACTGCGACCAGCTAGGGTCTATTGTATCACTTTGTCGTCAGTGGTTCCTCATTCAAACAGGTTTGTGCCTTTAATTAGGTTTAGTAGCCTGTTAATAAGGTTCTTCGGATTCATGCCTGTTTCCGGGTTGATCTCTTCAAAGGTTCTGTGTCGCCTTCTACTTAGGGCGTCACAGTCGAAGATAATGTGAGAGGCTGTTTCATCCTCTTCATCACATAGCCTACACTCCACGGCTTCCCTGCGTATTCTCATGGTGTTTAGGTGTTTTCTTATGCCGCAGTGTCCAGTCAGCAGACCTTCTATTATACGTGCCTTCATTCTGTTCAGGTTCAGAAGGTCAGCCGTCAGGGTCCGGTTTGGGTGCCCTACCATGACTTTGCTGTGTATTTTCCCGACAGTTTGATCCCAGTATTGTTGGTGTCTTCTTTTTATCCACTCATCGATCAGGGTCCTGCATCGATTTTTGCTGATCCCAGGCACAGGTTCTGGCCCTGTGAATAGCATTTCAGATGCTTGTCTAGCTAGCTAGTCCGCTTTTACGTTGCCTTCAATGCCTCTATGACCTGGCACCCACATCAAGGTGACCTTGTTGTGTTTTGCCAGCTCGATGAGGTTCTGGAGGCAGTACCAGACCAGTTTGGACTTTATCTGTGTAGAGTTGAGGGCTTTGATAGCACTCTGACTGTCAGATAGAATGTAGATTTCTAGATTCTTCTGAATGCATACCATAATAGCATGTGTTTCAGCTTGGAATATCGTGGAGCATTTGCCAAATGGTATTATGTAGTCCCGTATTGGCCTTTCCCCATGTATTCCTGCTCCCGTTCCTTCAACTGTCTTTGAGCCGTCTGTATACCAGACTATGTCCGCAGTTGATTGTGATTCTATACTCGGGGCCCATCCGGATTCGTCAATTCGTGTTTCGAATGGTTTTTCGAATGAGTATAGGGGTTGCATGTAGTCTGAAATCATATCGAGTTCGTCGATATTGATTACATGAGTGATTCTGGTATGTCCAATTGTTCGGGTTCTCCAGTTTTTTGTTTGTTTTAGTCTGTATGCACTCATCCTGGCCTATCCAATAACATGTAAGTCAAGGGGTTCGAGATTTAGGATGATTTCCATTGCAGCTGTTGGAGTGCTATTCATTGCACCCGTGATGCAGAGACAGGCAAGCCTCTGGATTTTCCCAAGGTTAGTTTTTGCCTGTCTTTGATTCGTTTTTGGCCACCATAAGAGTGAGCCATAAATTACTCTGGGTCTTATTACCGCTGTGTAGAGCCAGTACATGGCTTTTGGTTTGAGCCCCAGGTTATTCCAAAAGCTCTCCTACTCATCATGAAGGTTATCTTGCTTTTGTTAGTTACATGTTGAAGATGCGGATTCCAGGTTAGTTTCTTGTCAAGAATCAGCCCTAGATATTTCATCTGCTCTACTACTTGTAATGTTTCGCCAAATAGTCTGGGAGGTATGAGATCTCCCATGTTTCTTCACCGGGAAGGTTGTTTTGTTCGGATTTGCCCTTAGGCTCCCTTTGTTGCACCATTCCTCTACTGTCCTCAGTGCATTTTGCATTAGCTCTGAGGTTGTTCGAGTATTCTTTCCTTTGATGAGAGTAATCTGCATACCCTTGAGAGTAATACCCTTGGTTATTCAGAGAAATTAGCAGTCCATCTACAACCATGTCCCACAGAAGGGGGGAGAGTTCCCCCCCTGTGGGGTACCTCTGGACATTTCAACCTGCTCTGTTTCCTAACATGTTGGCTTGGACCAGTCTATTGTGAAGCATTGAGTGTATCCACCTGCAGGTGATTTCATCAATGCCTCTTCGAGTGGCCGCAGAGACCATACTTTCAAAGGAGGTGTTGTCGAAGGCTCCTCCGATGTCTAGAAAAGTGCATAGTGCAATTTCTTTGTTTACTAGAGACTCTTCAAGCCTTGAAACAAGCTGATGAAGTGCTGCCTCGCATGATATTCCTGTTCTATAAGAGCGGTTTCCTTATGTCTCTATCTATCAGTTTTTCTAAGCCTTTCAGAAGAAATGAAGATATGCTTATTGGTCTATATGCCTTTGCCTGGTCGTATGAGTCCCGTTCAGGTTTTGGAATAAAGACCACGTTTACAGTTTTCCAGGTTTGAGGTAGCCATCCCAATGCTAGGCTTAGCCTGTACATTCTGCATAGTTCTGGTGCTAAATATTCAATTCCGCTCTGAAGTAGTATAGGAAATATTCCATCTGGGCCAGGAGACTTGTAAGGCTTGAAGGAGTTTATTGCCCACACTACTTTTGAGTGAGTTACCGTTCGTTTAGCCACTTCCCAGTCTTCCCTTTTTGCCCTCAAGGGAAGGTTTGATTTTATACATTGCTGAAGAAATGGTAATTTTTTAAAACTGTTTTTCAAATTCCACAGACTTTCAACTTTCATCATCTGAGGAATGGAGTTATATACTATGATAAGAGAATGCCCGTTTAAAAAGTTCCAATCTGAAGTAGGGTGGTGTTAAAGTACCTTTTTATCTAATATTCAGGTTGTGAATATCAGAGCGAAATCTAATTTTCCTATGGAGGTACGAGGGTGTTTTGCTTATAATAAGTTGGTGGTAGAAACAAGTGCAGTGTCCGCCTTTTTTCCACATTCAACCAATTAGCTTCTCGTAATTTATATGTGATTTTTTGACGTTTACGTATACCATATATCAATATTAAAAAAGTTTTGAACTTTCCTAATTTCTCAAATTTGGGCAATATAGAGTATCAGCATAATTGGATATTGATAAAACCAGCGTTTCACATAAAGTAGATTTGACATTCAAAGGAAGATGTCTGCTGCCATGTAGCAACTGGTGAGAAGAATATGCTTTTTGTAGCAACTTGTTCACATGTACGTATCAATTAAAACACCTAGATTTTTGCTAATCCCCCTTTTACAAGAGACACATCGTCAATTGATATATCAATAAGTATTGGGAGTAATGTTTTATCGACTTTTGGGCAAAAGACCATGGGATTAGATTTTGAGGCAATTATTAATAAACAATGGTCAGATGCGAGTTTCTCGAAACCATTGAGCTCCAGATTAATTAGCACACACACTTTTCCAATTTTCTCTAAAGGAAATATGTAGTAAATTTGCATGAAGATGAGCGGAATAATTCTCAAGAGATTGTAACAAACCAGAGGTATATATGGTGAAGAGCAAAGGTCCTAAAATGGAGCCTTGAGGCACACCTGAGATAAGATAAAGACACTTGATTGATTGAGACACTTGTATAGAATTTTTTAACATACATTTTTTTATTTTGAGATTGTGGAAGGTAAAAAGCCCAGAGAACCATCTCGAGAATTTTTGGAAACTTTAGTCATTGCACCATCGGCCGTTTCTTAATTCGAAATTTTGCACAGTTACAGAGTTCATTAGAAAAATCGACATACTTATGTCCGACTGCACCAGAATTCAAACATTTCAATACATACATTTAATGTATGTATTACCACCATTATCAGGTTTCAAATTTGATTAATCTAATATGAACAGAGAAATAAAGAATAGTATTAGTCCACCCAATCAAGTATGTTCAAGTTTTGTCTTCCTCGACTTTTTAAAAAATTATTTCACTTTATCTTTTTTTTTCAATTTTTGATCCGAGCTTTTCACGTCTGCCATTTTTTCTTTGTCACTTCCCTTTAGTATTTCTGACCCCTTGAAAATCCCGCTACTAATAGTTGTTCTATTCATATATCTTTAATTCACAGCATCATGCAGTAGCTTATCAACCTTACCTTGCATTGAGTTACAAACAATATTTTTTCATATTTGTACATTTACCGAGGTCTTCAATGTTAGAAATATGTTTTCTACTATCTGCAACTTTCCCCGACAATAATTGATTTTAGGGCAGGGCACCCTGTACAAAATAGGGCATTTGCTTGTGAAGCCTGTAATCGAAACAGCCTCCAAACATCTGGTGGCATGAAATAATTATTGAAAAATTAGGCATATTATTTCAATTATTATAAATATAATTATAATATGCACTTCACACTGGCAGGGCAAACGAGCGTCCCTGGTAGAGCTCGTTTGTTTCATGTTTCCAATTAGAAATAGATATACTGTAATCTATCCTCTGAGAATAAATACTACAAAAACTGCAAGAATGCTGATGTTTTAAAGGGATCTAACAATAAACAAGCATTATAGTTCATACATGTTTTATTTGTGTTTGTCGTGCCTCTTCAGGACGCTACTGCAAAGTCATTGAAATTGAAGAAAGAAAATGTTTCGATAACTGAAATTTTGCTGGTGTGGTCATTAGTGAACAATTTTATTGATTTGTTGAAAATATGAACAGGATGTTCATAAAATCAGATGTGGAATCATCTGATTTTATGAACATTCTGTTCATATTTTCAACAAATCAATCTATCATACCCCATTCCAGGTTTTAATGTCAGAAAACACTAATTTCAAAGTGTCTCTCCAAAAGAAATGATTCTAACTTTTTCCATCTTTGCAAAGTGAGAATGCTTCTTAAAAATGTGTTTCCCATTTCTTCCGGTCTTCCTGATGATCGTGGAAGCGTGAAATAGTTCGTCGACAAAAATGTATTGAAGACCTAGTGAATGCGATGTCTCTCTTGCGTCAATGTTACGAATGATTTCTGGTGAGTACTCTTTTTTGGAAAACATTCTTCTTTGCCTCATTCATCTTCATGAGTTCTTAATTAAGACTGGAATGGAAAATCAAATAACTAACTGAATAAAAATGCAAATTTTCAATTTCAGATTTTTTCTTTTGAGTTAGGGTCTTTTCAGAATATCTATCAGATGTAGTTCAATGTCCAGCGTGGCTTTAGCCGGGGAAGTAGTTGTTTTCTGTTAGACATTCACAAAAAAAAATAACTTCATTTTTATCGTGGATTTTTCAATTTACAGAAAAATATTTTTATCAATATCCAATTGTGAATGTTTCCCTTTTCAACATGAACAATTTTAATTAATTAATGAATAACAAATAAAAAAAACGATTTATTAGTTCTACTCAATTATCATGTTTTGTGTTTCTGATTGATTTAAATGTTTTGAGGATTTTTGGGAAATACTTTGAAAAAAATTGTTGCATCTGGTTTGGTATAGTTTCAATCGGATTGGGGTGATGAACAAATTCACCCACAAATTGACCCTAGTAGCTGAATTCAGCACGCCTATGATGAGGATATACTATACTGTATGTGGTCTTTGGTTATGGTGATTTTATATTTAGGAAATATTATTAAGGTACATCTTTTGCCAGACTCATTCAACGTTGAATAGAACGTTTGAAAAAAGGCAAAAAATTATGTAATTTGCTAAATAAATGTTATTTTTCTACTTCGTGATTACAGGAAATGAACTGAACACAAAAGTATAGACATGGTATATGATTCCGATTCAATGGAAATTGCAACAATAAATAAATAATTTATATTCTACATTCATAGCTCGTTTCTATAATTATTGTGGAATATCCTGGAGTTTTGAAAAAATCTAATCGCTATGACAAATATCAACGTTTATATTTATCTATCAAGTGACACATCACAACAACTTGCGAATGTTATCTGTGCCAGTAATTTTGTTTGATCAGATGAATAATAAGACTCATGATCGTTTCAAATACACATTGCGTGTCAGTAACTAATATCGTACTTTAATAACCTCTAAACCAAAATATGAAATTTAAAAAGTATTCGTCAAGGTATTTGTGAGGCCAGATACCTTGAAACGTAGTAGAAAATTGAAAAATTAAATGCAGGGACGTCGCAAAGTGAACTGAATGCCAATGCCGCACATACACCAATTCTTTCCCTTGACACGAGTTATGACATATCATTGAGCAACAAATATATAAATAAAAATATTTTCTGAGAAAACAAGTTATTATGTTAGTAGGATATGAAAATAATTGATTCTCACTTGAAATATTATTGAGCTTATATAAATTCCCAGTGTAAAACTTCAATGAAATACAGAATGTGATTGAAAAATCCTTTTGTACCTTAAATGAATCAACTATTTGTACATTTTACATCCAAATTACTTTTTCCATTGAATCCAACACATTCTCCATAAAAATACAATTTTACTGATGATTTCATGATTTCGTTTAACCCGTCGTGGTTTCGCTCATATCTTCTAATTATTCGTCTATCTTCCTTTTCTAAGAGTTTATCCATTTTTTCCTATCTACACCTTGAACGCCAGGAATCAAAATTCGATGTTTTTCCAATAGTTAAAGAAATCGAAACTAGTTGAAATTTCAATTAGCTCTCGATATATATCAAAATTGACTTCTTTTCTCCCCTTTCAAGATATCCAGAAAATCAATTTTACCCATTTTTGCATTCTTGAAGCTCATTTTGAGAACATCCAGATGTTTTCTTTCAGAAATTTGTTTCAGCAATATTTAAAAACAATAACGAAGTTTATAATAACTGAAATGAAAAAAATCACAAATTATCCGTTTTCATCCTGGAGTGTTTGAAATTCGAAAAATCCAGGAGTTAGTTTTTAAGCAGATTTTTTCTAAGGTTTAATGAGATTACTACTTTCAATCCCCTCAACATTAAATATGAAAATTTCCAGGAATCGTTTTAAGATATTTGTTTCATGAACATTCACAATTAAAACCAATTTGATTCTTTATCCGGCCGCAAGATATATCAAACAACAACATTTTCTGACATAGAGGAAATTCTTTGTACTTTGTCATTGTTATTCTTTGTGTTACTGCCAACCAAATATGTATATCTACCTCCCAACAAAGTCATATCTGAGATGTCACGATGATGAACTGCGATATAACTCAATCCCCTGCAATGTCTAAAAGATGTTACTCTTGCCATGCTCAGTGGATGTATCTTCTGCTATGTCCAGTGGTGAGTTATCTTATTTTGTAAATAAATTGATTAGGTATAAGGTGCATATCATTTAAGATTATCCATTATTTGTAACGGGACAAAATAACATTGTGGTGACATCTTGGTAACATAACATGCAATATCAGATGTGACCTCGCAGGTCCATCTCAGAGATGTAATTGTTTGCTGGAAAATATGGAAGATAGGTTTCTTCTTTTTCCAGAAACCAAGATACCCCCCCAATCGAATTGATTAATAGAACAATCCGCTTATTGTTTGCTGGCGATAGTTGAATAATATTTAGATTCAATGAAGACCTTATGTTGTCGACAAAGTGTACAGATTCGCATTTGAAAACGGAAAGAAACACTTCACACAAATGTGTATATTATCATTATTGATCCTCAAAGTATGCAACCATCAAAACTGTACCTCATAACTGTCCAGTGGGACAACTGATTTTGAATCAACCTGCCAAATGCGTTTCAGTAGATCACGCATATATTTATGGTCCACTACAACATAAAATTGACAGTTGCATGTTAAGTGGTGCATGATATCATTAAATACTAAAGGAAATAGAGGTATCCTTATGTGAAATTTGGATCTAGGTCGGTGCCCCCAACAACAAATTTAATCCCCGAATTTAGTTACAGCCAAAATTCGCAGCCTCTATGACTACCATTTACGGCTCAATCAAGGAGTTATGCCCCCTCCATCTGGGGTTGACATAGCAAACACAATCAAATACTTTTCACAAACTCTTCTAAGTACGACTCTGATTTTCCTTTTTCTGATTTTTGGGCTGACGTTTTGTTTTTTCAGCTGTCCTCAAAGATGTACCTAACTCTCCTTTTGATCTCTTGAAGAATCCTGAAATGGACGCTGTGAGAATGGGACTTTTTCCCAGTTTGGATTACAAAGGTCTCTATAACTCTATCATCCCCCTCATTGAGGTCGCACCCCTAATAACATATGGAATATTCCGTAGGTCATGCATTCATAACCACCAAAATAGATTTTCATAGACCAATATGCAATTGAAATTATTTGAATGTGACGAGTTATGTCGAATGATGATCTATTTTGACTGGCTACTAGGTTACCTGCCTGGGATCCTCTCAATGTTTTTTTTTTCAGCTTTTGGTCAGTCAGTTCTTCAATGCCTGGGATGCCTTCTGCCATTTTTAGAACGTGATCTTATTGATAATTTACCTTATTTGACAGCGTCTTCCATATCAGTTCTTCCGAATAATTTGCATCAAGATATTTTGAATACTTTGTGTTTCTACATTCTACCATTCACGATAAGTAAGTTTAGATCTCATATAACTATACTAATATTATAAAGAGGTAAAATTTGTTTCTTTGTTTGTATGTAGGGGGTAATCTCAGGAACCACTGAACCGGTTTTCAAATTTCAAATCTTTCACCATTAAAAAGCTGAGCTATCCCTGAGTAATATAAGCAATAATTCATTCTGATAAAAATAAGTTTTAAATTCGAAATCTAAATATTTGTAAATTAAGTAGGGAGAAAAAGCGCTGCCAAATATTACGCTTACCAAATATTAAAATATAACAGTTGTAAACTAACAAACATGAAATTTAAGTACTGGCAGTCCACATGGTTCAGTCAAAACTGAAGGGTATGCATGAAAGAGGAAATGAAATTAGACATGGTGTAACTTGTCATGTGTCAGGGATGATCCACGTGTTCTGTCATTAGAGCACTTTTATGACTGATTATGGTGGGAGATTTGAAACAAGAAAAAGAATTTACAATCTATTATTATCTAGTTTAAGTAAGTAATTATAAATGACACTGAGGTTTGAGATATCATACCTTTTGCCTTTTTTCATGCTATTAGGTTCATTATTGATAAAAACCATTTCACGAAAATTCCTTTTCAAATAATTATTCTCCATTGTTAAAATTGAAGGGTTATTGAAATTACTAAAGTGATAAAATACCTATCCTTTTGAAGTTTATTTCCAAATTTATTTTTTATTAAAACCATTTCACGAAAATTCCTTTTCAAATATATATATATATATATATATATATATATATATACAGTGCTAGTCAAAAGTCCCCTCCCCCCCTCGTATCTTTTGAACGGGTATACTTATAATAATGAAATTTGGAGGGTGGAAATAAACGGATGTAGGCTTCTCAACTGGTCATAACAGGTGACGCAATAGTCATAAATGACGTCACAAGGCCACTGTGACCAATAATTTTAAATGGGACCCTATGGCAAGTGACAGCTCGTTTGAAAGGTATTGAAAATACCTATCCAGTCATACCAATTTTGTTTGGGTTTCGGCTGATTTTGATTGATAAATTGAAGAGATACGAAAATTATAGTTTCGCATTTAATTAATAAAGATTTTAAAGTACGCCTCTGGTTAATTGTCAAAAAGGTTGACGTTTTTGAATTCTCTACTGGTCAAAAGTGTTTATACCTTGAAAATTTACCTAAGCTATTGTTTAACGAGACGTTTAAGTGTTTACATAGGCAAAATGGTACGTACTGTAGCCGACAAAGTAGCAGCTATCTTAATAATTGGTGAATGTAGAAACAATTTCCATGCAGCGGAACGACTGTTTAATGAGAGGTACCCCAATCGCCCTATATCGAGGGTTTATTTGAGGGAGCTTCTTCGGAAGTTTGAAGCATCAGGTAGTGTTCAAGATGCCAAACGATCTGGTCGACCAACAATTAGTGATGACAAAAAAATTGACATAATTGGAGAAATGGTAGTAAACCCTACTTCTTCCACAGCCCAAGTTGCGTCTATCTGTGAAGTCAGTCAGAGGACAGTACATAGGGTGTTGGCTAAAAACAAATTTCATCCATACAAATTAAAAATGGTGCACCAACTTTCAGATGATGACCCCGACCGAAGACTAGAATTCTGTGAAACTATGTCCAATAAAATGAACCAACAACCAGGCTACATACAGACAATTTGTTTTAGTGACGAAAGTACTTTCTTTCTCAATGGAATGTTAACACTCAAAATGTGAGGTATTGGAGTGACACAAATCCTCACATCTTTCGTGAAAAACATACTCAATTTCCAGAAAAAGTAAATGTTTGGGCAGGTATTTTGGGAAACCACATAGTTGGGCCTCTTTTTCTCAATGCTAAGTTAACCGGTGAATTGTATCTGGAGATGTTACAAAATGATATTGAGGCGTTAATTCTTGAAATTCTAGAAGATAATCCAGATGAATTCGACAACTTGGAAATAACGTTTCAACAAGATGGTGCTCCTGCACACTATTACGGTGCAGTAAGACGTTACCTAGATGAAGAATATCGTGGTAGATGGATTGGACGACGAGGTTCGATCGAATGGCCAGCTCGGTCACCGGACCTTACACCATTAGATTTTTTTCTATGGGGGTACTTGAAATCTAAGGTTTACGCTACAGCACCTGACAGTATTGCCATTCTGAAACAAAGAATTGTTGAAGAATGTAGGGCAATTTCCGCTGACACACTGGGACGAGTACGACAAGAGTTTAGCAATAGGATGCATTACTGCCAGGAAGTAGATGGAGCACATTCTGAACACTTATTATAAGAACTGGTTCTTAAATCTTTATTAATTAAATGCGAAACTATAATTTTCGTATTTCTTCAATTTATCAATCAAAATCAGCCGAAACCCAAACAAAATTGGTATGACTGAATAGGTATTTTCAATACCTTTCAAACGAGCTGTCACTTGCCATAGGGTCCCATTTAAAATTATTGGTCACAGTGGCCTTGTGACGTCATTTATGACTATTGCGTCACCTGTTATGACCAGTTGAGAAGCCTACATCCGTTTATTTCCACCCTCCAAATTTCATTTTTAAAAGTACACCCGTTCAAAAGATACGAGGGGGGGAGGGGACTTTTGACTAGCACTGTATATACATATGTATATATATATATATATATATATATATATATATATATATATATATATATATATATATATGTGAACAGTGGGGAATAACGGGGATCTTCAGTCAGCACAAGTGGTGAACTATGAAAAACTCTTTAATACGTTGGACCGAGCTTTCGTTTCAATTTTGAAACTTCTTCAGGGTCCTAAAATATGTAAATTACATTATTGAGAAAAAAAATACTTAAAATGAAGGAAGTACTTACAGTAATCTGAGTGGTTGATTAATGAACATTAACTTAAAAAAAACGTAAAATATGTAAATATTTGTCGGAATGGTGTTATATCTTTGACGTTTCGAGTGACATTGAAGGATTTGAAGTGACAACCTATGATTAATCGTCAAAAAAATATAAAATATGTAGTGGGTGTGTTAATTTTTTCATTATATTCTTTGAGAATCATCAGTTTTAATCCATTTGTAAAAGATAACTGTAGATTTTGCTAAAATTTTCGATATCTGTTTTTTTGTTCATATTTTGATTGGATTTATTAATTTCAATCATTTCAAGAAATAATCTTTTTGATAATTTTTTTTCTGAATGTAAAACTTGTGCTTCCTCGAATGATATTTTATGGCCTGTTTCAATAGCATGTTGAGCTAATGCACATGATTTCTTGTTGAGTCTTATATCACTTCTGTGAGAGATAATACGATTATTCAAAGTTCTTGAACTTGTACCAATATAGTTTAAATCACAGTTGTTACATGGTATGCTGTAGACAACATTTGATTTCTTCAAATCTGGTGTGGGATCTTTTAACCTCGTATTTAAATATCCAATAGTCTTGATACTTTTTTGTGAAATTTTTATGTTACTTTCATTCTTGAATAATTTAATTATATTTGATGATAGAATTCCTATATTAGGAATTGAAAAATAAATTTTCCTTTCATTATTATTTTCTGAATTTTGATTATTTGTGTCATCATTATTAATTTGTCTATCAGAGTTGGTATTGAAAATAATTCTGTTAAGAAGTTTTTTGGGGTAAGAATTATCTAGTAAAATATTTCTGAGAATTTTAAAATTTTTGTTTTTTAATGAAGGTAGAACCAACATCTCGATTCTTTTTTTCATACAAAGAATCAAATTTATTTTCATTCGTTTTGAGTGGAAGGAATTATAGTTTATGTATCTTTCAGAGTTTGTTGGTTTTATATACCAATCTGTGATCAGTGAATTGTTTTCTCTGCGAATTATTCTAGTATCTAAAAACGGAATACTTTTATTTTTTTCTAATTCAATTGTGAATTGTAAATTTTTATTGTAGTTATTTACTTTTCTTAAAATTTCATCGGATTTATCCATTGGTACTGCACATATAATATCATCTACAATTTTTTTTTAAAATGGAACTTTAAACGTCAATTGTGGTAATATTTCTTCGAAAAGGTCATCCATTACATACGAAGCAATGATTGGTGAGATGATAGCTCCCATAGGTGTTCCAAGAATTTGTTTGTAGAAATTTCCTCCGAACGAAAAGAAACTAGATTTGAATATGAATTGAATGATTTCTAAAAATTTTGTTTGTGAAATATTACATATTCTTCTATTTTACTCCATCTTTCAATTGAATTAGAAAAAAATAAAAGTATTCCGTTTTTAGATACTAGAATAATTCGTAGAGAAAACAATTCACTGATCACAGATTGGTATATAAAACCAACAAACTCTGAAAGATACATAAACTATCATTCCTTCCACTCAAAAAGAATGAAAATAAATTTGATTCTTTGTATGAAAAAAAGAATCGAGATGTTGGTTCATCCTTCATTAAAAAAAAAAAAATTTTAAATTCTCAAAAATATTTTACTAGATAATTCTTACCCCAAAAAACTTCTTAACAGAATTATTTTCAATACCAACTCTGATAGACAAATTAATAATGATGACACAAATAATCAAAATTCAGAAAATAATAATGAAAAGATAATTTATTTTTCAATTCCTAATATAGGAATTCTATCATCAAATATAATTAAATTATTCAAGAATGAAAGTAACATGAAAATTTCACAAAAAAATATCAAGACTATTGGGAATTTAAATACGAGGTTAAAAGATCCCACACCAGATTTGAAGAAATCAAATGTTGTCTACAGCATACCATGTAACAACTGTGATTTAAACTATATTGGTACAAGTTCAAGAACTTTGAATAATCGTATTATCTCTCACAGAAGTGATATAAGACTCAACAAGAAATCATGTGCATTAGCTCAACATGCTATTGGAACAGGCCATAAAATATCATTCGAGAAAGCACAAGTTTTACATTCAGAAAAAAATTTCTCAAAAAGATTATTTCTTGAAATGATTGATATTAATAAATCCAATCAAAATATGAACAAAAAAACAGATATCGAAAATCTTAGCAAAATCTACAGTTATCTTTCACAAATGGATTAATACTGATGATTCTCAAAGTATATAATAAAAAAATTAACACACCCACTACATATTTTATATTTTTTTGCGATTAATCATAGGTTGTCACTTCAAATCCTTCAATGTCACTCGAAACGTCAAAGATATAACACCATTCCGACAAATATTTACATATTTTACGTTTTTTTTTAAAGTTAATGTTCATTAATCAACCACTCAGATTACTGTAAGTACTTCCTTCATTTTAAGTATTTTTTTTCTCAATAATGTAATTTACATATTTTAGGACCCTGAAGAAGTTTCAAAATTGAAACGAAAGCTCGGTCCAACGTATTAAAGAGTTTTTCATAGTTCAACACTTGTGCTGACTGAAGATCCCCGTTATTCCCCACTGTTCATACCAATTTTCAGTCGTTATTTCTAAATTATATATATATATATATATATATATATATATATATATATATATACATATATATATATATATATACATATATATATACAGGGTGAGTCAGAATAAGAACGACAAACTCCGACTACAGATTCCTCACCTCATTTCGAGGTGAAAAGTTGCTATCAAGGTATGTCCTAAAATGCATCCCCTCTGATATACAGGGTGTCGAAAGAACAAAAAAAAAAGATTTAATTTGTTTTCTCCAAAATTCTTGAAGGATTTTTTTTTAAACTTGGTACACTAATCAGAGTTTATCGACGGGCTAATTTGAAGTTATAATTTTTTATTTTCGTAAACCAGTGGCGTAGTTACGATGGTATGTGGTCATATGTTCCTTCATATTTTCGTGGGACAAGAGAATGGACAAATGAGCGTTTGACATCAATTCGGCTCATCGATACTCAACCTAAAAGTCATAACATTCCATGTGCCTAAAAGTGGAGGTTTCTGAGATAATTGAGAAAAACTGAAGATTTGTCCTTAGAAGAGACATAATTTCCTATGTGCAATAATCACATAATGCTAATTTCTTACCACATATCGGAATATGTGTCAACCTCCTGAACATTTTTCAATGTTGGGAGAATCGGAAACATAGTACGCGTGAGTCAGAATGAGACCGATAACTCCATTTTTTCATCCATCATATTATTTGATCGAATCGATGTCGCGGATTCACTGATATATTACCATACTTTCTTGCATATGATTGTTTTGACAGATCAACTGCCAACCTCAAACTCATAATACTCCACTTAGATAAGAGTTAAGATCTGAAATAATGTTTGCGAAAAACTGAAGATAAGTACTCTTAATTTGTTGAAGTTTATATTGGAGTATCATTATCAAAGCCATTTGAGGTTGGGTTTGTTTGTCTGCCAATCAAAGAGTTAAAGTTAAAACTAATAATTGTAAAGTGCACACCATCCATAGGCCTTTTCACGAATTAAAATTTCGGGCACTTTTAGTAAACACGGGTTATTACCCTTATTATTAGTGCAATTGAAAATTAATTGATTGTGCTTGATTAGTACATACAACAGTTGAAGCACATAATTGTATTCAACTACGACGATGGTTGAAATGCCATGGCCGCCCCCAAGATGGAAAAATCAGAAAGTGTAGAATGGTTAGGATAACAATGACATTCATGTTAGATTTGAATTATTTAATATATCAATAATTAGAGAAATAACGATAAATAATCAGAAAATACAAATTATTAATAGTAAAGCTAAACAGGTCTATGCTATTTTTCCCTATAAAAAACATTCATCATTTGAGGTTATAGCACAAACTATTACATTAACAATTATCAAAATTACCTGATGACATGATCAATCAGTTGGAATCGACCATCACCTCGTCCACATCTTTCAACCCACAAATCACATTTAGCACACGTAAGACAAATTTTTCGATGTTTTTGTTTCGTTAATTCAGTTAGTTTTCAACGATGTTCGAGACAAGGCTTTGGAAAACTAATAAAATAATATAAGTTCTCCGAAAATGTTTTACTACGTGTATCGCTGCACATATCCCAAACAACAGCGTTTGCTCCTTTTGACTGATAACATATATATTTTTGTAATTTGTTGAATTATTATTTTATTCTTATATAAAACCATTGAAACTCAAGAACTGATCGTAGATTAATAATTGAAAACGTTTTTCTTTTTTAATGCATTGAAACCTTCATATTCACGGGTTATACACGTATAAAGTGTCCGAAAAACATAACGGAAGTTGAGGCATGCGCACAAAAAAAAAACTAGAATGAAAATGCCTATTTTGAAGCTGGTAATGTTGGAGTTATTAAACACTTTGAGAAACTACACGTACCACTGCACCGCACGAAATTAGACGTACCTATGAAATACCGAGTTGCACCTAAGCTTGTCAGTATCACCTGAAGACGATTGCAGATCGAAACGCCGTGAAAAACTTTCAAATTCTTTAAGACAATGGATATTCGATACATCAAGTTACCATACGTCTACAGCCTTCAAACAATTGTATAGTTATCGTGACCAAAGTCTTTTTAAATTATATATTCCACTATATTTATTTTTATTCCAACAATGAATAGTATTGATTGATTGTATTGTTTTTAGCTAGGCATTCTGATAGGGATCAGGAAATTTGTCAGTCTGTTTCTGCAGTTATAATGGTGGTATTCCAATATTCAACAAATCCCGCACACCACTGCCAACTGTTGGAATGCCTTATGACACTCAAACAAAACATTCTGAAAGATGTCCTTAGCGTTATAGCATATGGAACTTCAACAGCTCGCTCTTCTGCTGCGAAATTATTGTTCTATTATTGGCCCACCTTTAATGCCAATTTATTCGATCGGAAAAACCTAATTTGTAAATTTGCAGGTGAGGTCAACATATCAGATTTATTCAGAAATTCCCAAAAACAGACTCGTTGATTTATTCATCCATTCTCTCACCGATGAATATTTTCTGTTGCAGATCCCACTCCTTTTGTGTGCCAAAGAGAAATGTGTCCTAATACGGGTAATGCAGAAGCTGCCAAAGTTTGTTATGATCACTGTATATCCATAACCTATGCAAGCGATACTCCACCTCCCCTTTACCTTTGTATTGAATGTGCGAATGAGATCCATCGAGAACATCCAAACCAAATGTTTTTTGATATTTTGCATCCGATGCAGCAAGTGTCCATGGTGTGTGAAAATAAGGTAAATGTAACCAATCCAGTTCATGAATCCATTGATCATGCAATGTTTTTTCAGAACTGCCGATCAACGGATAAAGCGGCAATATCTATATGTTTTTCTACTGAATGTGCCAGTTACAATGGTAATCATCCTATAAGGTATTGCGAACAGTGCCATAATAACAGGCACAATAATAGAAGAGGTGGTGATCATATTGTGCATAGATGTTTGCCGCCCACTTGGAGCATGGATCCCGAAATGCAGACATATATGGTTGAAGCAATCGTAAGGTTAGGTCAAAGCCATACTAATTTAATATGGTCCTGCCTACTGGTGAATATATTGACGGGATATCAGGGCCCATCAAATCACCATATGCACTGACAGTAAGATAGCCATTCTAGCATAATGTTTCAAATTGTTCCTATTGACAATATGTTATGACGATCCCCATATATTGTCTGTCAAGACCCCGGTCAATCGAAAGTACTCGAAAATGAGAAGTCTTATCGAAGGTTTCTTCAAAGACTACAAAGAGCAAGTAGACAGAGAGTAGAAGACAAGAGAAATCACCTATCGCATTCATGAATAAAATAGTAAAATCGAACTAAAATCCTTGAAAACTCTCGGATTTCGATTTCTTTTGTGATATTCAAAATCTAGTGGGATACTGGAATCGCCAATCGTTAGCATAATATGTCTTTTTTTATAGATGAGAAATATTTCAGATTATATATATAAAGGCTCCAAATTAACTTGAATAGTGCTACAATTACTCTTATAGAATTGCATGATTCATCTCTGGCTTCAAATGCATTTGAAGGGTTTTACATTTTTGCTATCGGTAAACTCCATTTGTGCATGTTTTATGATTTGCTTATATTATTAAATCTGAAAACTATGTACCACTGATTCCAAGGATTAAAACTTCATATAGCAAGAGTAATAGTGTGAATAACATCATCCATATTCAATATAGTTCTTAGATTCTTCAATTGATAGGCTATGAGGTTTCCATGTTAAACATTGATTCAAATATATAACCAAGAATTTGAGGACATTTATTTGTCTTGATATCATGAAAGACAAGCTGTTTACATTCTGTCTGTAATGAAACCCCGTGAATTATGTATTTTTATGTTCATTAAAAGGTGATTCGAGGCAAACCAATCTTCCATTTTTATTAGCGTTATGTTAAATTTTCCTTACATAAAATCACTACAGACGTATCATCAGCATATATGGTGGATGACGCTGAAGTCGAGTTTATCAATGTCATTCATATCAATGAGAAACAGAACGGGGCTCAGGATTGAATCCTGAGGTAACCCAATGTTGTTATATGTTTGTTCCAATGAGGTGTTATTCAGATAAATATATTGCTTTCAGTTTTTGATGAAAATTGAAAGCGATTTCAGGGGTGTACCTCGTATTCCGTTTCTTGATGGCTTCTCCTCTAATATGTCATGAGGAGAAGCTATCCTGCTGAGGTCACATAAAACGCCAACAGGACATTCACCGCCGTCAACTCACTCCACAATTTTATTGTAATAAGAGTGAATAATTGTTGTTGTAATATGTATAGCTGAAATTGACGTAAAGCTATCTAATTTTGTTTTGTCAATCTATGCTATTTTTCAGCCTTTTTCGAGAGGCAAAAATTGCCCAGATAGAATCCAAAGAAGAGAAAAAAGAAGGGGAAAGTAAGGAGGGCAAAGACAATCGCGAAGGGAAAGAAGGAAAAAGTCCTGTGCCTGCACTGGACAATATAACAGTTGAAGAACGACAACTTCTGGGGAGATACGGGGTATGGCTACTAGTGGGGAGATGCACTCCCGCGGAAAATACTCCATTGGAAGTTTTAGGGCGCCTGCTTGCTATGATTTTTCATTGGTTTCATATGACAGCATATTCATATGATGGTAATGAAAACAATTATTTAGTTTTCTCGAACTGACAGTTTTTTTTTTAATTTCTTCAGGTCAAGAAGAAAGTACTTTGGAGAAACTCAAGACTGAAATTGTGTGTGACTGGCTACGGGACATCGGTCAATCTCATTATAATTTGTTCATTTCATGTCTACTACCTCATCCACCTGACTACGCAAGAATAGGTGGCCACTGGTATATTAATCATAAATATGTTCTACTTATCATATTTCAAACTAGAATTTCAGGGATACATTATCATCAAGAACAACCCATCTTAAAGATGGCTTGAATCGCCTTTTCTGTCTGGTACCATATGAAGTGATAACACAAGAAATATGGGATTATGTTATGCCACATTGGATGGAGGCCATAGTGAATGATGTTCCGGAAAAAGAATTATTCGAGCTGCGTATCATTCTCAGTAAAATATTAGATTCAGAGATGAGTCCATTAGGTTTCAATGCAAAAAAGATGTACCAATTTGTCGCGTTTCGCTTCCAGAAGACCAGCGCTAAAGTACAACAGCAGGCGTTACACTGGTTACAGGTGAGTTCCTCCGATGATTCATTCCATCACACTGGTCTTTCAAATTATTTGTAGACCCTGACACTTTTGGAGATACTCATTCCTCTTCCCCTACTATTTTCAATCTTTGGTGAAGGTGTATCTTATATGAAGGACGGTGTTGTCGAGAGCGATGGAGAATCAGTAAAGCACAATTTGGAAATACCCCCTACATCGGACCAACAACAAAAACGAGGTTCAATATGTGAGTTATAGTTCACCAGGCATTTCTTCTTTCACATGTATAACTGCTAAACTGCTTAGCCACAGTGTGAGTCTTTTAAATGAAGATAAAGATTCACCTAGAGCATCATTTTCAGATGAGGAAGGCCGTTTATCCCAACAAGCAGAATTCGAGTCTGACGCAGAACATAACTTATTTTGTTGTTTACTTATGTTGGATATTTTATTGAAACAAATGGAGTTACAAGACACCGACAAACACACAGGATTAAAGTCAACGGTTTGTAAAGATGTCTGTTGGTTACTGAAGTGTATGATTACAGCCGCTTGGATTGGCAGTCACTCATGTACTTCAAAGTCTGAGTGCACTTACTGTGAGTCTAGCATAATGTGGCATCAACTTTCTTTGGAGTTACTGAAATATCTGGCACCAATTTTTCCAGCTCATCCACCTGATGTGAGTAGAGATTTATTCATGATAAAGATGATAATGGTTTCAGGATACTCTTTTTATTTTTTAAATTTAGGTGAAAGTTAAATAATGAATATTCGGACTATTAATTGGACCGAACGTCCAAAAAGTGAGCAATTCCAGTTTTGACTATTATAATTTAGCACTTTTGTGTGGGAACATATGTTTTATATATTCTTTCAAGCCATGAGCATTTGATATTGTAAACAAGTTGAAAGACAGATTGAATAAATGTATGATCCCAAATACGAATCATTTGGATCTCTCTCTCTCTCTTTCAATAATGTAAGGCACTGTAGTGTTTCAGACACCTATTTCTCAAGAATGTGTGATTCGGCCATGGCTCAACATGCACGGTCTTTAAAAATTACTTTTTCCATCTTTCTTCTTAAACTTTGTAAAACTATTTCCTTGACTAGATTCTCATAGAGAAAAATAAACTCTCCATTTTTAAATATCCTATTTACTGTCAATTCAAATGAAACTTTTCAAAAACATTCACACTTATATTGAAAAATAAAACAAGCACCAAAACAAACCCATCCTGAATGAAAAATAACAAAGCAAATGAAAATAAAATCATAACCAGTTACAATGAAAGACATCATATCAAATTCAATACCAAATAAGCCAATGAAATTTCACGCTCTCATGCAGCTGAAGTCTACTTTTCACTGAAAAATGTATCTATAAAGCTACTTACCAAAATAAAGTTCGATTCTATTATACATTGAAATCACTCCACCCTAGGAACCTGATCTCACACGACTCATAAAAAGAGTACACGAATTTTTAACCTACAGTTCCAGAAATGCCCAAAACGCTCTTATATTGAATTAACCGTCGGTCTTACGCAACTTGGCCAAATCGGCCTCGACCTCTTTGGGAAGGTCGCGTGAACGCGATCCTTACTCCATAACACGATTACTTCCCCCCATGAGACACGACCACATCGGTCCAACACGACATCAGTATACCTACCTCCAACCCCTTGTCGTGGGTCCCGTTATTAGCTATACAAAGATGATATAGTAAAGCCTTAGAAGCCCTATACTGGGTGATATAATTTCTCATCGAAAAAATAAGTAGAAAAGCGGCTAACGAAATTCTCCCCTGTATATTGTTTAATTTAGACCGCGATCGTCTAATTTATTTATTTATATATATATATATATATATATATTTGGTTGGAGGTTCTTAGGTTTGGGATTCTTGTGTAAAAATAAAACTATCTTATATCATGCTAGACGTTTCGCCCCTGGCCGGAGGCATCTTCAGTAAGTTTTTTTTTTTTATAATTAATTTTAATTAATTTTTAATTTTTTGTTCTGGTAATTAACAATGACATCTTGGCGATCATCATTGTGAAAATGACCCATTTTGTATTATTTATATTTGCTATTCCTTGTGGTGTGGTGTGGTAAGTTCTAAAGGTTTTATTCTAACGCAATGTCGAGAGCGACGTGGCATTGGCAGTGTATTCGACAGCTAGAGATCAATGATATAAGATAGTTTTATTTTTACACAAGAATCCCAAACCTAAGAACCTCCAACCAAAAATAAATATACCAGGATTCAAGAAAACCCACACTTCAAAATATATATATATATATATATATATATATATATATATATATATATTGTTATGTTATGAAATATTATAAAACAATTAAACTTATAATAATAATTATTATTATTATTAGGTGTTTCAGTTATCGTGGTTAATGCTATGTTTGTTTTGCAATTTTTCTTCACCTTTTACTATTCTGGAATCTTATATTATGCTCTAGTCGATGCATATGTATCAAGGAGGTCAGTCCTGAAGTATTTCTGTAGTCAAAAGTATTGTGACCAACAATACATCCGAGGAAAATGTACAATTAAATGATTTGAAAAGTGAAATTTATGAAAAACATTGTATTACAAGTAGATCAATTGATATAAATTTGTAACATCCTGTATGATAAATCTTATCAACAGGAAACCCACCAATGAGATGTCGAGAGTATAGTGTGGAAAAAGTGATGAAATATGAAAATATAAAAGCAGAAAATTGTCAAAAAGAAATTTTATACGCATTTGTACATAGTATATGAGGTTTAGGATTAGATTTCATTAATAAAATCATTCAAATTGATTAGAATGACAAATAATGATGTAGAAAGTAGCAAGAAATTCTAAAATCAGTGAAGAAGATAAAATGTGTGTGTTACCATGGGAAGAGATAACAAGTTTGGGAGGAGATAAAAATTTGAAAAAAAAAGAAACCACGTAGGAAGTTTTGGAAGAAAAGTTATGGTGAATTGTTAAAAGAAAAACAAGCAAAACCCTCCAAAAACATTCCCCAATTCCAACATCAAGTGGAGATTCAACACAAAAGAAAATTCCTCTCACCTTAGTAACAGAACAAGAAATCCTGTCAATGCCAATTCTCAGGAACTAAAGTTGATTTGATGCAAGGGAGCTGTATTTTCCAGTAGCACGAATACTTCAAAGAGGCTGCAGAACACCAAACAAGAAGAATAACAAGGTATTTAATACACAGAACTGACTAAAGTGCAACGATCAAGTCCAGAAACTCGTATTGTTTATTTGTTCACTTGTGTCCCTTTCGTTTGAACACTTCATGATTTTCGATGCTAACGGACTTTTTATAACTTTCAAATATTCATTCAACATGCATTGATCAAACGTAAAAAAATTTCACCATTTCACATAACTGTTTTTAGTTCCATAAGTTAGTTTACGCAGAGTAGGTCAGTTTTAAGGATTTACTTCAATAAAAACAGATATTTGACAATCTTCTGCATTCTTTGTTTATCTGAGAACATTTAACTACATTTCTCCCCACTAAACAGCTTATTTAACATCAAGCATGTCGCCAAGTTGGCACCACTGACCACAGAACCGACTTCTGAGATGACGCATTGTTCATAGGCGTACCGACTGAGCTGGGATAAGGTAAAAAAGAGGTTTGAAAAAGGGTAAGACAACATAGCCGATGTTTTTATTTTGTTATGATAGGGATTCATTCGTAAAATCTTGGAAACAAATCTAAAATAAAGAAAAATATATAAACTCAAAATCCATCTCATCATAACAATATATATAATTCACTATTTGCCAGATAGATTTACAATATTAATTATTACCAATGATAGACTCTGCCTGTTACTATTTGATACTTTCAACAAAATTTCAAAGGGTTATTTATTATTATTAAAAAAAAGGTTTATCTTTGGTTGACTACTTATCAAACTGAATCTTAAATTTTTTCCAAAGTGACTGTAACTCGTTATTTTCCTATTTATTTTAATAATTGTACTATACAATTATTTTCGTGGTAGACCTTGACATTGGTTGGTTGGTTGAAAGCTGACGAGCCAGAGACAGGGTTGGCACTTAGCTTCCCTTGACACTGCGACCAGCTGGGGTCTATTGTATCACTCTGTCGTCAGTGGTTCCTCATTCAAACAGGTTTGTGCCTTTAATTAGGTTCAGAAGCCTGTTGATAAGGTTCTTCGGATTCATGCCTGTTTCTGGGCTGATCTCTCCAAAGGTTCTGTGTCGCCTACTACTTAGGGCGTCACAGTCGAAGATAATATGAGAGGCTGTTTCCTCCTCTTCATCACATAACCTACACTCCACGGTTTCCCTGCGTACTCCCATGGTGTTTAGGTGTTTTCTTAGGCCGCAGTGTCCAGTCAACAGACCTATTATTATACGAGCCTTCGTTCTGTTCAGGTTCAGAAGGTCAGCCGTCAGGGACCTTGACATGATTTTGCAAATTATCGTTTCTTAGCCGCGAGAGGCTTTCATTACATTGTATCAAAATAATGAAGTTATTGGAGATGGCTTGATACGTTTCATGTTCCTTTTACTCAAAACGTTTTGCCTAAACTGCAATTGATGCTTGATTTGGAATGACTCAATAACTAGACTACTTGATTGCCGAACTTGAATTTTATCTCTACATAGTGTATGTAAGAATGGACTTCGTTTTTGATGTCGCGACTATATTGTCTGAATGTCGCACTTGAATTGAATTTTTGAGTTCCGTTCTCGCGTTTTTAAAGTATTCGTGATGTTGCACATGCAGGGGAAAGTTAATTATGTCTCTTTTGTTTTTTATAACGTCCGCTGTCTAGGTGCCAGATATCACTATTTAGTATTTCTTCAGTATTTTCTATTGAATGGGTAATTAATGTCACTATATTTCATGTGCCTTATGAGTTTTGACAAAGGGGTGTTCTATTTATAGTGTAGACGGAAGGGTGATCTGTAATTTATTAATTTCACATGTTCATAATCGTTTGGCGTGTCTAGCCATTTAGACATATCTGTTTCGTATTAAATGATTTGATTTCGTCGCGAGAGACTTTCCTTTGTTCTTGAATTACTTTGAAATGTCCATCCTTCTTTTCTGTGTACAGGCAAATACTCAGTATTTTCTATTCAATGGGTAATTAATGTCACTATATTTCATGTGCCTTATGAGTTTTGACAAAGGGGTGTTCTATTTATAGTGTAGACGGAAGGGTGATCTGTAATTTATTAATTTCACATGTTCATAATCGTTTGGCGTGTCTAGCCATTTAGAATCTCTGTTTCGTATTAATTGATTTGATTTCGTCGCGAGAGACTTTCCTTTGTTCTTGAATTACTTTGAAATGTCTATCCTTCTTTTCTGTGTACAGGCAAATACTTTACAACATGTTAGAGAACTGACTAGTTCGTCTCATATTCATGATCAATATATATATATATATATATATATATATATATATATATATATATATATATATATATATATATATATATATATATATATATATATATATATATATATATATATTGTGTGGGAAGTATTTGCTGACTAGTTAGGTACAAAACTAGGGATATTGGGGTAAGCAGCAATGAAAAAGTAAACTCTTTAAGGTTCATCCAAGCTTTCGGAAATGTTTATTTCCATCATCAGGGAGAAACTTTGTTGAGGTTGGTTTCAATGATGTTAAACATATTCATCTAACATAGTGATACAAAAGGAAAAAAACGTAGATCGAGGAATAAAACGAAGTTCAAAGTTACTACAACCACATTAGCGTTGTTTAAAATTATATAAATATAAATGTGTACTCTATGTGGTGTGACATAAAGTTCCCGACTACTAATCCACGAGATAGTCTATCAGTCATTCTCTTTACCGACCCCAAATATTTCTATTCAAACCTCCGGCCTACTCTCAATAAGTATCAATACAAATTTCTAATAATTTAAGCCATGGAAAAGGATACTTTCGAGTGTTTAGTCCGTCACAATAAGTTCAAAATGTTATAACAATCAATTATGTCTATGAGCTATTATTTTTGTATCCATCTGCATCCACTGGAAACATGTTTTCAACTGGATATGACTGATAAACATTTAAAATATAAATTGAAATTATTACTCATGAATAAATTTATCAATTCAAATTGAATAGAAAATACAATGATCACAAGGAATCATAATCAGTAAACCTTTTACATGTTTCATTTGTACTACAATACTCAATGAGAGATCAGTATTGATTGAATATTTCAGCCCCCATTGGAGGAGAACTATGAAGAAGCTCACAGTAGAAAGAGCCCTCCAGAGAATGATAAGAAAGAAGGAAAAACTGACGCTGTGATAAATATGCCAGTTCCAGAAGTACACTCAGTAGGAGGAGTTCTAGTACACATGCCACACGTGTGTTCTGTACGAGGAGTATAAAACTCAAACCAAACAAACTGGTTTGAGTTAGACAGAATTTTCATTGTTATCACAATTTTTAAAAACTCTTCAAGAAGTCAAAACGATCTAGGAAATCTCAATTCTCAGTAAGAAATTTCCATCCCGCTCAAATTCTCAGTAGTAGTAAATGTATTGGTCCATCTGAATAACATCAATATGGAATATTTTTTTATTTCCTCAAAATTCATATTCAATTAGTTCAAAATTTGAAAATTCTGCTAACTGAAACTAAATAAACTGTAAATTGATTCAATATTTATTTAAGATAATGACTGCAACTGTGGAAACTGTTTCGGAACAACTGGATTTGCCAATAATCTCAGCGGAAAGAGTTGTTTCTGCCTACGCCAGAGCAATAACATTATCAGAATCAGACGTCGGTAAGTAGGTAACTTGTAAGCTAAAATATTCATGAGATAAAATGCAATAGTTAGAGAGTAACTGTTTTGTTCGATTGTGGTTTGCCTTTATACAGTAAAGTATATTTTAGCTACGGCTACAGCCCAGGTAGTTAAAGCTCAGGTTATAGGCGAGAATGACGAACCAGTAGAAACTGACTCTGGGGAGGATATTGATAATTTCTGGCAGACCTCTGTGGGAAAATTCAAATTCACCGTAGATGATTTACCTCAACCATTACAGTACATTCATCAGTTACTACAAGAATTATCCAAAGTAGATAAACCAGATATTTTGTATTATATGCTACAATGTCTGAATATATTGATTTTACACGGTGATGCTTGTACGAAAGCTTCTAGAGAACACAGGGGATTTTTTATATGGTGCCAGGAGAATTTACTTGTTAAAAAGTGAGTGATTGTAGTCTTAAACGGATTTCCACTAAACGAACAGATGAGTCTATGTTTTGTTTTTCGAAACTGGGAAAAATGAAACATCAGTTTAAACATGATCACATCAGAAACTTATTCAGTTCCAGTTTCGCTTGAAGTTATTTCCACCAAAATGATAGCGTTTTATAATATTTGAACAATGGAATTAAAACAATATTTAGTGTTCCGTTTCTTACTTGCCGGTGGTTCACACTATGATGTGAACCATGATTGTTGGACACATGATCGTGAACGGAGCGGTTGTGTGGCAGAGCAGCACCAGGCCGGCCAATATAAGAAAAACTTTAGGGAATGTGCATAGATTTTCATGTCTCCGCTTGGGGCTGGCCAAGATCGGAGGGATATGCAGAACCCAAGGGACCTACTCCTCACCCAAGGCTATAAACCTGGATGATCTGCCTTCATAATTGCCAAAAATTCAGCTCTAACACAAATGTTTGCACTGAACTGGGCTACAAAAGCAGAGCGTAAAAACTATCCAAGCGCTGAATAAAAACACCATAATATGATATACAGATGGGTCTAGGAACTGGAAGGGGAGATTTTGGACAAGTGACTTTTTCCAGACTACACCTTCATGTGTAACACTAGCCTTGTAAACCTTACCTCTGCTAACGAAAGTGGCGATAAATCACCAATTAATTATCAAGTGTTCCTAGGTATGAAGAGACAGAGAGACTAGCAAAGATAGGATCGGGAATGATTCAAAGCGGACCAGAACCATTCTTGATAATACTTAATATCATGGCTCTCTCTCTCATATGGAGGGACTGCTACATTAGCAGTTCATTCGAACATGGCAAGAGGAGCCAATCAAAGCTCCATATTGAGAAGCATTCGAAGAAACTAACGAAATATATCGGATATCAGAATTGGGCTCCTAATGGGAAACAATCAGCTGAATAGGCATATGGAATTCATAGGATTCATAGATGGTCCCATGTGTAGATGGTGCCTAGAAGAATCTCAGAACAATGTAGAGAAGCCTACGTGCACCGGGTTCTCTTGAACCAGCCCACCTTGTGCTAAGAAGAAGAAGAAGAGGCAAGCCAAAGATCTCCGCGGCACTTCAACCGAAAAATATCCAAGGCAATTGTTAACCTCAGCAACCCTTATGTTAAGAAGGTAATTTCTAATGGGGCATTATAGGCCCAGAAAACATATCAAGAAGCTAGGCTTAGAGAATAACAGCAACCACAGGTTCTGCAGAAGAAACCGGAAATGCCACCTCACATACTGATGGAGTACCATGATAATCCATAAAAGATAGATAAATCTGGGATCACACCAGCCAATAGTAGAGGGAATGCCACATAAATCCCCTCAAAATACTCAGACTCCCCAGGGATCTAGGGCTTGAGGAGCTGCTTTAAACAAGGAATCCCTGGAAAAGCAGAATGAAGTGGGACACGTTAGCTCTAGATATGTTATTTCCCACTACTACCAATACTGCGTTCTGAGGAAAAATTACCATCACCAATACTGGGTGAGATATTATTCACATTTCCGGAATAATCTACGTTTGATTAATGTACAGAAGTATATCATTTACATTGAACTTGAAAAAACAATAGTAATAGTCGCCGACGATTCGACTTCCTGAAAAGTTTCATTACCTATCTGATTTGTTCGTTTGGTGGAAGTTTGACTTATGGTTAGGAATAATTTTCATAGCATCTTGTTTCCGATTTTTTCAGCCTCTGGGATCTGTGCAACTCCGAGCATTCCCATATTTGCCAATCTGTTGTCCCTTTACTTCTACATTGCATCACATTGCCAGCTGGATCTGATGTTTTCTGGAGAGTTATACAGGAAGCATTCCATAGTTCTGATTGGTGTGTGAGATTTACAGCCGTGGAAAGAGTGACAGTCATCACAAGGTTCATGGATTCGAGTCCGCTGCGAAATTTACAACCATTACAGGCAGCATTAGCCAACGCTTTTTGTTATTTAATTTCTAGCATGGATGACAATAACGTTTATGTTGCCCAAAGAGCCACTTTATATTTAGGAACTATACATGATTCAGCAATAAGGGTAAGAACATATCAAGAGCATTGATTGAATGTTGATCTTTCAATTGATTCTTTTTTTTTCAGTCTTTGATAATGTGTCTTGAAACACAATTCGATTCCGTCATAGTAGATCGTCCAATGGTATTGCAGTCCTTATACCAACTCCATAATTCTCTTAGTGAAAGAAAAATTTTAACCTGGGAGTTTTTTCTCAGTCGTTTCGATACGTTGTTCATCGAGGCACAGATATCACTTGAGAAGACAGGAGAAATAACCTATCTGAGAGGTAATAATTTTATTACGAAACTCATAAAATTGCACTACTTGAGCTTTGACGATATAACTTGAATTTAAATTTTAATGAAACAAAAATAAGCATCTTTGCAGTGTACATATCTACCAGTACAAACAAATCTGATTTCATCGCAGCACTGTCAGACACATCAAGTTATCATAACTAACAAATATGAGTATACTTTTGTCGTTGGGTAGGGACGATTATTCGAGTACACTCTATGAGAAAGGGTTTGTATCGAGGATAAACAACAATACCAGGTTGACAATCCTGTTGGGACCATACAATGTGTCAAATTTAAACGTTGCCAGAGGGAATTTGTCGGAAATGAAAAAAGATATCAAGAAATATAAAAAAAACGAATGATTTCTAGAATATAATATGGTTTTATATCCACAGTACAAGCTGTATGGAAAAAGTCAAACAAAGGATTTAATAAAAAATGCATGAATACCAACGACAAACGAATGGCAAACGCCTCATATGAATAACTATAAATAACAGATAATTAAAAGCAATTAAATAATTAAGAAAAAAAATGTTTTCCCTCAGAAGTTATGCTCAAAAAACTCGTCTAAGGAGTAAAAGCTATTTTGCACTAGAGACTCTTTTAGTTTCCGTTTGAAAATGAATATCGAACTACTATTTTTTATGTTTTCTGGAATGGAATTGAATAGTTTTGGTGCCCTGAAGTTTGGGGCAATGTATCTTTTTTTGTACATATATATATATATATATATATATATATATATATATATATATATATATATATATATATATATATATATATATATATATATATATATATATATATATATATATATATATATATATATATATATATATATATATATATATATATAAAAATATAAAAGAGAGGGTAAGGTTAATATTTTGAGGTCTTTGAATGAGTTTCTGCAGGAGGTTCGGGAGCTCAAACTCAACATTGAACGAATAATACGTTTTTGTGCTATAAAAACACTAGACGATGAAGTTTCTACTTTCTACTTGTGCATAATAGAGCTGCAACAACTGATCAGGAATCAAAATTTCTGTTTTAAGCCTAAATTGATAGGCAACCGTGTAAAGTTTGGAAACAAGATCCTCGCAATATGACTTCCAATTGAGATGGGTAGAGCTCGTCCAATATTGAAACGATCACTTTGGCCTTCCCCTACCTAACAACCAATTCTTCTCGAAGATGCCCGAACTATGGCTATTAATAAAAAATCCATAGGCGTACTAAATTATTTAGTATAGGCGATACACGAGACGTAGAGAACTTACACTCCTGTTTTTTTAAATCAAAATTAAAGAACTAAAAATGTCGGACAAATAAGTATTGTGGTTTATATTTGGTAAGGTAACAAGTAAACTATTGCAAAGTTGAATAAATAACTGCACCACCTATTTATTAATCAAACAAACCTAACCTTTCAAACGCTGCATGCCAAGACACTGGTGAAGATTCGGCGTAGCATAATCTACCACAGCAAATCGTGTCCACTCGTGTTTTCCCCCTCGCTACCTACCAAACGGTCGTTTCAATATTGGACGAGCTCTATCGACATTTAATCCCAGGAACTTCGCTCTTGTGACATTAGTGGAGATCATAGGAGAACCAAATGAGATATTTTCACCGGTTTTCTGGGGGGTTATGAAATCTAAGGCATTGTGTTTTACTAATATTTAGAAATAGAATGTTCGCCGATAACCAATTATTCACTTCGGATAAAGTTTTGTCACAATTTTCTATTATGGAACTTCCTCGGGTATTGAAATTCATAAGTGAGGTGTCATCTGCGTACATAGTAAACGAATCTGGCCCATGGAGCTCATCTATGTCGTTGATGTAAATTATGAATAGCAAAAGGCCAAGTACTGACCCTTATGGAACATCCAAGTCGTTTTTTAGGTACCCAGATGACTCGTTTTTAATTGAGACATATTGCTATCTGTCACGAAGGTATGACCGAATCCAATCCAGAGGTGTGCCTCTCACACCATGGTGGTAGAGTTTACCCAAAATAATTGTGTGATTTACACAGTCAAACGCCCTGCTGAGATCACAAAAGATCCCAACAGGGCATTCGACTGCCTCAATGTGATCCACTAATTTGTGGTAGTAGGCGTAGAGTCGATTTCTTACATAGAAATCCATGTTGGCTGTCTGATATAAAATTATTTTTATCAATAAACGATAAGAGTCGTTATGCATAACTGTACTCGAAAACTTCGGAGAAACTGCAAGGAATTGTTACCGGACGATAATTCTCAAGAACTTGATTGGCGTAATTTTCCCGATCTTCAATAGATCTGGGAAGACCCCTGTTGAGAAGGATAGATGAACAAGAAATGGCAGGGGCTTCAATAACACTGGTAAACTTTTCTTTACCAAATACATTGGCACGTCATCGAGCCCTGATGAGTATTTGTTTTTCAGTTTGACATGCAACAATTCGAACATATCATAGTTTTCCAGAAAAAACTTGTTACATGGAGAATTAATATTTTTCGTGAAAGTATTGTGATCCGTATGATTAGAGCCAATATTCTAAATGAGAGATTTGGGAATGAAATATTCGTTGAATAAATCGGCTATTACTTATGATGGATCTTCGCCAGATATGGTTTGCCATATAGACTCAATTATTCTATTTTGAAAGTATTTTTTTTTTAACTGATGAGACTAATTTAATAATAATAATATCGTTTATTATGCATAAAAGTACATTTTATACATAAAAGGAACAGGGTTAGCCAAAGGCTATCTTCCACCCCTCCCAAAAATTATGTGTGTAAGAAAATAATGATAAAATAAAAAAGAAAAATACTTATTTACTACCAAAACAATGTTAGAAAAAAAAGAAAAATCAATAATGAAGAGAGAAAGAAAAAAAAATTATACAATCATAAAGGTGCTAATAGCTATTAATATTCTTGACATTCCATTGGTCAACTTAACGAATACATTACAATATTATACATTGTATATTAGCACTGAGCAGTAAGCAGCTGTGATTTTATTTCTTTCTTGAATTGATGAATATTATGATGTAAAATGGGTAAAATTTCATTCAGATAACTAGGGGCAATATTTGAAAAACATCCTTCATATTTGAAAGTACGGTGCCTAGGTATGTTAAATGAGTTAATTCTCAAATTGACCGAATGTTTGTAAGAATGCCTGCTTAATAGACTATATAAATAACTAGGAGTTTTAGTTTGGAGCAACTTAAACAGAAAAATTGTTATCAAATATTGGACTCTGTACCTCACATTCAACTCCTTCGTTTTCAACAAAAATGGCGTGACATGTTCACCATATGGAATGCAGCATACGAATCGCATGCAAGCATTTTGTATGCGTTGTAACTTCAATTTGTTATATTGCGGCAAAAAATTGTAATACACCGAACAACAATACTCGATATGGGAGTAAATAAGAGTTTTAACTAGCCTGAGTTTCATTTCTTCAGATAACTGATACTTGAATTTATAAAGCGATTTGAGTTTGAAGAATAATACTTTAAAAATGTTTTTCACATGTCCATCGAAACAATCTATGGTTACGCCAAGATTTTTAGCACTATCTACCCAGTCAATGTCTGCGTTATATGAGCCTAAAGTTTCTTTGGGTTTCAACTTTTTGTCCCTGAGATCCTATGCATAGAGCCAAGGTTTTATTTGGATTAATTTTCAGTCCATGATGCTCCGAGTAAAGGAATGTTTTATGCAAATCTGAGTTTAAATTAGCTACGCAACTTTCTGTATCAGTGTTATGGGAAGACAGATATAACTGTATATCATCTGCGTATAGATGTACCTGACAATGTGATAGGGAAGTGGGGTAATCAAAAATAAACATTGAAAACATCAAGGGCCCCAAAATGCTTCCCTGTGGTACACCTGAGGAGGTTTCTTTCAGGGTTGACCATGAGTTATCATCCAGTTTGACCCTCTGTGATCGGCCTGTGAGATAGCTGGTCATCCATTTAAGAGAAATGTCGAATCCTATGAACTTGAGTTTGCCAATGACCAAATCAAAATTAACTAAATCGAAAGCTTTGCTTTGATCAAGCAGTATTAAAATGGTGACTTCTGACTCATCTCTGGCTCTCGCAAGATCGTTGATCACTTTCAAGAGGGCAGTCTGTGTTCCGTGTTTTTTGCGGAACCCAGACTGCTCGTTCGGAAGTATTCGATTTTCTTCCAGAAAAGCTCTTACTTGACGGGAAACATTTTTCTCGAATATTTTAGAGAATGAGGGCAGAATGCTAATAGGGCGCAGGTCACTGAAAGAGGTAGGTGCCTTCTTTTTCGGGATTGGAATTATATTAGCAACCTTCCAGTCATCTGGAAAAATACCCTGTCTGAAGGACTCGTTGAAAATATGTTTAACTTCATCAATACAGTGTGGTATCACTAGGGAAATCATCTTGATATTTATATTGTCAATTGGATTTTATTTCTTTGATAGCAGTAAAAATATCAGCATTACATATATCGGTAAGGGAAAAGTTCAAAGGAGCATTCAATTTATTACTATTATAGAATGAAAGAGTGTCATTATTTACTAATGAATGTCCAGCCACATTTAAAAAAAAGTCATTGATTTCTTCAGGTCTGCGTAGTTCAATTGGCAGGCTATTAATTTGTGAGGATGATTTTGTAGTAACACCCCAATCTGAAAGATTTCTCCATGTCATTTTTGAGTTGTTTTTATTTTTGTTCAGAACAAATTGTATGTATGCTGTTTTTTCACGTTTTACTGCATCACTGACATAGTTGCGTAAAGTTACATAGTACTGTCTAGTTGCTGCTGTTTTTTCTTTAAGATATTTGGCATGAGCTCTATCACGGGTTTTCATCATCAGTTTGATATTATAATTTCTCATGTATGTTCTTTTTTATGGTATATATCTTAGATAGTTCATGATGAGACTTTTTAGTATGAAAAGATCTTTCAAATGTTGACTGGAAATGCGAATTTCAGAGGTTACTCATTTTTTGTTATTGGTATTATTGTAATGATGTTTGTTTGTTATTCTGTTCGCATAGGAAAGAAACCAGTGTCGTGAACCCAGAAAACTGTTAAAACAATAGAAAAACTGGAACATTTTTACATTTATTGATCGGCGGAGGATAAAAAAGGTTTATCTCCACTTGTAAAAGCTACAGTATAGCGAAACAGGTGTCGTGGGTTTTGTAAACCAATTTTTTGTGAAAATCGTAGTGAAGTGTTTTCAGTTTACTTTAATTATGGATTTTCATCATGTATCGGCCGCGTCTATTCAGAAATTATCAGGTTTATTTCTATCAGAAACCCGAAACACCTGTTAAAAAAAGTAAAGAAATGGTTAGCAATACTGAAACGTTTTTTTTTCGTGTTTAGATTTTCCTATACCGTTTATAATTCCCGAAATTTTCTAAACCCATCACACACTTAGCCTATAAAGACTGAAGCCTTTAATCTGCCCTTAATCAATCTATATAGACCAGGGTCGATAATTTTTGAAACAAAAAAAAAATAGTAGGATGAAACCCATTGGAAAAGGAAGAGAATATAACAAAAATGAAAGGAAAAATAATTTACGGGCGATCTGAGGTCGGGAAGTGGAAGGGGGTGAGTTTTTAAGGGTAAAAACGGTTTATTTCGATTTGCGGCAAAACTGCAAGTCCTATGGAAAAAAGTTGTAGGTAATAAGAAGATCAACAACTTTTGTATTCACATTTTTTTCACATAACCTCAAAATTTATGTAAAAAATCCATATAACCAAGTTTTTGGTTTTTTATTTTTACCTTTTGCAAAAAAACTTTTTTATTCGCGAAATTCGGTGCAAACTTACCTTTTTATGTCCCAAACACACTGTTAATTTTTTTATTTAAATATTTATTTTTTCACCTTATTTTGAGTTAGTGTCGAAAAAGCACCCTAATTTTCAATCGAAAATTCTCCCGTCAAAATATCAGCTTTTTTAAAAAAGTCGGTGGGATTTTTGTTCGTTGAAATCTCTACTTTCTGATGGTATAAAAAAATACACATTACTATGGTAAATGTTCTCAGAAAATAACAGGTAGTAAGGCCCAGACCCTCCTACCCTCTTCACCCCTTCTCTATGAAATACCTTTTGATGGGCTAAAATTTTCCGTAGGTCACTCAGGTATATAAGTTATCTTGAAATAGCAATAAATAGGCATCTACGCATATATTTTAAAGATTCTACAACTTTCTCAAAATATTGTAGATGTCTTATTAAATATTAACTTTACGTTTCTTTGCATTTTCTGAGAACATAATTATTTTTTTCATACCATCAAAAAGTAGAGATTTCAACGAACAAAAGCCCACCGAGCTTTTAAAAAAGCTGATATTTTGACGGGAGAATTTTTGATTGAAAATTAGGGTGCTTTTTCGATATTAAGTCAAAATAAGGTGAAAAAATAAATATTTTAAATAAAAAAAATTACAGTGTGTTTGGGACATGAAAAGGTAAGTTTTCACCAAATTTCGTGAAAAATTTTTTTTTTGTAAAAGATAAAAATAAAAAACCAAAAACTTGGTTATTTGAATTTTTTACATAAATTTTGAGGTTATGTGAAAAAAGTGTGAATACAAAAGTTGTAGATCTTTTTATTACCTAGGACTCGTAGTCATAGGACTCGTAGTTTTGCCGAAAATCGAGATAAACCGTTTATTTACCCCCTTCCACTTCCCGACCTCAGATCGCCCGTGAATTATTTTTCCTTTCATTTTTGTTATATTCTCTTTCTTTTCCAATGAGTTTCATCGTACTATTTTTTTTTTTTTCACTTTTTACCATTTTCAAAGGCTTCAGTCCTGGTCTAATATGACTTCAAATACATATATATATATATATATATATACATATATATATATATATATATATATACATATATATATACATATATATATATATATATATACAGAGTGGCCACTTTTTTAATGGGATTGTATTGGTAATTTTTAAGCCATAAGAGTTAGAAGGTCGGTAAAATGGAGAAAAAGTTGCATTCATAGAAGCATTGTCAAGCAGTTCAAACAAATCGAGATTATCAGGGCCGGTTATTGAGATATCATAAGAAAAGTAAATTCTGTCATTTTGATTTTTCTTTTTTTCCCACTTTATTTCGAATATTATCAAAAAATGTCACGGGAGTTTTTTATTCGACAGTAAATTATCCTCATTTTGACATAATCAGATTTTGTATCCAACGTTTCGTACGCTCTGGGCTACCCTCAACCTCATTTTTTTCAATACGGACCTGCATATTTTATACCACTTTTCGAAATAACTTTCAACGCTCAATTCAACGATATATCAAACAATATCATTCCAAGTTGATTTTCAGGTGATTTTGACCCTTATCCAAATTTCTTTGGGTCGGATCTGTATTACATTTAGGTACCTTTAGTTTAATTAACAACATGCAATACATTTCGATAAGAAAATCAACTTACTCATCTTCAACTGAATGGAACGTAACAGAATCAAAGCAAGAAACAAGTAATAATTATTTACAAATTTCAAGAGGTGAAAAACCTAATTCATAATAATTAAACGAAACTATCCTTTAATGAAAGAAAAATCAAATGATTATTCGAAAGTAAATGATGAACATTAATGAAGTAAGTGTTCGAAATGTCCACCATTTTATAAAATGCACTTTGCGGTTCTGGAACCCATACTTCTTATACATTTGCTTATTTCGTCTCCTTGAATACCTTCCAATACATTCTCAATCTTCTCGCGAGGAATCATTATTGTTGGATTTGCTATTTGTTCCGTTGAAACAAATTACAGAATCGAACTTTATTTTGAGATCATTACGATATAATTTTTGCAAGGCTTGGTATTCAAATTTAAAATCATTGTATTCGCGTCTCTTGACTATTTTATTATTAACAGCAGTTTTTGATAAATTGCATTCACTGGCCAGTTCTCGATTTTTTTTCTGGGTTCAATTGAATTTGGGTCAGAACATTGATATCGTTGATAGACTTGTTTTTTCTTACATACACACAACTCTAGGTTTATTGAATGTATTATTTTCAAGTAGTAGGCCGTGGATAAAAAAGAACATAACAAGAAATGTCATATTATTTGTCCCTTCGTTTATTATTGTGTCACAAGAACTTGTCATTAAGTACTTCTCTGGGTAATTTCAATTTAACTTATTCGATATGGTAAGATACACAAATGAAGAGAAGAGAGATATGTACGAAGTGTACATAAAACTAGATAGAAATTCGTTCAAAGCACAACAAAGGTATGGTGAATTATATCCTGAAAGAACAACACCAAATATTAAAATGTTTCGACGTTCATCTATAACGTTACTTGCACATAATTCATTCATCAAACCTAGAGGTCCTTATGTATGACGAAACGAGCGTATCAATGACATCAACGTTCTGGCCCAAATTTGAATGAATCAAGGAATAGGATCGAGAACTATGGCCAGTGAATGCAATTTATCAAAAAGTGCTGTTAATAAAATACTCAAGAGACACGGATACCATGACTTTAAATACCAAGCCGTGCAAAAACTATATCGCAATGATCCTGAGAGAAGGTTGCAATTCTGTAATTGGTTTCAACGGAAGGTGCGGAATAACAACAATTTTGCGCACAATATCATTTGGGACGAAACGACATTCACAAATTCTGGCATGTTCAATCGAAGGAACAAACATTTTTATGCCACAGAAAATCCTCACTTAATTCATGAAGTTAGACATCAATATCGTTTTTCTTTGAACATATGGTGCGGTTTGTTGAATAATAAATTACTGGGACCCTATTTCATTGACGGCAACCTAACCGGAGCAAAATATGTAGAAATTATAGAAGAAATGTTGGATGATCTTCCTATACGGTATCGGCGTAATAGTCCATGGTTCCAACAAGACGGATGTGGTCCACACAACTCAAGAATAGTCACAGACTATCTAAATCGAACTTTTCCCGATTCATGGATTGGAACAAGAGGTCCAGTAGCATGGCCTGCCAGATCTCCGGATTTGAATCCGCTGGATTTTTATTTGTGGGGATATCTCAAAAATGAAATTTATGATACTACGAACCCAACAATAGAGATTTTTCGCGAGAAGATTGAGAATGTATTGGAAGGTATTCAAGGAGACGAAATAAGCAAATGTATAAGAAGTATGGGTTCCAGAACCGCAAAGTGCATTTTACAAAATGATGGACATTTCGAACACTTACTTCATCAATGTTCATCATTTACTTTCGAATAATCATTTGATTTTTCTTTCATTAAATGATAGTTTCGTTTAATTATTATGAATTAGGTTTTTCACCTCTTGAAATTTGTAAATAATTATTACTTGTTTCTTGCTTTGATTCTGTTACGTTCCATTCAGTTGAAGATGAGTGAGTTGATTTTCTTATCGAAATGTATTGCATGTTGTTAATTAAACTGAAGGTACCTAAATGTAATACAGATCCGACCCAAAGAAATTTGGATAAGGGTCAAAATCACCTGAAAATCAACTTTGAATGACATTGTATGATATATCGTTGAATTCAGCGTTGAAAGTTGTTTCGAAAAGTGTCATAAAATATGCAGGTCCGTATTGACAAAAATAAGGTTGAGGGTGGCCCAGAGCGTACGAAACGTTGGATACGAAATCTGATTATGTCAAATTGAGGATAATTTACTGTCGAATAAAGAACTCCTGTGACATTTTTTGATAATATTCGAAATGAAGTGGGAAAAAAAAAATCAAAATGACAGAATTTACTTTTCTTATGATATCTCAATAACCGGCCCTGATAATCTCGATTTGTTTGAACTGCTTGACAATGCTTCTATGAATGCAACTTTTTCTCCATTTGACCGACCTTCTAACTCTTATGGTTTAAAAGTTACCAATACAATCCCATTAAAAAAGTGGCCACTCTGTATATGTTCTCAACGTCTCGGTACTGAATGTAGTTGATTCCATTTCAGATTTAAGAAATTCTGATGCAAATAACGAAACGCTGTTACGAAAAGTCCAGAGGGCACATGAAGCTTTGTCACAATCCGAAGGTAGTGCTGCGAGTTCTGTTAAAACATTGAGTGCCAGTTTTGGAACTAAATGGCCTTACAAACGTACAATGTCAGCCCCTGCTTCCATAGTAACTCGCCATGAATGTAAAGGTAAGGAAATTCGTACCCTACAGTTTAAAAACATTACCTTCCAAATATGGCCGTTTTTTACAGAAACCAAGGAGAAAGTTTACAGCCGACAATATTCAGCGCCTATTCTGAAAAGGAAAAGTTCGCGTTTTGGATTGGGTCAGTTTTTAGGCACTAGTAACAGCATTCCAGGTAGAAACTAGATGTAGTGTCTTGCTGTAGTGCCGCATGATTGTACGTAAGTTTTAAATAAAAACCCAATTGGCTCTCACCGACACGGCTGCATGAAATCGACTCAAGAAATGAATAAATATATGTATATACAGGGTGTTGATTAAGTACGTTGAGAAACTTCGGGAGGTGATTCTTTGGAAAATTTCAGGACGAAAAGTTCATGTAAACATATGTGCCAAACGGCTTGGTTTTCGAGATACAGGGTGATCAAAATACATTTTTTTCAAGAGTTTTTGGAATTAGTACAATCCATTCAACAGTGCGCACGATACAAAGTAATTAATTTCCGTAATAATTCACAAGGTCCTACTTTTTTCAGAGTCAAGCCTTGTTCAACCCTCCATTTTTTTTTTCTGTCGCCACTGACAGATTATGATAAAAATAGATTTTTTTCAAGAGTATTTTGATCACCCTGAACCCTGTACCTCGAAAACCAAGCCGTTTGGACATATATTTATATGAACTTTTCGTCCTGAAATCTTTTAAAGACTCACCCCTCGAAGTTTGTGAGAATGTTTGCTTCTCAAATTTCGTTATGTTATACGATACGAGAAAATGTTTGCATTCATATTTTCATTATAGCTTCTGAACCGTACCAGTAAATGAAAAACTTCAAGAGAACAAAAAGATGGTAAATGAAACAACATTGAATATTCCTTTCTCATAATCTGTCAGTGGCGGCAGAAAAAAATCTGAAGGGTTTAACAAGGCTTGACTCTGAAAAAAGGAGGACCCTGTGAATTATTTGAGAGATGAATTATTATGTATCGTGCGCACTAATCTGAATTGATTATTGTTGAAAGTAAACTCCAAAAACTCTTGAAAAAAAATTATTTTCATCGCACTGTACCTCGGAAACCAAGCCGATTGGGACATATGTTTATATGAACTTTTCGTCCTGAAATCTTCCAAAGAATCATCTCCCGAAGTTTGTCAACGTACTTAATTAACACCCTGTATATATATATATATATATATATATATATATTTAATAATAATAAATTCATTTATTGTTAACGATAATAATAATAATAAGGTACAACGTTTCAAGATATAGTAAATATAAAATCAATGAAATATGTGTCTAGACTTTAAAATTAGATTATATCTATTCTAAGGATTCATATAGTTTAACAATAAATGATACTTGATAAGTGAATTAATACTTGTTTCGAGAAATAAACATAAGTAGGACTTATACATATATGTATAGAGGACATGTAGGACTTATTTGTACTAGGTATTTGTAGAACATAGAATAAAGAATAAAGATAATAATTCACAGTATGTATAAGCAAGAATGAGTGCATGTTAAAATGGGTTGCGTTTATAAGTATTTTGTTGATAATCAATTATAATAATAATAATAGTTGACAAGAGGTACAGTTAGTCATTAGTCACACGAAATATTATGTGTTCTCTGTTAAGTTTTTAATCATTTCCCTGGGTTTATTGAAGATATATATATATATATATATATATATATATATATATAAATATATATAAATATATAGGGTGTAATCTAACCTCCTGCACACCCGTGAATGACGAGTGTATAATGCCATTTTATAACGAATTAGTGGTTAGAAATCTGAAAAAAAAAATTGAAAACATGTTTTGTAAATTTCAGGTGACCTACTCAGAGGAAAACTTCGGCAATTGCCGAATGCAATAAACATATAACTCGATATAATATTTGAATAAGGTAGAATGTACACATTGCAGGCTGTCTGGGATAGATATTCAATTTCGAAGTGAAGAAAACAACTAACCTTGTTATATCCAAACTGGTAATAAAGTCAGAACCAGTTGACTTCATACTCTGCTTTGAGGCACTTATCATAATTATCACAGTTACCTGTAGGAAACAAACAACACAAACAGTATTAAAAAGGGAAACATTCACAATTGAATAGTTTTGAAAAATAATACCACGACCATTGTAGTGATTAAGACATTCAGAACACGTGAACTGAACACGTGAACTGAACCTTATTTAAATGTCGAGTTAAATGTTTATTGCAGTCGACAATTGCCTAAGTTTTTCTCTGAACAGGTCACCTGAAATTAGGCGGGAGGCGCTATCCAAAATGTCAAATTTTACAAAGAACAAAACATGTCAATTTTTTTTTCAGATTTTTAACCAGTGTAATTCGTTATAAAATGGCACTCGTCATTCGTGAGTGTGCAAGAGGTTAGATTATATATATATATATATATATATATACAGTGTCCGCCAAAATCTTGGATCCATATGGGAATTTTTTTTATTAATAGTTTCTCAGAAAATTTCATTCCTCATAAAAGTTGGTGCATTAAATTAGACTAAATACGCGCATGGCCGTTAATATCAGTGGCGTGCGGCTAAGCGGTAATCGGCCGATGTTCCAAATTCACTATAGATTAAAGTGACATTACTATGGAAAATTTCGAAAAATGTTATTGAAAAAAGTTGTTTGCAATTAAAAGATATTCCCACTTATCCAGTTAGGTAGGTACACCTACCTACCAAGTCTGAATTTAAATATTTATTTTGTGGTTATTAATTATTCAGCAAATATTTTTCTAACAAAGATTTTCCTCTTTTTTAAGGATCCTGGCTTTATTTCATTATCTTTCCAGAACTGTTTTTTGGACTCATCTTCAAGATTTTGTTAGATCAGTTAATTGCTTTAACAGACAATTTATGCTAATTTAGTAATTTACTACGCAAAAATTATTGTCGATAATTCCAATTAAAAATTGAGGCCAACTCATTAAGCAGTTATTGAAATTAGTAATTGGTAGACTAAACTGATAACTGGGAATATCTTTTAATTGCAAACAACTTTTTTCAATAACATTTTTCGATATTTTCCATAGTAATGTCACTTTACTCTATAGTGAATTTAGAATATCGCCCGATTCGTTAGCCGCACGCCACTGATAATAACGGCTATGCGCGTATTTAGTCTAATTGAATGCACCACCTTTCATGAAAAATGAAATTTTCTGAGAAACTATTAATAAAAAAAAATCCGATATGGTTCCAAGATTTTGGCGGACACGGTATATATATATATATATATATATATATATATATACTGGCTGGAATAAGTGGTAACATCCATTGAATTGAAGAATGTTTGGTAAACAAGGAAATTTGTTGACCATTCTTCTGTTCGCGTTCTACTTTAATTTTAAATATTCTTTGATGTTATTATTCAATCAAACTTCTGTTTTGTTTATTACCTCATCAGTGAACTAGATCTGCTGTAAAGGTTACAACGATGAAATTTTATAGCTGAGTATATCACGTTGTACTAAATTGAATGGTTACTTTATTCTTCGAATAAACAACAAAGACTTTTATACCGGGTCAGTCGAAAAATCAAAAGTTTGAAAATTCTGTAACAAACACCCTTTATGAAATACCATGCTCGAACTTTGGGAAGAAGTGTTTGAGACATGTCTGACCCGAATAGGCTATATATTATTTCGATAAAAAGACTAATAGTCGATCTCGAAATTTTGACCCAAGTCTGATTTACCACAACATGCGGAAAATTGTTGTCTCCACTAAGAGTAAGAAAAACGGAAAATTGAAAAGATTGTCAAAATAAATACCTTTTTTTAGAAATGCGCTTTCTATGGCTTCAAATGTAACGCAAAAGGCTCGGCAAAACCACTTTCCCTTCACAGAGTAGGCACTGACACCAAAGTTGGTGATGTCACAGAAGACTTTTTGGATTAGGTCACATTACAAATCTTCAAAAATAACAAAGAAACACACTCGATACTTTTATTCACTGCACCATGTATAATAATCATCAGAACATTCGAAACAAATGATCGTTTAGCCGTGAGTTATGATGCACGGCTGTTCCGTGCTTTATTCAATAGCGTATACTTGGAGGTTTTGATGCAAGAAATAATTAATAAAAAACCTTTTTAAAGACAAGCTTTCATTCAAATGCACTAAAAAGTATGTGACGTAGGTTATTTCGTGAGTTATAGATTCAAAAGCTTGTCGCGCAAAGTTTTCAGTTCGAATACAAAAGCGACAAGCTTTTGAATCTATAACTCACGGAATACGTCACACATCCAAAGCAATTCTTTTTTACTTTATAGTGCATTCGAATTAAAGCTTGTCTTTAAAAAGGTTTTTTATTAATTATTTTATTTTTTGCTCTTTAGTACTTAAATACGCCTTGATCCATGCATATTTGTTAACGCATCGTTATTATGAGGTCTTTTTCCTATAAGTTCTGAGCTATCTAGTCCTTCAATGAGGAGACCATCTAAAGATTAACTCATCCGCCATCTGGGAGTTGCCATCTTCAATTTATGAATTTTAACTAGAAATCAATAATCTTCGACTAAATTCATAATCTCCGACCCCAGAAACCCCCACATACCAATTTTGAATAGAATCGGATCATAAACACAGAGATCATCCGCCATCTTGGAGCCGCTATTTTTATTTTACGAATTTTGAATGAACACTCATAATCTTCTACCCTGAAAACCTCCACATACCAATCGAATCAGACCATAAACCCAAATCTCGTCCGCCATCTTGGAGCGCCATTTTGGTTTTTTCTATAACAAAAAAATCCAATCCATGAGCCGCCATTTCAATTTCATAAATGTTGACAGAAAGTTCATAATCTCCGACTCCGAAAACCCCCACATACAAATTTTGAATAGAATCGGACCATAATCAGAAAACTCGGCCTCCATTTTGGAGCCGCCATCTTGAATTCATAAATTTTGACAAAAAATTTATAATCTCCGACCCCGAACACACCAATTTTGAATCGAATCGGACCATAATCACAAAACTTGTCCACCATCTTGAATTTTTTAATTTTGACAGAAAATTCACAATCTCCGTTCCCGATAACCCCCCCCCATACCAATTTTGAATCGAATCGTACCGAAATCATAAAACTCGTCCGCCATCTCGGAGCCGCTATTTTGTTTTTTTCTCTAACATTGCATTGCATCTCATAATGCATTGTCACCGGAATTATGAACACCTACCAAATTTCATCTCAATCGGATGTCGGCAAGTGCTCCAAAAATGGATTACAAATTTTGAACCGGAAAGAATGACACAACATACGAATAAAGCAAGTTCAATAAAAGCTTGTAAAAAAGGCTTTCCCATATGGAAGTCGAGTACACCATTTTATTTTTCGCATGTTGTGGTACTTCATGAGAGCTACTTTTGGTATAATTTTCCAATATACAGGATGTTTTGTGTAGGTGATACAGACCAAACACCCTGTATATCATACACATCACATATTCGGATTCTACATTGAATTTTGACATTATTTCGAGTATAGTTTTTGAAATTCGGTTGCAGCGTTGCGGAGTTATTGCAGTTTTCCTAAAAATGTGAGGTTTTAAAAAAACATTTTTTGATAACTCATACACGAATCCTGTCTGAATCTTTGATAAAATTGAAGGAAATGGAAACCACATTTTTCTCACCCCTACGATAGTGGGCGAGTTCTCAATCGATATCAGTAGAATATGGTATTGAAGTTGGTTCTTAAGAATTTGGCTAACTTGTGCGTGAATTGCATTGCATTGCACATTTTCATCAATTAGCTTATGCTTGTTGATGCGTTGGTAGCAAATGTTTTTGAATTATACTGTCAACTTATGAAGTTCGATCCAGTGGTTCTTAGTAAAAAGTTGTTTTTGTTTAAAGTTACATACAATGATTTTTCCATTTTCGTGACTAAAATATGATATATTTCAACTCAAATTAGTGAGAGAAGTTGTACTTTTAATCTACACATTGCTCACAGCACAGCAACTGCGTCGAATTAATCGTATCGAGTAGGCTGGTTTCCAAATTAAATGCAACACAAGCAATGGTAGCGCAGATTTTTATTCTTGTAGGCTGGTTGCAATTTTGTTTCGACGAGTCAATGACAATAGTTATTTATGCAACAATTGCAAAATAATTTCTATTAATTTCTGCCAAAATGGAAGAAATCATATTTAAAACACGTGAGTAAAGCGCATTTAATCACTCACCAGGTTCGTGATTAAATGCTACGCTTTACTCATTTGTCCTAAAAATAGCTATTTTCTCGTAAGTGGTCTAGCGAGATACAAATGAATGAATTTAATTTTTTTATGCGAAAACCGTACGTTAAACGAAAAAAATCAAGGGAATAGATTTGCTCAGAAAGGAATGAGAATTTCAAAAATAATTTTTACTTTAAGAAAAAGCAGTGGCGTATCACTTTTCTCTTCAAAATGATTCAGTGCAAATTCCGCACGAACGCCACTGGCAAAAATAAAAAATTATGTTATACAGCAGAAAATGCCTTTTGATGCATAGAAGATGCGTACTACGTTTCACAAACATATCAAGGGTCATACCAAAGTTATCATAAAAATTAGATTTTTTTTCTCAAAACTTTAGCACCCTGTAGTTCAAAACTCAACATCTTTAGGACATATGTTCATATGAAGATTCTTTTTTCAAAATGGACCCAAGAATAACCTTATTAAATAGCATGTTATTAAGAAACACCCTGTATACTTTATTTCTACCTTGAGAAATTACATTGTAGTGCCCTCGTATACTGAAGGCTTGAGAGAAATATTATTTGATTATAATTTAGTTCAGAAGCACGGACGTGTTTGGAAGTTATTCATTGATAATATTTTGAATACAGTGCTCGCCTAAAGTCCGTTCCCCTATTAATTTTTGAACCACCTGGTATATCGCAACGAAATTTGGAGGGCTTAAATAGGAGATAAAAACCTACTTTTTCATGAATCACAGCTAAAAGTTTTAAAATGGCGGCTAAGCGCCATCTTCAATAATTTTTTAAAATAGAACACCCCGTATATTATTCCATTTTCGAAATCTCAACCGTTTTCTCTATTATACTTTACTCCTAAATTCAATTGTTTTCGAAATATTAACGTTTGAAAAGTGTCATTTCGGTTTAAAATGAAATATGGATTGTGGTCACTTCCGGTAAATAATTTTGCTAACTAAACGTTGTTATTAATTTGTAGTTAAATCTCTTAATGAATTCGACTAATAAGAGGCGTAAAGAGACTTTATTAAAGATAAACAGTACCGCTTACCGGAAAATCTCGAAGCCTACGAATGTGTTCTGTAAATTCACAATCAAAACAAATTAGTTAGCTAAAAAATTATAATTTATTTTTGAATAACACTTTTATTTAACCCCAACAATTATTTCATCAAGTGTTCAATGTGGCCACCTGCTAAATCTTGACAATAAAGTGCCCTATTATAAATAGCTTATCTCACGTTGATGAAAGTCCGTTCATCTATTTCTTCACATGTATCTATTATTCTGCGTTCCAACTTTTCTATTGTTTGGCATTCAGTGGCGTAGATTTTTGACTTCAGATACCCCCAAAGGAAAAAATCTAGAGGTGTAAGATCCCGAGATCTTGGTGGCCATTCTATACTTCCCCTGCGACCTATCCATCGCCCAGAAAAGTTTGTATCGAGGAACTATCTAGCCATGCGATCGAAATGGGGAGGTGCCCCATCCTGCTGAAATATGATTTCACGATTTTCAAACTCTTCCTGATTGTTTAATACAATTTGTCTTATTCTAGGTTCAATTTCAATTTCTAAAATATTTCTGTAAAGCTCCTGTAAGATTGCCTCTGATGAAAATCGGTCCAACAACGCGATTGCCCAAAATCCCCTCCCAAACATTCACCTTTTTAGGAAACTGGGTCCCTCTCTAAAAATATGCGAATTACTATCGCTCCAGTATCGTTTGTTGTTGACTTTTCCATTAAGAAAAAACGTGCATTCGTCTGCGAAACATTGCGTGTAGCTTATTTAAAAGTTTGCGCAAATATGACCTCAAAATAGGATTCTCGGGAAATCTATTATTAAACATGCGGACTGCTAGATGATAATTTTTTCCAGCTTCTCCAAATATCAAAACTGCTTCAAATTCATCGTCTAAACTACGAGCCATGATCACACTTTTCATAAAAGGATTTAGGCGCTCAACGGACTATTTGACAGTTAGCAGTTCAGTTTGACAGTAAACAAGATGTTACCGCGACAACGATTTTTTCCAATGCAAACTCGATTGAAAGCAACATTAGTGTTTTTGGTTGGGTTTGAAATGACCAAAATGACACTTTTCAAACGTTAATATTTCGAAAACAATTGAATTTAGAAGTAAAGTGTATCAGAGAAAACTGTTGAGAATTATGAGCAGATTTCGAAAATGGAATAATATACGGGGTGTTCTATTTTAAAAAATTATTGAAGATGGCGCTCAGCCGCCATTTTGAAACTTTTAGCTGTGATTTTTTCATGAAAAAGTAGGTTTTTATCTCCTATTTGAGCCCTCCACATTTCGTTGCGATATACCAGGTGGTTCAAAAATTAGTAGGGGGGAACGGACTTTAGACGAGCACTGTATAATGGAAATAGTATTTTATAGTTACTTGTAGTATGAATACGACATGATACCTAATAAATCAACTTTATTTGATCACTGACAGAACGAAACTCTTCAAATTCCATAAATATTGAAAACGAGTTTTCCTCATTTATTCCAGAATAAGAATATTTGCATTTTTGGGTTTTGGAGAAATTAGTCAGCTATGTATATCTGAAGTGTTTTAGCCATTATTTGGTGATCATTTTTCGAAGTGACTTAAGCATTCAAGAAATTGGCACTTATTTGAAAACTATCACATATGTGTATCTTACAGATGGACACATGCATTCTCTGAATGTAGTGGAAGATCAGAACCTAACAACTTTCCTGCAGAGAGTTATTGACCTTGAAGAAGCAGACAAAGAAACCATGCATCTCCTAGTATTCCTCCTAATGCAGTTTTTATCGAGGTCAGATCAAGCATATCCTGCAGAGGAAAAAAACTTAGCAAAAACCCAAGGAATAGTACTAAGGCATCTTTATCTCCTCCTTGGTTATAGTCAGAATGATAGGGGTCTATATATTCCACCACAAAGACTGAGGTCCTCTCCAGCGTTCAGCGTGTTTCTGTCTAATTTACCTCAGTTGCTGGACCAGAATCATTTGATGGGACGACTTTTACTTCCAACTTGCCTTATATTGCTACAATATGCCCCTTCTCCTTACTATATTCCGAGCGCTATGGAATTTCAACAGCCCATGTACAGTTTATGGGCATTGGAACCGCATTTTAGGAAAAATTGGCTAATGGCTTTGGTTGTTTTGTTATATAAGGTAAGTTTCCACGCTTTCCAGAACATTTTTTTAAGTAATTTCACAGCTCTTACAATTAGTAGGAATTCTAGATATGAAGTTATCATTCAAATATTTGTATATAAACATGTTATGTTGTTTATTCGACAATTTTCAAATATCACAAAATAATTCCAAGAATAATTATAAGCTTTCATTTTTGTTATAATTTGTGTTTATAATTGAAAATATTCAGTTTGCATGCATTATCTGCAGAAGTTATGCTTTAAATGAAGAATTAAATATCTTAGGTTGTTTTTTTTTAGTATCAATACAATCAACAGCCCCATTGTATGCAGTTGACGTCTTTGATCAGGATAGTTCTCAATACTTTAGATTCGCAACATCATCATTGTAGACGAATTCCAGCAACCATTATAATGGGAGCACCACCATCTAGATCTAGAGGTAAGAACTAATATAATAAAAAAATCTGAAAAATATTTAAACTTCAAATGAGTATGGTCTAAATCAAAGTTAGTTTGCACTATTTCACAACATCGGTAATCTTCAAAGAGTAACAAAAAAGCCAGTTGTTAATTCTGCTTAAAGTCGTCAAACGTATTGTCAATTTTAAACGAACAGTAAGAACGTGTTAGCTTGTGCCAAAGCACTGAAAAAAATAATCGACAAGAAGTTATACAGAATAGAATTTTTCATTATACCATAATGTCCTAAAATAAATATAAAATAAAAATTAAACATTAAAAGTCAAAAACGCCATATAAAAGATTTAAAAATGGAAATAAATCTAGAGCTTGAAATTATTCATTTCATACGAGTAACAAAAATGATAGTTTCATCTTTAATGATTATTCAACGCCGCCATTTAATCCTGACTATAAATTAATATTACCGGACTACCAAATGTTTGGATGAAATGCCCGTTATTTTATATGAAAAAGAGTGATTTGATGTAAAATTTCATATATTCTTGCGATATACATAAAAGTCAACGGCTTCCTTCCAGTAAAACGGGACTGCCAGACTTGATCTGAGCCCTTAGTTGCATCGCATTCGATTTTTGATGAGGAAAACGAAATTTCAAAGTAAAAACCTTGCAAATAAAAAAGCTCTATGTTAGAATGCATCACTTCTCTCTGGATGTCTCGTTAACATTGACGATGAAGAAATGTACGGTAATTCTCTGTACGTTTCCTCAACATCTAAAACATGTCGAATACATTTGAAGTAATGTTTACTGCTTCAACCCATAATTAGTTCATGAGGTGTGATAGGTTTGAAAAAATATGTGACTTGTGTGGAGTGATCTTGCGGATTTATATTCGGATGTCTCCATAAAATTTGCAAAAAAGTAAAAAAAAAATTATGTCTTAAATTATAATACGGTAAACAAATTTTTTCATGGTTAACTCGCGATTGCAAAGCCATTTTTCAATATATTTCCAAAAATGTTCCACTATTTGAAAGGTTAATGTGTTTAATTTGTTACAAAATATGTATTTAAGAAAATTTATCAAAATCTTTTTTAAAAGTGAAAAGGTACGAAAACTGCCGGAAAAACTTAAGCATCGAAGGAAGTTTTAAAGGGTTTAAGATAGATGGTTCTTCGACAAAAAATGTACCCAACACATTGTTTTAGCCCTCAAGACGATGGCGCACCGCAGCGTAGGCCGTTTAAATAAGCGCAAACTACACGGGCATGGCAGAGCAAACACCGATAAAAAATATCCGTTTAAAACTTCCTCCGATGCTAAAGTTTTCCAGACAGTTTTCGTGCCTTTTAAAATTCAAAAAGATTTTGACAAATTTTCTTACAAAAAATTAAACTTTGACATTTTGTGACAAACTAGACACATTAACCTTTCAAATGGTGAGAAATTTTTGGAAATATACTGAAAAATGGCTTTGCAATCGCGAGTTATACATAAAAAAATATTTTCAACGTATTATAATTTTTTACTTTTTTGCAATGACGAATTTTATGGAGACATCATCCAGATATACAGGGTGATTCAAAAGTACTTTGACAAACTTCAGGAGGTGATGCCTCACGATATTCTAATATGAATTGTCCAAATAACTATATGTCCGGAAACGCTTCGTTTCCAAGATACAGGGTGTTAAAGTTTTATTTTTATTTTCGTTTTTTTTAAATAACTTTCGAAATACTGACCTTAATTAAACGAAAATTGGTATTGAGAAGTTTTTTGAGGTGTCGAATTCGAACCTGATGTTATTATTGCTCTTACTTCTAGGGGGCGCCACCTACACGTCTTTCTCTTTTTTGAAGATTCATACCTTTTTTGAGCGTACTTCTAGCACATTTTTCAGTAAAAAAATCAATTCCTCTGATATCTACGTAAAAAATTGTTCAAAGTGTCCACCTTCAGCGAAGATACAGGCATTCAGTCTTCTAGTCATTGAATCTCGTACCCACTCAAAAATTATTGGTGTGTTTCTTATTGTTTCACAGGAGTCTACTATTCGGTTTCTTAGATCTTCCTCGTTCGCTACTGGAGTTTTATAAACTAGTGACTTCAAATGTCCCCAAAAATAAAAATCTAGCGGTGCCCACGCCTGGTTAGGTTCTTCTACACTCCTACCGATCCATCGATTTGGATAGACAGTGTTAAGCAATTCCCTGGCTACAACGCTAAAATGGGCCGGAGCCCCATCATGCATAAACCACATGCGGATACGAATTTCAAATGGTACACTGTAAGTTGCGCCATTCAGTCGGAACAGAAGAAAGAAAGGACCTATCAAGTAATTATCAATTATTTCCGCTCATACATTTACGTGCGGATTTTCCAGAGCCCAAACATGGTTGTTATGAAGTTTGCCTCGTCCCTGAAGAGTAAATATCTTAAAAATTGAGGATTTCCAGCCAATTTTCTCAAAAACCACTGACACATAGTAATGCGTTGGGGAAAGTCTCGTGGCAAAAGAGCTTGTACCCTTTGAATATGGTATGGATAAAATTGTTGATCGTGGATAATTATCCAAACTGTGGACTGAGTAGAAGTGAGAGCTCCAGCCATTATTCTTGTACTTGTTTCTGGATTCTCCTCGAGAGCGTTCAAAACAGCTTCTTCCAATTCTGGGGTTCGGACTGCTCGTGGTCTTCCAATAATATCAGCTGCCCTCTCAAAGCTACCTGTTTCTGCCAAACGACGGTGGACACTGGTTAATGTTGGAGCTGAAGACAGTACTCGATTAGGAAATCGCTCCTGGTAAAAACGTCTTGCTTCGCGCGCATTGCCATCCGCAAGGCCATAAACGAAATGCATATCGGCTAAATGAGCATTATTGTTTAAATAATCCATTTTTTCAAAATTCGTGTTTTAAAACTTACAGAAACTTCAACAAAACCACAAAACGTTTAACTGTCACATAATATGTAATTACCAAAACTACTACCAAATATCTAGAAAACGGTTGCGTATAGCGACTTGTAACAAGGGTAGCTTTTTTACGTAGATATCAGAGGAATTGATTTTTTTACTGAAAACTGTGCTAGAAGTACGCTCAAAAAAGGTATGAATCTTCAAAAAAGAAAAAGACGTGTAGGTGGCGCCCCCTACGAGTAAGAGCAATAATAACATCAGGTTCAAAAAACCTCTCAATACCAATTTTCGTTTAATTAAGGTCAGTATTTCGGCAGTTATTTAAAAAAATTAAAATAAAAATAAAACTTTAACACCCTGTATCTTGGAAACGAAGCGTATCCGGACATATATTCATTTGGATAATTCATATTGTGAGGAATCACCTCCTGAAGTTTGTCAAAGTACTTTTGAATCACCCTCTATATCGGTACTGAATAGCTATTTATCGGTATAGGTATTTTTTGAGACCACATTTATTATATTTGCAGATGTGAGCCAGCCCTCCCTCGGGACAGAAATGGAGCATCCAGAACGCACAACACCACCCCTCTCTCCAATGTATTCTTCCGATGGACAATCCATTCAGGTCTCCGTGAGTTCTAGAGGCGGTAAAGTACAAGTATCCTATACGAAGCCGTCCTCGACCACCAGTATGGAAACTCACTGGGAAGAAGCGATACAGTGTGTTCATCCGGAAAAGAAGTGGGAGAAACTGCAGAAGAAACAAGCCGATACCAGCATTGATGATGATACAGAATCCGAACTGATAGCAATACCTGAAAGTGATATGTCGGACAGTACTCTACAAGGAAGTGTCCAAGATTCGTTTGAAGAAGGGGTTACAGATACCTGCTGTGAAAAACAATTAGTTCTAGTAAAGTCTCCGAAAGAAACATATGTAAATAAAATATACAGGGTTGGTAATAAGAATAGGCCGACTTGGATAATAGGAAGTGAGGATAACTCGTTGAAGTCCTGTGATAATAGGCTGGTGCAAGAATCAGCAAAATCCCATTCAGAATTCATGAAGAATTATTCTAGATTGAACTCGACTTCTTCAGTAAATGGGACACAAGTAGCAAAAACTGTTGTGACAGAATTTCATAAGCAGGTTACCTCTTCACTTGTGGATACACATCACATAGGTAAACCAGCACATTTGGGAAAACACAAGAAGATCATTGAGCCTAGTATCACTCCTGTTTGTACACCGGTATCTGACTGTGATGACTGTTACAAAAATAACCAGGCTGTTTTACCCACTCCTTCTTTAGAAAGGCTGCTTCCCATAGGATCATCTAGATTACCAGGTGAGAAATTAATGACACTTTCTCAGTCATATTGTCATTAATATGAGTTGGGTAAAAGGAATAGCATTCACATTTGATAAAAAAACATTTTGAAGGTTGTTCAAGACTCCTACCAAGTAACATATACTAGATGAACAACACACCAATCTGAATAATTTGTTACCGGCGAAACTATTTTTCTCAACATGAAAATTTCATCTCATCACATTTTCATTACTTTTACAGATTCTCCACTGCAAGATGATGTTTTCTCCCCAACAGTAGGGTCCCAATTAGAAATTCCTAGTCAAGAACGGCTGCTACCCATTGGGAATCATACCAAAGATATATCACAACTTGTGGATAAAGTGAGGCAAGCCTTGGGAATCAGCACTCAGCTGGCAAAACCAGATAACAAAAAAGCTGAGAAACTCAGCCAACAGCAAGAACAACTCCAACCAACCTTTTCACATTATCATAGCCCTAGAAAATTAACGAAGCAAGTTGCATTGGAAAGCCCTCCAAATCAGTTGGACTTCGATGAAAATGGACAGTTCTTTAAAGCCATCAAAATAGATAATCAACGTAAGATACCTCACACACACACACACACACACATATATACAGTGCGCGGCTAAATTATGGAACAAATTCGATATTTCGCAAGCAATGTACTTTTGACAAAAATCCTGAAAGAGGTCGATTTTTGTTTTTGAATGCCGATTTTTGAATGTATATTCTAAAGAGGTTATGTCACTGGTTTTGACGTGGTGACGTAATCGGTAATTTTTTTAAATTGAAATAGATGTCTTGTGATACTTCATCTGAAAGGTCTTTCAATACTGCATTCAATGATAATAAATAATTTGATTTGTTTATACAGGGTGAACAAAAATTAATATTTTATTTAAATGTTGTATTTTGTTGGATATAAAGTTATTCTCTTATACTTCATCTGAAAGGTCTTTCAATACTGCATTCAATGATAATAAATAATTTGATTTGTTTATACAGGGTGAACAAAAATTAATATTTTATTTAAATGTTGTATTTTGTTGGATATAAAGTTATTCTCTTATACTTCATCTGAAAGGTTTAATACTGCATTCAATGATAATAAATAATTTGATTTGTTTATACAGGGTGAACAAAAATTAATATGTTATTTAAATGTTGTATTTTATTGGATATAAAGTTATTCTCTTATACTTCATCTGAAAGGTATTTCAATACTGCATTCAACGATAATAAATAATTTGATTTGTTTATACAGGGTGAACAAAAATTAATATTTTATTTAAATGTATTTTGTTAGATATAAAGTTATTCCCTTACTGAAACAAAATATACATTTTTGTTCACCCTGTACAAACAAATAAAATTATTTATTATCATTGAACGAAATATTGAAAGACCTTTCAGATGAAGAATCACAAGACATCTATTTCAATTTAAAAAAATTACCGATTACGTCACCTCGACAAAACCAGTGACATAACCTCTTTAGAATATACATTCAAAAATAGGCATTTAAAAACATAAATCGACCTCTTTCAGGATTTTTGTCAAAAGTACATTGCTTGCGAAATATCGAATTTGTTCCATAATTTAGCCGCGCACTGTATACATATAAACAGGGTGTCCCGGAACTATGGTGCCAAATTGAAACGGAAGATTCCCTTCGAAAAATAAATAGGACTTTCCTAATATCTTTTTTCTCAAATGTCGTTCGTTGCAGAGATACAGGGTGTTGAAAATTAAAAATTGAAAGTATTTTTTATTCATAACTTCCAGTTTTTTTAAATTTTCAATAACATTTGAAGGAATGATTTTGTTCAATAAGTGCTTTATTTCGAAAAAAAACACATTTTTAGTTGCCACCAGTGGCATACAAGAAGGGTATCATGGTGCCTTTTCTCCCTTATTTTTCACGCCACTAGTGAAATCTGAAAAATTATTCATTGTTCGCATTCCTCATTCAATTTCGAGTAAAAAATGTATACTTGTTTGAATCCGGAAAAATCAACCGTTTTCAAGATAATTGCGCTTTTATGAATACAAACCTACTAGTAATGAAAAAAATTGTTGGGCTGAAGTGAATTTTGCAATCCTAGTTACTGGTTTAAATTACATCTGGATATTCTACCAAAAAAATGAATGACACTTTCACATGCATTTTATCACAAAGCTGCTTTCTTGCAGAGGAAAAAATTCAATCAAATTTGCAGAGATGTTTTCTTTCAATTTAAAAAAAAATCAGTTGCCACAGTAGAGTGCAAAAAGAGTGTCATGGCAATTTCTTAAAAATAAAAATGGAAGACTATGGAATCTATTTATTTAAACTGTTCGAAGTGTCCACCATTGTTTTGGATACAAGTTCTAACCCTTTTGAGGAAATTGAATTCGAGTTTTCTTAGAACTTTTTCATTTAGCTGCATCCTTTCCATGTTTACCTGAATTCTCTCTCTCGCAGCTCCTTGAATAAACTTTCTGTTTTAATTCTTCCCAAACATAAAAATCTAGTGGATTTAAGTCTGGACTTCGAGGAGGCCAACTAAGATAAGAGGTGCATCTCTGCCGCGACCAATCCAACTGTTATTGAAATGAAGATGTAACCATTCCCTCAATGGCAGTGTGTAATGGGGAGGTGCACCATCAGGCATAAACCATCTATCTTCTAAATTTATATCTTCCAAGAATTCTGGAAGATTATTGTTCAGGAATTCGAGATATTTATGTCCATTTAGTGCTCCTTCGATTTCAACACTACTACTACTCCACACCAAATATTTATTGTAAATGAATATTGGAAATTGTGTTTCATGTGGATTCTCTTCTGCATATACATATGCGTTTCGCTGATTGAAAATACCTTTCCTGGTAAATGTTGTTTCATACGTTAACAATATTTTGTTAATGAATATAGCATCATTTTCATGTTTCTTGATAACCCAATTTTTCGGTGATCACCAGCACGAAGTTCTTGCACTTTGACCAAATGAAATGGATGAAGTTGCTGTTCCTTACATACCCTGTGAACACATTATTTGGAATAATTTTTCTGCAAACCAATTCTTCGAACGCTCATTGAGGGGTCTTGATATACATTTTCGAGAACACTTTCTTATGGCCGTGAGTTGGAAAAAAATGCACCTCTAAAGTGCATTTCTGTTTGAAATAATTGTATCGGAATTCAATGCAAAATCTGTTTTATAAATAATAATACAATACAAAAAAAAATTCGTAAACATGTATTTATAATCCAAATTTATTTTTGAAAGGGTTATACACTTTTTACTAAAAATGTATCAGTCTCGTGGGATGTGAGGTGGGAAAAGAAACTATAGTACTCTTCTGCACGTCACGGCGTCAACTGATTTCTTTTCAAAATAGAGCACCCATTGAAGGAAAGCATGCCTTCGAATATTTTTTCAAAATTATGTAAGTTACGAGAAAAATGCCTTTTTATTTTCCAGTTTCAACACCCTGTACCTCTGCAAGAAAGTAGCTTTGTGAAAAAATGCATGTGAAAGTGTCATTCATTTTTTTGGTAGAATATCCAGTTGTAATTTGAACCAGTAATTAGGATTGAAAATTCACTTCAGCCGAACAATTTTTTCATTACTAGTATGTTTGTATTCATAAAAGCGCAATTATTTTTATTTATTTATTTTTCGAAGGGAATCTTCTGTTTCAACTTGGCACCATAGTTTCGGGACACCCTGTATATATATATATATATATATATATATATATATGAGAATTAATACAAGTAGATAAAAACTTGCTATAAAAATAAATTAAAAAGATGTTCTACTCATTAAAACATACGCAATCATGATGATATATCACGATATAAGAGGATATTGTCCGAGTTATATATAGTTATATAATGGATATGCATAAAACAACATCATGCGAAATGGATAATATTTCGTTTCCTTTTTTTCCATATAATATATGAATGTTAGAAGAGATTATTCTCAAATGAAGGTCTCAACCAGAATTGCAGGTTTGAAGGTTGTAGACGATGTGGTAACTTGATTACTCTCGTTTCGTACGTCCATCGTCTTAATGGATTTGAATGTTTTTCACAACGTTTCGAATTCGTGTATCTGCAATCGTCTTCAGGCGAATACTGTGAAGTATTGCTGATGCGGATTAAGAATAAATGCTTATTTATTAAAGTTGAGTAGGTAGGTTATTCTCAAATGTTCGAAAATGTCTCTGAAATGTGAATATTTAACTATATAAAGACATTACTTTTTTGTCCAGCATGGATAAGGCTATCAAATGCCGAAGACAGTGTTGCTGCAGTACCTACCATGAAAAAATGTTGAAAAAAAATCTCATTATCATCCAACCTTTATCGTTTCAATTTCAGACTTTTCTGTTCCAAGTGAATAATTAAAAATACAATTTCTGGCATAGTTTCAATGCTCTGGAAGCATTTAATGTGATAAAAACTTTTAGTTCTCAAATTACGTAAGTAATCAGCACACTCCATTACCCAGTATCTAAGGCGACTACGGTGCCCAGTATTCAATGGCAACTTTGAATTTGTGTAACTAATTTGGTGTTTCTGACTCAGAATAAAATAAATATCAAATGAAATTATTCCAGGAGATCTCATAGTGAACCATAGACAGCGTATGAGGAAGGTGGGCCCTTTTGCAATGAATTCATACTCGGTGCACGACCCTAGGAGGCCTGGAGCTTGGCTTAGTCCTGAACTATCTCCGAAGTTTGAAAGAAATGATATGAAACAAAGCTCTTTTAGAATCGGAGATGAATGTGTCAACGAAAGATGTTCAGAGTGTGGCCTAGTCAAAGAAGAATACAGTGACGAGGAAATCGGACTTTGTATAGTAACACTAGGAACGTTTATACATCGAGAACCTGCATTAGCAGCCCCCATGCTACCGGATATACTAAGTATTGTAGCCAAGTGAGTTCAAAATCTCTTAGACTGGTTTATCATTTTTCAAAAAGGGCCCGAATATAAGGAATAATTGTATTTCATTTGTTACATAGTAAAAGAAATACAGCTATTTTTATTCAGAATATGTGCAACGAAAAAATTATAAATTTTTTTTAAAGACAAATGCACTAAAAAGGAAAAAATAATTTATTTCATTGTTTGATCTAGGTTTTTCTGTGAGTAACAGATTCAAAATCCGCAGCAAGCTTTTGAATCTGTTACTCACAGAATAACCTAGATCAAACAATGAAATAAATTATTTTTCCTCTTTAGTGCATTTGTATAAATAAAAGCTTGTCTTTAAATATTTTTTTTCGTTTATTTATTTCTTATTTTTCAGTATTTGTGATGTTAAATAACTAGTTTAGTAATTTCTATCTAATTTATTTTGGAATTTTGACACAAAAATCATAATCTCCGACCCCGAAAACCTAGATACCAATTTTGAATAGAATCGGACCATAATCACAAAAATTGTCCGCCATATTGGAGCCGCCATTTTGTTTTCTGTTTCCTAACAAAAATTTCATAATGCATTGTCACCGGAATTATGCACACCTGCCAAATTTCAAATCAATCAAGCGATTAGAAATGGGTCATCAAATTTAACTTGCAAGATTTGATTACAGACAGACAGACACTGGAACAGGTGAAACTAATAATAAAAACTTGTAACAAAAAATCTTTAATCCCAAAAACTCCCATATACCAATTTTGAATAGAATCGGACCATAATCACAAAAATTGTCCGCCATATTGGAGCCGACATTTTGTTTTTTGTCCTAACAAAAATTACACAATGCATTGTCCCCGGAATTATGTACACCTGCCAAATTTCAAATCAATCGGACGATTAGAAGTGGGTCAAATTTAAGTTGCAAGATTTGATACAGACAGACAGACACCGGGTCAGGTGAAACTAAATAAAAGCTTGTAATAACAGGATTTCTAGAAATTCACCTAAAGTTCACGGCAAACCATGATGATTATAGGACTCCAATTTGCGGCCTCCTAGCGAAGTATTGCCAAAATGAAGTAGCCTTTGTTGTAAGCAAACATACCCGGTTCCCGGTTCGGTTACTCTTCGTTAGATGGCGAGGAGTGCTCAAGATTATACAATCATTTGTACGTTAGCGATAACCCAATATAAGATTATTTTTTATGTTTTGGTTTCACGAAAGGATACCCTGTTATGTTGGTGAGAACAACGTGGTAGCTTTGTGTATGTGTGTATGTTTGGGAAAAGTTAGGCTCTATGAGGTTCTAGGCGGGCTAAGGAAGGAAATTGATACATGATACACCCACAGAACTCATAGAACTAGAAGGCTAATATAAGTCGAATAAATTGATATGATTCATAACCACATGGATAGATGGGACACAGGTAATCATGCGCATATCATCAACAACAATGCCAGTTCATGTACTTGTATGAGAATCTAATATAATGACATTACGATGTAATGTATTACATTATATTCCCATTAAAAGAGCCGAAACTCATCAACTATCGATTACTCAGGATCATTAAGTTCTTTTGTTATATGTATTCAGAAGATAATATACAAGATAAGTGTAGCATATAACACCAGATTTAACCCTAATAAGAATTATGATTTCCTACAAACTCATTTGGCAACGCTGTTAACGTCAACAACTGTTATTTAGTCTGACGCCATTTTTCTTCAGAGCCGGTTTTGCGTTTGTTGTTGTTCATTTGTGTTCTTGCTTCAGTGTTTTTTAATTCCGTCCTATCATATTATATACTCTTTGTGTTGTTTTCATTGTATTATCGTGTAGTATTTAAGAGACAAGAGAGCATACGACCTTGATACATTCAGACATAATCTCACGGATATTAGTTTCGCACTACCGCCCGCTCGAGCAGAGGTTCTTGATGATTTTTTTAATAAAATAACCAATAAAAACACTTTTCAAAGACAAGCATTTGTTTAAGCCGTGTACTAAAACGTATAAAATGAGTTTAAGTCATCGCAGACAAATATTTAATTATTTTTTGGAGAATTTTTGGTTTCAAAAAGCTTGTCTCGCAAAGTGTTCATAAATGATTGGTTGATAAGTAACAACTTGTCCAAGTATTAATTTTATTACAATTCGCGCGAACCAAAACCAAACCAAATAATTCAACAAAAAATAATTAAATCATTGTCAGCGATGACTTAACTTATTTTATACGTTTTAGTACACGGCTTGAATAAAAACTTGTCTTTAAACAGTTTTTTTATTAGTTATTTTATTTTTTGCTTTCCAGTTACTTCGCCTCAATCTGTTCATTTCTAGTAGAGCATCGTTATTACAAGGTCTTTTCCCTGTAAGTTTTGAGCTGAAAGAAATCATGATCTCCGACCCCAAAAACTCCCATACATCAATTTTGAATAGAATCTGACCATAATCACAAAACTCGTCCTCCATCTTGGGGACGCCATCTTGAATTTATGAATTTAGAAAAACATCATAATGTCTGACCTCGACAACCCTCTTATACCAATTTTGGATCGAATCTGACCATTATCACAAAAGTCGTCTACCATCTTGGAGCCGCAATCAAATCGGACCATAATTACAAATTCCGCCATCTTGAAGCCGCCATTTTGTTTTTTTCCTCTAACTAAAATTTCGTAATGCATTGTCACCGGAATTATGAACACCTGCCAAATTTCAAACTAATCGGACGACTAGAAGTCTGTCAAAATTCACTTGCAAGATTTGACCCGAACGAACTAACAAGTGAAACTAAATAAAAGCTTGTAACAAACGGATTCGCTTCACCAACGAAAAACTCAACATTTCTTTTCGATAGCCCATTACAGGTTTCTCGATGGGCACCACTTTTTATCAAGGATAAATTTCATTGTTATATCATGGAAAACGTTTCCATTTATTGCATAGTTTTTGGGACACGCTATATTCATAGCATTTACATTCAAATCCCTCAAAATATTTGTTCAGGCACTAAATCCTTGAAAATTGTTTTTTAATTTAACTTGACAACTGCAAGGGAGACGTCAATTGTGATTGTTATTCTGTCCCCATCATACCTACCCATTCACTTGAAGTGAATAAAACCAAATTCTCTTTGAAATGAAATATTTTATCTTGTGAAATACTGCATACATTTAGTTCATGTCAAATAAATAATTCAGTGAAGTGAAGTATTCTTTTAACAAGTCTTTCTTCCCGAAACCTTACGGAGATTAGGTTCAGAAATTCCTCAAAATTTCAGTTGCACTCCACTATTCAATTCGAGCTCAAGTACCCATCTTTAGAAAGTTCTCACGACAAAGTCAATATGTTTCAGTTAATAGAGGTCATACATTTCACTGAAACCGCCCTGTCATGACAGCGGTGTTACTGCGCATGCTCATGTGTGTACCATGCAGTACAGTAGGGCTCGTTCCAGCAAAACGGTATTGGCCTTCTAGTTCTATGAGTTCTGTGGATACACCTCATAATGTTCATGGATTGGAGAAAAAGGAAGCATATGCCCGAGAGAGAATAGATAATATTAAGGTTGAGAAGAGGTGGGGAAAAGAGATAATTATTAACATTTTTCTTTAATGTTTGGAGGTGTCTTTGGGAAAATACCTTGATTTAGTTATTAGTAATTGTTCAGTCTGTTTGGAAAAATGTGATATGCCACTTGTGGAGGAGAATGAACACCATCCATCGTTGTTTTTTACCTTGAAAGGGAACCCCAGAAGTCAAAATAACCAACCAAATAAGAATTTCAACCCTAAATTCTATTTAAAAAAAGCAGATTTCACAAAATTGTATGATATCTTGAAGGAAGTATGTTGGGATGAGTTGGAAAGTAATAATAGGGATATAAATTCAGCAGTACAAAAGTTTTACGATATTCTTTATAGAATCTTACAGGAGTGCATTCCTTTGGCAAAAAAAAATTAAAAAATGTATCCACCGTGGTTTTCAATAGAAATAATAAAGGATTTAAAAAGAAAAGATGAATTTCGTAGAAAACGTAAGAAATTTAACAATATTATGGATTATCAAAATTTTATATATTTGAGATCAAAAACAAAACAGGAAATAAAAAATGCACATAGGGTTTATCTGCAACAAGTCGAAAACAGCATATCTAGTGACTCTCAAAATTTTTGGTCGTATGTTGCAAAAAATAAATCAATCTCAAATCCCTTGACCGAAACCATGGTGTACAGGGGGGAAACAATAAAGGGTCATCAGAATATTGCAGGAGCTTTTGCAGATAATTTTTTGAACGTATATTCAAAAAATCAAGCGGATTATAACACAGAAAATCTTGAGGGTTTTATTTTAACGAAATCCTGTTTAGATGTAGATTCTGTAAATGATGAGGATATTTTGAGGGCCGCAAAAAAATCTTGTGGCCCAGATATGATTCCCTCTTATATAGTTAAAGGATGCATACAACTCTTGATTAAACCCCTAAAAATGATATATAATTTAATCTTGCAAACTAGTACTTACCCTATACTATGGAAACGCTCAAAAGTCTGCCCAATATTTAAAAATGGCATAAGATATACAAAACTATCGGCCAGTAGCACTGATTTGTGCACCCAGTAAAAGCTTTTCGAATCAATCATTCATGAAACAATTTTAAATCACGTCTATCCATGTATAAGTGAAAAGCAACATGGGTTCTTACCTAAGAGATCCACGATAACTAACCTAACATGTTTTGTGCAAGAGGCAAATCGAGTTGTCGAAAATAATAGTCAACTAGATATTATCTTCACAGACTTTAGTAAAGCCTTTGACAAGGTTGATCACGAGGTCATATTAAAAAAACCATACTCCTTTGGGCTTTCAGATCGACTCTTAAAACTGTCAGCATCGTATTTTATAGACAGGAAGCAGTATGTAGTTTATAAAGGAAGGGAATCAGGGGATTTCCTCACAAGATCTGGGGTACCCCAAGGGTCCAATCTGGGACCCCTATTCTTTTTATTACTAATAGATGACCTACCAGAGGTAGTTCAGGACTCACAGTGTGCACTATTCGCGGATGATTTCAAATTATTCAAGGAAATCAAAAAGCAAGATGTTATTTTGCTACAAAATGACGTGGATAGAGTCTATGAGTGGTCCATGGCAAAACGCCTCACATTTAATGTCAACAAATGCATTAGTATGTCAATTACTAGGAAAAAAGAAAGAAATGATTTTTAGTATAAGATAAATAATGAATATTTAGCCAAAAAGGCAGAATGTAAAGATTTGGGAGTTACGCTGGATGAAAAACTAAGTTTTGAGCAACATATGACCAACATTGTAAACAGAGCATATAGAATGCTTGGCTTCATAATTAGGAACTCATTCAAATTCACAAAAATATCCACATTACTAACACCTTACAATGCATTTGTCCGTAGTATACTGGAATATGGAGCCATAATATGGACTCCCTATTATTCGGTTCATAAAAATGAAATTGAAAAGGTACAAAAAAAATTCTGAAGATTTCTATATTACAAAAAACATGGTGAATATATTTTAAATCTCAGTTATCATACTTCCTTAAGTGAATTTAAATTCACGACCTTAGAATTTATAAGAAAAATTGCTATTCTATTATTTTTCTATGAGCTACTACATAATGAAATAGATAACCCTCACTTGTTGTCACAAATTAGTCTGAACTGCAGTATATACTTTAATAATAGAAAAAGAGATATATTCGTTTTTCCTAAACCTCGAACCAACCTAGGTTTAAATTCCCCACTATACAATATGTTCTTTTTCTAATTATTTGAGGAATATAGATTTCTATGTTAAATGTAATGTAAAAACATTTAGAAAAAAATTGAAAATGAAATGTCATCCTCAGAAGCAAATGCGAATTGTAACAGAAAGCCAATTTAAATGTAAAAGGTCTACTTGTCATCCTCAACTAAATGTGTCTCTCAATTTGATATTGATTCAGGTAATCTGGAGTTAATTTTTTGTTTAAGTCATCGTATTATTTTAAGAATGGTTATTTACTTAGTTTTTATATATTGTAATCGATTATTGGAACTACCTGTTCTGTAGATTACTTAATAAATAAAATAAAATAAAAATAAAACAACAGCGATGTTCGGCAAGTTTGGAGCTTAACAATGTAAGGGTGGCCCGACTGAGTTTGTCGGGTTCGTCTGGCAGAAACTTCTCGGTGGAATTAGTAAAAGTCCTCTTAGAAAACATTTTTGTCATTTTTGGTTCTTCTTTGTTTCACTTTTAAATTAATAAGACTGAGGAGTTCTGGGCAATTTAAAAAGTTATTTTAAAGGGGACATTAGGTTAGTTTGAATATGTCTGTGCATTTCTATGTATTTTGAATTTGTTTTTTAGGGTGGCAACCAATGCAATGTATCCCTGGCAAAGTGAAAGCAATATACATTTACCTGGTGGAGCAATAAGTGTCGCACATCAGTTTTTACGATGTGTTCTACATCAACTAGCTCCAAATGGTATATTCACGCAAATGTTTCAAACGAACGCACCAGGTATGTCTCGAATGTAGGATCATATGACGCGTGTCTTATCAAAGATTAATTTAATGTGGATGCATCTTTCGTAAATGATTTTTGTTTTGAACTTTTTATGGAACCAAAATTAATATAAAGAATGCCCTTTTTATAGAATGATAGTGAATAATAATAAACTGTATGATGATGAAAATCAATAGTCAACAAAGTTTTCAAATATTTTTTTGTATAGTATAATATAAAAATTTGTCTGATAAGCCACAATCTCTCTTCATGTATATTTTCACAGACGCAATCCTCATTTCGTATTTGTTTAGAATTTTACGTACAATCCAAAAATCCAATTATATACACCCTGTATAAATAAAATAATTGAAGAGGTAGAATTAAATCATATAACTGTTGTATTCAAATAAAAATTTTTATATAATTCCTTTATTTAGTTATATGTGATATCTAAAATAAATGAAATGATCCACAGAAAGTTATGCAGTTTCTGGTGAAAAAAATATTCCCATTGAATGAACTGAGACTTTCAGCGTGTTAAAAAAATATTTTAATAAAAATTATTAACACAGAATAATGTTTATTTCTTGAAACTGTAAACGAATTTTTCAAGTATATTTTTTATAACAAATCATGGATAGGCCTTTCAAAAAGGGAATGATTTTTCTAACAGCTCTATTATTGTGGTTTCATTTTGTTTTCTTTTAATATTAAATTTTTTTTAATATATCTTTTGTCACAAACAACTTGGCGTGTTGTAGATTTCATTCCATGTGTGTTATCGTATAATAAATCGACCTGTACTAGTCCCATTTTGTTATACAATTTGGATCGGTGTTTAAAACTAGCGATTTCGCCACCTTTCCCGACTTTTCGATGAAACCATTATTTGGAACTGCTCTACCTAAAACTCAAGACAGATTTTTTTGTTGCAGAAAATATCAGAGTACAATTTTTCAAAAGTGTTATTCAAGCCCTGATAGACTTCAACGAATTGAATCCAGTAGCGCCTTTACAACTTTTATTAGAGGTATTAATTTGTAACAACCTTCGAATTTTCTTTAACTAGTTTTTTTTCAGACTTTAAATTCGAAGAAGACATTACCCGTAGATATTTTACCAACAATTTTGCAAAACATGGCGTGCTATCTGAACTGTTTGCCTATAGAAGCTGCCTTCGGTCCTAGTACACCAATGTGGGGTACAGTGTTACAACAATTAGAAATATTATATAGGAAATTGATTTTCCTGTTGAATACCATGGAAGATATAACACCACTCCTGAAAATAATATCCTCTGTTTTCAAAATCCCTTTGATTTCACAGTTCAAGGTACTAAGTAATGTATCTATGGTGTTTTAAGATTTTCCGTAAAATATTCTTTACAGGGATTGTTGGAGCCTTTCTCAAAAGTATTGAGTTATGCAATACAAACCCATACTTTGCAATATAGCAACCTCGTGGAAATTTGTTATTTGTGTTACAGAGCATTTACAAAGGTGGGGATACGTTTGTGATATCTGAGTAGTACCATATTTTGCCTTTTTTCTAGGAAAGAGATAAACTCATCCTCAGCCGTATGGTCGTATATGAACTAGTTCAAGCTCTGAAATTCAAAACAACTATCCCGGACTCGAATTTACTTATGCTGATCAATCTGATTCTACAGGTGACTTGTTGTTGATTGATGAATAAACTAAAAATTCTCTTACATTTTATCCTGTATATTAGTTAAAAAATAAAATTTTATTATTAGTAATACATTAAAATTGTATTGATTGTTGTATATTTCAGGACATAGGTGGTTCAATTCCATCAAATGTTGTAATCAAAGACTGTCCTTCAATAGCATTAGATTATGGTCCTTCATTCACCACAGGCATATCTGAATGTATGAAATTGAATCTTGGAGATATTTTAGAGTATTTGACAGATTTCCACGCCATATCCAAAATGAAGGTAAATATTTTTGTCATTGTGGTCAGTTATCGATTCCCAAAAAAAAACCGTTTTTTTCAGAGTTACTGTAAAGGGATAACTGTCGGTCTGAATGACGATACATTGGGAGGCATTATCAAATGTAGTGTTGCTCAATATTTGGCTTTGGAAATAACAAAAGGAAATGGTAGGGACAACAGGGCAGTAACAAGGTACTTTCCATGGTTATGCAGTACATCAACAGCTCAACAAAGGTGGGTTTTATGTTAATTTAAACTTCACTTTAAACAACCCCTATATCAATAGTTTTTGTATTGGTCCTTTTTTATTTAAATTTTAAAATCGATGGGGTACAAATAGAAAAAAGTAAACACTTGGTGAATATTAAGTGAGAGAAACCATATAATTGCAGCAAACATTTCATTTTCAAAAACGTTTTTACAATATAATTTTTTTTTAATTCTACAGTTTGTCTATGTAGATGAAACCGCTTCGTTAGTAGGTAAATAAATCTGATATATTAGATTACACCCTGTATATATACATATACAGGCAAAAAAGCTTCAATTATCTCATCCCGAAGTTCTACAATTACTTACCAGAAATGATCAAAAATATAATATCCTCCTCAATATAAAAAAAGAACTGAAAAAATCAATCATGTCCCAAACACGCGAATCCATTCACAATTTAGTAGAAATACGTTAAAAGAATATTAAATATGTATACCTCATAGCAAACCCTCCATTTATAAATGGATTCTCCCTCTGTATACACATACAAATGAGAATCCCAATATTTAATCTATAGACTAATTATCTAGACTTTTATCTCTAGTTTAGACTTTTAATCAATTGTATACCACAATTACACACCTCATGTCTTATCTTAAGTTTTCTTTTACTATATTTACATGTTTCCTACTATTTTTATATATTCTTAATGTTTGATTTGTACACGCTCTGACTAGTTTCGACTTTTGGGAGTCAATCTATGTTTATTGGATATGTTCTACTTTATTTTATACTGTTACTTCTCTCTAACAACAACATATATTATATTCTATTATATATATATATATATATATATATATATATATATATATATATATATATATATATATATATATATATATATATATATAGAATAGAAACATAGAATATAAACCTACATTATATCACATAAAATACATCAGGGTGTACTGTGATTATATGCTGTGATAGAGAGAATCGAAGCATCATTTATAAGCTTTCGTTTTGAAGCTTTGTGCATTGGAAGTGTACCGTGTTTGTTGTACCTGAGCTACTCCTAAATTAACCTCATTTTAAAGGCGCGTCCAGAACAATGCAACAAACAGCGCAAAACATCCCTCCTAGGACAGTTGGGCCTGCTGTCCCATTGTATCTTGCCTTTTGTGCACATTTACAATATCCATTTCAGTATTTTCGTGCCTTGCACAAGTTCGTACAGTTCTTGACTGGGTGTGTGCTTTACAGTTTCGGTTCACCAATTGGTTGACCCAAAAATTGGCTGTCTTCTGCGATCGAAGGCTCCGCAGTTGTATAGTATGGTTCCTTACCGCAGGTCGCCATTGAAAAGTCTCATTTTATTAAGGTGCTCTTTTTCTGGCTCATGTCCAGTTATGAGCCCGTAATGATTTTCAGTTGTTTCCTATTCAAAGTTAAGAGGTCTGCTGTTTTTTTCCGGCACAGGTCTTCGATGTATTGTTTTCCGTGTCTGTTTTCTGGAATATTATTCCAGTATTGTTTGTATTTTTCCTGGATCCAGTCTTCTACAGACACTAGTGCCTTGCGCTTCAGTACCCCGACGGTCTGTCCTCGACCTGGTTCGTTTTTCGATACTCTTCTGGCGAGTTCAACATCTTTTTCATTCCCTGCAAATCCCTGATGTCCTGGCACCGAAATAAACTTGACGCGGTTTTGTTCTGCCAGTATTGTCAGTTCCTATTTACAGATCCAAATCAGTTGGACGTCACATACAGTTCTGTCTGGTATAGGTACCCTGTATGACCTTATAGTCATATCGATCTTGAGGCCTTGAAAACATTTTTGCTGGCAGCCGGGCTAAACCCACGTCCAGTGGGACACAGCAAATATAGATTGGATACTTCCTTATATGATTTTATATTTGTATTCAGGTATTTATTTCATGAATGTACATTTTGTATGGATATTTTTGAGAAAATGTAGAAGAACGGATTGGTCCCTCGTGTATATCTCTAAATATAGACTTCAGAAAATTTTCCAGGAATTATATAAGTATAGAGTGGAACCTCTATTAACTGCCATCTTCAGGTCCGGGACTATGACGGTTAACTGAATAGACGGATAACAGAAATAAACGTGTACAGTAACTACATTTCAAATGGTTTAGGAAAGAAATTAAACTGTGTACAAGTGAAAAATACAGATATACATTTTACATTCATACTAAAAGACTACAGTAGTACAGAACTGCTGATCTAGGTATGTAGTATGTACATACTTGAATGTTCCAAACCCCATCTTCCCCTTCCCTCAGTACACTCGATGACAGATAACAGAGAGTGACGGTTAAAAATGTGATGGTTGATAGAGGTTCGACTGTATATGTATTTATGAAAAATAAGTCTATTTGTGACATACAACCCATGCATAGGTAGGAAAAATTAACCCCTATGAGGTTCTTGAAAAAACATCATATAGGCGTGATAAGGAAGGTAATGGATACACAATACCCCTCAATGTTCTTGGATTGGCGGAATTGATAATAATATGTAAATAAATCTATGGTTGATATAAGTGAAATTTTCACTAAACCATATTTCCACATTTTCTACTGTTCATTTCAAGTGAAGAAGTCCAAAGTCTAGAGTAGAACATCTCAGTTCTGTATTCCACTATTAGTCACTCCATAAGGATAAAAAATATGAGGAATTTTTATATGGCAATATTACAATTATTTTTTGACAATGAAGGAATCTTGATGTTCATATTTCTAAAATTTTCAGCCCCAGGGAGTTCATTGAATGTATTGGGCACATTCGATTGTTATCATGGTTGTTGTTAGGATCTCTGACACATACTGCCCTCCAAGGTACCAACCATGGTCAAATTCCAAGTCAGCCCATACCTCAGGAAGCCTCATGCCAAATTGCAGATCATATTCAAATTATAATGGCTGGTTTTGCGGAGCAACCAAAGGCATCTGTTCTACATATGTCCTCACTATTTCACACATTCATTTTGTGTCAGGTATTATTCATCATTCCATTAGAATTGTAGATATATGATAATTATAGCTTTAGAATTTGTTAGAATAAAGCTTATGTATGACAATCAATATGCAGCCAAATAAATTATCTTGAATTTATTTTCACTGTAAAAAATATTCAAGAATAATAATTATCAGACATGAAAGAATTATCTGAATCCGAAGTTTTCTAGATAGCATCAAAACTGGAGATGTGTTGTGATTTCACGACCTGTGATTTTATCAATGTAACTCACTTGTTACAGCTCCAGCCGCCCAGAACTAACAGTGATTTTCAATCGTGGTCCGGGTCTGGACTATCAACCTTTGAAAATTTTATGAGGCTTGAGTTTCTAGGTTGTAGAATGATAATTACATGGAAAGTAAATTCTAGCAATTGCATAGAGAATGCAATTGACATAGATATTTTATTCAAAATAAGGGGAACTCTCATCAATAAAATTCTGTTTTATACCAGAAAATATTTATCCACAAACATGAAACATTGTTTATTTCCATAACTCAATATATTATAAAATCTCTGAAAAAAACATGGAAATGAAAAAATTATAGCATCCTCCCTACAGAACAAATTTAAAAAATCTCCAACAAACATATTTCAATATATATGTCACGATTCCCAGAAATAGCTGTGATTTGATAGAAACAGTCACAATTCCCGTAAAATCGAGTCACAACACACCTCTACTCAAAACTCAAAAAAACTTCTTACATTACAAATAATCCAAATGTAGATAGTGAATGATTCTAATGAAGAATTGTTATATCATGTTATTGATGAGATACATAGATTATTTTAATTTTCAGCTATGGACAATCTATTTAGAACAGGGCTTAAGTAACAACATACCGATAACAGAAGCGTATAATGTAACAATGAACATCTTGTTTGATTTTTGGGGGAAAGTTACACCTTGTATACTACAACTCATTCAACAATCGAAAATGGTAAGACCTACATAATGTGATGTTCAGTAGAAGAGTTCAAAAACATTTTTTATTGAAATACCACTGCTAGTAGAATAACAAATTGTACCCCTATTCAGTCTATCAAATATTTAAAACAAAAAAATCGTATTGAATGGAAAGATATCCGTTTTCTAACAGTGACATTTCAAATATTGTTAGATCTCATCTTGGTGGGCACTAAACATCAATTCTTTAATTTATTTATTTTTTAGCTTAGCGAAATAGTGAGTCTTCACTTCCTGAGTATGCTAGAAGCGCTCATAGAATGCCAATCTACTTTCGTGGGAAAATTACTGCCTCTTTGGACACCTGTACTTTGTTCCAATCAAATACAGGTAAAACCAGACATAAAATCTATAAAATGTATATAGGTAAAGCAGATCGACTAATGAAAATGTTAATCGTAGGAACTTACTTGAATTTCAATTCGTGTATTGGTACTCTCATGATGGTTATTTAAGTGGCGAATTTAGAAAACTTTCATTTGAATAGCAATAGTATTGATTTTGAAAGTTGGATCCGTTATATGTCAAATTGTTTCATTTATACAACTGCATCAAATTTATCATTAGTAAGAACGCGACCCTAAAGATCTCAACTTTGAAAAGCTTACCATTAATGTTAAAACATTGTTCCGAATGAGCATGCGCCAATATAATTTATGCTTCATGAATTCCATGTCGTATTTATTATGAAAAACCAGTTGGGAAATGTAGATGTAGAGAAAATAAAATGTCTAGGAGATAATATATTTATTGTTTGGGTATGCAAAACAACACATTTATCAAAACTACGCACTGTCATTTGTCATATCTGTCATTATTAACTGTCATTCCTTAAAATGAGCTTGATTTTTTATTATCCTTACGCTTATTGCAATTATCATTCCTAAATCGAAGTTGACTAAATTCTCCTTAAGAATCTCAAGTCAATTTTATGTTAATGTTCTTCTAGAACTTCTATTAAGCTCGGTCATATAAGACCATCGACTCAGCTTCAACCCTACAATTTAGTGGAATAATATAGTGGAACTCTCGATTCTTGTTCCACAACTTCTATATAATACTAGAACTCCACTAAACATACTAGGCCTCCATCTCCCACGTGGCATCCATGTTTCTTTTTTCTACGCAACACCTACCAAATGTCTGCTGCTCGCTACCACATCGGAGACAAAAGTATCTCTCTATTTTTTTGGCTCTTCCTTCCTTGTGTTTTCATGCATACTCTTTAGATTGAGAATATTATCCATGATCACTTTACTTTCAGGAAATCACAGCTTACAAAAACATACTTTTAAATTCGTCTAGTACAAAGTATCAGATCTTTTCTCCAGTCTGTGAAATGTATATAAATTAACCAGTAATATTTTTAATGAGATTAGGAAGATATTATTCTTGGACTTGGCCGTTTGACAAAAAACTGGTGTTCAGAAAGCTGTGTATTCTTTATGAATATTGATTTTTATTAAAGTCCCTAACTGTAAAGTAGATTCAGAAAAAATAAGCTTCGTTGGACCATGTATTACCTTGTATTGAATACTGAGTTTTGAAAATAGCAATTGAATTGGAGATAACCTTTTTCCAATGATTGCTGAAGATTCAACATATTCTAGATAACATAATTTATGTTTTTATGCTATTTTTATTTCCATTCAGTTGCCAGGACACCTGCAGGTGAGGTTACAAAATTGCCGTAACTTCCCTCCAACAATATTTCAAGAAGCGATACCAGAGAAATTGAAAATGGCAAATCTGAACAACCCCATGTTGCTGAAGTGGTTACAGAGGCTACAGTTCAAAATGGGACAAATTGAATTGCAATCATCGACAGCAACACAATTTTATTCACTGTAAAATTTAATTTTAACATATTATTTTGTAAAAACAGATTTTACATCAAACTTGTAATAAATTAAATAAAAAAAAATAACAACAGTCTCTTTTGATATGAATCAACTTATTTCCTGTTTCAATGCGTCCATTGTGACTCTGGATGTAGTTGATCCAATGGGATACAACTGAAAAAAATAAACTGGTACCTTTTTCAAAGAAAAATAATATCCGTTGCACTTACCTTATCAAGAAAATATGCAACATCAAGTTTGATTTGTTCTCTGATTTTCATTTCATCTGACACTGTATCAGTATGAGGAGCAGAGTCATCACCAACATTTACTGTTCTATTCTTCAATCTTCTCAAAGACTCTTCAGTCTTGCATACAGATTGTAAAACACTCTGGACCAAAGTGAGATACCTGAAAGAGAAAAAGAGACCAAATACTGAAATATTCTCTCCAAACTACAAAACCATATACAATATATACTATATGTTATATCTGTGAAAAAACATGATGAGTATCAAAATGAAAATGAACTTCTAAGTAAAGTAAGTTATTATTAGAAATGGACACATAAGAATTCAGACATGTTTGAAACGAAAAGTCTAAATATTAATTATCAGACTTTCAATTCTGAATTTTCTCAGTTTTTCCTGATATTAGGATGACTTCAGCACTCTGGAAGAATAATAACAACCCTTCCAATCCTAATCTACAAACATTGTTTTGCTTCCTTAATCCTCCTGATACTACATAGGTTCAACTTTTCCTTAAGTAACACCAAATCTAGCACAGCACCGGATCCCAATAATGAATTTTATTGCTCCATATCTGAGAGACTATCTGAAAACATTTGTTCTACATGAGACGAATTTAAAGGAGTTAATGGATACAATGTATCAAGTAAAAAACAAAACTACTAGCGGTATATTGACAATATATCTATGAAAAAAATTGAAATTTTGCCAATCTTCGTTCTTGAATTACTAGTCGACCTAATCAACGATTCATTTGCTAGAGGATTCTTCCCAGGTGAACCCTCTGATCCGTCCAACTTTCTCACTTATTCCGACTCTTGGGAAAATAATAGAAAAATTGGTAAAAATAGATTAATGAACTTCATGGCTCTTCACAGCATTTTAAACTCTCAACAATTTGGTTTTCAATCCAACAAAAGTACAGGGGATGCTATTTTTCACTTCCTATATTTTGATTTGATTATTTCTGTAGGCCTCTTCACAGAAAACCCTGGATATATAAAAATTATTTAAAGAGATAAAATATAATTATTCAACCTTAGTCTTTTAAGTCGGAGAGTAAAAACAGGATACATGTAGAATTAGCATGGAATTTACATCAGGAAATCAAAATATATGGTAAATACTTGAGTTCGTAGTTTTTATGACATTGTTTTGATGTTCTACATAAACAAATATTCAAATTTGCAATAGTTCAGCAGTCTGATATAATGTAAGAAATTGTTTTTCTTTGAATATGGAAATGATTTTCATAAAAACAGATGTTGATTACTTTTTTATTTCCTCATTTTGAATTCAATATTACAGGAAATATTGTGGAAAAAACAGGAAAAGTGGAAATTTTACCAGACTATTAAAAGGTTAAGAATTCGAAAAAAATATTCATCGAACTCGAAGAGTACTATAAAACAAAATGTTTTATTTTCCTCTGCTGGAAGGTGAGAATAAATCCCAATTTAAAAATCTCAAATAGCTCAAAAGTGACTGAGAATATTAAAAATGTAATATGAGCAAAATTATATTCCTTTCCATTGTTCTATAAAAAAATCTAAATTGAGCTTTTCTCTACATACAATACAGGAAATAATTTGACAACATTTCAAGCAAAATTGAGCGCACTATTAAAATGAAATGATATCGACTACTACAACAAATTCTCAAGGGCAAGAAGATAGAAGGTAAAAGAGGTGTAAGAAGAAAGTGAATGTCTTGGCTGAAGAACATTTGAGAAAGGACTGGAATACGAAACGCAGGGCAACTTTTCCATGTTGCCGAAGACTTTGCTAAGGTCAGACAATTCTGATATGGCACATAAAAAAGGAGATCTCAAGAAGACCAGTCAGTTATCTGAAGAACTCTTTTGTGCATTAAGTGCAAAGGGCCGACAAATAATTGATTTTCTTTCTCAAAAATCACTTCAATGTTTGAAAAATGTCAACTGATTAAAAAAAAAATTGTTATGGAAGTTTCCTACAAAAAACTCCCAGTTTTTCTTCAGATGATAAAGGAAATATTGAATATTCAAATGACCAAAAATGTTTCACTGATATCTGAACTAGTTTTTCCTAGGTTATTGCAAATTATTACCTCGGATATTTTCTGGAAATAAAATAATCAAGATCAATTCCTGGATGAGAGAATAACTATTGGAAAATATTCTAGGCAGAATTTGAAATTCCTTCAAAACAAATGAAATAATGGTCAAACTAATTGCCCTTCACAATCTCTACAAAAATCCCAATGAGGTTTTTCTTTGAAATTTCAGATAATAATGGGGATTGTCATATTTTTCCAAAAGATCACAATGATTTCTGTACGAAACTTCTGGTAATTGCCTAATACTGTCAATATATATATATATATATATATATATATATATATATATATTATATATATATATATATATATATATACCTTTGGTCCTGGGAAAACTCTGAAACACGTCAAAAATTTTGAACAAAGATTCAAATCAAAATCTTTAAATGCGGTATCATATTTTTCAAACAATTTTTTTAATGCAATGAATTCTCAGTATTTTCTTCAACTCAAGGTACATACTTATACATTTGACATAAACCTAAAAGTCCATTGGATGTAAAAACTTATTTATATCGTTCACACGCCGAATTTGATACAAAAATTCAGAAAAATCGGCAAAGATGTATTTTTGCCCACTTGACCAAAAAATACTGACTCGAGGGAAATATTGAGGAGGTTATACTCCTATACATCCCTCTAGGAGCACGTCTGTTGATATTTAAATCCATATATCTTAGAGACAATACAAGTGCAATTCAATTTCAATTGTAAACAATTGATTTTTGTGTATTATATTTTTTTATCTGTATTTTGAATAGGCAATGTACCTAAGCATTGAATGAAAACTGAAACCCAGAAAATGAAATATTTCTTATTTTGTGAACTCTGACACTTACTGTTGTGTTACCCGAGAAATGGCAGAATCCAAAATCTCCCTACATTGATTCTGCATTATATTTTGGTATTCATCACTGAAGGTTATTATTGGTTTAACAGCTTCAACCATATAAGAGCTAGCTTCTTTAGGAGCACTTCTATTTGTTCTTCGGTATAGCCTAGGTATTGCCCCAACATTTTGGAGAAGATTGGAAATTTCTCCGCACTTTGTAGAAACCAAATCATTCCTCAGATTACCCTGCATAGCTTCTATTGCTTTTCTGTTAGTTTTGAGGACTCTTAGGATGATATTTTTCATACTGGGATTCACTATTCTGAAAACTGTGGCTTCAATGCAGGATACATCATCTGTGTCTAGCGCCAAAAAATTTTCTACTATGCCGAGATCAAAAAGTGAGTCCATTATAAAAGTCTCTCGAATCCGGCTAGTTTCAAAACCATTCTGAAATTGAGGAGTGTAGTTATAAAGATTGAAAAGGAATATTAAACTCACTTTTAATATGGTATCAAACCATTTAATATATCTAGATAAAAGCATCATGGATAGCTTCAGAAATTGATCAGCAAGTTGATCAATGTATATGTTCTCATGGTAGCACTGTGAAACAGAGGTCCAAAGTGCCAATGTCGGTTTCAGTTTGCAGGATAGCTCATTTTTTGATGAATACATTTCAGACTTATCTATGAGTGTATCGTTTTCAAAGTTTCCTGCAATTTTCTGGTAACAAATTTCAAAATAAACAGGAAGGTTGAACCTTCTCAAATGTTCTTGGAATGACTCATTTTCTTTTACAAGGTTTTCATCACCACACCTTCTTGCAATTTCGAGTAGAACATTCCATGTACTGCGGAATCTTTTCTGGAATAACTCCGGGTTCCCAGGAGCTGTGATATAAGGTAAACCCTGATGTGACTGTCTATCGAACTCTTTCCAAAAACTGCATAGAATGAAATTATACGAACTCAAATCAGGGTTTGCTGACAATATCTCGAAAAATATATTCATTTTGGTGTCCATGAAATATAGAACTTCCTCATATATTTTGTCTAGATTATGATGCAACTTCTCAAAATGACTTTCTGTGAATATTTTTTCCAGATATGGCAGCACAACTTGGGTTCTAAACATCTCAAGAGCCACCTCTTGTTTACGTAAATTATCATACATTCTGAGACATCTTGTCAGTATTTCGGTATCTTCATTCCTGAAAGACTTCAGGAAGTTTTCATTCACCATATGTACAAGTTTGTTTTCTATATTCTTTATAATATCTTCAATATCATTCGTTATTATACCCAATTCATTCATGTAATTTCTTTCAAAAGAATATTTGGTCACTACTCGTTCTAATATTATTAAATCTTCAAAAGAATCCGCTGAAGATCTCAACATTTTATCTATATACACAGATGAAGAAATTATTCCCAGTTTCAGATTCAAATTGTTTTTCTTTATATTGTTATCCTTTACATCTTCCAGCATTTCTTTATAACTCTTTTCAGCTGATTCAATCAATTTGTACAATGCCTGGAAAAAGACTTGTTGAAAGATGAAGACTGGCTAGACGCTGTAGTGTCACACTCATTCAATTCACACCTATATGCGCATTTCGATAACTAAGTTATCATCATCAGTAGGTAAACTAATATAATAATAATAATATACTGTAATAATATACTGTAATAATATACTGTAATAATATACTGTTCCTCAAATCGCTAATAGGATCTTGATGGTTCTATGGGATTAAAGTAAACAAGATGAAATACGTCGGCCCTTTATCATCATTAAGTCAAATTTACTTGACTTGCAATATAGCATTTGTAAGCCCTTGAAAAACTGTATCCAGTACAGTCAAAATTATTTCTCCAACTGACATCTGTCAAAAATAAAAAATTGGCAAAGTTCAAAACATGGGCCACATGTTCGTGGAACCTTTTAGAAATTGAATGTTTTGTCTGACCGTAATAGACTTTGTCACAAATTTATAATTATTATAATATTTTTATTGTTATGGGTTTCATGTGAAACATCAGACATACATAAGTATTTGAAATTATTTGGAAAAAATGCAAAGTATAGATAAAAACGAATACATAAAAACGCTTACAGGATACATTCATACGTGCTGAATGATAAAAATAATATACGTATACAGCTCATACATTACGGTTTACTCATTGAAGAACTCGTCTAATGAATACAATGGATTTGCAGTCAAATATTCTTTCAGAGTTCGTTTAACAATACTCATAGTACTGATTTCTTTGAAATGTGGAGGCAATGCATTATATATTTTTATATAATTATAGTAAGGACCTTTCTCAAGTAAAGTTGTTTTATGCCGTGGGACTCGTAGATGTTCACCTCCTCTTTTTATCATATTGCAGGTATGGTGATTAATTGCAGGAAAAGTTTGAACATTTTTCCTAGCAAATGAATCTTTTGCTTTCTGTCGTTTTTCTCAGAGTGGTGGTTTCATTCACTAAATGTGTGAAATGCTTCTTTCTCAGGAGATGATCAATAATGTCTGGTGTATATCCATTGATTATTGCTATTTCCTTTTTTTTTTTTTATTTCATTTTGAAAACAAACAGCATTTAATGGAAAGTTTACTGCTCTATGTATAAGAAAATTAAAACTAGCCATTTTGTGTTGAATGTGGTGTTTTGAATCAGCTGGGATGAACCTGTTCGTGTTGGTGGGCTTTCTATAGTTTCCAAGTGCTCTTTATTTCTGATGACCAGAGTGACAAGGAAAGGTAAACATCCATCAACTTCCATTTCTACCTTGAAGTTAATTCGTTCGAACCCTGAGTTCATGGATGTTAGGAAGACGTCTATGTTTTGACTTTTCGTATCGAAAATACAAAACACGTCATCCACATACCGGAGCTAAATTTTTGGAATCTTCAAAGTCAATATTTTCTTACTTTCAGTTATCAAAATGTGCATATAAGTGTGGTGAAGCGATTACTTGTGCAATTTTTGATTGTTGAAAGATCATAATTTTTTGTGTAATAAAACTAGGATACCAACCATGATCTCTTCTCGTAGCTGCGAAACGGGAAGAGACAAATGTTCAATTTTTGAATTCAAATTTGTTAAGTATTCTGCCAGATTAACTATGGCTTCTGTTTCGGTTTTGAGAATTTCAGACATTTGCTGTTGTAATTCTGCCCCATAGCTTTTCAACTCTCTTCGTAGAGTTTCTAAATCAGATTTTTGGGTGTACTTTGACAAACATTGGTCGACACTGAAATCAACCTAGAAGTAAAGATTACAAATTTGTTAGTGATTGGAATAATAGACTTATGTGTACTTACCTTGAAGAATGATTGTTTCCATACCATATCATCTTTAAAATCCATTGGGGACATTTCTGTACATTTGTTTACAAAATTTAAAATTGGAATTTGAAACTAACAAAATGAGGTTAACTCTGTATGTGACGTGACACACTTTGATTTTTTGTATCTTGCTTCCTAGTGGCGCACTTTAGCAGCTCTGCCTTTGGTTCCCTAGTTGGAACAAGAGGCTTCGTCCTTTGGATGCATACGACTTGTTCTGGGCAATAGGGACACGCATGTACCCCTTCTCTATAATATTTTGATCTGCACATAAAGATTACCACGTAAAAAGTTCAGCAACAAACAAAGAAATGGAAAAAATGTTTAATGTTATTAATAATTTGGCATTCAAAAACGCGCCTCTGATGGTCGTATGCATCAAACTATATTTGGAGTATGAATAGTTCGAGTTTATCGAGGCATTCACTTCTTGGATAAAGTCTAAATAAGGTTTTAGAGCAATAAATCCCTCATTTCCAACCAATTCGTAAGGCAAACCAGTTCCATCTGATGGGATACAGAACAACTGGATTTTGAATAAATTTAGAAAACAACTATTGAGGAGAATGTCTCCATCACTTTCCTGAGCTACAATATTAATCATATGAACTAATCATTAACGTCTGCTATGGCTAATAAAACTATACTGAAGCATCCTTTATATTTATAATAGATGATAGATGGCACCAGAATCGAATAAAAATTAAAAAATGTAACTTATAATGAACGAATTTATTAAATGTTTTCCATCTATTGCCCTAATCAAGTTGATTATTAACACTTGGTCTCCCAATAAATAGTAGTTCCCCAAAAATTTGAGGCGACATAAGCATATAATATAGAATTAATATATTTACCAAAATCGACAAGCTTCATTTCATACAATAAATTATTGTTTTCTCCCTTCAAGAAAAAAATTATGTGTATTTCACAACGACAATTTTTCATTTTAATACACGCTGCAATAGACATTAACAATTTATTTTTCAAAATCATAACGTTAGATTGGTTTTACTAAGTAGATTATAAATTTTTGTTCCATTACTATATATATATATAGTATATATAGTAACTCACCTTACATTGGTTACACTTGGTTGTGAAAAAAATGTGATTTATATCTCCGGTTTTGTGATTTTATTGTTATATCCCGTAATCGTAGAGATATTTTAATCATAAGCTTTTGCGTTATTCTCGAACAAACAAACAGACAATGACAGTTTTATAATAGTAGAGATATAGAAGATATATATATATATATATATATATATATATATTGAAGTTCAGTAAAAACTCAAAGTCGTCTCCACAATATATAGAACTATTTATAGTTATTTTGTTCTACACTACGTCGTTCAGGCGCCTTTAATGACAATTCACAAAACAACAAACCACACAATATTAAATGTTTTCCGTTAAAACAATGATGCAACAAGATTTAACACCGCCCCGAAATCCAACTATTGTTGGTAACAAAACACAATCATGGTAAAACCAAGGTACGTAACCCAAAAGGTAAATAAATTTATTTTCAGACAACCTAACTTTCTACATATGATATGTTATCCAAACCAATATTTTATTTTCAGATTCAAATGTTTTTAATGTTTTTAATAAATTTTACTGAAAATGCCCCCGAACAAAACGTCTAAGAAAATTTAATTTTCTTCTCGTTTTCATACAATCGAATCTGAAACCCAAGAAAACTCCAAAAATACAATCACCAAGATTCAAGAACCCACTATACCCAATATATATATATATATATATATATATATATATATATATATATATATATATATATTTAACGACGTTTCGACATAGTATTTGTCATCTTCAGGTTTAAAACAAAATTATTTTATTTAAATTTCTGCATCCTACGAACGTTGTTGAAGGTGTGTGACTTCGATGTTATGGGGAATGGTTTGTTTATTTTTCATGCTTTTTTACCCTCTTCTTGAGTACACTGGATTGTTTAGATTGAGTTATAGTATTTGAGCCTGACTATTTTTTTGGCGGCATGTAAAGATCAGTTTTCATGAATACTACTATAAACAAAGTTAAAAAAGGTTGTTATAAATCTGTCTTAAGTTTTTGATATCATTTCTATTGTTAATGCTGTTGGGGTCTTTTTTAATACGAATCATTTCAAGGAATGTTCTTATTCTTGGAGTCCTTTCTTTAATCAAAATTTCAACGTTGATTTTCTTTTCGTGTTTGGATAAGGCTGTAATGTCAAATATTGTTTTGTTTGACCTGTATAGGTATGTACTTTGACAGTCTTTAAACGGTATTGTATATACTGTATGACTTTGTTTGTTTTTTGGTGTGTCCGCTAACATCGAAGTCACACACCTTCAACAACGTTCGTACGATGCAAACGCAGAAATTTAAATAAAATATTTTGTTTTCAACCTGAAGATGACAAATACTATCTCGAAACGTCTTTAAAAAGAATTAGGCGAATTGACTGAATCAGACCTTTATTGACCAAATTGAGAGCAACTCAAATACTATCTTTCCTGAAATAATAAAATATATTCATGAATAAACAACAAAATTATGCATTCAAAACGATCATATCACAAGAAATAGGGCATGTGAATTATAGTTTACTAGTCCTGATTTATAAATCTCAGAAACCGCTGAAAATGAAAGTTTGGCATTATTGTTTATTGTGTAAATAATTTGATACCCTTTAAACTCGTAGTCAACATCAAATTTCATTAAAAAATTAAAATTTCGGTAAATCAGTTTTCCATTGTTTTTTTCAAATTGGATATTGGGATATGGGAATAAAATGAAGAAGATAAAAATAAAATATGTTTTTAATAATTAACAAAAATACACTCAGAAATGAAAACAATACTTCATTTATGTATGTCTACAACCCGCCAGCAATAGAATGCAGAACCATAACCCTCTATTAGGTATATCTAACATCCATTGTCGATTTCATTTATCACAACAATTATACTGAGAGGTATCATGAATGCCCTACAAAAAAAACTACTTTATCAGTTTCCTGTTGTTCCAGGATCATGGTCACGAATGAGATATAAGAACTGAAAAGCAATGGCAAGCAACGAAATCCCTAAAAGATCTCCAATAGACGTCAAATAAGGAATGGCAGAATTATCAGGATCAATTTTTCTCTTCCACATCCAGTGAATCATTATGTGAGCTACATACAGAAGAGTTGCTACTTGCATGACAGCTGCACATAAATAAACTAGGACAAACCAAGAACTGAGTGATTCCGAATCTTTCATATAGTCAATAGTGTAGATGAAAATGATGTGACTTGGAACAACCATTGACATTAGAACTCTTGTTGTTCTGGCATGCATCCCCTTTCCACAAAACCCGGTTACAGGTGATATGAAAATTACAGTATCCTCATCAGTATTGTTCTCTGACGTTAAAATGCCCAACTCTGCCTGTTTATGTAGAGCAGTTGAAATTCTGCTAGCTTGTACTGCAACCAGATTGCCACCGACCCCATTAATCACAGGCTGATAAACTGCAATTCCTTGGAAACGTGAAACCATGAAGTCAAGAATCAGCCCTCCCATGGAACTTATAAGCATAGCTCCCATGACAGGAGTCCATCCATGATACAATACGTCGCGAGTGTGAAGGTTTCTTTTTGCTATCCAAATCCAGAGAGGTATAGCTAAGATATAGCCCGCTATAATTACTGGCGCCAGCCAATCTTGGGTACCTAAAAAATATATCAATGATCACGTCTTACGTCTAGTACTGATGCAATATGGAAAAGATCAATAAAAAAAACGGTCTGATTATTCCAAAAATCAAGTTTGCTATGAAGGGTGGCATAGATTTTAATATACAGTGACTAGTGTCATAAATTCTAAAATGCAATACACAACCAAGCTAATAAACAAAGGCCCGTTACGAATAGATTGAATACCTCCAGCCGGAAGGCAGATAAAAAAAGTCACCATTTTTCAAATGAGTCATACACAATTTACCACTTTCCCGTGTTAGTCATATCTAAGGAATTCATTATGTAAACAAATACGCTATAAATTAATAAGTGTTGACAGCTCGCTAAAGTGCAATACCAAAACGGCAACAGATAAATCTTTGTTTTAGACATTTTTGACGACAGGAACAAGCCATTAATTATTAAGCCGCTGATTTATTATGACAGGGTGAAGATAACTATGATGTTTGGAATGTTTGACCCGCGACGATCAAAGCCATCACGTGAACGGGTAGGGGATATAAAAAGGCGCGACCCCGCGGACAAAACATGATTCGGTGTACAGACGTGACGCAAGTAACAAGTCCTCTCGAAATGAGGTTAGATTTCATTCGATTACCATATAGTGAAATAAAGATGAGAAGAGTACGAATATAGCCATATTGCAGTGAACTTAAAAAGCTATTAAAAACGAATATATTCAAATTAAACCGGGCAACACCAAGTGAATTCACGAGTAAACAGTATTCTTCCAAAATTACTTACTATTTATCAACGCTTCAAGAACGAGATAAGTCAACGAACAACCTCTAATCGATAGTTCATGACCTCATAGAAAACCGTAACCATACAACGCTATTCTAATATACAGTGCGAGGTAAAAGTAAAATAAACAACTTCAGCAGGATTAATTAAAATAATAATACAATTAATTAAACTAATTGTCGTTTAAAAGCCATCTCAAGTGAATAAGCGTTGACCCTGATGATCTGGAGTAAGTTCATTTATGGTTTCTGTATTTATGGTTGGGCACATTGAATCATTTATAAAGTGAATGTGTCTTTAAATGTATCTCCATAATTTTATGTTCCCATAGTTTTTCAAAAGATAATTATCAACAGTCGTTTTAACCTTAGAGTCAATCTATTTGATTTGTAGACTGATAAAAAATAATTTCAAGTAAACTACACGCGATTCTTCGAATATTGTATCATCTTATCCGTTTATAGAACGGATGAAATACTTTGTTAATTTTCATAAAATATATATATGTATATTTTTAATATTTTTCTGAGTGCATTATTTTCGAATCTTTCTGATACCCGGTACGTACTTCCTAGATAAACAACTCATACGCCCAAGTATAGAGAGAAAGAGATATTTCCTGTAGGCCGCTCCAGTGAGATAATCTCGGTTCGACCATCCTCAGACAGTCGATGCTCTTAGTACTTATTTTCAGCAACTTACAACAGTGGTGTTGTTGCAGGTGTGGTGTGTTGATTCATAACACCCTGTATATGGCCAGACTAAACACTAGTATAAAGTTTGCAGAATTATGAGAAGTGATTTGCACACGTTCATTTATAGGGTGACTTCACCAGTAGGCATTTTTTATATTTATTCCACACATCAGATAACCAGGGGCGATTATATCCATCATTTCAAGGGGGAGGCCCTCTAGTTGGGGATTTGTGGCATAAATAATCTCGTATTTTCAGCACTTACAAAAGCCTATTCTCTAGATAGGTTTATAAAAACTTTTTTTTCCAGAAAAAATTTACTCTTTCCAAATCAACTATATTCAAGTATGATTTAAGTAAAACTTCACAAAACACGATCCATAAAATGAATAAAATAATGGCTTTTACAAAATGCAACAGAAAATTAACAAAAAATCGAAAACCATGAACAATGGATATGAAATATTACACGAATAAAACAACAATTTTCAAGAAATGATAAAAGACGTTTAACATTCATAGTAATCAATTTGTAAAATAAAATAAAAACGATTAATGATTATTCAAGAAATCTGAAACAACGAACAGAGAAAAGCTACCAGTGTGTAAGGTTAATTGATTTTTGATATATTTTTTGTTGTGAATCACCTAGGCAAAACATTTTTACCCATAGTTTATGGATGTTTTATTACAAATGTAAGTCGTTTATGGATCCTCTATTTCAAACTCAGGTAGTGTATGGATCCTTTATAACCAATTAAGGTACATTCTTCATTTTAAGTGAGTGTGATCCTTTATTTCAAATATAGGTAGTGTATTTCAGATGTAGGTATTGTATATTGTATGGATCTTTTATTTTAAATTTAGGTAGTGTGTGTATTTTTATTTCAAATGTAAGTAGTGTATGGATAATTTATTTCAAATGTAAACAGTGCACGGCAGTGCAAGTAGGTATAGAGATTGTGGAAATATGGAATATGATGCCCAGAAGTCACTAACGCTTGTCATTTCGAAAAAAACAAGGCTGTCATGACATTAAAAAAAGGGGTATAAAAGGGATATTCAAAAGTTTATACCCTGTGGTGGTCATCCGGTGGACGAGAAATTTCGTTTTTATCATTTACATTGTTATTGAAATTGTTTGTTTGAAATTGTTATAAAAGCTTTTATAGTAGGGTTCAGAAAAGCTTCACCTTGCTTGTTTTTAAATAAACATTGTTTTTCACACACCTACCTATGGATTCATATAACATAGTAGCAACCCAGGATAACAATGTGAGTGATGTGATGTCTCCCAAACTTGCTGCTATTGGAGTGGCTACATTGTCGGGATTTATATGACAATGTCTGGATAATACTATTACACCAGCTGTTATCAAGCCCAACACAAAACTTGCTATAGAAACAGTTACTAGGCTACTGGCGCATAAAAGATAAGCGTGGTCTAATTCAACTTCTTTGTTTTTTATCCCACCCATCACAACTGCAACAACTGCTCCCAAGAAACCGACAACAATTGCTTGACACTGAAAAAATAATAATGTTTATTCCTCGGGATATAATGGAAGATATAAGATACTTTGTTCATTCTAAAAATACCCATGATGTGAACAATATGAATACGTACTGGTCGTGTGACCACCCGAAACACGCGTTCGCTATTGGCTAAGCTGTCATAAAATTTTGAACGAATATTTTGTTGAGTGCAGTTCTCGTAAATTGTGGATATTCTGTCGCACCCTTCTGAACAATCTTATATTTTTTCTATAATCATATTTCATTAAAAAAACTAAAAATCTATACTTATAGAGAAATATATATTTTGAAGGGAAATGCACTGTATATTTTCCAATGTTTTATTTTCTCAACCAGGATAATCCGTCTAATAGCATGCACTACCTATTAAATTTTAATAACACTCAATTTACTGATAGTTTTTGAGCTATTACCTCAACGATTTTAGTTCATCTGGACTTTGATTGCTGTCTTTACTATTAGTTTATTGTTTCATGATGGGTGTGATTTGTTCGAATAATTTGGAATTACTGTTTTTTATTTAAGTTAACAAAAGACATTTCACTAAAGATAAAAAGATCATTTAGGTGCGGATTTACCCAAAGATAATCAATTGTAGAAACGATTCATATACTGAAACAAATAATGGAAACAGCCTACGAATATAAATAAGATAGACCTCTAAATGATCTTTGTAGATTTTCAACAAGCATTTGACTCGATCAAAAATCCTACAAGAACTGAGAAAGCTGATATCAATGACGATGAAAACAACTAAGATTACTGTAAGAACACAAAAAGGAGAAACAGAGGAATTCACAATGAATAAAGGAGTAAAACAGGAAGACGTTGGAATGAATACGAGGAATACGTTGGAGTACGTTGGAATACGTGATAAGGATGGTTAACAGAACAGGAGGAGGAAAATCATTGGATACGCTGATAATACAGCCATACTCACCGAGACCAGGAAAGCTATGAAAACAATACTGAAAGAAATCATAGAACAAGGGTGTGAGAATCAATAAAAAACAAAAATATTAAGATTAGGAAGAGAACAATTACAGTGAAATCAATTTATAATATAATTTGTTTTCCATCACGGTAATTTTTCTTTAATCTCGAAATTAATTCTTATGGGCAGACGACAGTCGTATAAAAAACTTTACCTGAATTAGAGTTAAATTGCCCACGATAATATGCAATTGTTGTTTAGCTGTATCCATATGACCTAAATTTGCTTGTGTTGATAATCTTGACGCTAAAGTCATTTCTAAGTTTCCTTTCAAGCCCAAAAGAGCCGGAATCAATATTACTAGTTCTGTTATTTCCTCGAATACTGGCCAATGCTGAAAAAAAATCTAATGAGCCTTTTGCCATTTCCAATACCAATTATGTGAATGTACAGGGTTCTTAACGTTCGTAGGCCGGATAAGGAAATGGATCCCACATATTCTTCTTGAAATATTTTCCGTCCTTTAGCTCTACAGTATACCAGAAGCATGTACAAACTTTTCTATTTCAATTAGGAACATACATTTTTTTACATGGTTAGATTGGTCGTAGATAACTTAGTTAACTTATATTTGACAAACAGGTAGCCGCCGTAGTAGTTTACGGAAAAATTTATATATCGCAAACTGTTCCAAAATAAGGAAAATGAATTTATAAAGTAGCTAAATTTCTCATTGGTGGTCCCATTGTGTACCATATGGACAAAGACGGTATTCAAATAACTCAAAGAAAAATTGTCAAAAAGTAAGTTTTTGCAAATGGCACCCACTGGTTTATAGAACATTGAATTTTCGGATGGGTTATTCAATAGAAATCAAGAAATTCATCATCTGCTTTCAACATATTCCGTATATCTTCTGTTTTCGTTGGGATCGACGTCAAGTTTAAATATTTTTTTAAGAACTTCCAGGTATTTTTTATCATTAGGTACCAGTCGCTTAGGGCAGACCATATTAAATGCCTTCGCCATGTCCAAAAAACACGCTAAAGGCTTTTCGTCCTTCGTTAATATCTGATACATTTCCCCGCTATTTTTACCAAATTACAATTACCCTTGGACAAAAAATTATTATCTACCCCACGTGTTTGGGACGAATGTGCTGGCCCTCGATATTTTTATCGACCTCTTAACAATTATTAGACAATTAAATCTTTATGTAGTTCAAAGAAGGATATTGTAAGGTTCAACTTTGAAAGAACTCTAGGTATTTATTATTATTCTAATCATTATGGGCTTCAAAAGGCTGCCAAGCCTTAGTCTCTATTGATCGAGCGATATCAATTTTTTACTGCGCGAGAATATCTATCTATCTTTGAGAATGTTCCAGATAATTTTACGATTTCTGCATCTAAATAACAATGAAATAAAGCCTCGGAGAGGGGAGAACCAGGATTCGATAAACTGTTCAAGATACGTCCTAGGATTTTTCATTTTTCAGATACATTTTTTACATTGTTGAAGGCTGGAGCAGTATATGTCTCTCAAGCCCATAAAAAGGGCAATACATGTTTGGGCCTTAGTTTGCTCTCAGTGTATGAGTTTAAGAAATCATGTGTAATGGGGTTCTCTAGGGGGAAAAACTTTACTAGATTTGACTACACCATTACAAAGAAAAAAGTGTGTTTACTTTGACAATTTATTTACCAGTTTTTCATTACTCTCTAAGCTTTGAGACTCTTCGGATATGGGACTGTGACACCAAATCGCAAGAACTCACCAAGTATAAAGGTATACGACACGGTCCCTGTGAACCAAACCATTAATTTTTTCGGGAATTTCTCCATTTCATTATATGTATATTGATTAAGGCTGCAAAATGAAATTATTTTGGAGTATACAGGGTGGCTCCAAAAAGGGTGACATATCAAAGTTGTGTTTTTTTAAATGGAACACCCTGTATTTCGTTACACTTTTGAATAGGTCAGGAAAAAAGAATATGATTTCATATGTACCTAACTATAACCGTTCTCGAGTTATTGATTTTTAATGAAAATGCTAGGTACAATTGGAAACTAAATAACATCGAAATGTATTGAAATCATCCCTTCGAATTCTGACCAAGCATAAAAGAGGTTTTGCGCTATTGATTTCGATAAAACCCGTTTCTCAATATTATACAGAATGTTCAAAAATCATTGTAACTTTTTTATAATTTCGGACAAAGATAACTTTGTTATTTCAAATAGAACACCCTGTATTTTTTGGTCTGAACAATATAAAATTCAATTATCTTTCATTTCATATTGAGGTTCCCTATACCTAACCTATATACTTTTTCAGATATTGGCTTTTTCAAATAGTAGTTCTTATTTCAATGCATTCTTTGAATCAAGATAGCTTTGAAACGACATTTATTCAACTTGTTGAAAGAATTCTTATTGACAGTTATTGTGTTTTACGTTATTCAAAACATTCACTGAATTATTAGCGTCGAAAATGAAAACTTAACCCATTCAAGAGCAGATAGATATGATTTTAGCGATTGGTGAGTGTTTAGAGAATTGCCTTTTGGCGTCGAGGGTGTATGCCCAAAAATATCCAGACCGGAATCATCCAAACAAGTTGGTTTTCAAACGATTGCTACATCAATTTCGTAGGACTGGAAGTGTAGCTTATGAAAAGGCAAATAGACCAAAACCTATCGTTGGAAATGAGGAAAATGAATTTCTTATTATGGGATCAATCATAGAAAACCCTCATACGAGTCAACATAAGATCGAGAAAGATACAGGGATAAGCAGATGGAGCATTTCTAGGGTAATAAAAAAACAAATTTCACCCGTACCGTATTCAGATGCACCAGGAATTATATGAAATAGACTTCCATCGACGAATCGAGTTTTGTCTATGGGTTTTGGACAAGTTTAGTAAGGCGATGAAAATTTTTTGGATTCCATTTTATTTTCTGATGAATCTACTTTTCATAACAATGGCTTAGTGAACAGACACAACTTCCATTATTATAGTGATGTGAATCCTCATTTTTTCCGCACTCTGGATCACCAGAATAGATGGTCTGGTAACGTGTGGGGAGGAATTATAGGTACAAAAGTTATAGGACCATACTTTTATGATGGAAACTTGAATGGTCAAAAATTTTTACAATTTTTACGAGATGATCTGCCTGAGCTTCTGGAGAATGTGCCGGTAAATATCAGACAACGGATGTGGTTACAATTGGATGGAGCTCCGGCACATTTCAAATTCAGTGTCAGACAGTTTTTGAATGTGGGCTTTCTGAATGAATGGATTGGTAGGGGAGGACCACAAAATTGGCAAGCGAGATCACCAGATTTGACTTGCCTCAATTTTTTCCTATGGGGATACTTGAAGAATGAGGTTTACGAGAGAATAAGGGCTGCTTTTCGAAGAGTGACGCCTCAAATGTTATTAAATGTTAAGAAGTCTTTCATAGAGAGAGTGGCTCTTTGTATTCAACAGGATGGTCGTCATTTCGAGCACCTACTTTGAATTAAATACATTTGTGTTTCATATTTTGTTATTGTTTCAGTTGAATAATAAAAAAAATTGTATAGTCTGTTTAATGAACTACTGTCAGAATATGAATGTAAATGATAACTTCATTTTAGTTAACAGTAAATATTTTCGATGAAGTGAAGTATAACAACTGTCAATGAGAATTCTGTGAGCAAATCAAATAAATGTCGTTTCAAAGCTATCTTGATTCAAAGAATGCATTGAAATAAGAACTACTATTTGAAAAAGCCAATATCTGAAAAAGTATTTAGGTTAGGTATAGGGAACCCCAATATGAAATGAAAGATAATTCAATTTTATATTGTTCAGGCCAAAAAAATAGAGGGTGTTCTATTTGAAATAACAAAGTTATCTTTGTCGGAAATTATAAAAAAGTTGCAATGATTTTTGAACATTCTGTATAATATTGAGAAACGGGTTTTATCGAAATCAATAGGCCAAAACCTCTTTTATGCTTGATCAGAATTCGAAGGGATGATTTCTATACATTTCGATGTTATTTAGTTTCAATTGTACCTAGCATTTTCATAAAAAAATCAATAACTCGAGAACGGTTATAGTTAGGTACATATGAAATCATATTATTTTTTCCTGACCTATTCAAAAGTGTAACGAAATACAGGGTGTTCCATTTAAAGAGAACACAACTTTGATATGTCACACTTTTTTGAGCCACCCTTTAGACTCCAAAATAATTTCCTTTTGCAGCCTTAATCAATATACATATAATGAAATGGAGAAATTCCCGAAAAAAGTAATGGTTTGGTTTTCAGGGACCGTGTCGTATAGGGTGCCCCACCCTGTGGAACTGAGAAAATGCTGAAGACTGGAAAGTCTGATACGGTGGATACAAGCTCAATGACAGTATGTGGAAAGACAGAGGCAAAAAACCTGTAGTATTTACCACTATTATGCATAGGGTAATAGAGGGTTCTACTGTCAGCGGATGAAAAAATAAGAATTCGGAAGACAGTCGATTGTCCTAAGAGTATAGCGGACTATAACAGCAATAGGGGTAGAGATTTATTTGATCTTATAGTAGATCAGATTGGTGGTGACTGTAGATATTTTATTATTGTATTGATGCCACTATAGACAATACAAAATTAATTTCACCAAACAATAGCCAGACTCTTGAAAAAATCCCGAAATTCCTGGTCAGTAGTTGTCAAAAAAGGAAAAAATTGACTGTAGGTCCATAGTCGTGGTGAAGATTGATGAATATTGGTGACCATTTACCAATGAAACCAGAACGCACCAAAGTAGCTTGTCTCAAATGTGGCTCTTTTTCAATCGGAAAAATATATAATCGAATTATAAGTTGTATAAAAATGAAATATTCATGCAGTAAATATTCAGATTTTTGGTATTTAGCAACTTCCAAACTTCCCATAGTAATCCACACCAATTTTCTTTCAAATGGCGTGAAAAATACTAGGCGCAATTAACGAACATTTACTTCAATTTTTTCGCGTTATTTTAAAATTTCCTGCCCCAAGTACCAAATGGGACATCACTGGATTTTCATCAAACCGCTTCTAAAATTAGTTTCTCCAATTTTGAGAGGAGTTCGTTAGATACTTTTTTGTAAATTACTACAGCGGCCATTTCTTTAAAAAATGTCAAAGGTAAGTTAGGATAACTTGGGTTGTCCAAAATCGACATTTGGCACCTCCTGTTCATCTAAAGGATCAATTATTGCTGCGAGCCAAATTTCTAATTTCTAGTCCACCTGCACGTTGAAAAACTTTTATGAACGGAACTCTATTTTTGTTTCCATTCTATGCAGGTTCATAATTTCCTGTTTCTCATGAAATATATAAAACTGGACATAAAAGGTGACTAGTTGAACGGCTAATCCTAGACCCACACAGACAAATGTAAAAATTATTCCTTTGTCAAATATTTACCCAGCCCAATAATTACAACTTTTTACCCTTCCCAAATCCCTCAAGCAACGCCAATGATTGAAGGAAAGGAACATTCCGAATTAGTGTTACGTTTTACAGGGGCCTAATCCTATTATCTGTTATCGAATTACTTCCAATCGATACCTGTATTTTGTCTAAAACCAGACCGGCAAAGACCATCCCGAATCCAGCAATTAAAAACGGAATAAAAACTTGTATTGCGATAGAAAAATAAGTTTCTTGAATTTGTTCTTCCTCCTCGTAAATTTTCGTTTCAACTACGACGTCTGGGAGCCTCCCATTGTCATTATCACTATTTTCCTGGAGGTTAACTAGAGTTATTTCCATGTTTGCTTCGTGATCGGTTACGAAGGCACTTGGTAGGCTGGAGGTCTCCGCCTGGCTCTTTGGATTGCGCTGAACATGGTTGATGCTGCCCATGGCTTCTGATCCATAGCTTTCTTCTCTGAAACAATTCCTACAAATAGTTGATTCACATAAAAAATTACTAGAAAACTAGAGAAAATAATTAGAAGTAGAAGAAAGTTGTATAAAAGCAACAAGACTGAAGAAGAAAAAAAGAAAATCAGCAGTACGACACTACTACACCAGGAATGCTTAGAACTTGGGAAATAGGACAAGTTCCCAACGATTGCTTGAGTAAAAATAAAACATTTCAAAATTACTGCAAACTAGACGATATAAGGTAAATTATTGTCATTTTATGATATCAAGATGTTAGTTCTCAAAGGAGAAAACAAAATAACAAACATAATGTCAAACATGTATCGAACACCCCGTAAAGTAAATCAGTTACTATAATTATTCAAGTGGGTCACAGTATGGTTATTTATATTGAAATATGAATTGTCCTCGTTAGTGTTATAAAAATAAACAAATGTTTATAAATGAGGCGACTGATGGTTCGGTCGGGGATTTGAAGTTAGGTTTTTACCGAGTTTTTACCGAGTATACATTTCACATATATATATATATATATATATATATATATATATATATATATATTTTTTTTTTTTTTTTTTTTTTTTTAATTTAAAAATATGTTCAGTCAATTATATAATGTCTCTTTACCACGTTTCGACATGGTATTTGTCATCATCAAGTTACAACACTAAAATAAAAAATATGGAGTTTGAGATATATTTAACTTAACACAATATTGAAATGTATGCACTAAAATAATTCTTTAAAAACATATGGTTCGAAATATAACACGTTATTAACTCAATATAAAAATATCTGTAACATATATGAGTATTCACTTACAAATCAGTTTATTTGAATTCTACGTTCGCATCGTACGAACGTTATTGTAGGTGTGTGACTGCGAAGTTGAAGTTATCGGGAATGGTTTGTTTATCTTTCATGCATTTTTACCCTCTTCACAAGTGAATACTCATATATGTTACAGATATTTTTACATTGAGTTAAATAACGTGTTATATTTCGAACCATATGTTTTCAAAGAATTATTTTAGTGCATACATTTCAATATTGTATTAAGTTAAATATGTCTCAAACTCCATATTTTTTATTTTAGTGTTTTAATCTGATGATGACCAATACTATGTCGAAACGTCGTTAAGAGAAATTATATGAATTGACTGAATCAGACCTTTATTCCAAGAAATTGAAGAAAATATATATATATATATATATATATATATATATATATATATATATATATATATACACAAGTTATATCTATCCATTCTTGAAATATTTTTGAAAAAAAAATGAGGTAGTCTAAATAAGACAAAAAAATCTGAGAGGTTTTGTCTAGTACTTTTTTAAATCTCCTTATGAGTATGACTCTCAAAAAAGAGGTTTCTATCGGTATCGGTATAATCAGTGGGCTCATTAAAAATCTTGAGTACCTACGCGTGTGCTTTTTCATAATATCTGTGGACAGAATACTGCTTCAACTTTTCATATTATCCTGGTATATGTTTATTTTTAGCCATTTGTATCTAGGTAGCCAGCCATTCATTGAGACGACCAATTTTGTTGATGTGTTATTATGTAAGTTTATGGAGATATATGTTAGGGACCAAATTGTTCAAGACGTCGGAATTTTCCGTTCAACGACGTTGAATTTATTATGTATCACGATTACACCTTCACTTACAGGGTGTCCATGGATCTCGCTTCGTATCTTACTCCCCAGCGAGCACAAAAACATCTCAGAGATGTTAAATGTGCGAGATTTTGGGACATTGAAGATCCACTGCGATGTTCTGTTTATACATAAATAGAACTTTTATAGAACAGCGATTTTCAGAATGTCCCTGTGATGTCACAATAAGAACTTTTCCTAATTTTGTTTTGGTAGCCAAAACCTTTTGCGCACATTAAATCGCTGTAAATAAGACATTTTTAGAGTTAACTTTCTGAAGCCTTTTGTTATTTATCTAGACATTTGAAGGTGTCACATTCTATTTGAAATGGAGTTGTTTTCAATTTTTATACCACCAGGAATGCATCCCTCTTTTAGGATATCTATCATGTAATCTATATAGAGATTCTTCTTGAAAAAAAGAACACATTTAAATTTTCCATTAATTTATTCTGTTAGGTAATAGTGTTGATGTTGAAAAATTAAAATAAAGTTTTTTTATAACTCCCAAGGCTTTTATATTTCTTAGGGTACTAAAATTAAGATTTCATCTATTGAAACAGATTCGATATGAAATATACTAACCAACAATTATGAAGATAATTGCAATATGACTGGATATAATTTCAATTGTATCTCTAGGAAGGAAGATTCACTTGAAATTATGTTTATAAATGCATTTTCACAGTGATTCTTCAGTTTTATCACAAACCGAATACTATTTGAAGAGTCAATATATTTCAGGTCGCATAAGTCTGTTGGAAAACATGAGTTGTTTTTTATTTTCCAACTCCCCATAATCTGAAAACTAACAAAGTTCTTAATGGAAAAATGACAAAGTTTTTTTCAAGAATCTTCAATGATACAGTTTGACCATGTCATTACAGATTCGAACACCTTATCCAAAAATACACATTGTATGCTTTTGAGGTTATATTATGTTTCTGGACTATGCTAATACATTTAATTCATGTAACTTCATTTACTTATTCAGTGATATAAAAAATGTCTATTATATAATTGGTAATGTTCACTTATACACTTCAAACACTCATTACTTTCCACTTCTTTCTCGGTTATAAATTTTTAAAAAAACTGCAACCAACGCCATCAACTCAAAAACAACGCAGAAAGAGAAGGGTAGAATTAAAATGCACTGAATACTGAATGCAGTGTTCCATATGCCATACATATATGTGCAAGGTTTATCAGGTGTACCACACTGAATGACCAAATTGTAACAATGTAACATAGCGGGAATTTCAAAATGAAAGCAGAAAATGAGTGGATAGATCATTTGGACATTGGTTTTTATTATAATGAATAAGATTGGTTTAATTTGCTTATTGCTTATGAAAATATAAGAATGTTGTTTCTGTCCTGTGTAAAATAGGAGGCATTGGTATTAAAATGAAGGAATACAAAATTAAATAAATAGTTGAAAGTGAGGGGTCGAAAATATATATAAAAATATTCTAAGTTTTGATTCACATGAAATGTTTACCTTTTTGTTGTGTGAAATGATCAAGTTATTAAATAAAATTGTCGAGAACCATTATGAAACTGGACAATAAATGTATATTCAACATCCACGCATTAACATTTTTTTGACTTCGCCAATACCTCTCAGTAGGTATACAAAGGGAAGCCACAAAAGAACAAATACAATACTTCCAACATCCTTTAAAGTCCTCTTTGGGAAGGGCATATTGCGTTTCAAAAAAACATCCTCATGCCTACATTTTCAAAACATCCCAAAACCTTCCAGGAATGATGGTTGTGCTCTCTGGGTCGATGAAATTATCTCGATAGATATGCAAAAATACATTAATATGGTAGAAAAGGATATATCCCACCAAAAACCAAGCGCGTATTTTAGGGGGGATAATGGGGGTAATTAATCCTCTCCCCCAAGAAACAGATTTTTTTTAATTGATGGAATGGCCACCACACTCCACATCTCTACTCAAATCTTTATCGATTTTTTCCGCCGACGAGAGTGTGCTATTTAAAAAAAACTGACTTAGTTTTTTGGCAATAGCTCAAAAACTATTGATGATAGAGAAAATAAAAAAACAGGTTCATGAAGAAGAACTCTATTTCAAGTATTTATAATATTAATTCAACGTTGAAAATAGGGCTCCGCGTGGGCGTTAATGCAGGAGTACAGCACCTCTCGAGAGAGCAATGCATAAAATAATTTTTTTTACTATAAATATAATTTAAAAAATATAGTATCATCTGAATACTTGAAAGAATGTAATTTCGTTAGAAAAAAAATGTTTCATTGAATTTTGATAATGTGAGGCTATTATTAATTAAGTAGTTTTTTGGAACCGCCGATTTCATTAAAAATCGAATTGTTCGCAGAATGACACTATGATTTTTTTCGCTCCTAGGAACACATTTTACATGTGTACTGAAAAATATCACGCTATAAAATTGTTTAAAAGTTGATTATTTTGTTAATTAGGTATTTCTAAAGTTAACAAAATATGTGAAATCGAGCAGATATTTAAAAAAAATTAATTGATATTTCACATTATTATCAGTTTTATGTCTGAGAAAGGCATTTTACAACGTTTTGAAAAAAATACGCTATTTGTTTATGAAATATTTATGAACAAATGGATAAGTTGAATATTTTTCAAAAATTGTTTTTTTTGCATTATGTTGTTAAGAGTTTAATATCTATGATTGAAAAAAATAATTGTTTATAATATCTTCTTTGATTTTTTATTATTTAAATAATATATAAAAAAAACTTTCTTTTAAATTAATAATTGGGTCTTCTCTACCTAATAACAATTTTTTCCACGAATAATGTAATTGTGTATTTACTCAAGAATTTAACAAACTTTGATTGGCAATTTGTTTTTTAATGGTACAAAAAATAACAAAAACAACCATATATAGAAAAATGTGTTTGTAATTTTTATAGAATTTTCTAGAAAAATTATAAAGTAAAAATTTTGAACAGTTTGTCGTATATGGTTGTTTTTGTAATTTTTTGTTCCATTCAAAAAAAAAATAATAATGCCAATCATAGTTTGTTTGTAACATATTGTTAAGTGAATAAACAATTACATAATTAATAAAACAATTTTTTTCTTATTAGGTTGAGAATAACCAATTATTAATTTTAAAGAAAAATTCTTAATATATTATTTAAATAATAAAAAAGCAAAAAAAACTGTTTCAAACAATTTAAAAAAATTAGGAATATTTTTTTTCAATCATAATAAACTCTCAGCAACCTAATGCAAGAAAACAATTTCTGAAAAATATTCAACTTATTCATTTGTTTATGAATATTTTATAAACAAATTGCGTATTTTTTTTTAAATCGTTGTAAAATGCCTTTGTCGTCATAAAACTGATAATAATGTGAAATATCACACACAAAATAATCAACTTTTATACAATTTTATAGCGCGATATTATCGAGTACACATGTAGAATGTGCTCCAGGAAGCAAAACAGAATATGGAGTCATTCTGTGAACAATTATTAGGTTTTTAATAAAATCGGTGGTTCTAAAAAAATTACTTAATAAACAATAGCCTCACATTATCAAAATTCAATGAAAACATTATTTTCCATTGAAATTACATTCTTTCAAGTGTTCAGCTGATAGTATAATTTTTTTGAAATTTCTTTTTTTTTCTTTTTAAATCTTGTGACGCTAACATATTTCCCTTAATAAAAAAGTGTGGTTGGTTGGATTAGCTCTACTTCATGTTCATAGAGATGTGCAAATAGATGTTTCAAATGTTATTGAAAAGTTTGCAAATGAGAAATACAGCAGACTGGATTTCATTTTGTGATTTTTTATTTTAACGAAAGAAATCTTCGTTTTTGTACCTACTTATAAGTATAGGCATATATATCTTTTATTTTATTATATTTTGTATTTTTGTTTGAATTTGAATGAAAAAATATTCTTATGTTTTTTGTACCTATAAGTAAAGGTATTTAACTTTTTTATGTCCCTCGCGACTTTCCATTACGAATGAAATTTTGCCAATGGTTTCTTCAAAAAGTGTATGAAGCCAATTTTTCCAGAAACGCCATCCAAAACTTTCACAATAATAATTTTTGCGCTGAAGAAAACCCACATGCAATCTTGGAATCTCGTCCCCAGGAGCAGTTCTCCGTCAACGTTTGGGCTGGAATATGCGGTGATTATTTAATTGGACTCTATTTTCTTCGTGCGAGGTTGAATGGGCATAATTACCGGCAGTTTCTCGAAGAAGAAATGCCAGCTTTGATAGAAGATGTTCCCATTTTAGTACGAAATCGACTGTGGTTCATACCAGCGCACTTCAGTGGTCTGGCGCGCGAATATTCTAACCAAAATTACAATAATCACTGGATCGGTTGCGCAAGATCACAGGCATGGCCACCTAGGTCCCCGGACCTCAATAGTTTAGATTATTTCCTGTAGGGTCATCTTAAAACATCGGTTTACAGTACACCTATTCATACTGAAGAGCAGTTGGGAAATCGCATCATAGTTTCGTGCGAAACTGTCAGAAACAGTCCCGGCATTTTCCAAAGAGGACGTGAATCCATGAGGAAAAGAGCAGAGGCATGCATATTTGCAGGAGGTTCACATGTTGAACATCTGATTTAATTCATTTCTTTGTGCGTTCAGAGTAGTTTCCATTTCAAAATGTATTAAGATTACTTTAATTTCATAGTTTTACCGTTTAAAAATGATTCTCTTAAATACATTTTTGTTTAAAGTTACTAAATGGTTTTTTGGTTTGACGAGATGCAAATGAATTAATTTTATTTTTTTATGCGACAACCGCACGTCGAACCAAAAAAATCACTTATCCAGATTTCCTCAGAAAGGAACAAAGATTTTAAAAATAATTTTTACTTTAAGAAAAAGCAGTGGCGTATCACTTTCATCTTTAAAATGATTCAGTACAAATCCCGAACGAACGCCACTGGTAAGAATAAAAAATTATGTTGTACAGCAGAAAATGCCTTTTGATGCATAGAAGATGCGTACTACGTTTCACAAACACATCTGGGGTCATACCAAAGTTTCCTTTAGGACATTTGTTCATATGAAGTTTTTTCTCAAAATGGACCCAAGGATAAGCTCCTTGAATATTAGCATTTTATTAAGAAACACTCTGTATATTTGAATCTAGAATACCAAAACGCAGAAACGTATCGGGGAAAATTTACTAATTTGCACTTCTGGAACAGATAACCCACTTACTTACAGGGAAAAAAAGAGAAAATTACTATAATAAATATCAGAAAAAACATCTCAATATCAAATGCTAGTTTCACTTATTCAAAACATGTACTGCTAGAATCGAAGTTTCGGACAAACTAAACTCAATTAGTGAAATTTATACAAAAATGCAATACAAATTTTCGATCTCAAAAGGTAACATTTTGCACTTTCTGTATTGAAAATTCATCAATAACGCCATTAGAGTTCATCTTCTAAATTATGTCATATTTAATAGGTAAAACTCCCAAACCATCTTTGCTGGGCCATTGTCCATTGAAGAAAATTCTTAATTAATTTTAATCCAGAGAATGATCGTTCTCCGCATACAATTGAAACAGGTAGGGTTAAAAATATCCTAAAACTCATTGAAAGATTTGAAAAGTCATATATTTGGTTATTCTTAATGAAATTTAAAATTACCAGGGAGAACTATTGTTTTTTATCGAACATTTGAACAGACTTCAGTATTTTGAATATCGTAAGCCAATTCTTTAGCCTAACAAACATGCCTTTCCTAGAAGATGTTGCAAATCTACAAGCACATTGAAACAGATCCAGAAAAATATTGGCAAGTGTGTAATAAAAAAAATTGCGACCGTTTTGTAACATAGAATTATAATATTTTATAGGGAATTGCAAATTTATCCAAATTCGGTTCCTTGTTACAATTTTTTAGGGAAATCCAAGATGATAACTAACAACTATTTTTTCAAATGATTCATTTAGTCAACTATTAGCTAGAATAGCATTTCAAAATGTTTAAATGAATCAACAATACATAAGAACTAACCGAAAACTTTTACTGCATGAGCTTTTACAATCTAACAATTTCAGAAACTGCATTTTTACGCTGTTTTCAATGAATTCTTGGCGGAAGAAAGTAATATAAAATGAATTTTCACATACCTTCCTCAAAAGAATGTTGTTGTGAACGAATTGTAATATATTTGAATAAATTTCGAGAATTCTTAGGCCAGAGAGCCTTACAGATGATGAACCGACTACATTCTGTGTAAGACTGATCATATCGATTAAGTCTGGCCGTTTCTGGAGTGAGTTCATCATCCCACGGGTTGTTGGCAGGGATACATACGTCTGCGTGGAGGGTTGAAATTTTCAGTTAACGGGTGGACAAAAGGACATTCCAAACTAATAAAAAGTTCTTTTGTCGAAAATAACACGTTTCCTTTGTCTGCTGTCTGATCAATAATGTACCTTGATGTTTCGATATATTTGAATTAGAAAAGAGAATATAATGAGTTTTCATTATAGGATCTTCCTTCTTCCTTTGCACATTTCAAGCCTCACCCTGTGTTTATATGTATTATACGTCATTCTGTCTATAAGCGCGCAATATTTCAGAAAATGACGTTAGTTGTTTTGTGATTACCTAACAGTTACGACAACCAATAATGATTTTATATCCATTTTCCCATTTTCATTTATGCGTGACAAATGCCATTATGCATGCAGCATGAAAGTTATCAATAGGAAGAAATTGCTATTTCCAATGAAAATGTTTCTTCTAGAAATGCCAAATGCGGAATGATGAATGAGTATTACCGAATGCACTGTTTTTCTTGCAAAATTGCCCATGAATAAAAAACTCGGAATTTCGTTGCACGGGTTCAATATTTACTACTAAAACGTATAAAATAAGTGTTAGTCATCGCTGACGATGATTTAATTATTTTTTGTTTCAAAAACATTGTCGTGCGAAGTGCTCATAAAAGTGGGTACTAATTAATTTCATTGGACAATGATTGGTTGGTAAGTAACAACTTGTCGAAGTATTGATTTTATCACAATACGTGCGACAAGCTTTTCGAAACCAAATAATTCAACAAAAAATAATTAAATCATTGTCAGCGATGACTAAAACTTATTTTGTACGTTTTAGTACACGGCTTAAATAAAAGCTTGTATTTAAAAAGGTTTTTTATTAGTCATTTTATTTTTTGCTATTTAGTTAGTTCGCCTTGATCTGTTCATTTCTAATAGAGCCTCGTTATTACAAGATCTCTTCCCGGTAAGTTTTGAGCTGAAAGAAATCATGATCTCCGACCCCAAAAACTCCCACACACCAATTTTGAATGGAATCTGACCATAATCACAAAACTCGTCCCCTATCCTGAAGCCGCCATCTTGAATTTATAGATTTTGACAAAAAAATCATAATGTCCGAACCTGAAAACCCCCACATACCAATTTTGAATAAAACATGACCATAATCAGAAAACTCGTCCTCCATCTTGAGGCCGCCATCTTGAATTCATAAATTTGGACAAAAAATTCAAAATCTTTGACCGCGAAAACCGCCGCATACCAATTTTGAATCGAATCGGACCATAATCACAAAACTCGTCCTCCATCTTGGGGCCGCCATCTTAAATTTATGAATTTTGACAATAAATTCATAATCTCCGACCTCGAAAACCTCCACATACCAATTTTGAATCAAATCGCATAATCACAAAATTCGTCCGCCATCTAGAATACTTTTTTGAAATTAAAGACATTGTGATAGCTTTATAGATGGCGCGGGGCAACTTCAAAATTTCAAATAGCATATAGCATGGAGGGTCAGTGGCACATCGTTGAACAGATAATTCAATTTTCTTTTCAACCATCTTATTTTTACGAATTTCGTTTGAACGTTTTTTCACAATATATATTTGAAATGTCAAGTATAAGTGGGGATCTGAATAGTACCCTTACCACGATAACTTTTGAACGGTTTGATGTGAAACAATGAGACATGAAATATATTGAATGGTATTACCGGCCCTACTTTTTGGGAGAAGACACATTACAATTACTCGACAGAGGGCGCTGGGGGCACATGAACTTGAAAATTTCGAAAGAAATAGAGGTCGAGCATAGGGGGTAAAGTGGTACTTCGTTGAAAAGATAATTCAATTCTCTTTTCAACCATTCAATTTGTTTTTATTTTGTCAATTTTTTTTTCACAATAAGCTTTTTGAATTTTGTAATACTTGACATTTCAAATGCATATTGCGAAAAAACGTATTGACGAAATTAAAAAAAAAACTAGATGGTTGCAACTTGGCCCCCTATGCTATTTGAAATTTTTTAGTCGATGTGCCCCTCCGCGCCATCTATCGAGCAATCACAATGTCTTTCATTTGAGAAAGAAGTATCGGTGATATCATTCAAAATGGTTTTCGTCAAACCGTTCAAAAGTTAACAAGGGGAGGAACTATAAAAAGCCGCACTGTATATTGTTAGGAATCTGGCATACGTGGTTATTGAAATACTGAAATAATTATTCGCCGTTTATTTACAGTTTACAACATAAAATAAAAATTAATTCTTAACTAAATAACTCGATAGAAATTCAGTGTTCAAAATATACCGCGCACGCCACCAAACTTTTAATCTAATCAATCGCCTTGAATGAACTGTCTCCCTCGCCAGCGTACATGCATTAATATATAGAGGTCATTAGCAACCAGAAAGTTCCTAACGGTAGTTTCTCGGCCTGTCTTGGAAACCGCTCGATGTTTCTGTTTGTTTTGGAAAGCCCAACGTGATGACGGCGGGCGCTCGATAAACATGAAGTGGCGTAGTCTATTCGGTTTCTTAACAATATGGAAAACTAGTTATTGCACGGAATTGACGTAAGATTTGTTCGATCTGATTTCTATCTATCATGTACTCAAAATGAACCGTTTTTGAGTTGTTCGTCAGAAGGAGGAGGAACGACGAGAAAAACTAAATCAAGAAGAGGGAAAACTACGGCAGCAACAGAAAGCATTTTTCGAGCAGATGTTTCAGAAAACCGAGGGGCAGATCGTGGGACTAATATAAAATGTCGATAAAATACTCAATACAGTCTGGAAAACGATGGAAGGAATAAACAGTGAGGTAAAAAAATTTAGTGCGGTACGAGAAGAAGCAAAGTATGACCGATGCATGAGGAAACAATGCAACAATGGAAGAGCTAGAAAAAATGTTCGCTTTACAGAAGGTTCAAGACCACCGTGACAGAGGATGGTGAGGAAAAGGCTACTGCACTTATAGTGGCTCTGACCTGCTTTGGTAATGTTACAGCATCGGAAGTATGAATACTTCATTGCTGTTCTGGTATTGAGGTACGGCGGCCAACACCAGGAACAGTTCTACCAGAGTTGAAAACGCGAGTCAGAAATTGGGTGAAAGTCTGCAGGATTGTGGAGCATACGTTCAGAGACTTATACAGCTTGCCTTCTTAGATGCCCGGGAAGATTTCAAAGAACAGTTGGCGGTGCAGATATTCATTCATGGATTGAGATATGTTGAAATGCCCTGAGATTAACACACTTCAAGAAATACAGTGAAGCTTTAGGTCATTCCTTGGAAGTGGAAGCGGCCTTCGACACTTCAAGGCCGAAAGTGGGAGCAGTATCGATTGAATAAGCACTTCAAGAAGATATTGTTGGTTGGTTGGTTGAAAGCTGACGAGCCAGGTACAGGGTTGGCACTTAGCTTCCCTTGACACTGCGACCAGCTGGGGTCTATTGTATCACTCTGTCGTCAGTGGTTCCTCATTCAAACAGGTTTGTGCCTTTAATTAGGTTTAGAAGCCTGTTGATGAGGTTCTTCGGATTAATGCCTGTTTCCGGGCTGATCTCTCCGAAGGTTCTGTGTCGCCTACTACTTAGGGCGTCACAGTCGAAGATAATATGAGAGGCTGTTACCTCCTCTTCATCACATAGCCTACACTCCATGGTTTCCCTGCGTACTCCCATGGTGTTTAGGTGTTTTCTTAGGCCGCAGTGTCCAGTCAACAGACCTATTATTATACGAGCCTTCGTTCTGTTCAGGTTCAGAAGGTCAGCCGTCAGGGTCCGGTTTGGATGCCTTACCATGACTTCGCTGTGTATTTGCCCGACAGTTTGATCCCAATATTGTTGGTGTCTTCTTTTTATCCACTCGTCGATCAGGGTCCTGCATCGGTTTTTGCTAATCCCATGTGCAGTTTCTGGCCCTGTGAATAGCGTTTCAGATGCTTGTCTAGCTAGCTGGTCCGCTTTGACGTTGCCTTCAATGCCTCTATGACCTGGCACCCACATCAAGGTGACCTTGTTGTGTTTCGCCAGCTCGATGAGGTTCTGGAGGCAGTCCCAGACCAGTTTGGACTTTATCTGTATAGAGTTAAGTGCTTTGATAGCACTTTGACAGTCAGATAGAATGTAGATGTGTTTTTTCCTATAACCACTTTTAGATTCTTCTGAATGCATACCATGATAGCATGTGTTTCAGCTTGGAATATCGTGGAGCATTTGCCAAGTGGTATTATGTAATCCCTTCTTGGCCTTACCCCATGTATTCCTGCTCCCGTTCCTTCAACTGTCTTTGAACCGTCTGTATACCAGACTATGTCCGCAGTTGATTGTGATTCTATACTCGGGGCCCATCCAGATTCATCAATTCGTGTTTCGAATGGTTTTTCGAATGAGTATAGGGGTTGCATGTAGTCTGAAATCATTTCGAGTTCTTCGATGTTGATTACATGAGTGATTCTGGTATGTCCAGTTGTTCGATTCTCCAGTTTTTTCTATACAATTCAGGTTTGGTGATTTCCATTGCAGCTGTTGGAGTGCTATTCATTGCACCCGTGATACAGAGACAGGCAAGCCTCTGGATTTTCCCAAGGTTAGTTTTTGCCTGTCTTTGATTTGTTTTTGGCCACCATAAGAGTGAGCCATAAGTTATTCTTGGTCTTATTACCGCTGTGTAAAGCCAGTGCATGGCTTTCGGTTTAAGCCCCCAGGTTTTTCAAAAGCTCTCCTGCACATCATGAAGGTTATCTTGCTTTTATTGGTTACATGTTGAAGATGCGGATTCCAGGTTAGTTTCTTGTCAAGAATCAGCCCTAGATATTTCACCTGCTCTACTACTTGTAATGTTTCACCGAAAAGTCTGGGAGGTATGAGATCTCCCATGTTTCTTCTCCGGGTGAAGGAAATTAGTGTTGTTTTGTTCGGATTTGCCCTTAGGCTCTCTCTGTTACACCATTCCTCTCAAGAAGATATACAAAGTGACAGAATAATGCCTGTTCTGGGCAAAATGATAGGAGAACTGGGACCCAGGAAACAGTGCTAACAATCAATTAAGAGGAAACTGATTCAGATGTTGTAGGAGCAGACATTTCAAGGTGAGGGTGTCACCACGCTTGTCATCCCCAACCAGGACACTCCCACATTTCTACGTACCTACAAGAACAGGATCATCTAGAGAGTCCTCGGATGGTACCAGGAGAAATTAGCCAGCATATCGGGACGCATGCTAGTAATAACGAACCCTCTAGGGGAATTTACGTCAACAGAATAAGAACTACGGATAGTTTAACCGGCAGAGGAAAGGTGAACCAGAGATATGTCATATGCAATATAGAGACTGGGGCATCAGTTCCCCTGGTCTGCAGCGAGATCATGTTTTTATTTTAACAACACCAGTCGAAAGAGGGCGTTCTGTGAAACTGCAGATAGCCAAAACTGTGAGAATACCTGGTTTATCTGAGAGTATAGTTGAGGCTCGATTATAAGTGCAGTGACTTGCGCGGTACTTTATAAGTGAAATTCGATTGAGTTATTTAGTCGTGAGAATGTATTACTGTTTTGTGTTTTGAAGTATAAATAAACGTAGAATAATCAGTTCCTTATACATTCAGTAACTACATATAGTTATGAACTATTAAGAATTTCAATAAAATTATTAAGAATTAATATTATTCATCTGCCAATTGAGGGATCCTTCCTTGGAAAAATAGTCTGTAAAATGACTTCATACCTAAAAACTTCTTGTGCAAGCAAAACCTCATCGTGCGCCTTAGATAAATCATATCCTGAATAGGAGTAGAAGAAGACATATCTTTCAAATTATATTGTTTGATTTTTCTATTCTGGGCATAGCCCCTGCGTAACATTTTATGTAAACAGCAAAAATAATTAGGTCTACCGTTGGTGCTTTTACGTTAATTAGAGTGAAAAGAATCGAAACATATGACTGAGCATACCAAAAACATGTTCGCTAACTCCTTGTTAGTTAGTATCTTTCAATATTTGTTTTTTAGGGAAGGGTTTCATAGCATTTGTATGGAATTTAAAAGCCTCAACTCCAAGAAGAACATAAGTAAGAATAGTGTTTTCAGAAAAATGGAAGTAATGAAAGTGCAAGAAAATTAAATTTGTCTTCGTCTTGTCTTCAGATTTGGCAAAAATTCCTGCATCACCGTACGATCCAATATCCACCATATAAATTGATGCATCTACAACTGCCAAAAGCACAATAAAAAATTGATGTTTATAATTTTAAAAAAAGACACTCACTTTTATTTGGACATGCCATATGTTCTAAAGTTGTTTCGCCTTTTCTGCAGGAGGACGAAGGAAAATGGGTTTCATCTTCCCACATATAATTTTCTATACTAGGGCCACAAATGCCCGTGACTTATTCGCAACGAGAAAGACAAAGACTATCAAGTTGCGAGGAACCTGTCACAAATTTCTTTTATTTTAGTTTGAATATTGTAAACAAATTTGAAACTATTGACAAAGTCTTTTGTTGTTGCATCGTGTAATAAAAATCAATAGATATGCGTGAGACTTCTTATGAACAAAAAAGAAAGAGACCCAATCAACTGGAAATGCTGACTCTGGAAAGCGGAAAATAAATTATCCACTGGAGCAGTAAGTTTTATCGAAGCGGTGGAATACAAAAGCCGGTGAATGATATTTTCTTGTATGTATTGCTATTGTAAAGTTTTGACCATTAATACAAATACAACACTCTATCATAATGAAGAGCATCTCAATGAGAAGGCTGATGATGACAATCTGGCAATCAATCATACACACACACCTACTGTATCTCAACATTCGTCAACGTTGAAGAAATTGATAAATCAACAATGGTATAGAGTGTCCACATACAAAAAAAGGGAAATCATAGCGCTGCGATCCTACAGGCAATAAACCATAGCAGTTAATTAAAACATTACTGCTGTTCCTCCTATACATCCTGCAACTCCCGAAGATAAAATCGATGCACTTTTTAGAAGTTTCGCATTGACAGTCAAAACTTCTCCACCACTACTAAAAGCGGAAACGAAAAGTGAGATTTTCCAAATAATTATCCGTGACTCTCTCGATTGTCCACTTATTCGTATGAAATAAGCACACAATTGCCTTCGCCTTGTATTTGGGATCAACACGATATCCTGTCAGCGTCTGGCACGGAACAATATTTTGCAAATTTTCAAGTTTGTAATACATAAATGTTGAAAAGTTAAATTAGTGATTATGTCAACAACCTACTTCTCTGTAAAAAAAATAGTTTCGTTATTTTTGTAGGAATAATACATAATTTTTTGGCACCTTGTGTTTCATTGACAATACTTTTGTTAGCGTCAGTAAATAAATAATTATACAGATTTCAAGCAGTTACTTACCTAAACGTTTAGTACCAATTTCTGTGCTGTTATAGGATTTTTCACACGATTGCAACGTACGAGTATAACCGTAATATATTTCTTGATAAGATTCAGTACCTCGTTAAACTGATATCGTGAACCTCGAAATGATTCCATAAATTTTGTTTCTCTATCTTTTAGCTGTTTGAATATTAAAATTGACTGGAATCCTTCTGTCTGTCTGTTTTTGAACATATCTAATTCGGAATTTCAAGGCCCCAAGAGTGGTTTCGGATACCACTATAAAAGGTAAGGACCCCGTGTTCTTAACTTCAGGAGTTGGTAAAACAACTAAAAAATCTGTTAAAATCAATTTTGAAAAAAACAAAAACAATGTAATAAAATAAAAATGACTTGATAACTCTCGTTTCGGACGTCCATCGTCTTAATGGATTTGAAGTTTTTCTCGACGTTTCGATTGCTTATATCTGCAATCATGTTCAGCAAGCTTAGGTGCTACTTACTATTTTATATGTCTGTCGGTGCACTAAGAGTTATGGAAATACAATACCTCCTATCAATATTACAACCCTTACAAGGAAATAGCAGCTCATACGTCAAGAATTCTAAGCACTTCGTGGACACCATCAAAGATGTTGAACTTGGACCAGAAGATCGTTTCATTAGCTTCGACGTGGAGAACCTTTACACCAATGTCCACATGAGGAATCGCTCAGCATCTTCAAAAAGAAACTCGAAGAGGATAACCAGATTCACGGAAGGACTGACCTTCCCATCCAAGCGATATTGGAATTACTGCAGTGCTGCCTACACAACTCATATTTCCAAGAAAAAGGCCGGTTCTTCTCCCCAGACGACGGACTTCCAATGGGATTTTCCTTTTCCCCGATAATCGCCAACATATACATGGAGCGGTTCGAGGAATTGGCTATACGGGAGGTAGAATACAAACCAAAACTGTGGTTGAGGTACGTGGATGACACTTTCATTATATGGAATCTCGGAGATAAATACCTTCAACAAAGAGGCCGTAATCCGTAAGATTGGCTGAACACAAGAATTGGACTCAACTCGTGGAAACGTCAAAATCTGGAATTTTTAACCACGATTCAAAGCAGTGGGACAGTGCTAGTATGAAAAGTTTCGCAGGAGTTCACCTTGAATAGGCGACTTTTCGATTACTTTGAACTTGAACCGAGTTTGAAACCGATATGTCCAAAAATTGAAAACCAAAACAAACAAAAACAATATAATATACCTCTCATTCCGATGTGAGTTTGGATTGATGGTTTGAATAGTAGTTCGAACGTCTTTCAGTCTCCTAATTTATCCTGGAATTCATATTGGTACCTAGTAGCTTTATCGAATTTGAGCTAATGCGTTGAGTTTTACTGATTTTCTTCGAGTATCTAACCTCAAAATGGGTCATTCATTTATAAAATGAATCATTTATTTATTTCTATAAATCATTTATTTCACTAAAAATTTCGATAAGTAAATTCTGAGGTAAATATATAGTTACATCACACATGCACTCCGAATATGGGGAAAACACTTTTCTTACGTGTATTTGCCTCCTGAACACGAATCCGGAAGAAAAATGCGGAGGTCTCATACCGTTCCCGAGCTACATCGCTTTTTCCGAAATAAACTAACCTCAATTTCAAGCACCGTTTTTATCGAAAAATCACTCCTTCTTACACCGTTGCAATTGCAACAATTCTCATTCCTTTGACAGTTGACATTTATTAACTTTTCTTATTTTTCATGTTGGTAATAAATGAATCAACTGTTTAAGAAGGAGGATCTTTTCGATAAAACGACGATATTTTGCAAAGTGTGCCGAAAATAGTGATTTAGTGCATTGTTTATGCTGGTAAAAGAAAGAGGCATTTTGAGTGATTTTTGTACGAGAAAACGGTGCTTGTTTTTTTTAAGTGCTGTAACTCGGGAACGGTATGAGACTGCCGCATTCGTGTTCAGGAGGCAAAAACACGTAAGAAAAGTGTTTTCCCCATATTCGGAGTGCATGTGTGATGTAACTAGATATTTACCAATTCTGAATACTTATGAGTTTGTATATTGAATACCTCTTATATGAATTATGGAAAAGGGAGGTCTGATGAACCTAACGACACTCGAGTTACCAAAAGCATTTCGTCTATAGCTGATTTATCAATAATTATTACTGTCCCTGAAACTAATTATATAATTCTTGAGAAAAAGCAATTCAGTGGTGTTTTTTTTTCCATTTGCATGCAAGGCCTAGGGGACTGAAATATTTTCAATTATTGAAGCAAACCATTTTCATATATCTCAACATGTTTCTCCCCCTTCATAACGTAACTCATGAACACGCTGGAAATTGTATTTTTTTTTTCAAGAATGACACTTTTTGATTTGATTTAACTTCGATTTTGCGCAAATTGAAGGAGTTGTAATTGCAATAAACGGGGTTAGGCAGGTAGTTTCTCTTGTCTCAAGTACCTGCTTACATAAGATGTGCCTGCTAAAATAGTATTTATGAAAAAAGCTGTTATAGATATTATAACAAGATTGTTTTTTTCAGAATGCTGGTGAGATTAAACAAAGGATTGAAGACTTGAGAACATCAGCCAGAAAGAAAAAAATATCACTTCAACCTTGAAATTATCAACGTCTTTCAACATAATACTTTGAAAGAATATAGATTGGGTTTTGAGCAGACTAAGTTGGAAAAAAAAGTTTATATGAATTTGGGGTTCATTCTTTAAATAAAAAAAGTTCAATCAATCGCTTTAATGAAATTTTTTGCACCCACGTGAATCAAATACAAGAATTATCTAACAATCGTTTTTATGAGAACTTGTTTTAGTGAAGTTTTTTCAGTTTGCTGAGTATTTTTTTTCTTCCCATCATCTCTTTTCCTGAAGAAAATGAGTATATGAAAGAAAAAATTGTATAGTTATCAATAACAAATATATTTTTAGTAAAGTTTAATTTTTATATCATTAAATGTTTTTTTTTTTCTATTTTATATGAATGAACTCTTAAAATTCTCAATGTCTTTCAACATAATACTTCGAATGAAGTTTGTAATTCAATAGGAAAAAGCTTGTAGAAAGACTGAATTGAAATAAATTGTTTTAATGAAATTTTGGCATTATTTAAACCCACATGAATCCAATAATAATAAAAAAGCTGAATACTATAATATAATAAGACTAACACATAAGTTGCGACAAGAAAAAATTACTGACAACGTTATTATGAGAACTTGTTCTAGTGAAGTTTTTTCAGTTTTTTGAAATAAATGAGTATATGAATAAAGTATATGTTCAATAATGTTTCATTTATATCAATAATGTTTCGTTTTATATTTTATTCAGTTCCTTTTCTGAGCTGATATCTTTCACTGAACTGAACTAAAAAAACTCATTTTAACTTTGGACACAAGTAGGTATGTGAGTGGTTCTGTTTAGTTTCAAATGTCATTGTAGATGTACAATACTCAGAGGTACAAAGAAAACTAAAATTTTGCTTTTTCAATATGGATTTTGAATTCAGAAATTATTAACGAAAATAAAAAAGGTTATTGATAACTATTTGCTATTTCAGAAAGTATATTCAAAATTAACTATTTGGAAATATTAAATATTGAAACAATTTTCTATTCAGAAAACATACAACGCTAAAAATGGATTGTATTGTTTACTATATATATACTCATCTCTATCATAAATATATTGTTGAGTTTACAATACAGTATGGTTGATAAGTTTTACAAGACAAATTGATAAGTTTTACCATATGTATGTATTAAATTTCAAAATAAGTGTATGGTTGTTTTTACAATTCGTAATGGTAAATTTCAAATACGGATCATATTTGTTACCATACGATTATATTTAACTTCATAATGTATGTATAATATATGTAACCATAATATATTTTTATAATTGCAATAAAACAATGCTTCAATTCATATAAAATATATTGTTAGGCCTACATACAAATATTTTAATGGTAATAAGAATACAATTTTTTTTAAATTCCTTTTCCGGATTTTTTTTTAAATTACAATATTTCTGGTAATATTAACCAAACATTTTTCTCAATGCATGAAAAGAATTTATCCGTATTTAAAGTACTTTTGATCAAGTACTCCCAAGCTCTGATACATAGAAAGGAAAAATGGGATTCGAGAAGAATAGAATAGTCGTTGAACATTTTCATATTGGGAATAGTTTTCAACTAAATCCGGAAAAACACGATGCAGCTTCTTGATCTTTGATAAAACAAACACAAAGTAACTAATAAATTGTTGAGGCCAGCAGTTCATGCATTCTCCTTCCTCATTGACCTCAATGGATATAAATAATTCCCGCCAGACCTACTAGCTATTACCCATAACGCATCCTGTGCGAGATATAAACAATCGAATCTTTGAAAATGAGTATCAGAAATGAATCCGGAAGGTTTTTAACAATTTATTATTTTTATTCGTTGGGACAGTTCATATATGGATGAAATACGGATATTTCAGGTCATTTTGAGGCTACGCTGCCAAATAATAGAGGAAATATGCATGAAGAATGAAATTTGTATTATATACTCACATTTGAAAACTTCAAATCTAAGATAAAAATATATTTTTTTCATTTTCGTGACTAAAATGTGACATATTTCAACTCAAATTAGTGAGAGAAGTTGTACTTTTAATCACTAGTGATTAAAAATCTTTTAATCACAAGTGATTAAAAGTGTTACCTAGGTTACCAATAAACGACCATCATACACATTGCTTATAGCGCAGCAACGATGTCGAATTATTCTTATCGAGTACACTGAAATAAAATTATATTATACTGTATAATATAATTTTATTTCAGTGATCGAGTATCGAGTAGGCTGGTTTCCAAATTAAATGCAACACAAGCAACGGTAGCGCAAATTTGTATCCTTAGTAGGCTGGTTGCAATTTAGTTTGGACGAGTCAATGACACAATAGTTATTGATGCAACAATTACAAAATAATTCCTTTTAATTAAAATGGAAAAAATCAGATTTAAAACACGTGAGTAAAGCGCATTTAATCACTCGCCTGGTTGAAAACTCGGCCTATCCAAGATATCTGCTGGGAAGGGGAAATTGTTCTCACAAATGGCTCTGCATACTATGATTGATCTGATATCGTCTAATTTTCTGATGATATCGTAAGGGCCATGATTAAAAAAGAAATACGACGAAGTCCAAATTTTGCAAAAAGTAAGTTTCGAGGAAAATACGGTATTTAAGTCATAGAAAAGTAAAAGATAATTTTTTTAAACCGACATATTTTTGAGAATTTTACACCGATTTCAAAATACTCGAAGAAACCGAATACAGGAAAATAAATGATTTGATTAATCGATTATCTATTATACCCCTTTATAACAATAATCAATCGAGAATAACTGCCTAGTTTGTTTCAAAAATATTTTTCTCTCTTTCTTTTTCTATTGGAATGGATATAATTGAGCCTGAAAATGATTTATGTTTCATCCAAACCCATCCTGGAGATATTTGAAAGGTGAAACGTTCGAGTGTGTTGAGAATATTTCGAGATAATCATGGAAGAATATTCCCATTCTTGGAAGGGGTGGTTACCCTAACTGGGTGAACGTTTAATCTAATTTATTGTTTCTTAACACTTCACTATTTTTATGGTGATTCTTTCATCCTAAGTATTCCCTTTGGACCCAAACCCAGCGAGCACAAACATCCCTGTGAGGTTTTGGGGTGTTTTGAAAATGTTGGCATGAGGATGTTTTTTTGGGACGCAAATGCACTTCCCAGAGAGAACTTTAAAGGATGTTGGAAGTATTGTATTTGTTTTCCTGTGGCATTTCTTTGTATGCCTACTGAGAGGTATTGGCGAAGTCAAAAAAATGTTAACGTGTTCATGTTCTTTCTAGACATAACATAGGTTCATCCCAGATATTGAATATACATTTATTGTCCAGTTTCATAATGGTTCCCGACAAACAAATTTAATAACTTGACCATTTCACACAACAAAAAGTAAAAAATTTCATGTGAATTAAATCTTAGAATATTTATATTTTGCGACCCCACACAATCAACTATTTATTTCATTTTGTATTCCTTCACTTTAAAACCAATACCTCCTATTTTACACAGGACAGAAACAATATCCTTATATTTTCATGAGCAAATGAAACCAATATTATTCATTATAATAAAAAACCAATGTCCAAATGACCCATCCACTCATTTTCTGCTTTCATTTTAAAATTCCCGCCATGTTACAATTTGGCCATTTAGTGTGGTAAAGCTGGATAAACCTCGCAGAACAACACTGGACTGTGTAGCATGGAACACCGGGAAGCGTTGGTTGAAGTTTTTTTAAATTTTTAACTGAGAAATATGTGGAAATTGATGAGTGTTTGAAGTGTAGTGAATATTATGAATTATATAATAGACATTTTTGATATCACTGAATAAGTAAATAACGTAAGGGCCAATTCATGCAACAATATCACTATCATAGTCCTAGTCACAGTCTCAATCATAAAATCGAGTTGAATCTGTAAATTTCAATGGGAGCATTTATGCAACTTTTTTTGTTTTAGCCTCAATCATTATCATAAGAAAACGATCTTCAAAGTTGGGAAATTTCAATATTTGTGCTTATGATTAAGACGACATATAGAACGCGCATGTGCAAAGATACCTAATTGACAAATGACCATAAAAATTATTCATTTTGACTTTTGTTTCTGAAAAAAATTAGTCTGGAAGAGGGTACTCTTACTGAAATGATTGAAAAAATTCCCATCTTTAGGATGAGAAAGATTGATTTTTCAAAGACTAAAGGCCATTAGGAATTCGTGGACAATAATTGCTAAAATAATGCTAAAAACTGTGATACATAAATATAAAAATTTCTGAAGACAACGACTGAGACTATGATTGAGACAGTGATTGTGGCTACGACAATGACAATGTTGTATAAATTGGCCCTAAGTATCACATGAATTGAATGTATTAGCATAATCCAGAAACATATTATAACCTCAAAAGCATACAATGTTTATTTTTTGATAGGGTGTTCGAATCTGTTAAGACATGGTCAAACTGTATCATTGAAGATTCTTGAAAAAAACGACTTGTTTTCTTTATACATTTTTCCATTAGGAACTGTTAGTTTTCAGATTATGGCGAGTTTTTCCAACAGATTTATGCGAACTGAAATGTATTGACTCTTCAAATAGAAAAATTTGGTTTGTGATAAAACTGAACCATCACTGTGAAAATGAATATTTGCCTAAATATAATTTCAACTAAATATCTAATCATATTGCAATTATCTTCAAAATTGGTGCTTAGTATATTTCTCATCGAATCTGTTTCATAAGATGAAATCTTATTTTCAGTACCCTAAGAAATATAAAAGCCTTGGAAGTTATAAAAAACTTTATTTTGATTTTTCAACATCAACACTATCATCCTAACAGAATAAATTAATGGAAAAGTTTCACTCAGAATGTGTCAAGTTCGTGTTTTCAAGAAGAATCTCATCCTAAAAGGAATGCATTCCTGGTGGTATAAAAATGGAAAAAAACTCCATTTCAATTAGAATGTGACACCTTCAAATGTCCAAATAAATAACAAAAGGCTTCAGAAAGTTATCTCTAAAAATGTTTTATTAACATCGATTTAATGTTCGCAAAATGTTTTGGGAATGTTCTGTTGTGTCTATGAGAAGGCTATAAAAAAAAACTTAGGACAAGTTCTTTTTGTGATATCCCAGGGACATCCTGAAAATCGCATCCTGCGGCGGACATTGGCTGTTCTATAAAAATTATATTTTCATGTATAAACAGAACATCGCAGTGGATGTTCAATGTCTCAAAATCTCGTACTTTTAACATCTCCGAGATGTTTTTGTGCTCGCTGGGAAGTACAACTGAGAAGGAGTTGATAGACTCTTGATGATTTCTCTGATTACATCCTCATATAATTCAGGTTTTTAGTTAATAATGATTCCGGAAATGGAGGAGTATTGCCCCATCGTATAAAGTAGAGAATGCCTTTGCTGAAGTTGTTTTAGGTTGTTATATACTGTTCTCTGAAAGATGGGGAAACGATAAGAGGATTTGTTGGCTTTTTTATACGGCTACCCTGAATTGGTGTTGTGCGGTTCTAGCCATTGAGTAAACCGATATCAGTTGCGTCTAAAGCGAAAGGCAATGTCCGACATATATGACTCACCCTGTACTCATCTGCAGACGTCTTAGCTCCAGGTTGTGATACTATTGAGTACAAAACCATTTTCAAACGTATCTCCTGTGTCTATACATTTAAAACTTGGACACACACACTTCGAGGTACAAAAATATGTGAAATAAAAAATTTGCGAGAAGGAAGCAAGACAAAAAATCCAAAAGAAAATGTAACACCTTTTCAATGATATGCCTTACTTCAAACTGCCTTATGCGCAATTGTCCGGCAATAGCCACAAGTTATTATGGTCATTATACTATTACGCCCTCGGTAGCGTTTAAATGCGTAAAAATGGCCCGTGAATTTGCTATGAGCAAAAGCCTTGGTTCACCATTTCTCATTGGTGTCCGAATTCAGTGATCTTCCCGCAACTTTGCTTCCGCAAAGTATAAGTAACGTGATGGCAATGTTTATGGCCTCATTATCTAAATTTTCATCTCGTTCGAAAACATATACAAAACGGTTAATTCCGCTTATTAAATCTAATCGTCCAATAAGACATTATGGATTAAACCCAACGCAAAATTTTCACAATGGAATTAGGTGAGCAGGTCACTTAATGTAGAGACTAGGTCGTTGCAAGAACTTCTGTTCTGTTAGACCCGCCAGTGGCAGCTTATGGCAACACGGTATTCATAAAGTTATATATTCATAAAGTTATATATATAGGTCAATGTTAGTTTTCGCTGAGGTCAGAGACGGATCTACCAGAGATGGGCACCATGAGGGAAAAAATATGCATTACTCAGAAAAAACCTGATTGAAGTTATTGCATCGTTAGAATAGCTTTGAACGCAACCACCAATATTGCTTGAGAGTAATTTTTGCAGAGGAACTATGTTACTTGATGTTTTTTACCCGACTACGGCGAAGCAAAAAGGAGGGTTATGATTTTGACCGGTATGAATGTATGTGGGTATGTATGTATGTATGTTCATCTGTTTCCTCATAACTTCTAAACTACTTGATCGTCCGCTGGTTATAGGCTATGTGACGTCATTAAATTGAATATGGCGCCCTCTAGAGGACATGAAGTTATGAACTAAAAAAAGTTTTTAATGATGCCGTGTTGGGTATCAAATGAAAGGGCTTAATAAGCACATTTCAAAAATATATACAGTGTCACACATAAAGTTCGCAACATATGGAAGTTTTTTTATTAATAGATTTAATGAAAATTTGACTTTGCAGTTAGTTTGTGCTTGAAAAATGAGTGAAAAGCAGCCTCCTCCCTTTTGTCATGTGTTACTCTAAACTTGTCAAATTTGTTATTTTTTTTCGAAAATCCTCAAAAAATCAGGTTTTTTGGAAAATTCGAAAAATGCCAAAGAAATAAGTTGCTCAGTTTCGAATTTCATACCTTTGCTCCAAATTTGGACTCTCTACTGTCACTTCGAATTTTTTCCATTTTTTTTAATTTTTCGATTCTTTCGCTTTTCCGATTCGAACGAAACATGATTCAAATTTCATAATTTTGATGAATACGAGACTTCAATGTCATATCTTGCCCAGAAAATACCCACATTGGCCTGTTACCTGAAAAAAAATGCACCTCCAGAAATTCGTCTTTGTTGTTGCAAAGTTCATCTAGTTTTTCATTTCATTGTAGAACTGATTCGGATTTTCAATGTATGGACGTTAAGATGTCAGTAATCGAATAAACGAATTTCTCTTCATTCTAATTACACTCGTATTTCTTTTTTCAATAGATTTTTATCCAGTTTGATCATTTTTCTGACCAATAATTCAGTAACAAACAAACCCAAAATATCATACTTTTCTGTAAACTAAGCAATGACCTACAGTTTCGTAACTATTCAAAAGACTTCCGTTCTAGCGATTTGTACTGAACATGATATAAAATTCCGTGATTTTAAACAATACAAGACTAATGCAACATATCTGGAAGAAAATAGTACAATTGATCGAATCGAAATAAAATTTTCCCTTAGTAGGCTTTTGAAACAAATTTTTAGTTTTGTTTAATGTCAAATCATTGGGTTTAATAAATCGAGTTGTTTTTTGTACAGATTTTCATACATTTATAATTCACAAATAAGTTTTATGTACAATGTTATCCACATAAGGCAAAGTGGAAATCGCTCTTTTATGTGGTGAGAATGTGCCATATCGAGATGTTGCTTGTATTTTCAATCACTGGCACCCAGGAAGAAATATTAACTTTAGTACCGTGAGAAGCATATTGAAAACATTCAAAGAAACTGGCTTGTGGACAATCGTTTCAAGAAACCACATAATCCAATAAGGTATAATGAAGAAGAACAACTCAATGTTTGTTTGAGCGTTGTTGAAAACGGAAAAACTAATATTAGGAGTATTAGTGAAAATACAGGGGTTGGCAAAGAAACTGTGAGAATAATTTTGCACGAAAATAATTTCCATCCCTATAAGCCAAAGTTCATACACACTCTTAAAGAAAGAGATTTCGATATTCGAGTAGAGTTTTCATTTTGGTTCCAAGGTGAGAGAGAAAATGATATCACATTTCCCTACAGGATTTTATGGACAGACGAGGCAACTTTCACGTCGAACGGAACAGTTAGTTCCCAAAATTGTCGCTGGTGGTCCAGCAATAATCGAAATTTTGTAATAGAATGATGTGACCAATATTCATTTAAGACAAATGTGTGGTGTGGTTTATTACATAACCAAATAATTGGACCATATTTTTTTAGAGAAAATTTTAAAGCAGACAAGTACAGAAATTTCATTATGAATCAGTTGTCTGAAGTTTTCGATAATCTGCCTCTAAATGTTAGACGAAATTTGTGGTATCAGCTTGACGGGGCACCGATCCACCAAACGGTAGAAGTGAAACAGTGTCTCAGTCAGATGTTTAGGGGCAAAGTGATAGGACGATATTGGGAAGATTATTGGCCACCAAGATCACCGGACTTATCTTCAATTGACTTTTTTCTATGAGGTTATCTGAAACAAAAAGTGTATAAGCACATACCATTTACAAACAAAGAACTTTTAGAGAATATCATTGGGGAGTGTTGTGCTAACATAAATCCCCTATTTATTAAAAATGCCACAAAGTCTGTGAATGAAAGGACTATAATTTGTATAGAACGGGAAGGCGGGAAGGACGGCATACTGAATGATGAATTCGGGTTCATTATTGAGATAAATAATGAATGTTGTGAATTTGGTTATAGTTATTTTGGTTTAATGTTTTTTGCACATCTAACGGTGAAAATAAAGAATACGAGATTTATGAAATTAATTCAAAAAACGTTGCGAAAAATCATTATTTGCTCGAAAATTACATCTAACAGTTTACATGCAACAGTCTCACTGGTGTAAACTACATCAAAATATTTCGAACTCATCTGCAGCTAACGGGATACAAATCTGTTAAAAAAAGAAATACGAGTGTAATAAGAATGGAGAGAAATTCGTTTATTCGATTACTGACCTATTAACGTCCATACATTGAAAATCCGAATCAGTTTCATAATGAAATGAAAAAACTACATGAACTTTGCAACAACAAAGACGAATTTCTGGAGGTGCATTTATTTTATTTTTTTCTGGTAACAGGCCAATGTGGGTATTTTCTGGGCAAGATATGACATTGAAGTCTCGTACTCATCATAATTATGAAATTTAAATCATGTTCGAATCGGTAGAGCGAAAGATTCGAAAAATTAAAAAAATTGGAAAAAAGTCGAAGTGACAGTAGAGAGTACAAATTTGAAAAAGGTATAAAATTGGAAACTGAGCAACTTTTTTCTTTGGCATTTTTCGAAATTTCCGAAAAAAAAACCTGATTTTTTGAGGATTTTCAAAAAAAAATTCAAAATTGACAGGTTTAGAGTAGCACATGACACACTCATTTTTCAAGCACAAACTAACTGCGAAGTCAAATTTTCATTATATCTATTAATTAAAAAAACTTCCATATTTTGCGAACTTTATGTGTGACACTATATATATATATATATATAATCGTTAGCTGTTGCTCGCGATTTTGCTTGCATGCACCCGATAATTGGGAATAATTTCTAAAATCACCCCTCAGATGTGAGCTAAACATATTTTCTCTCCAAACCTTTCCAAAATACATATATATTAAATACGTATTTCATTATAGACTATGGTACACATTATATCATTTTCATGAAAATAAACCGATAATTATTTCAATAATCTATGAGTATGTTCGAACAAAAAATAGCGATGACGATGAGGAACAGGTTTCCTATGATGAAATGAACAATATTACTGAAATGGCACCATAAAAATATGCCAATATGCTACAGAGACGTGGCTCAGATACATACAGTACATAAGACAAATAATAATGGAAGAAGGCTATGTTATATTGAAAGTCGGAAGTTAAAATGCAGGAAATCTCATAAAGTAACTCATTAAGGATGTAAGGTCTAACAGGAGAGTCAATATCGACTCAGATCATATACTGGTTATAGCAAGTATAATCTTAAATGCCTATAAAGGCATGTATGATTAACGTCAATGGAGTCGACAATTGACTTATTGACTTTTTTATTCAATATTTTTTTTGGTCAATGACTTTTTATAATTTTTTTCTTCCTAGTCCATGTTGCTACAAAAGCGTGTTTTTTAGCTTTTTCAAACTATAATTTTATTTCTAACTTTTTAGTCTATATTGCTACAAAAGGGTGTTTTAACTTTCGAACTACGGGAGAAAAACTCTTCGATTGATTCATCCACATGACGTTTTTACTAACTTTTGGAGAAAGGGCTGAGACCAGCGCACTCACCAAATCTTTGTAAGGTAAATAAACCATTTTTTAAATTATGAGCTGATGACCTTGGTGAGAAAACCAGGTCATAGCTATGAAATTACTGTATTGTTATAATTGTAGATAGAGCAATCCAAAATTGAAATTAAAAAACAACACCAAGGCCCTCAACAACACCAAGACCCTCAATAACAACTTTTATAATACATTCCTGGTCTTTCCGTAAAATTGAAAAGAATCGGCAACAAATTCATTGTTAGAACGGTATTCAAAACTCATAATAACTTGAGATCTGAATTGACCTAACAAAACCAAAAAACAAAAACAAAATTCAAAAATTGTATACTTATATAGTGTTCCATGTGTGTGGTAAAACTTATAGGGGAAATCAGCAAGACCTTCAAGAATAAGAAAATAGTAAAAATAGAGAAATTAGAAGAACATATAATAACACAAACAAAAATTATTATTCATGAACAAAATGTTTTTTTTTTTAATGGAAATGATAATATAGCTTTTTTTTTTTTTTTTGTTCTGGTTCCCACGAAAAGGGATATCCTGTAATGTTCAGAGAACATCGTGGGAACCAAGGGAAAGAAGGTAGGAGTTGGTGTTCTTCTTAAATTTCTGGAGGTTGTATGCCTCGGGGAACACCTCCCTAGGCAATGAGTTCCAAAGCCTCGCTGTTCGTTGGATGAACGAGTCTTTGGAAAGTGATGTTCTGCAGGTCTCCAAAGTGACCACGAAGGGGTGTGATGACTGAACTTGACGGGTTAGTCTCGAAGAGACTGCCAAAGCAGGAACGATTGTTGAGATTTCAGAAGAGCATCGCCCATGAAAATATCTATAAAATAGAGAAAAATCGCCAACTTTTCTACGGTGTTCCAGACAAGTGAGCGAGTTTGTAAGCGAGGCATCACCGACGAGACGAATTGCCCTTTTTTGGACAGAATCCAATAGCCTAAGGATATGTTTAGGTGCCGCGCTCCAAATATGGGAACAGTATTCCAGGACAGGTCGGATCTGTGCCTTATAGATCATAAGCAGCTGAGTGGGGGTGAAATAGCTCTTGGCACGAAACAAAAAACCAAGTTTTTGGGATGCACTTTTGGCAATGGACCTCACGTGATTTTCCCAGGAAAGGTTATTGCTGATAGTAATACCAAGCATCGATATGGATGACTTCAGTGGTATGGTTACTCCTGACAAAGTTATGTTAGGCACAGTGAGATCGACTTTTCTAGAGAAAAGACATGCTTGTGTTATGTTTGCATTGAATTCTACCAAGTTATTAGATCCCCACTCGAGAATTGTTGCTAAGTCCATATTTATATTATTAACATTTCTTCCTCGTTCATTTCTGGTTTCACGGGCTGATATAGGGGCCCTGGAAGAGAAAGCGGTATGGAGGGTACTATCATCGGCAAAGCTGTGTACTGGACATGAAGTTGCTTTCAACAGGTCGTTGATGTGAAGTAGAAATAGTGTTGGTGCGAGAATAGATCCTTGCGGAACACCAGCATTTATGAGTAGAGTGTCAGATGAAACTCCATCGACCACTACATGGAGAGACCTGTTTGAGAGAGCTGCGTGTTCTCTCACTATGGATACATCATGGATGTCCCTACTGAAAAAGAAATTGGACCTACATAAATTTCGTACAAAACAAATCACGTTGAATTGAACATACTGTGAACCTGTGCAATTTTGACAATCAATTGTCAAGATAACACGAAAATTTCAAGAGCGATTTCAACTTGTGATTATTCTCCAAAAACTAGGATTTGAGAAAGGGTGGATTCCCGAAACGTAATCAAAGGACGTATATTTTGTACCTACTAGCTGACCCGACAGACGTTGTCCTGTCCAAATTTCTATATTTCCTAAAAAAATACCTGAAATCTCTCATCGTCCGCATAGAATTTCTTTTTTCCTGTTTTTTTTTGTTTTGTTCCATCTAGGTTATGCCTTTGACTCTGCCCGCTTCCCGTTACCGAGTTATCCCGTTCTCCTGTTATCCCGTTATCCCATTTTCTAGTTATCTCGTTTTTCCGTTCGTTATCCCGTTTTCCCGAAAAAAATTAGTCAAATCGGTCCAGCCGTTCTCAAGTTATGAGCTTACCAACACAAACAGACATTCATTTTCATTATATATTCCTGAAAACTTTTCCAGGAGAAATAAATTTTCAATAGCTTTTCTAAAAATTCTTTTCTTTCTCTAAAAACCTTATTCGGAGTATTACAAACATTCAAAAAACAATTATTCAAATCGATCTAGCCGTTGTTTATATAAAATAAAATAAAAATGTACCCAAACCGGGATTCGTTCCTGTGACCTTCTGCTTGGTAGGCGACAGTGTAACCGCTGAGCTATTCACTCTTTGGTAATAAATGACTCGATAGTCTTTTTGTTCGCCAAATTTCTTATATACCCGAATTTTCCAATTTCCCGGCAACTTTCTTAATTTTTCAACCATCAACCATGCTCGGGCTATTACGAACATTTAAAAAAATATCGGTCCAGCCGTTCTCACGTTTTGCGCTTATAAGGAATCGAGATTCATTTTTATTATATAGATTTAAACGGTACGTTATTGGCAAATTTGAATATTTCTTAGTTTATTTTTTATGGAAACAGAATTCAGGTTTTTTTTTATTGGAGCGGCCGATACTTGTTGAAAATATAACAGTATGATACTTATATTAATCAATATTCCTCTTTCAACAGAAAATTTCAATAAAAAATTGAATATAATTAAACAAATTGCTATTAATAACAGCTATGGTTAGAACCTTATAGATAATATTCTTTCAAGAAAGCTTCATGTAAAAGCTTTCCTACTCAAAACGAAGTTATTACATATTTAGGCCATCCTACCGAAAATAAATATAATTTCTTAGGTAAGACAACATCAATATCGCATATAAAACAGATAAGATATTACTTTAAGTAAATTCATTGAGAACAATAAAGATAAAACTGAGAAATTTGATTAATCTGGAGTATATAAATTTAACTTGCAGCTCTTGGGCAAGTTTTTACATAGGCCAAACAGGCAGAACATTTAAAAAACAATTATCAGAACATATGAACCGTATCGTCAAAGAAAAAACAAATTCAACTTTTGCTACTCACCTCTTGACTAGAAAATATTCTTTATAAATATTACATATAGAAAATAAAGGTTTTAAACTCGACCTTCTAGAAAGTTTAGAAATTAATAAATGCAAAAAGTCGCAATATTTGCCTAATGCCCAGATCAACTTCAATAATACTCCTTTGTTGAATTTGTTTTACTGAAGATTAAACAGGTAATGGATTAGTCTCAGTCCTATTAATTACTTATTGGGTAATCCTTGATAATCTTCATATACCTATACCGACCTTGATTATTTAATATGATACATCGTGATTGTTGAGTTAGTAAGCTCTCCACTTGAAGAAGCTATTGTATAGCGAAACACTTTTGCAAACCCAGTTTAATGAAAATCATCAGTTAGTGTCTTTTGTTTTCTTTAATATTCAGGGTAACAATAACCTTGTAGTGTGCCAATGGTTAGTACCCAGAGTACCCATATATTTCAACTGATATAATGCACTTGTGTTGAAACAACGTCTGGTAAGAATTTACAACTCCTCTACCTGCTTTTGAAAATCGCTTTTCATCTATGAAAGATAAATATTATCTGGCAACTGCTCTTGTATGTCACTCGGAATATATTTCATTTCAAATTTCAATGTAGGTCTAATATTTAGAGCGCCGGTGACATAGGCAACCAGTGTTATACTTACCCATTTATTCCCATGTTGAGTAAAAATTGTCTTTAGAAACTATTTTTTTTTCAGAAAAATATGTTACTCTTAATGAGGAAAGATAAATCATATTTCATGAAAACCTTCACCCTGCATAGTTTGGAAGTGATCTCTAATTTTCCCTAATTTTCACAATATTCTTGCTAAAAAGGTTATTTTCATAATGACCTAATTTTTTTAACTCGACGTATCAGCCTTACCATGCTTTTACATATTAGAGTACTCGGTACTAAGAAAAAATGTTCACATACAGTGTGACCCATTTAAAATGGAACCACCCCTGTAGAAAAAGCATTTTTCAGTCAATCCCAAAAAAATTTTCCTAATTAAGCATCAAAAACTGTATCTTGACACAAATTTTCATAACTTTAGTTTCATTTCCAAGGCACTCTTTGGTTTTTTTTCTTTGGCAAAAACGACAAAAGTTTATTAGGCAATTTTTGTTTTCAAATTTGACTACACCACTGGATTCGTAGTCGTTATAAATGGAAACCATCAAAATTTCATAAAAAAACATTGGTTAACAACGAAGTTACAATAACTTTAATTTTGGAAACAAAGTATTTGATTATAATTTTTATTTAGATTATAGACATATTTAAAATCTGGCAACACTGCCGATACAAAGTAGAACACCAGTGAATTTGTACAGCGAAAATCCGAAGTCAACAGCTCATTCCGTTCTACAGTTATAACTCCTGAAAGTATGGTAATGTGAGCGATTTGTGGTGTACTAAATCACAGCCTACTATTGATTCAGTACAATACCTATGCCTAATGTATTAGTTCAGCTTTCCTCAAATTATTGATACCTTCTCTAAAAGCTTGTTTTAGTTGAGTTTTGCAGAATTTAAAAGGAATATTTTTTGTCCTGCTTTCTGTTTTATTATTGAATATATAATTTTGATACTTCAAAACTTGATTCGGTTTATTTCGTTTTTATCGGCTATGGAAGACTGCATAACTTGAAAATGAATTTTTAATTTGCTGTTATTTTCGAATACACTTAGGTATAACTTAAACTTAAATAAATGATTTTAAGGGAATATAATTTACAAATCCAGTGGCGTAGTCAGATTTCAATTACAAAATCGCTTCCATCACAAATCGCTCACATTACCATACTTTCAGGAGTTATAACTGTAGAACGGAATGAGCTATTGACTTCAGATTTTCGCTGTACAAATTCCCTGGTGTTCTACTTTTTATCGGCAGTGTTGCCAGACTTTAAATATGTCTATAATCTAAATAAAAATTATAATCAAATACTTTGTTTCCAAAATAAAAGTTGTTGTAACTTCGTTGCTAACCAATATTTTTTTATGAAATTTTCATGGTTTTCATTTATAACAACTACGAATCCAATGGTGTAGTCAAATTTAAAAACAAAAATTGCCTAATAAACTTTTGCCGTTTTTGACGAAGAAAAAAAAACAGAGTGCCTTGGAAATGGAACTAAAGTTATGAAAATCTGTGTCAAGATACAGTTTTCGATGCTCAAAATAAAAAAAAAATGTTTTTGAGAATGACTGAAAAATGTGTATTCTACAGGGGTGGTTCCATTTTAAATGGGTCACACTGTATATACAATACATGAAAAAGAAGATCTTAGACGTCCGTTATTTATACAGCATGTATATGTAATAAAATGAGAAGAAATAATTTGTTTATAGAGCTGAGTAAATTAATGTTAGAAATAAAGAGGCTGCCAATCAAAATTCGGGATTTTATGCTGCCATTAACTCAACTTCAATTCAGAAAAATGGTTCCTACCATTTTTTTTGTCAAATAACAAATATCAAAAATATTTATGCTTTACCTATTTCCATTAAAAGGTCCCATTTTGAATGAACGTTTATGCCATGTCATCTATCATCTTTTCTTAACAATTTGTCAAAATTATACAATATGTGCATGTGCCTAACAACTATTCAAAATAAAATATAGTCATATTTTATTTTGCTTCTAATTAATTTTAAATTATTTTATTTATTTTACGTGCTGTATAAACTAACCATTACTGAAATATATGATTCTTGTAGATTTTTGGGAATAAAATTATATAGTGAGATAAAATTTATTTTGCATAATTTGGAACTCAGATACTCAATATTTACTATCAAGTACATGTAGGTAAATGTGAGTTACTCCTTGCCTATTTCTTTTTATTTTTTAAAATTTGATTGTGACATTCTATTTAATATGTAGCTAGACTTATCCATGGGTCATTTGTCTATATGTTTAATTGTTCACATCAATAAATCTACTCTACACAAAAAAAATAAAAAACCTTTTAGAGCCTACCAAGCATTTTTAAAGCCTGAAATCATCACAAATTCTCAGTTTTCGATAAATATTACCAAAGGTTGCCCAGCCATCCATGGTCCAATATGAATTTTCTGTTAGAATCCTGCTGGTTGTTGTTTTCCCCTAGTATATTGAAGGCTCGAGTCACAGCATAAGGTACAAACACAAATTTGTATGTAATTTGCAATGACATTTTTTATATTTGTATATATTGCTTAACTTCATATTTCTTCAGTTCTCCATTTTCATATTTCCTCTCTTCTGATCATTAGCATTTATCTTCTTTGATTTTTTTTTCCGCTACACAGTACAAGTGCATACTCACTTAAAGTGGGAAAACAGTAGACTCAACCTTAATTATTTTTTGTGTTCTGAATTATAACTGGCATTAAGTATTTATATGTTTATATTGTATTTTCTGTTAAGAATGAAATAAAAACATAATCACGGTGACACATCTCATAAACATATTTTTTAAATTCTGATTGTTAGTGATACCATTAATATCGCCAAGAATTAAAAAAATCAGTAGCCAATAAATGTCTTGAAGGAAATGAAAATGTATGTAGCTTTTTTCAACAAATCTATAAAATTTCAAGACATTTACACTGCACTATAGTTTTATAAAACAAATTAAAATTCGTTTATAGATTGCTATTATTACATATTTGGACTTATTATTCAATTCAAAAAAATAATTTTCAGAAACAAAGGCATTTTACTATGAAGAAAAGTTTATATTTTTGTACTCCCCTGTACACAGTTAATAATTTTGGAAACGATGATGATTGCATTTTAAGTTCTAGATAATACATCTACTTTTACCATTTGTTTTAGAAATGCATTCGAAGTTTTCTACATATGGTGCAAGGTTTTTAAACCTCACTGTATTTGAACTTTCAAGAACATGAAATATTCTAAGAATCGCTAATTGTGATTTCCATTTCTAGCTATTGCTGGATAGTGTATTTATTTTTAATTCAAAAAGTGTTATCGATATTTTCAGAAATGGAGTAATTTTTCCTACTGAGGAACAGTTCATATATTTTGTGTTCCTCAGTAAACAGTTCATAATTTTGGAAATTTCATCATTGCATCTTGTTCTAGACAACGCATCCACTTTTACTAGTTTTTCTTTGAGGAATGCATTATAAAGTTTTCCTGAGATGGTGCAAATTTTTTAAACCTCATTGTATTTAACAGGCCTGAAATATTCCAAAGATTGTTGATTATGATTTCGATTTATGGCAATTCTTTATTGATGTAATTTTTATTTAAAATTGCAAATTTAATTTCTAAGCCCATATATGTTTGTATCTGCTGAAAAGCAAACCTCCAACAATATTTATGGCATGTCTCATTTTAGATATGCCTAGCTCAACAATAAACATTTATATGAGATATGCTGTGTAACCTGTTTTGTTATCAACTATGTTTGTGAAATTTGATGATGATTATCGACATCAAATAGAGTGAAAAACAAAGACGAATAATTGAAAATAAATGTGTAATAAAAACTGTATTGATATTAAATAGGTATTTACAATAGCACCTAATTTTCAATTTTCATTTGTACATTGTAAATGTAATAACATCACATCAAAACTAAGTATATGGCCCCAAGTATGGCAAATCATAGACCACTCCTTGAAATCATAAAACAATACTAGTCCCCAACATCGCTATCTCTATCACCGATAACAAAAAGGATATGGAATGCAATTCCCAATAGTAGAGTACCCAGTAGGTCCCCTAGTGCAGTCAAATAGGGAATGGCGGAGTTATCAGGATCTATTCCTCGTTTCCACATACTCAAAGTCATAATTTGTGCAATGTAAAGTAGCAAAAATACTTGTAAAACTGCAGCACACAAATAAACAATCATGAAAATAAAAGTAAAAGATGTGTGTCCAGCTTCCAGTAAACTTATTGTATACGAAAAAATGAGATGAGCAGGAATCACCATGATCATCAGCATTTGGGCTGTACCAGCATGACTAGTTTCTTTTTTATCACAAAAAGCAGAACAAGGGCTTATGCAAACCTGCATATGCTCTGGCAAATGGCCAGGGTGTCCAATACTGTGGAGTTCCGTGGAAATACGACTTGCCTGCACTGCGACAAGGTTTCCACCGACTCCATTTATCACTAGTTGAAACACAGCGACACCCTTGAACTTGGATACTGTGAAGTCCAAAACTAAACCCCCTATACTACTGATTAACATAGCCATTATAACGGGGCTCCAACCACTGAAAAGCACTTTGTGAGTATGTTCATTTTGACTTGCAAGCCAGGCCCATACTGGAACAAGACATAACCCCAAAACTATTAAGCCGGCGGTTAAGTACGGATGGCTATCTATGGTGTTATAAAAAACAGATGCTAGCCATGATAAACATGCAAGGGTAGTGAGATCCCCTAAACTGGCTGCAATAGGGGTGGCTACATTATCTGGATTTATATGGAAGTATCGAGAAACAATGATAACGCCCACCATAATTAGGCCCAGGATAAAACTAGCCCCGAATGCTGTAACAATACTGCTTGCACACAGTAACAGAGCGTGCTTGATATTTACTTGTCCCGTAGGCACCCATCCAAAAATAACTGCTGCTAAAGAAGCTAAAAATCCTACTACAATTGCTTGGCACAATATTAAGGCAAGATTTCCTGTTATCAAACTAACTTTTTGGTTTCGGCTATCGAGATGACCCAAATTGGCATGTGTTGACAATCGGGAGGCGAGGGTCATTTCTAGGTTCCCTTTCAGACCAAGGAGGGCGGGTACTAATATATAAACTTCGGTTACGTTTTGGTATACAGGCCAATGTTGAACTTCGTCAAGTAATAGACTCGCAGCTACCATCCCAAATCCGGCTAATAGGAATGGAATGAACATTTGTATAGCTGTCGCCCATAGTGATTCTCGTTCAACTACTACTTCAGTCTTCAGGTAATTATCTTCTCGATTCAATAAAAGGCAGGTGTCTGAAATATTAATATTTTCCTCTTCCTGAAAAACATAACCTCTTAAACCATATAGTTTTAAAGTCATTTCTACTCACTATTTCGTTTTCCTCTTCTATCATCCTTTCCGAATCGTTGTACTTCTTCCTGTGTTTTAAATTTCCACTATGTTTGTTGCTCTCCATTGCAATTTCTATATGAAAAATACATTATCAACATTTTGGCAACAACTCATGAAGACAATAAACTCTCAATAACATTTCCATTTGATATCAACAGATAAGTACTCCGAAAAATATTTCAATATTTGTACACGTAGACATTATTTGAACAAATTTAAACTGATCGTTCAAACCTTCAAATTTCAAACGTCAGAGAACATTAAAACACCCCCATCCCCTTTTGCTGATTACAATACAACCGGTGTGGCGTGTGGCAACAGGCGAGTTGTATGCAACACATAATACAGATGCTGACAAAACAGTACATTGGAACTCTTCAAGTAGATATCCAAAATTATGTGTATGGTGGATATCCATTTCCTGGCGTCGGTGGATATATCAACGTAAATTATAAATGTGGGGGTGTATTGGTTAGAATTCTCGTACGTTAGGAATTTTGAAATGATAAAGAGAACTTTCGTGAGCGAGAAACAAACAATTCTTTCAATAGATATTATTTAAAATGAAGAAAGGCAAATTTATTATAGTAAATTTGCCTTTCTTCATTTTAAATAATATCTATTGAAAGAATTGTTTGTTTCTCGCTCACGAAAGTTCTATTTATCATTTCAAAATTCCTAACGTACGAGAATTCTAACCAATACACCATTCACCCGAATGGATTCTCATATACAAGATGTCTACGCTCTTGCAAACGCTGTTCTCCAGCGTTGGCCATATTATTGATAACGAACATCTTTCTTGCATTTTCCATTTTCCCGATTTTGTCAAAAATAACAAACGAAAACAGTCAAATCTCAAGAAACAACACCAAGAATCGTGTTCAGCCAATTAATCTCACCAGCGAATTACATTTCTTCTACTGAAAGTTTGGAGAAAGTATTCCTACAATTTTGAAAGAAATCACCTCCTTAAATAAGTGTCAAGTATAGTAAAATCCAGTATTGAGAGAAAATTACGTAATTTTCCTGCAAATTCAAGAATTGGGTCCCAGGATTATTGGTTTTTTTAAATTTTATATTCTATCATCACTTTCGGTTTTAGCGGAAACGACCCCAACTTGGGAATTTCAAGAACACCCTGTATATTTTTACTTTTTTGAGTTCTGTGGATGATTTTGAGTAGGATCACATAGTTTTGAGACGAAAAATTGGTACATTTGTTTTTTCAGAAGCATTTTTATTTTTGCATGTAGAGTGAGTTGGACCCACTTCAACTGATGGATATGAATGATGAGTAAAAAATATTATATGACAGTTTTTCCGCCTAGTTGAGTACCTATGATGGTTTGATATTCCCAAAACCACTAATTAAAGAAAGTCCATTTTTTCAAATGACATTTTTTAGACACACATTTTTAAGATTCTAATTTTCACGACGAATCCATTGATGGTTTCGGATCGAAAATCGGATGGATAACAATCCTAATACACTGCTTATTTGTCGAAAAATTATGAGGAAATTGGGGTATATCGCTCATCAATGTATGCTGTGGATGCAAAATTGAATTAAACTGAATTAAAAAACATCAATTTTTATAGGAAAGTTCATAATCTATTCCAACAAAAAAAACTACCCATAATACCAGGATTAGCTGAAGGGAATTCGCCAACTTCCTGACATTTTCTGGCTCTATCAATTGTGTTACGAAACTGAGGTTCAAAAATAGTTCAATAAATCCAGTGTCTATTTCACTTTGAAACACAAAAATACCCTCAATACAATACAACTAAAATGCACTTCACTAAATAGACTTCACCTTGACTACTCTGTTTCTCTATACAACAATGTTTACAAGATTAACTATCGCACCCATGATTCTTACCACTTATATATCGCCCTTGTCTTTTTGAGTGTTCGAAAAGCTGTTCTCGAATAATCAGTGACGTCATCGAAATTTCCAGACGGTTTTTAGATCAACAGCCGTCTGTCTCGTGTATGACAAATAATGCAGGGGCGTACCCGCCCATTTCTATAACACTGCCCCCCCCTCTAATTTTGATCGTCCCGATCAAAAGTCGTTGGTTCACTATAATAGTGCTTCAGTCTTTCGAGGTAACAACCTTCATCTTAGTCTTAGGGCTGCGCTGGATTCTGTAAACCACGTCGTTGATCCTCTTCTTTACTTCGTACGGCGCGCGCGCCTTCCCAAAACTGTGTCAGTTTGGGGGGATACACCTTTCTTCCGCCGTGGGTTGTACAGCCAAACCTTCTTTGAATCATCCTGAATTAGCTTTCAAATCATAACGAGCTTTCATCCTGTTACTGGTCAGTGCAATGTATCAACCTCTTCCGAGATGTTTCGTGGATTTTCAACAGGCTGTCCCTCAGTGTATCTGCATAGTCCTGTTCTTCCACCTCTTGGGTGCCTGGTGATCCGAACAATAAGTCACAGGTAATCGAAGTTCCCTTCGGGACATGGACGGCTGCTCTGCATGCCATCAGAAATATTCCCAGTCCTTTTGATGTTTTTCCATTCCAGTTCGGTTGAATCTTTCAATTTGCCCTGACTGGGGTGAACGCCGTGCTTCTGGTCTTGTTGATACCCATCAGCTCGCAAACCTTTTTTGATAACTTCGACTCAAAATTCCTTCCTTGGTCGGAATGTAGTTCCATCGGAACTCCGAATCTTGAGAACATGTTGTCCACCAATGAGCTGGCAACTGTGGATGCGTTTGCTAAAATAGTCCATGGCAACGAGGATGTATATTTGTTGCCATCGCTCGTCACAGGAAATGGCAATCCGTTTGAATGGTGCTCCTACGTTGTATTTCTTCATCTCACCCATGGACCTTGTCTTGGGACCTTTAGTGGCGCCGCACTCTGGACATCTTCTGCAACAGCTTCCTACATCGTCTCGACATTGAACTCAATAGAACCTCTGCCTGATCTTGTCCAATGTTTTATTGACTCCCAGATATTCTCCTGATTTTACTTCGTGAATTTCCTTCAAGTCCAACTGGGGAATTGATGACCTCCCATCAACAGACTCCCATCCCTGTTTGAGTAGTCCATTCTCCACAACCAGCGAATCCCATTGTGCCCACATTGCCTTGAAGATGGGATCTCTGTCCGAAATATCTCCCCTGGAGGGCCTGCAGGTTCCTTTCTCGTTCCAATGTAGAAAGTCCCCAATGTTTGTATCGGTTTCCTGGTCCTGTCTCATGTGTGCGGTGGTCCAGTCATTCTCAGATAACAGTCTCGTTCGTTTGATACTGGCAACTCCTTCGCGGTACCTTGTTCTCTGACTCGGGTGCTCTAGAATGCGGTCTATTTGCCGTAGGTTACGTTCGGTATTGATGATGAAACTGATTAGTATTTTCCCTGATGGGCGGATTATCAGTAATTCTTCTAACTCTGTTGACCTGGACGCCTTATGAGCTTCGCTTTTACTAGCCCGCGTGCTTTTCGATGTCTTATCCAATCCAGTTCCTTGGCACCTGCTCCAAGACTCACTAGATGATTCGGTCGTCCTCGGTAAGTAGGAATGTGCGGGTGTCCTCCAAGGTGATGATGAACGTGGTGGCAACCTCACCCTGCAATCTCTCTGGAAATGTCTGCTCCTACCACATTTGAAATAGCTTCCTCTTGTCTCTCCTGGCGATCCTGGCCTCCAGGATGATGACAAACGTGGTGGTAACCTCACTCCTACCACACCTGAAAGCATTTTGCTCTTGGTTCTCCTGGCGATCCTATTCTCGTAGGTAAGCAGGAATGTGGTGGTGTCCTCCAAGGTGATGACAAACGTGGTGGTGCAATCTTTCTGGAAATGTCCGCTTCTTCCACACCTAAAGCAGTTTCCTCTTGCCTGGTTGTTTGTGCTGTTATTCTTAGGTTTCAGTTCTACCAGTATTCTGCTAAGCATTTGTTCTATGCTATGCGGTTCTATGCTTCGCTTTCCGAAGTGGTTCTTCGATCGATACCGCTCTTACTTCTGGACTTAAAGTGTTGCAAGCCGCTTTCACTTCCAAGGAACGAACTAGAGCTTTGCTGTATTTCTCGAAGTGTGTCAATCTCAGGGTCCTTTGTATGTCAATGTCCATCAATCCACCAATGAATATCTGCACTGCCAATTGTTCCTTAAAATCCTCCGTGGCTTCTGGGTAGGTAAGCTGGATAAGCCTTTGGACGTCGGCTCCAAACTTCTGCAGACTTTCACCAGATTTCTGCATTCGTGTTTCAACTGTGCCCGATATAGCTGCTCTCGATGTTAGTTCCCATATCTCAATTCTAAAGCAGCAATAAGATTTTTATACTTGCGATTTTGGTCTTCTTGGGTTGTCTGCAAAATTGCCAAAGCAGGTCCTCTCAAAGTCACTATAAGTTCCGTCGCCTTTGCTTTATCGTCCCATCCATTGGCCGTTGCCGCCGCTTCAAACTGTTTTCGATATACTGTCCATCAGAAGTCGGTGGTTTTACGGAATTGTGCGATGTGGCAACCCTGTCACGATGGGCTTGAATTTTCAAGGAAGCAACTTTCTTTTCTAGTTCTTTCAAATGTTGCATAGTTTTCTCATGTGCCACCCACACTTCTTTCTTTGCTTCTTCTCGGACTGCCTCAACTTCTTTCTCTTCTTCTTTCGATTTGCCCAACGGTTTTCTGGACAATCTGTGCTGTTATAATAAGATGCAAACTGTGGGATGTCGAATTTCTGTATACATTTTCATGTCATCGCCAAAAATAAGTTTTATCGATTACATTCACGAGCATAAGGGACACATATTTTTGAAATCAGGGTTCGCCCCAGAAAAAGTAATAAATTTTGAACTTTTCTCCTATGTATTTAACTTGTTCCTATATGTCAGAGGGTTTTAAAGTTCCATATAAACACTCGCCTCAGCTTTCCCAGAATTAATTGAAAAACCACGTCTACCTGTTTTTTCTTATCCATAGAATTCGGAACATACTGAGTGATTGTACATAGATTAGAGACGTGCTTGCACAAATCAATGTTGGAACTCTGAGAGAGACCTGGCCATACGATTGTAAATAATATATGACAAAACAATTTCAATAAGATTCGAGAAAATTGTACAATTTCAGTACAAAGTTTGGGAAATGACACGAAGAGAAAATTAAAAGAAGCTGCATCCTATATTTAATTGAACGGATATATGGATCCAACATAGATATTCTTTCTAAAAAAAAGAGGTGGAATTAGAAAACTTTTGTAGCAAACATGTGAGTCAGATTTTCCACAGGTAAATGTCAAAATAGACACAATTTTTTATAGCGAAGTCAAATTGTAATTCTTTGGTAATATTTGGATTAGAGAAATGGAGCAGTGATTTCCGAAACGTCACCAAAAGAAAGATTTTGTATTAATAATTTTCAATATAATTTTTAATGTGAAATATTTTAGAAAATCGTTTTGAAGTGGTACGTTTCTGATAAATTGTAAGTTAATAATAGATATAAGACAATTTAATCCATGCATGGAAATGGTGAATTTCAAAGAAGATTTGGTAGTGGACGATTTTTGAATTTACTGTAAAATTTAAAAATGACACTTTCTCTTGACGATCTCTCCATGGTTTATGGTTATATCGAATTCGCATTTTCCCGAATTAACCACAGGTTGAAGTATCCGGCACCTAATTTTCGAAATTTGCAATTTTCGTGTGTCTTTCTAGTTCCCTCATATACGAGAAAGGTCGTACCGTTTTTTAATAGGATCGGCGATTTATATTTGATTATACAGGATATCCGGCGTCCCCCGTAGTTTCTTTATGAACAGATGATACTGAAATCCAGTTGTGTTGTTCTGTAAATGTCAGGTCATTTTAAAAATTAAAAACCCTGTGTATTTTTACATATTTAGACCCATTAGCTCGATTTTCTTTCCTCAGTCAAAACTTATCGAAATTATTTTGATAAATCTGAGAGATAATTTTTTTCGCGAGTTATTGAGAAACGCATATAAATATTAAAAAAACTAGATTTGTAAAGAGTAAAAGAGTGTGTTGGGCTTCAGGGACATTTTGGCTTCCTACTTCTCCTTTTTGTGTAAAAAATGAATTTTTTAAAGATCTTGTAAATGAATTCCATTTTTCACACAAAATGGAGAAGTAGAAAGCCAAAAATTTGAGTCAGAAGAGGGCTACGTTAAAGAGAAATGAGTATTTAATAAAAAGGTGGTTTTATCAAATTTATTCCCATACAACTCGTGAAAATAAACTTTCATGGGAATAACTTAGATCTTTCATCGCTATGATTTTGAATAGTTTTGGCCAAAGAGCATACCTTTCATTGAAAATAAAGTAAATATAAACTTGGGTGAAAATTTCACAAAAACATCATTTTTATCCCGCGTCTCTTTTCACAAAAACCGTAAAAAGGTGAGGTAAGTACCCCAGCTCCCAAAAAATAATTATCAAAAAAATTAATTAAATTGAACGAGAATCGCATTTACAGTCAAAATCAATCAATTCTTATCAGAACTATAATACCTATAAAAATACATTATTTTCAACCGTACGGCCTTGTATACCAGTAGTTTTTTATTAGTACGTATTCAGCATACCTTTCATTGAAAATAAAATAAATATAAACTTGGGTGAAAATTTCACAAAAACATAATTTTTATCCCGCGTTTTTTTTCACAAAAACTGTAAAAATGTGAGGTAAGTACCCCAGCTCCCAAAAAATAATTATCAAAAAAATAAATTAAATTGAACGAAAATCGTATTTACAGTCAAAATCAATCAATTCTTATCAGAACTAATACCTATTAAAAATACATTATTTTTAACTGTACGACCTTGTATACGAGTAGTTTTTTATTGGTACGTATTCAGCATACCTTTTCTTGAAAATAAAATAAATATAAACTTGGGTGAAAATTTCACAAAAATATAATTTTTATCCCGCGTCTCTTTTCACAAAAACTGTAAAAAAGTGAGGTAAGTATCCCAGCTCCCAAAAAATAATTATCAAAAAGATTAATAAATTGAACGAGAATCGCATTTACAGTCAAAATCAATTAATTCTTATCAGATCTAATACCTATAAAAAAACATTATTTTCAACTGTACGGCCTTATATACGAGTAGTTTTTTATTAGTGCGTATTCAGTATTCAACACAGGCATAAACCTCAGAGTCGCGTACACGTAGACTTTATACTTTGGAGTAATTTTTGGTCTAATTAGCATATACGACTGAGGAATTTCTCCAAGTCTTCTTTACAAGTTTTAATTTTCATCTCTAGTATCTTACTTTCACAACAAAAAAAATCGACTTCGGATGGAGCATAACAATTTGGTTTCAATTCTATTTCCGAATCGCCAATTATTTTGATAAAGTTTTGTCCAGGTTGGAAGGTTGATTATATGTTGTAAACAGTTCATAAAACAATCTGATAAATCTTACCAACTTTCGAAAAAGCAGCATTTATAATAGATTTCATTAAGTTTTCCATTTCTTTGATTTATAATAGGTCTCTACAGAGGAACTACATCGTTACTACTAAAACCAAAAGATTTCTGCTACCTTATCAATTCATAATTCATATATAATGATTGAAGCAAATATTTATTCAACATGTTGAGGAATGTTCATTATTGGTTTTAAAATGGTAATTAGGAGATAAATTAGGATATCGAAACTCGAGTAAATTAATATAGAGAGTGGGCAAAGGAAAACACTTTATTCAAATACCTTCTTTCAAGGAAATCTGTTCAAAGTGATATGTAAACCACAATGGAGCCTTCAAAAATAGCCTGCCAATGCGCTCTATAAATATCACATCCAGATGTAGTGAGTGTGAAAACAACATAAATAGCTTTCTTCCAAAATGAACGATTCTCTCGACAAAAATGATTACACTTTATTCCAAAAATATTGTGAAAAAGCCATAGGCCAACTCACAACAGATTGTATTGATGAATTCCAAGAAACAAATAATGAGGAATCCAGGGTGAAACTTCTGTATGACGCCGCTACAAAAATTCCTATAACTTTGACAGAGTTGAACGGAAAAAATATTGAGGTGGCTCAAAAGGCAAAAACGAATGGCAACTCTTATTTTTCTAAAGAAGACTATATCAATGCTTTGAGGAGTTACAATATTGGAATTGTGATATGTCCGCAAAATTCCGGTAAGTGTATCTCCAAATGTTATGAAGGTTAGGGTTATTTGTTAATGATATATCATTTTCTTATCATATATTTGGATTATTTTATGTTTGTGAGTTTAACGTTTGGGTTTGTTATTAGTTTGAAGGCTAAAGGTATCGAAGGTTTATGCAACGTTACTCAATAACTTAACCTAAGACCAAGACTAATAACTAAGATTTCTACAATAACATGTCAAGAGAACGTTTATGGGATCGCCACTAAGTACTAAGAGTTATGACCAACTTTTAGCTAGGAACTATATGAGGGCTTAAGTAAAAAAAAGATGCACAAGGGCCAAGGGCTGATTTGAAATATTTTGTTTACAACATCACTAAACATATGTTTAATATACTTGGAACCATTTTCGGATTGTATTGTATCATTTGTATGTCTCAATAATTACAGACCAAGAATGCCAGTAAGTCTCAGTAAGAGTTTCTGAACTGAGAATAGTATAAAGTCCACATCATCACGAGTTACAGTTCTTAGTACCTAGTTATTAGCTATACCCAGCGAGCACAAAAACATCTCAGAGATGTTAAAAGTACGAGATTTTGAGACATTGAACATCCACTGCGATGTTCTGTTAATACATGAATAGAACTTTTATAGAACAGTCAATGTCCGCCGCAGGTGGCGATTTTCAGGATGTCCCTGGGATGTCACAAAAAAAACTTGTCCTAAGTTTTTTTATAGCCTTTTCATAGACACAACAAAACATTCCCAAAACGTTTTGCGCACATTAAATCGCTGTAAATAAAACATTTATAAATTTAAGATGGTGGCTCCAAAATGGCGGAGGAGTTTTGTGATATGGTCCGATTCTATTCAAAATTTGTTTGTGGGGGTTTTTGGAGTCGGAGATAATGATTTTTTCGTCAAAATTTATTAAATTGAAATGGCGGCTCATGAACTTTTTGTTATAGAAAAAACAAAATGGCGCTTCAAGATGGCGGGCGAGATGAAGGTTTATGGTCCGATTCGATTCAAAATTGGTATATGGGAGTATTCAGGGTCGAAGATTGTGAATTTTTCTTGAAAATGCATAAAATCAAGATGGCGGCTCCAATATGGCCGATGATCTCTGTGTTTATGGTCCAATTCTATTCCAAATCGGTATGTGGGGGTTTTCGAAGTCGGAGATTATGAACTTTTTATCAAAATTCACAAATTCAAGATGGCGGACGAGTTTTGTAATTATGGCCCGATTCGATTCAAAATTGATATGTCGGCGTTTTTGAGGTCGGAAATTATGAATTCAGTCGAAGATTATTGATTTTTAGTTCAAATTCATAAATTGAAGATGGCAACTCCAAGATCGCGGATGAGTTAATTTTCAGATGGCCTCTTCATTGAAGGACTAGATAGCTCAGAACTTACAGGAACAATAACGATTCTTTAACAAAAATGAATAGATTAAGGCGTACTTAAGTACTAAAAGGCCCGAAATAAAATAATTAATTAAAAACCTTTTTAAAGACAAGCTTTTATTCAAATGCACTAAAAACTAAAAAATTATTGCTTTGGATGTGTGACGTAGATTCAAAAGCTTGTCCCTTTTGTATTCGAACTGAAAACTTTGCGCGACAAGCTTTTGAATCTATAACTCACGGAATAACCTACGTGACACATCCAAAGCAATTATTTTTTACTTTTTAGCGCATTTGAATAAAAGCTTGTCTTTAAAAAAGTTTTTTATCAATTATTTTATTTATTTTCCATCTCCCCATAATCTTAAAACTAACAAAGTTCCTAATGGAAAAATGTATAAAGAAAACAGGTCGTTTTTTTTTCAAGAATCTTCAATGACAGTTTGAACATGTCATTACAGATTCGAACACCCTATCAAAAAATACACATTGTATGCTTTTGAGATTATATTATGTTTCTGGACTATGTTAATACATTTAATTCATGTAATACTTTATTTACTTATTCAGTGATATAAAAAATGTCTATTATATAATTATTGGTAATGTTCACTACACATCAAACACTCATCACTTTCCACGTTTTTCTCAATAAAAAATTAGACAAAAACTTCAGCCAACGCTTCACAGTATTCCATGTGCCATACAGTGCAGTGTTTTTCTGCGAGGTTTATCAGGTTTACCACATTGTAACATGGCGCGAATTTTAAAATGAAAGCAGAGAATGAGTGGTTAGGCCATTTGGACATTGTTTTTATTATAATGAATAATATTGGTTTCATTTGCTTATGAAAATATAAGAATGTTGTTTCTGACCTATGTAAAATAGGAGGTATCAGTATTAAAATGAAGGAATACAAAATGAAATAAATAGTTGAAAGTGAGAGGTCGAAAAATATAAATATTCTAAGATTTAATTCACATGACATTTTTTACTTTCTGTTGTGTGAAATGATCAAGTTATTAAAAAAAATGTCGAGAACCTATGAAACTGGATAATAAATGTATACTCAATATCTGGGATGAACCTCTCAAGGCGAAATATGTTATGTCTAGAAAGAACATCCACACGTTAATATTTTTTTGACTTCGCCAATACCTCTCAGTAGGCATACAAAGAAATGCCACAGAATAACAAATACACAATACTTCCAACATCCTTCAAAGTCCTCTTTGGGAAGTGCATATTGCGTCTCAAAAAAACATCCTCATGCTTACATTTTCAAAACATCCAAAAACCCCCCAAAGATGTTTTTGCTCGCTGGGTAACGTTGCGGATGCATAAGCATGATTTGATTAATGTTTTGTCATAACTATTTGAACTTCTGTAATGCTTAACGCATAAAAAAGTTTGATTTATCACTTTGCTAATTCCTAAAGCTACAACTGATAGTTCATCATGTGTCAACATAAATTTTTTGGTTTCGTTAGGTATTGTATCTTCAGATATGATTGAATTATATATATATATAAATATAAGATTATTGAAAGACACGAATGACAACTACAGTTTGGGGTAGAATGAAACCCACAAAGTTCGCGCAGGCGCATATCCTATTTTTGCATATGATTATTGCACGAAAGTTGAAAACTTCAAGCAAGGTTACGCATGAGAATGTGCATTATGACTCATGCATTTTGTAAACCTTTCATTTGAAAGTATATTAACTTTCATGAATCATTACAATAAAACTATGCATATTGTTACGAATCCACTACGCCACTGAATGTTGTTTATAATGTGGTGAGGTCGGCTGGTTGTCGTCGATGTCATTCGCGAAAGTACACTGACCATTCTGGAATATTCGGCCGTGTATAATGCATCGCACGCGAGCGGGAAGACAGTGTTTGTGTTTATAGAGTATAAGTACAGTTGTAGAGAAAAATGTATTCAGATTAGTAGTGCAGTGGCAAGCGCAGTATTCATTTGTCAGGGTTGTAATTGTAAAATGTAATAACCTGACAATATTTCGGTATTTTAATAAGTTTCGTATCAATTTGCAATAAATTATGCTTATTCATCCGCTTGATCCACCTTGAGAGCTTTTCTGACATTCTTAAGAAACTTTTGGAAAGCAGTATCAACATATATCACACATGAATTTTCAGTAGATTCCACCAAGCAATTCATGAGCAATCAAAAAATGTATCCTGAGAGAGACAGCCGTTTTATCTATTTTGGATTACTATTTTGAAATCAACGGGTTCCTTTGACCTGAGGAAATTTCCACTTAGTGAATAAATAAACCCGTTTCGTCAAAAAAATTGTTTATTATTTGAATATACCATGGATGTTTATTATGTGAATGTAATTTTTATTGATATTTTCAATTCAAATAGATTTTGATTTGATGATGACTGTGATAACAGAACATGCATCATTGAGTCTTTAATGTCCAATATAAACTTGTGTTGATAACAGGAAATGTATGTGTACCTACCCAGTTTATCCATTATATTTTTCACAATAGTTCATTGGTTTTTCTATTATTAATTTAATTTATTTCGTTACATATTGACTATCGTATAAATCAACAAACTCTGGAGTATCTCTCATTGAATGTTGAAGGAGATAAGGCAAGATAATAATATGTTGTTGTTATGGATATATCATACAATTTAGGGAAATCTGTCGCCTTCGGAAAAACTGAATTATTTTATATATTTTCAGTGCAGTCCCGGGAACTTCTTACAATACTCATTTCAAATCGAAGCGCAGCATACTTCGAACTGAAAGAGTATAAAAGAGTTTTCAATGACATCGACTATCTCTTGGAAATCGGCGATTATCCAACCCACCTGAAATATAAAATATGGTTAAGAAAGGCTAAATGTTATGATGCCCTACAGAATGAGAGATTGTCAGCAGAGGCCTATAATGAAGCAATCGTCAGCATCAAGAACAGTAGGCTTGATGAGAAAACAATCCAAAGTAAAATTGAAGAAATTGAGAAAACAAGAAAACAGAAATGCCAGACAGCTCCTAAGCATGAACTTGTACCCGCTTTTCAAGAAGAAATTTTTGTTGGTGGTAGAGAGTATATAGCTGCTGACGAAAAAATTAATTTTGAACAGGATAACTATCAAGGAAGATATGCCACAGCAAATGAAGATATCAGTGTGGGAACTGTCATAATTGAAGAAAATCCCCATTGTGCAGTAGTTGATAATAAACATTGTTTATCAAATTGTCAATACTGCTTCGCAGCAATTGATCAACCAATAGCATGTCCTACATGTGCGAATGTTATATTTTGCAGCACAATTTGTGAAAGACTGGCTAATAAATCATTTCACAGAGTCGAATGTTCTATTCAGCAATCTCTCTTCACTTCTGGAGCATCTGTAAATTGCTCCTTGGCTATGAGAATTATCAGTCAGCGACCTTTTTCATATTTCAATGATAAATGGAACAAGCTCAGAGACTACTTGAAAGACAATTGCAAAAAAAATGTTATCAAAAAGAAAACGTACCGCTTTGATGACTACGACAATGTGTTCTTTTTGTGCCGCAATGAAAGCATACGTAAGAAAGAAGAACTTATACATTACACATGTATGGCCATATTTTTACTTCGCCTATTGAAAGTTGGAAACTATTTTCCTTTCGAGACTAGTGAAGGTGTTTTGAAAGATGAAGAGATGTACATCGGAAGCTTGATTCTACGACATCTCCAGCTCCTACAGTTCAACGCCCACGAAGTTTCGGAACTAAAAAATCTGGAAAAACCATCAACAGTAAAGGGCATGATGACCAAATATGAAAATGCTACTATTGGTGCTGGGTTATACCCTACTTTGGCACTTTTCAACCACTCCTGTGATCCCAGCATAGTCAGGTAATCAATATTTCAATTTTCAATTTTATTCGGAAAAAAGGAAAACCTCGGAAAGCAAACATAAAAAGTTACATGGAGATTGGAGTAGGGATGACACGATACAAGTAAATACAAATACATTCTCGATACTTGATTTCGATACTCAGTACTTTTGGTATCGATACTTTTTCAGTAAGTACTGAGCAGGTATTGATGGAAAGTACTTGTATCGATACTGATTTGCTTCAAATATATGCTATAATAGTAATGCTGTATTGCTGTACATTAAGGGCGACTTCTTTATTTGATTATCACATAAACACATCTCTAATTTCTAAACAGTTCAGCTTCACCGCTTCACATTCAATTTCTAAGTTCTTTCGTTTGCAGCGAAATCATAAATAATAGGAAAATAATAACTATTTAATGCCGTTTCTGAAATCGTCACCTATACATACGTGCTTATACAACAACCATAAACAATTTTCAACTTTCAGATATAATATCAAGAATAAAATCGTAGTTCGTACAATTAAACCGATAAAAGCAGGAGAAATAATATATGAAAACTATGGACCCTTATACATGTCGATGACAGTGGAGAAAAGACAAGAAATCTTGAAAAAAAATTACTGGTTTGAGTGTCTGTGCACTCCATGTGTGGAAATGTGGCCTATGTTCGATGAAATGAGGGACAATGAATTGAGAATTCCTTGTAAAACCGACAGATGTCCGTTTGTCCATGTGGTTCAAGCTGAAGATGATCCATTTTTGACATGCGACTATTGCCATAATGTAACTACAATTTTTCCCCATCTGAAGGGACTTATGGTAAGTAACACATTTTTCCAATCCTATTGAAAATATTTCAGTTCGTTAGGTTGGGTTGGGTTGTTTTCGAGTAGAGCGATACCAGCTCCTTCCAATGCGACCTTTTCAGATCTATTGTGCTTGTTGCTCGATCATCATTAAATTAGAGTTCACCTTCTAGTCCCGCACTTCTGATGAAGTTGATGATGACGCTCGATGCTACCTTTTACAGGTCTTTGGGCCCCAATTGCCTGTTGCATCTGGTGTTTCTTCTTCGTCATAGCAGAAGCGACACTCTGCGCAAGTGCGATTTTATGAAGATGCTTTCGCAGTCTACAGTGGCTTGTCAGTTGTTTCATTATGATCCTCAGTTTTCGAAGGGTTTGCTATAAATGTCTTCGAATGGACTTGTCCCACTGTTTCAAAAAGGTGCTATCGCTTTTTCCGCTCGGTCCAGTCTGAGAACACTTCTTTGGCTAAACTCTTTGATAGTCCTAATGACTCCTTCATAGTGCTTTCCTTTGACAGAAGGTCGGCTTTCTTATTTCCTCCAAAGCCTTTGTGTCTAGGGGCCCAGAGCAGAGTTATTTTGTTGTCCCTACCTAGGCTTTAAAGGGCCTTCATGCAGTTCCATACTAATCTGTATTATATCCGACTTGATGCCAAGACTGCTTGGCTGTCCGACATGATTTTGATTGATTGATTTTTATTGTTTCTCTTCAGCGTTTCTTGTAGGCATGGACTTCTGCCTAGGATATTGTGGCGTGTTGCCCCATGTTTGAGTCTGTACTCCATGTACTCCGGCCTCAAACCCCGTCTTCCCTTTTGGAGCCGTCTGTGTACAATTGTAAGTTGGCCCTTGTGAGTTCCCATTCTTTTGTATCCCATTAATTTCTTTCCGAGAGGAGAATCTCATAAGCTCATAAGGTCTATCAAAGTATATGGGGATCATTGTGTCGGAGGGCATCGATAGAATCGGATGGGATTTTATCTCATTTTCTATTATAGCTTGCAGGAATATCATGCTCAAATATTTTAGATGTGATTTTGACCTATTTATAGAGTGTAAATTATACCTTTTAATGTCTTCTTCCATTTATATATCCCTACTCTTACTCTCCGTATAGGATAGTGATATACTTACATAATAGGGGCACCGGCCGACTGGTCAGATTGACGAGAGTCTTACCGATATCTGTAGCAGCAATGCTGGCCGCGTTTAGTACTTGGATGGGTGTCTACCTGCCAGGGAAGACTCGCATTGAAAAGCCCCGGATAACTGCAGCGTAGTAGCATATTTACAGCTGCAAGGGTCATAACAATGAGCACGAGACATGGCAATAGATATGCCGTTCTTCGGAGATGACGTTAATATGGTGGTCCCGAGTTTATGGATGTTGAGCTCATTGAAGATGCATATACCTCTGGTTGGAAACACCATAGGATTCGGCAAAATTTCCGATTAGGGGAGTGTGTTTCACCGGCATCGGTGTTTAGGCCTGGTCGCAGAAATAGGCCGACGTTAAATAAAGAAATAAAAAAAATTACATGATATAGGCAATTTTTTTGTCTTCTCATGTTTTACTATTAGTTCTAATTCGAACACTATTCTTGCCGAGATGAGAGAAGAGTTGTTTCTCGTCATGACGAGAGGCATCACTAGCTATACACAAACTCTTATTTGACTACCAGCGAAGAAATCAGTCCCGTGCACCTCCTCACGGGTGAAATTCGGTTCTTCTGCGTGGCATTCTGAGACAATCATACTTCGTGACTGTACTAATTTCAAGAATGGGTGATCAAATAACGAACTAGATGGACGTTGGGGATATTTTCAATCGTCAAAATATATATATATATAACTATATATATATATATGTATGTGAAATTATAATATTCTGATCTTACTTCTGTTTTTCCTTTCAGGTACTGGATGAGATTTTACCCGAAGCAGAAACTCTATTTGGTTTGGGTCAATTTGATAACGCGATGAAGATTTTCATAAAGGGGCTTGAAATTTTGTTCAAGTACACGAAGCCACCCCACCCTGAAATTATAAAAGTTCAACAGCGAATCCGAATTTGTATGATTCATTTGGGAAACAAAGCTTGTAATTATAAAGCTGAGGTATAATAAGTTGCCATTTCTGTACTTTCAATAAACCATTTCTAATGATCCATTCCTTTCAGGCTGTAATAGCCGTAGGAGTAAAGAACTTATATTGAAATAGACATATAAAAGTATTGATCCATCGTTTAGAGACCAATGGTTAGAACATACACGTTCCTATATAGTTTTTTGCGAATAAGTAGCTGTCAGTAATATCGCGAAGCTGCGTAGAGACATGCAGTAAAAGACGACCTTCCATACCAGCTTTTTGAAGGAAGCTTCTTGCTTCCAGCCAATCAGAGTACTTCAAAACTAGCCGCCGCTTTTACAAGGTCATGCCGCTATTTGTTGGTTCAGTTTTACTTTCAGCGTCAAGTTGTTAACCATCTTCGTTTATAAACATGTTGCTCTCCTTTTCTATAGACAAATATAGCCAAAAAATAATAAATTATGGAAGTGCCGTTTGGTTTGGCGAATTTGTGACAACTGGCAAGTAAAACACAATGTGAAAAATTAAATTTTCTGTCAATGGGCATCCTGTAACTTTAACCTGAACACTAAGCATTACCAGTTGACGTAAAAACGCCGCGTTTGTTCTGCTCAATGGAAATGGTCATTTGGAAATAGCAGCACTTCTTTCAAGAAAAGTTGACGCTAAAAGCTGGTATGGAAGTCCGCCTAAAACACCGTTTCGTAACAGAATCGCGTGTCAAGTTTGAACGGTACTCCGTAACATAACACCGTTTCATCGCAGCGTTCCATGTGTCGACAGTCTTCCGTCGTCGCATCAACAAAATGTAACTATCCGTGTTTGCATATCTAGGGTGGCATCAAGTTGTGTTGATTTCGACATGCGACATTGAAACTTTAAGGCGGGCCGCCCACCAAGGATGCATCAAACACGCAGCATGCAACATACGACATGAGGTAAAGACCGCGTATAGACTTGTGGCGCATAAAAACAATATAATCACGTGGATGTCGTCGGAACTAGCACAAACCAGTGCAGCGCAAGAGCACATGCTTAAAACATAAACTGCATGCGGTATTCTATGCATGTCTTTTCGCAGTCATTGTTGCGTGTTCGAACAGCGAATACGTCTACAAGACCCAATAGTCAATATCAATTTTGTTGAGGCGATAGAGCAGCGCCCTTGCAAATGAAACTACAATTTCGGGGCAAATTGCCTGCCGATAATGAGAATCCTGCTTTTCTATCATAGGTCCTATCATATGCAGTAACAGATTAAATCTTTCGTGACTCATTCTATAAATCTCCAAAAAAAATCTGCTTTTTTGTAACAGAAGCTGGGCTATATATTATATTATTTACAAATAGAGGATGAATCCAGAAACAACGCTGCTTTTTTTTTTCGTTTGCGTCGTCTTCGCAAATACTGACAAGCTACTATAAAATTCTCCTCGCTTGAAGACATTTTCTTTACTGCAAATCAACTGTGTGCGCGGTTACGCAACATACAACATTTACCTCATGTCGTATGTTGTATGCTGTGTGCTCAGCGTTAGAGCCGGTGTGATCGAACACTACCCAACCGATTCCAAGCTTGGCGTTCGGTTGCGTTCGCTCCTCGAGCGGTACGTCAAAGAATGTTTGATTTAGTCTGGACGGGATTTGTTGCTTGCTTGTTTTCGTGGAGTAGTTTTCGGAATTTCATCGACTGTTTCGAGATTTTGAATGTAAATACTAAACTCGAATATGAATTTCCAATTGCCAAAAAATGAAGTGTTAATGCAAGCATCTCTTTAGCGATTATAGCTCTTCTATAATTTGTACTCTGTTTTTCAATTGTTGGCTTTACGAGAAGTAATGTATTAAAAATATCGGGTGTCATTCTGCAAAAATTTCTAAAATGTCCACTATCTTTACTTTGAAGTTCCTCTAATAAGCCACTTTCACTGTACAAGTCTGTTTTTAAATGTGTTGTCACCCACCAACGCCTAGGCTGCCTCTTCTTCTTTTTCTTCATGATTACAGAATGTAATATTGAAAACCTCGCACTTGCCAACAATAAATCTTCATCGTCGGTCGTTATTTCTATTAGCTCTAGTCGCACCGAACCCTCCCAAACGCTGTCGAACTCAAATCTAAATTTTGGTGTGGACGTACGCATTCCAATCCCTTCCAACGCCAAACCCCAACGGACAAATGCTTGGGTTCGGTTGCTCGGCGTTGGAATCTCGGTCTGTACGCGGCTTAACACGACATCCGATGAGTGAAAAAGTTGAAATAAAGAAGACTTAGGGTATATGAGAAAAAAAATATGAGTCCTATGTAAAACCAAGTATTGGTATAGAACATCTTTAATGAGATACCTTTGGTATATGTGGGATATCTTTGGTATATGTGGATATCTTTGGTATATGTGGGATATCTTTGGTATATGTGGGATACCTTTGGTATATGTATTAATTTCTTAAATCATCATGCCTATTGATTATGAAAAAACTACTTAACAGAAATAGTAGGTCCACATTTTTATGTCTTTTCACGATATTTATAATTGTGTCTGCCAGCGTCTATATTTCTTATCCACTAAGGACCACTTTTATAGGTTCCAGTCATAGAAATGTAATTATAATATACTGACTAGAATGCGTTTCAAGCTGGGCGAAATGTCCCATGCATGGTGGCCGCCATTGTTGTTTATGTCCTCCTCGCAGTAGCGGAACAATTCCAGTGGCATTGCTTGTAATGGAAAATAGGGTATATCATCATAAAACGTTTTTTTTAAATAGATGATGCATCAAAGGTACAGAGAATTGTGAATATAAATGTTATAAACCTGTGTATTTATAATATTATGGTCCTTATAATTGAATAGGTATTTCTATCAAGATTTTTCATTGCACTATTACATCAATATTTGAAAAATGAGTAAGTTATAAGGTCACATTTGATGTGGGTGCCATTGTCATTGTATATATCCATTTTTCAGCCGACGAAACCAAAAAGGAGGAGGTTCTCTAGTCGACGCGTATATTTTTTTTATGTATGACCACGCATAACTTTTTACAGAGGAGTCCGATTCTGATTATTCTCTTTTCATTGGATAGGGCATACTCCAAAGTTAGTCCCATTTGAATTCGAAAAAAATCCACTCCTAAGGGTAGCAAAATGGAAAATATTTATCGTTCACCCTCTGACTTTTGATCCGTTAATCGATTCTATCAGGCATAACTTTGTACTGGGTTTTCCGATTTGGATGATTTTTTTTATTACCTAGAATATACCTCATAGTTGATCATATTTGGGTTCAGAAGGAATTAATCCACCCCTATGGGTAGAAAAATAGGGGATGATTGATTTTTTACTTGTGAACATTGGCACACATATGTAGTTGACATTGACAGATCGCTATTGTCATTATTTTTGTTCTCCTACAGCCGTCACAATAAGAACATTCTATGGAAGGATGGAATTTTATACAAAGTGATGAAATGAACTTACCAGAACTATCAAAAATAATTTATAATATATAACAATAAATAGTTGAGGTAGATAATCGTATTATTTAACTGTTATTAGTTGAAGTAAGGTGGGTATAAGTAAGTATTTTGGAATTATTCAAAAGTTAAGTAGGTAGTAATTAGTATATTTCAGCCACAAAAAATTGAAAAATAAAAACTTTTTAACAAAACAATTAAACCGACGAAAAACGGAACTGAAAATCAAAAAATAAAATAAACTTCCTTAGTCTTGATAACTAAGCTCCTAAACTAATGTAAGTAACTAATTTCGAGTCGGCGCCAAACGAATAATCAACGAAGATCATTAAATTACTTCGAAAAAATTATCAGAATGCCACCGTGCATCTCGATGCCATCATTTTACGCTTTACCTAGCTTGTTTGTTTGGCGCCGACTCAAAATTAGTTACTCACATTAGTTTAGATGCTTAGTTATTAGGACTAAGGAGGTTTATTTTATTTTTTGCTTTTTAGTTCCGTTTTTCGTCGGTTTAATTTTTTGTTAAAAAGTTTTTATCTTAGTGATCTTTGCCTCTCGACTATACCGTATATTTTCATTGTTTGAGAATATTTTTTTCCATTTGTTTAATTCTGTATTGTCGACGCTTCAAAATGTATCATATTAAAACTGTTTTTTGAAAATGCCTTCATCTGAAAGGGAAAGGATTGAAATTTTAATTATGATTGGTGTTGGCGATATGATGCGGACTCAACAAGAGGTATGCAGATTATTCCATGAAATGCACCCAGATAGTGAACTTATTTCACAATCTACTGTAAGCAGAATAGAGCGAAAATACAGAGAATTAGGACACGTGAGGGGTGCACCAAACCAAGGTAGACCTACAGTTAATGAAAATAATCAACAAGACGAGACGTAATTTTGTCGGCACCTGGATTTCTTACAAAATACATTAATTCCTGATTTGACCCAGCTTTTTCCTGATATTCAAATAGCCAATAATTTAGACCGCAGAAGGCGCACCGCAACATTTTGATGCATCTTTGGTAGTGTATTCAGTAGCTGCATAACTACGTAATTTCATATAATAATTCTTAATACGTTTATTCTTCATTTCGTTTTTTGTGAAATACAGTATCGCATAACTTTCTAATAAAATTTTGAAAACACCTTTTGTATTGTTGCCCACCCTCTACCAATTTGTAATCAGCAAGTTAACTCATAAATAAAAAAAAGAGGGTGTTCATTTAATAAAACCACCGCTGATGACGTCATCTCTCGAAGGTAGATCACCCTGTATATTGGATTATTATTTAAAAAAACAGTAAATTAAAATAAAAATCGACCTGTTTCGGGAATTTTTAATGATATTGTTCATTTAGCTAATAATGAATGTATGCGTTACTTTATGGACACACTGAAAAGGCAATATGTATAAATAAGCATGGCCACATATCATTACCTACTACTACAAACTAATGTAACACTTCATTATATATAACAGTTTTCAATTTATCCACTATAATCACTATAACAAAAAAGACAACAAAGTACAAAGACACATCCAAACCGAACACAAAGGAATTAAAGAAAATTGGAATGATTTGGCAACGCTTATAAGTGCCAACCGACAACGCCGTTATGTTTACAAATAGATGATATAAATACTACCGTCATACGTTCAGTTGATTATCTTCGTCGCACGCATGTAATATGCTTATGAAGTCATAATTTTCTTCATTGTTTGGTGTCCTCCTTGCTATCGCATAAGGGTGCCACGAAATTCGGGTGCGCAGTAGACTAAACGCGTTCTAGTCAATATAATTACATTTCTATGGTTCCAGTTGACCTCTGGTTGAGTTAACTAGTGGTTAGAACAGAAATGATGCTCGTTTTATGATCGGAGAAGGCACATTCTAACCACTAGTAAACTCAACCAGAGGTTAACTGGAACCTATAAAAGTGGGCCTAAATAGAGTATAACTACATAGTCTATAGCCACACAGTGGTGGCCCAAGGGCGGGAGATCCCACCGGGTGCCGTCATGAGGGGGGGGGGGGGGCGCCAAAGTTAATCAAAATGCGACCGCCGGGCGAAATTTGAAGAAAGAGAAAAAAAAGTCGATCACGAGACTGGAACCCTGAGCGCCCGCGCAGTAGGTGAGACAACAACCGCCTCGGCCACCTCGCCGCTGGTGACAGAGTAAACTTACTTATCACATAAAGTGCGGTCGAATTTTCAAAGGCTTTTTTCTCCGAATTGACTGGCCATTGGACGGAACTATAATACCCACACAGCACATGTACGTACAATGGATGAACAATGGACGTTGAATATGGATGTTCAAGACATCCACTGGATATCCAGAATTAGTCCAATGTACATTCAATGGACGTTCAATGGACGTCCAGGACACCACTTTGGACGTACAATTAAAGCCCAGATAACGTCCAATGGACGTACATTGTGCGTATTTTGGGCATCCATTGTATGTCCATATTTGGTAAAATGGATGTCCAGAACATATCCAAATAACAACCAGTGTGGTCGTCCAATGTACATCCATTGTATATCCAAAATGAATCCAGAGGATACAGATTATACAAGGTATCTTGTAAATAATGGGCAATACTTTGGAAACATATTGTAAAGGTAAAACTAACACAAGTTCTCATACATACATTGTTCTTGTAGTGTGCCCCTTTTAGACATTTCTACTTGAATAGAGAATCACAAAGACTTCTCGATAAAGTTATCACAAAAATCTCGGTAATACAATATTCGAAAGGGAATAAGTACCAAGTGTTATTTTTTTACCTATACCATACCAAGTATTGCCCAATATTTCAACACCCTGTGTAAATTACATTTCATATCAGAAAGTTGACATTTGATTGTTAGAACCCAAAATTCCTTAGTGTTCTGGATCTTAATTAAAATGTTTACGAGCATGGCATATCAGGATAAATATTCTTTGATAAGTAATTTTTCGTAAAATCAATAATTTTGGAAATATACATTTTTTAATTCAAAATTATAATTTATATTCCAAAAACTAACACATTCACAAAAAAATGGTAACAGGAGTTGTTTATCTTGAACCTATCAAACTTATGAACAATTTTCTCTATACAATTCCATAAATAGATTTCAATGAAATTTGTCTTCTCACATATATCAAAGGTTGAAATTCAACTAAAAATTGATACAACCAAAATTGAGCTACTAGAACTCTTTAGTTTCATTCTTTTATATCTTGCACAAAATTGACGACACTTTCAAAAACTAACTGTTTACACATCATCCACCAAAGGAATTCATTAAATAACAACATAAATGTAAGTAGATACTCTAAAAAAATGCATAATAAAACAAAAGAATAACAACACTGGTCAAAAGTATAAATAAATAAAAATATTCTGAGAACGATTCATTTCCTTTCATTTGCTCTCCTTAACCATTTCATATTTGCCTCGTCTATTTCTTTTTTGTTCGTTTTTTCATATGCCTGTTCTGCAGCACCCGTATGTATGTATATGATGATAATAAACAATATATCTTTTGTTCCACCCACTGATCAGGAAGTCGGCCATTTTCAAATTCTTGAATGATTGTTTCATTTTCGAAGTGGTAAATATATTGAGATGCGAGACCTTTGCTTATAAGTCGGGATGAACACCTTTTTGTTAACTCACATGTGTTCCCTCCTCCAGTTTTTGAAATCTTATTTGACTGAAAAATGAATAATCAACATAAAGGAATGAAACTTTGCTTCAAAGAGTACGTACAGGAAAGATTTGCCAAGTTTGAGTTTGTTATATATGATCATTACTCCAAGACTACTTGGAAAATTATACACCTTCATTTATTTCACTATTGACAGGAGACACTTGAGAGGGACTCAATCCTTTTTTTTCCATTGTAGGCTTAAATGGGGGGAGGTAGAGGTAATTCATTTGTTTCATCGGCCTCACTTTCTTCTTTCTATATTTTCTAGACTATGGATCATCATCATTCAGATCACTGCTGTATTCAGCCACTTCAGACACTTGAGAGGGACTCAATCCTTTTTTTTCCATTGTAGGGGGGAAGTAGAGGTAATTTCATTTGTTTCATCGGCCTCACTTTCTTCTTTCTATATTTTCTAGACTATGGATCATCATCATTCAGATCACTGCTGTATTCAGCCACTTTTGTTTTATTTCTTGCTTCCAAGTAAGATGTATAAAAACCCTGGTGCTTGCACTTATACCTGTAGAAGTTTGGGATCGATTTGGCGACACTTGGTCTTTGGTCTACTTGATAATAGAGATTACTAGCGTGTCAGATGGCGCCAATTTCGTTTTAGTTTCAATTCAGTAACAGGGTATATTTATTTCCTCAGATTTCTTCTTGAGGCGAACTGTTCGCGGGTTCTAATTCTAGCTTTGCTATTGGTTGAAAAGAGACATCTGTCAAACTTCACGAATACCAAAGCTAGAATTAAAAGCCCCCGAACATTGCACAAAGAAAGCACTATCGTGTTGTGTACCATTTGAATTTGAGGTTGACTGCATTTTGACAGACGGAGAATTGGGAATGAAATTGTCATTAAATTGCAGAAAATATAAAATTCAATGAATACAACATGATGAACTATGGAAATATCATTATTAGTCAATACGTCGAAATTTGTAGTTGCTTTTGGTACTGAATACAGGTGAAAATTTGAATCTGCTGCTTTATACTGTTCACACAAAATACAAATGTGGCTCATTATACAAAAAGTATCCTTACACACTACACTACCTGAAAGTAAACAATTCCTCGCGCACTAATGAACTGATAACGAGTGATTTTTAAAGAACAAACTCAGGAATAAGCTAAGCAAGATTTCAAATCGAAGAGATGGAAAAGGCATAGATACCGACAAAACTCTGAAAATAATTTCATATAAGATGCTGCAGATGTCAGAAATTAAGTTATGACATTAAGCGAGAATATAGACAAACATTTTTGGACGGCGCCATCTACCACAGAGAGAGAAGATCTGTTGAAGTAACAGGTGGTGTCCCTTCGAAAATCTAAACAATATCGAATCAGTTCATTCACCAGGGTTTTTAGACATCTTACTTCCAAGATATCTGTAGATAGGTTGAATTTCTGTTGAAACCTGCAGCATCTGAAATTCACCACCATATGCATCAGTCGCACTATCTTATAATATTGATTCCAAAGGTTTTTGGAACCCATATTAATCATTAATGAAAAGTATACTTGTTTATTACCATCGATGAACGAACGAAACGGAGTCATAAATGGAGAGCAAAGACGCGAAGCATTAACCTCACATTTCTCAACAACACAGGCACGTTCCACTAAACGTTCGCGACGCTCGCAACGACCCAAAAAATTGCCCGCGAATTTCAAAAATATTTCATAGGCGGCAGGAAAAAATAGCAACCGGAAAAATAACGTTTTTCGATCCCGAAAAGAATACAGTGATTGAAGATACTTACGAATTTCATTTGAAATAAAAATAAGATTCTTATAGGGATTAAACTGAAATTCATATAAATATTTTTGGACATTGAATGGATGTACAATGGACGAACATTTTTAACATCCAATGGACGTCCATGTTCACACTTACAATGAACATCCATTCAATGTCCATGGACGTTTGGACTTGAGATGGACCTAAAATGGACGTCCAATGGATGTCGTGTGTTCTATGGGTAGGGGGTGAACACCTCAAAGGAGTACTATTATTGTGCAGAGCCTTGTCCCGAAATTCATTTCCCAAACCGTGCCCTCCCCTTGTTAGTGGTTACCGACCGACGATTGTTTACGGCCCGGCCACGACTTATTCGCGCGGCGCGACGATGGCAAGCGACGAGTCGCCTTGAGTGGAAACAAGAGGTCGGATCGTGGCGTCTTACTCTTACTAATAAAAGTTGCCAAAGATGAAGACTTTTGAACAAAAAATAAAATTTCATGTTATTTTGTTTTGATCATTTCTTTGAAGTAATTTAATGATAATCGTTTATTGTTTGTTTTGCGCCGACTCAAAATTAGTTACTTACATTAGTTTAGGAGCTCAGTTTATTTCATTTTCTGCTTTTCAGTTTCTTTTTTCGTCGGTTTTATTTTTTGTTAAAAAGTTTATATTTTTTAATTTTTTGTGGCTAAAATCTACTAATTGGATAATTTGGATTACTTTTAAAATACCTACTTACCCACATTATTTTAACTATTAACTGTTATATACATAACTAGCAGGTACCAGCGACTTCGTCCGCGTTGAACTTTGTTTTTTTTTGTGACCACCATTGCAAATTCACTCACCCCTTTAAGAACGGAATTTCTAAAAATACTGAAACATGTATTTCTTTATTTGTAACAAAGACCTCAAATAACAATTTTTATGACACTAACTCCAGAACTAACGGAACCCTTACAAAAACTTTCACCCCCCTAGGTGTTGTATTTATTAAAATACTTAAACATGTACTTTTATTCCTTACAAAGACGTCAAATACTAATTTTTATGACCCTAACTTGAAAACTAACGAAACTCCCATTACAAACTTCACCCCTTTAGGGGTTGAATTTCTAAAACCTGAAATACATATTTCTTCTATTTGTAGCAAAGACTTCAAATACTAATTTTCATGACCCCTACTTCAAAACTAACGGAATTCCTACATACAAACTTCCAATCCCAACTTAACCCCCATTTCACCCCTTTAGGGGTTGAATTTCCAAAAACACCGAAACATGAATTTTTTATCTGTAATAAAGACCCACAAATACCAATTTTCATTATCTTAATTTTAAAACTAACTATACAGACTTTCAACTTCCATTTTACCCCTTTGGGGAAGAATTTTCGAAAACCCTGAAACACATTTATCTTCATTTAAACCCTTATTACACTATGCCATTTTCGTGCCTATTTTTGTGCTTATTTTCATGGCTAAATTTCCCCAAATAACTGGCACTATTATACCGTGCCTTTTTGATGATTGTTTCAGATACTAATTTCAGAGCTGCAAACCTAAAGAAAATTGACATTCACCTTAAATGATTAAATAATTCAGTATATCTGGACTATTTGTTTCAACTTTTCCCTCACTTGGTACAAGATTTTTTCTTCTTTTTTGTCATACTGAACAAAACGAAAACTATGTGATTAATTTCATTTATTTGTTGGTTATGTGTTACTGTGTTGGCAAACCTAACATTTCTACAATAACATCCTTGAAATCCCCTCGATTCAGGGGAAAAAATAGAACCAGTCCTATTTATTTTCATGCCTGAAACAATCAACAAAATAGTCTCGCGCGCATGCGTATTTGTTTAAAATTTCAGCCACTTGCAGTCAGGCAGACAAATAGGCACGAAAAAGGCTGTAATAAGGGTTTTATGAAGAAGAGCGCAAATACTAATTTCCATTACTCTAATTTCAAAACCAACTGTACTTTCACTTCCCTTCTCACCCACCTTAGGGATGGAATATCAAAAAAATATGCTGTCAAAATGTTTGCTCTTAGGACCATCGGTTCAGTCAATCAGTGAGTCAGTTAGTCAGGACATGTAATTATATATGTACAGATTACCCCAAACACGAGGTAGCTGCTATGAACCGTTGAGGAAATCCCTGAAATCATTAAACCACACAGAAGTGTTCCTTCACTGTATAACCTGAAGCAGCGTACAGACATGCAACAAAACTCTGAAACCGGAGATCATAGTGGCGATAACTGATAGGACGCTGCGATGTTACGGTGGACTGCTGTTTCGTAGTATTGTCCAGACTTAAAACACGACGGTGTTACAATACATTGTTTTCTTATGTCTGAACGTGGTTTTAAAGTATTCGTTAATGTCGTATTCGTTAATGTCGTCATTCATGATATTCGTTTGTGATGTTCACTTAAATTATGGATGATATATTCAAGAAACAAAAAAGTGTTCATTTAAAAGCGAATAGCAGATAACATTTCAGTGGTACTATACGTTGCGTTTCACAAAATAAGGAAATCTTAAAATATCCCAGAAGCTTCAGGGCCCCCAAATTTAAGTTTCGGCTGCTCGAAATGTTGCCCTGTCCGAGGGAACATCGTAGTAATCACGCATGTTTGGAAAAAGTTATGACCTGAGGCTTTTGAAGGAACGGAATAAGGAAGGAAAGAGATACACGATACAACTAATATTGTTCATGGATTGGCGGTATAGGAATAAGTATATGTTCGGAAGAGAACATTAGGTTGGAATTTATAGGGAGAGGAGATATTTATTGACATTCTTCTCGAATGTATGGAGGTTCTAGTCGTTGGGAAAAACCTCCTCAGGCAGTGAATTTCAAAATTATTTTTGATAAAGCGATGTTGGCAAGTTTAAAGTTAATACTCTGAGGGTGGGCTGACTGAGTCTGCTGAGTTTGTCCAAGGATGGAGGAATATCTGCCATTAAAGTATCTGTGAAACAAAGAGATGTTCGTCCCCTTTTCCGCGATGTTCCAGAAATATCAGTTTTAAGCACATAACATCAAATTCTCTCAGCTCTAGGTTCTCTCCGCAAAAAAAGACAAACGCCCCCTTTGAACCTAAAACGGGAATAGAGGTCGTAGCCAGGGTAGAGCATATGTTGAGTCGGTTGACGAGTTGACCTGAGTTTCTGTCAGAGCCAAAATATATCTTGGCTTATCTATACCGATATGATGGTCTTGGACAGCATTTATTTTCATACACTCAGACCACGGATGTTGCAAAATTCTAACTTCATATCAGTATTAGGCGAACTTCTGATGCTTGAAAAAGAATAGAATGACTAAAAAAGTGACGTTCGGAAGATTCGCATAGAGAAGATGTAAAAAAACAAAAAGAAAACTGTTCTTATTATAATTTATACGCAAGTGGACATCTTCGTCGGTATAGTTCAATGTCCAGCGTAGCTTTATCCGGGGAAGTAGTTGTTTTCTTTTAGATATTACCAAAAATAACTTCATTATTGTCGTAGATGTTTCAATTTTTGGAAATTTTCCAAAGACAAGAGTTCTATAAATTTTCTGTACATGTGCGCATGATCAGAGGTCAATATCAGCGAGACTTCAATATTGCTTGCCCTTATATTATAGTGTGTGATAACTCTCTTTTATTTGACCAACAGTGACACATGTCAAATAAACATGTGGTTTGATCCTATTTATCGAATTACGCTTCCATAATATTCTAAAATCTGGTTTCATGATACGATTTGTCAAGTCAACCCCTAGTTAATTCTCAACTCTTCATCGAAAACCGGTCGTCTTTAAAAATAACATTTTATTGAATACTTATGCCACACTACATCACATTATTTTGCAATTGAAAGTATTTCCTTCACCCCAATTGATTTAATAGGGCAAACAACTTTTTCACAAACTCCAGAGACAATGAAAAGGGGAAAATATTTCGGTGCGCTTTGGCGATTAGCAATAGGGGACTTCCGCACAAGTTGCCAACTTAAAAGAAACCTTCGAAATTTTTGCCTTTCCAATGACAATTGTTTGACTTTAGTTGTATGGAAAATCTCAAATTCGGCATACTAATTCAATTACTCTTGGTCACGAGGCACTTATTTATTTCTTATATCAAATGTGTGATTCATAGAGATTTTGTGACTAAAATTGTGAACAGTTGGTAGCGCAAAACAATGACAACAGAGAGTTTTTGTAAAATTCTCGTTCTGTGTCTACTGATAAGAAGAAAACTTTGGAATTACGACACTCAAGACATCTCTTCAACTGAAAGACAGATAGATCTTCCAAGGACACTCCATCCTGAAGAACTGCTCCAGGAATATCTTTATGGAGTAAAGTCGTCATATTTTGTGAAAAAAGATTGAATAAGGGAATACACAACACAATAACAACTGATGCCAAGCAAAAAGAGATGAAGTGACGTTCTTCGGCGTTAAGGTTCAAATGGCATCGTGAATCGTGACAGATGACAGTCGATAATGCACGAATCAGATTGGGACAGGCACCAACACTCGAGATATAGACACAAAATTCCCTATTAATATAACTTTTTTTATATGCAAAAATATAAACATTTTAGAACTAAAAATAAATGATCCAGCATTTTATCTACACAACTCTGATGAATTGGAGAGGCAGAAGTTTTTGAAGTTGGTAACGTGTGTGGAATTCCCCTATATTAACCTTGGGATAGTTAACAATAAATTGTACTTGAGGTATTTTCGAAAATATATAATATTTTTTTACTCAAAAACAAAATGAGCATCGCATTAGAAACGCACTATTTATTAGTAGATGCCCCTGTTCTGAAATTTTTTGATTGGCTCATAAAGATTACCAACCAAGTTCAGCAGCAAACTTCGAAAAAATGTTTAATGTTTTCCATAATTCGAAATTGAAAACGCCAATTTTTTCATCACATTAAAAAATGGACGTATGCATCTGTCATAATAAGTTTATGTGTTGTACTCATATTCATATTATCATAGTATTTTCAATAGGGGAGTGCCGTACAAGTTGCCAACTTAAAAAAAAACCTTCAAAGGTTCTGCCTCTCCAATGGCAATTGTTTGACTTTGGTTGTATAAAAAATCGCCAATTTATTTGATATATCAATTCTATTACTTTTGGTCACGAACATAGAAATGTAATTATAATATACTGACTAGAACGCGTTTAGTCTACTGCGCACCCGAATTTCGTGGCACCCTTATGCGATAGCAAGGAGGACACCAAACAATGAAGAAAAGTATGACTTCATAAGCATATTACATGCGTGCGACGAAGATAATCAACTGAACGTATGACGGTAGTATTTATATCATCTATTTGTAAACATAACGGCGTTGTCGGTTGGCACTTATAAGCGTTGCCAAATCATTCCAATTTTCTTTAATTCCTTTGTGTTCGGTTTGGATGTGTCTTTGTACTTTGTTGTCTTTTTTGTTATAGTGATTATAGTGGATAAACTGAAAACTGTTATATATAATGAAGTGTTACATTAGTTTGTAGTAGTAGGTAATGATATGTGGCCATGCTTATTTATACATATTGCCTTTTCAGTGTGTCCATAAAGTAACGCATACATTCATTATTAGCTGAATGAACAATATCATTAAAAATTCCCGAAACAGGTCGATTTTTTATTTTAATTTACTGTTTTTTTAAATAATAATCCAATATACAGGGTGATCTACCTTCGAGAGATGACGTCATCAGCGGTGGTTTTATTAAATGAACACCCTCTTTTTTTTTATTTATGAGTTAACTTGCTGATTCCAAATTGGTAGAGGGTGGGCAACAATACAAAAGGTGTTTTCAAAATTTTATTAGAAAGTTATGCGATACTGTATTTCACAAAAAACGAAATGAAGAATAAACGTATTAAGAATTATTATATGAAATTACGTAGTTATGCAGCTACTGGATACACTACCAAAGATGCATCAAAATGTTGCGGTGCGCCTTCTGCGGTCTAAATTATTGGCTATTTGAATATCAGGAAAAAGCTGGGTCAAATCAGGAATTAATGTATTTTGTAAGAAATCCAGATGTGGACAAAATTACGTCTCGTCTTGTTGATTATTTTCATTAACTGTAGGTCTACCTTGGTTTGGTGCATCCCTCACGTGTCCTAATTCTCTGTATTTTCGCTCTATTCTGCTTACAGTAGATTGTGAAATAAGTTCACTATCTGGGTGCATTTCATGGAATAATCTGCATACCTCTTGTTGAGTCCGCATCATATCGCCAACACCAATCATAATTAAAATTTCAATCCTTTCCCTTTCAGATGAAGGCATTTTCAAAAAACAGTTTTGATATGATAATTTTGAAGCGTAACAATACAAAAAAAAAAAATTAAACCGACGATAAACGGAACTAAAAAGCAAAAAATAAAATAAACCTCCTTAGTCCTAATAACTAAGCATCTAAACTAATGTGAGTAACTAATTTTGAGTCGGCGCCAAACAAACAAGCTAGGTAAAGCGTAAAATGATGGCATCGGATGATCGATTTTTTCGAAGTAATTTAATGATCTTCGTTGATTATTCGTTTGGCGCCGACTCGAAATTAGTTACTTACATTAGTTTAGGAGCTTAGTTATCAAGACTAAGGAAGTTTATTTTATTTTTGATTTTCAGTTCCGTTTTCGTCGGTTTAATTTTTTTGTTAAAAAGTTTTTATTTTTAAATTTTTTGTGGCTGAAATATACTAATTACTACCTACTTAACTTTTGAATAATTCCAAAATACTTACTTATACCCACCTTACTTCAACTAATAACAGTTAAATAATACGATTATCTACTTCAACTATTTATTGTTATATATTATAAATTATTTTTGATAGTTCTGGTAAGTTCATTTCATCACTTTGTATATAATTCCATCCTTCCATGGAATGTTATTATTGTGACGGATGTAGGAGAACAAAAATAATGACAATAGCGATCTGTCAATGTCAACTACATATGTGTGCCAATGTTCACAAGTGAAAAATCAATCATTCCCTATTTTTCTACCCATAGGGGTGGATTAATTCCTTCCGAACCCAAATATGATCAACTATGAGGTATATTCTAGGTAATAAAAAAAATCATCCAAATCGGAAAACCCAGTACAAAGTTATGCCTGATAGAATCGATTAACGGATCAAAATTCAGAGGGTGAACGATAAATATTTTCCATTTTGCTACCCTTAGGAGTGGATTTTTTTCGAATTCAAATGGGACTAACTTTGGAGTATGCCCTATCCAATGAAAAGAGAATAATCGGAATCGGACTCCTCTGTAAAAGTTATGCGTGGTCATACATAAAAAAATATACGCGTCGACTAGAGAACCTCCTCCTTTTTGGTTTCGTCGGCTGAAAAATGGATATATACAATGACAATGGCACCCACATCAAATGTGACCTTATAACTTACTCATTTTTCAAATATTGATGTAATAGTGCAATGAAAAATCTTGATAGAAATACCTATTCAATTATAAGGATATGTAAAACATGTCTCATATATCTTCATATAATAGATGGGTGGAAGGGTGAACATTTTTTACACAGTTATATAACATTTATATTCACAATTCTCTGTACCTTTGATGCATCATCTATTTAAAAAAAACGTTTTATGATGATATACCCTATTTTCCATTACAAGCAATGCCACTGGAATTGTTCCGCTACTGCGAGGAGGACATAAACAACAATGGCGGCCACCATGCATGGGACATTTCGCGCAGCTTGAAACGCATTCTAGTCAGTATATTATAATTACATTTCTATGGTCACGAAGCGCTTATAAATTTCTAGTATCAAATGTGTCATTAATAGAGATTTTCTGTCTAAATTTGTGAATAGTTGGTAGCACAAACAATATTCTGGGAAAAAATATTGACAGATGACAGTGAATGATGCACGAAAGCACGAATCAGATTAGGACAGGAACCAACACTGGAGATATAGAGATAAAATTCCCTATTAATATAACTCAAAAATATAAACACTTTGGGATTAAAAATAAATGATCCAGCATATTCAGATTGTGATTCTCTACACAACCCTGATGAAATTATTACAATTGGAGAGTTTTGAAGTTAGCAACTTGTGCGGAACTCCCCTATTGTTACTGAAATATCACATGAAAACTGAGGTTGAATTTATGTTTGGGTTGTAAGAAATATAACTTTCTATCAATATTTGAGAAAAGTTATTCAATTGACGGTCAAATCGAGTTTGAATTCAAATTTGAATATTTTGGGAACTCTATCTCAATGATTTATAATTTTAATTCAACGTTGAAAATAGGGCTCCGCGTGAGCGTTAATGCAGGAGTACAGCACCTCTCGAGAGAGCAATGCGCATAAAGTATTTTTTTATACTATTAAATATGAATTTAAAAAAAAATAGTATCATCTGAATACTTGAAAGAATGTAATTTCGTTAGGAAAAAATGTTTTCATTGAATTTTGAGAAGGTGAGGTTATTGTTAATTAAGTAGTTTTTTTGGAACTGCCGATTTTATTAAAAACCAAATTGTTCACAGAATGACTCCATGAAATTGTTTAAAAGTTGATTATTTTGTTTATTATAAATTTCTAAAGTTAACAAAATATGAGAAATCGAATAAGTATTGTTTTTTTATTGATATTTTACTTTATTATATATCAGTTTTATGTCTGACAAAGGCATTTCACAATATTTAAAAAAAAATTTGATTATAAAATATTTATAAACAAATGGATAGGTTGAATATTTTTAATAATTTTTTTTTGATTAGTTTATGAAAAAATAAATAAATCTTATTGTTGTTTTTATTTTTTACAATAGTTTTTTTTTTTTTTTATTTATATAATATATTAAGCATTTTTTTTTCAAAATTAATAATTGGTTCCTTCTCTACCTAATAAGAATATTTTTTTATGAATAATGTAATTGTTTATTTACTTGACAATTGAACAAACTTTGATTGGCATTCTATTTTTTGAATACTACAGAAAATAACAAAAACAACCATAAACAAAAAACTGTTGAAAAAAATTGTAATTTTTTTAGAATTTTCTATATTTTTTTAGTGGTACAAAAAATAACAAAAACAACCGTATACGACGAATTGTTCAAAATAATGTGTTTGTAAGTTTTATAGAATTTTCTAGAACAATTACAAAATAAAAATTTTGAACAGTTTGTCGTATATGGTTATTTCTGTTATTTTTTGTTCCATTAAAAAAAAAATGCCAATTGAAGTTTGTTTAATTGTTAATTAAATAAACAATTACATTATTAATAAAAAAAAAATTTTTGGGAGATAATAACCAATTATTAATTTTAAAGAAAAAAATTCTTAATATATTATTTGATTATTAAAAAAAATCAAAAAAACACTTATAAACAATTTAAAAAAATATAAGATTTTTTTTCAATCATAATACAAAAAAATAATTTTTGAAAAATATTCAATTTACCCATTTGTTTGTAAATATTTTATAAACATAATTCGTAATTTTTTTTTTTAATTGTTGTAAAATGCCTTTGTCAGACATAAAACTGATAATAATGTGAAATATCAATAAAAAACATTGACAATATTTACTCGATTTCTCATATTTTGTTAACATGAGAAATTTATAATTAACAAAATAATCAACTTTTAAACAGTTTTATAGCGTGATATTATTGAGTACCATGTAAAATGTGCTTCAGGAAGCAAACAAATTATGGAGTCATTCTGTGAACAATGAATAGGTTTTTAATCAAATCGGCGGTTCTAAAAAAATTACTTAATTAACATTATCAAAATTCAATAAAAACATTATTTTCCAACGAAATTACATTCTTTCAAGTGTTCATTTTTGAATTTTTAAATTCTTTTTCTTTTTAAATCTTCTAATGTTAACATATTTCCCTTGATATAAAAGTGTCTTCATATTTTAAATACATTGACAGTTATTGTGGCATCCGCTGAACGAAGTTTTTCTTCGTTGAAGCGATTGAAAACTTGGCTACGATCAACAGGAGCGGTTGGTTGGATTAGCTCTACTTCATGTTCATAGAGATGTGTAAATAGAGTTTCAAATGTTATTTAAAGGTTTGCAAATAAGAAATGCCGGATTTTATTACATTTTGAATTTGAATGAAAAAAAAAAACATATGTTTTGACCTATAAATAGAGGTAAATAACTTTATTATGTCATTACCCCCCTCCCCCAAGCAAAATTGCTAGATACGCCACTGATAAACAGTAAACATAACCAAAAAGGGTTTGTTTCTCTCTCCAACTCCAAGTTCTTGGTAGGTGCAGAGGAAGGTTTAAGGTTAGTGGTGGTTTCGTGCCCCGGTGTAGCTCCGCTTCTACTTAGAAGGGCAAAGAAAGCCGTAAAAAACCGTTATTAGAACAATAGAAAATCCCGCGTTATAGTAGTGATAGATAATCAAGATTCTTAAATTCAGTGAATGTTTTCAAAGAAGCGTATCAATACATTTCGAAAGGCACCATAAAGAAGTATTTGATCCAACCTTCAAATCCCCCCGAGTCTACAGTTGAATACACTATAATCAGTGGAAAAGTGTTGGGACAATTACCATATTGTGAATTGTGAACTCAAACTGTTCAGAAACGACTACAGAAATCTAAAGCACTAGACAAAATCCAACAGTATGGAGTCACGAGAAAATGAACATTTTGATGGAACCAACGAAGTGAAAGATTTGAAATGTGAAAACAACTATCCAGATAATACTATGAGTCAGGTTGAACTGACATCACAAAACTCAGGAGAATTTTCTGAAAACAATGGAACATCCTCTCCCAAATCAGAAGACAAATGGCTGAAATGCCAGGAATTTTTGGAAAAAATACTTAAGAAGAAAGAGAGGTTTTTGAAAAATTCTGATGAGAGTTGCAGCCAAACAACTTGTGAAAAAATCAATGATGAATTGAAATATACAAGCAATATAGGCAAAGAGACATCTGCTTCCTCGTCAAGAGTGTTAGAGGAAATAAACATAGAGGAGATAAAGACTGATGAACAAATTGTTGAAAAGAAAATCCAGTATAAATATAAAAAGGATAATGCAGATTTGGATATGAATAATTTAAATGAGAGGTGTTTCGACACTGATTTGTTTATTGAGAGTATCATTCCTGAAACAGATAATTCTCAAACACATGCAACAAGCCTAAATTTCATGACAGTCAAGAGCACAGGAAGCAGAAATATAGAGGAGAGAAAAACTGATGAAAACAATGTTAAAAAGAAAATCTGGCATCTGTATTTTGAAGAATTTGCTGCTACAGAAGGGTTTGATGGATGTTTCGAAAATGATTTGTTATCTGAGAGTATCATTCCTGCAATAATTGATACTCAAACACAACCAACATACATGAATTTCGTGAAATTAATCAAGGAAAAAAATAAAAAACTCAAATCTGATGTGAGATGCAAAACTTGTGAAGAAATTGACCACGAATTGGAATTGGAAATCACAAGCAAAATAGTCAAAGAGACATCTGAGTCCTTGCCGAAGAAGAAGAAGAGACCGAAGAAGACCGATGAAAAAATCCAGAATCTGCATTGCAAATTTGAAGATGATTATGCAGAAGAATTGGATATGGATGATTGGAATGAGAGGCCTTTCGAAAATGATTTGTTTTTGGAGATCATCATTCCTGAAATAAATAATATTCAAACACAAGCGACAAATCTAAATTTCGATACAATCGAGAACACAGGTGGGAGAAACATAAAGAAGCGGAAAACTGATGAAAAAAATCTTACAAAGAGAATCCAGCATCTGTATTTTGATGATCAATTTGATCATGATTATGCAGAAGAGTTGGATAGGGATCATTTGAAGAGGTGTTTCAAATGTGATTTGTTTTCTAAGAGTATCATTTCTGCAACAAATTATGATACTCAAACACCAGCAACATACATGAATTTCGTGAAATTAATCAAGGAAAAAAATCAAACACAAGCAACATACATGAATTCAGAGAAATTAAATAAGAAAAAACTAGAAAAACTCAATTCTGATCCCTTGTCAAGATTGTTAGAGGAAGACATGAAGGAGAAAAGTGATGAAAAAAAATGTGAAAAGGAAAACCAGGATCTGAATTTTCATAAATTTCATGAAGATGATGAAGGAAAGTTGGATATGAAGAGTCTTTTGCAATCAAATGAGGTGGTACTTAAAAGGATATCGCAACATTTCAAAAATAAATTACGTGAAATGATGTATGAAGATGAACAAAACCGCCGCAAGGGTTATGGCAATATAATAGATTTGAGGTCACTCTTCGATCCTGAGAATTAAAAATGAAAATCTGATCTGTTAGTTAGTAGTTAAAAAATTCTGTTTAAACATGATATAATTAAGAGAGTTGAATATTCATAAATGTACATAACTGTTTTACTTTTGTGTTGAGGACACTTAAAAAATCTCAATGTTAATTGAATCATAATTGCTGTTCAATAGATGTCGAAATAAAAATATGTAAGTATATTTTCTCATTGCTCTTCTTTTTCAGTATGAAAATGATAAAGTTGTGATACATTTTTTAATTTGGAAATTTGTGCCTATGTTGATCAGGATTGTCTAATCTATAAAATTGTAAAAAATATGTTTTTTTAAATGGTAATTCCCCATTTCTGTTACATTTTTGGATTCATCACTGAAATGTCGATATAACGCACCCGAGTTTCTTAGACTCATATGCAATAGTTTTTGACTTATGTCAATTTATGTGTCAAAATAGCGTCGTGCATAGACCTACATAACTCTACTAACTTCATTCCTGCATGTTTTGAGATGCAGGTGAACTGGGAGTCGATGTTCCATCACCTACTACGATTTTTTGAAAATGACAAATTACAAATGGCAATAACTCAACTTTTTTAAATGCAACACCCTATATTTTATTGCATCATTGCATGGCATTTTTTAAGAGCTTTTTGCCAAAATAGGGTTTGTGGGGTCTACTTTGTAAAGTCTTCAAGATTTGTTGCAAAATTAAAAATGTATTGATTTCTTTGAAAAAAAAAAGAATTTAGTAGGCTGCTGTCATAAAATTTGCTGGAATGGCTCTAACAAGCATTATCAGTTGAACGGAAGGCTTCCATGATCCTGTTTTTCATATCATCTGCAGTTGTTGGACAATCTTTGGAAACCCTTCACGTACCCCAAAGGAAGAAAAACAAAGTTAGGTCTGGGGATCACGGGGGTCAAGGAATAGTACCTCCTCTGCCTATCCAACGATTAGGATATAATTGATCTAAAAGTTATCGCACTATCCTAAGGTTATGCACTGCATCACCATCGTGTTGCAACCACATGGTCCTTCTGGTGTTCAAATCCAGTCTTAACATACTAAGAAGATGTTCGTGAAGAAAACAAATACTTTTCAGCATATAGTTGAAAAAGTACGGACCAATATAATGTGATTTACAATAATTCCTCCCGAAATATTAAGCGACCATCGGTTTTGGTGACCAACAGTCCTCCCTCAACCAGTGAGGATTTTCGATTGCATATTGCGTATTATGTATGTTAACCGACCGTATTTGTTTAAAGTATTATAATCCTCGTCAATCATGCCATTCATTTAAATACAAAACACAACTCTAATTGAAAAATCATTACCATACAATTCTTGACATAGGTTCAGATGATAAAGGTGGGACTTATGTTTCAATATTATTCTGTTCACACTACTTTGTGAAGTTTGGGCTCAAATGAAGATCTTCCTGTAGCATCAATAAAACTTGCAACTGACCACCAATAATGTCCTTTTTGGTATAAGACACACTACCAGTGAGTTCGAACCGATTTCTTAACGTTTGGAAAGAAGACACCCACGGGGTTCTTGCTTGTGGATATTTTTTATGGTAGATTTTGCTTGTTAATAAAAGATTTCTGTCAGCGTTGCCAATGCAGTAGACCATATTCACTAATTCTTCACGAGTTGAATTCTTTATTAACAATTAGACGTGTACAATCATTGAAAGTATACGGATGTGTCAAAGTTTACAACAGCAGCCTACTCAATTCCTTTTTTTTTAAATCATCAAAATTTCTTATTTTGCCACAAACCTCGCAAACTTACAAAGTAGACCCCACAAACCCTATATTGACGAAAAGCTCTTGAAAAATGCCATGAAATGATGCAATCAAAACTAGGGTGTTGCATTTAAAAAAGTCGCGTTATTGCTATTTATAATTTCAAAGTGTTTCTCCAAAAGAAATGATTCTAACTTTTTCCATCTTTGCAAAGTGAGATTACTTCTTGAAAATGTGTTTCCCATTTCTTCCTGATGATCGTGGAAGCGTAAAATAGATTTTCGTTGAGAAAAATGTATTGAAGACCTAGTGAATGCGATGTCTCTCTTGCGTCAATGTTACGAATGATTTCTGGTGAGTACTCTTTTTTGGAAAACATTCTTCTTTGCCTCATTCATCTTCATGAGTTCTTAATTAAGACTGGAATAGAAAATCAAATAACTATCTGAATAAAAATAAAAAAAAATATAATTTCAGATTTTTTCTTTTGAGTTAGGGTCTTTTCAGAATATCTATCAGATGTAGTTCAATGTCCAGCGTGGCTTCAGCCGGGGAAGTAGTTGTTTTCTGTTAGACATTCACAAAAAATAACTTCATTTTTATCGTGGATTTTTCAATTCACAGAAAAATCTTTTTATCAATATCCAATTGAGAATGTTTCCCTTTTCAACATGAATACCCCACAAGAGGTTATCTTGACGATGGAAGATAGTGACTAAAGTTCATCTTTCAGTCGCAGAGATGATTCCACATCTGATTTTATGAACATCCTGTTCATATTTTCAACAAATTTATCTTGAATGGTTCTGAAGTTATGAATTTTTCTGTGGGTCGATGCCCAACGGTATTTTGACACATGAATTGACATAAGTCAAAAACTATTGCAGATAAGTCTAAGAAACCCGGATGTGTTACATCGAAAATTGGCGAATCCAAAAATGTAAAAAAATTGAGAGGTTGCTATTTAAAAGAACAGAACTCAGTTGTGTATCTTATTTTGGGACGTCCTGTATATAAATAAAAATATTTTCAGAATGTGACTCATTGTCGGACCTATCGTTTAAAAAAAATGAAGTCGATAGCTTGGATATAAAAAAGAGTTATGGAGCTTGCACGCACCCCTGGGTCACCCTGTATATCCTTACAATATAGTATTTACAAATCTGACAAAATGCAAGTAAAGAGCATGCAATATAAAAAATTTGAAAGTATTTTTAACTAGTATCTTAGTTACCTTACCAACCCTCAGAAGTTTCACTGAAAACTTATATGAATGAAGAAACGGGGCCTTACCTATTACAGTGATATCACTCTTGAGGCCTTAGAAAACATTTTTGCTAACAGCGGCTCTGAACCCACGTCTAGTGGGACACATCAAATATAAATTGGATATGTAGTAGAGCGGCGTGCTGACAAGAATTTTTAAATTCTAGAAAAAGATATCTTTGGGCAGGGATCAAACCCGCCTCCTCATGATTACCAGTCAAGTGCCCTGCCCGAATATATCTTTTCTAGAATTAAAGAATTCTTGTCTGGACGCCGCCCATTCTTTTCTAGATTATATATCACAGACACCAATTTCTCTTCATAAATTGGATACTTCTATATATTTAGTTCTTCGAATTTCATTCATTTGTATTCAGGTATTTATTTATTCATGAATGTATAATTTGTATCAATATTTCAATATTTTTGAGAAAATATAGAAGAACGCATTGGTCCTTTATGTATATCTGTAAATATAGACTACAGGCAATTTTTCAGTAAATTTTTTCCAATTAGCAAAAATACAACCAAATAACACAAAACGATAATAAATATTAGGAAATGATGAATAATTATTTAATGAGGCTTCTCAATTTTTATCTTTCAGATATAGTATCAAGAATAAAATCGTAGTTCGTACAATTAAATTGATGAAATTCAAAAGCAATGGACCCTCATACATGTCGATGATAATGGAGAAAAGACGAGAAATCTTGAAATTACTGGTTTGAATGTCTGCATCCATGGTGTCCAATCAATCGTTCATGCGGTTCAAGCTGAAGACGATCCATTTTCGACATTGCCATAATGTAACTACAAATTTCCCCATCTGAAGGGACTCATGGTAAGTAATAAATCAACCATTCCTATTGAAAAGATTTTAGTCACTTGGCTTTTTCTCGTCATTCTTTCGTCTCTTTGATACCTGTTATCTGTACCCCCGTCTCTCACATTTTAGGGTTTGTACAATTACAAATATTCAAGTGCCATTGTGACTCGGAACTATATGACTTTTTTATTTAATGATTTTCTCAATTCTCATATGTCGAGAGAAACACTATTCTCGCCGAGACTAGAAAACTAGTAAATCATAGAAAAACTGATGAAAAAAAGAGTATTAGCTTTCCTTTATACATATAAAATATTAACCAACTCTTAATTTGGCTTTCAGAATGAACATGTCTACACACATCTCAACAATGGGGAAGTCGTAGTTGCAGTATTCTGCGACTTTTCCAAAGCTTTTGATTGTGTAAGTCATGAACTTCTTTTGTAAAAGATGTTCTGCTATGGTTTTAGAGGAGTGTGTAATGGTTTTAGATGAGTGTGTAATGACTGGTTTAGGTGATAGAAAACAGCTAGTAAATTCAAACGGAAAACTATCACACACCAAGGATATCTTATCGGGCGTTCCACAAGGATCAGTCCTGGGCCCGATTCTTTTCCTTATATATTTAAATGACCTAGTTACTCTTTCGATTCAAGGAATTTTTACGATCTTTGCGGATGACACCACTCTCCTTTGGCATGGAAAAAATACTATACATATGAAAGAAATGATTACTAGTGATTTGGAAGTTGTAAAAAAATGGTGTGACGCAAATTACTTGTGCTTGAATATAAAAAAATCAACCTACTCTCGTTCAGTTCTGATATTGAAAATGTATACTTGAATGGTCATATTCCAATGCCAACCAACCCAAATTCCTAGGAATCTTCATTGATAATAAATTAAAATTTGACCAGCATATTTCAGCATTAACAAAAAAATTGGCGTCAGGATGTTATGGACTCCGAATCATATCAAATGGAAAGGGTTTCAATAAATATATAATATAAAAACACATATATTTATTGGTTGAGGCGGGGAAGCCTTTGGGCTATAGTGCATAAAATAAAAAATCACTAGCTATTCTCGAACGTTTTCGATCATCAGATCATCATCAGGAGAATTCTGAAAAATGAAAGGAATATAATTAGAGAAAAATAAAAATGCATGTTCTCTGATAACCTAAGAGACATGTGATAAAAAATCCAACTCACTTGTCAGAATTTTACAGAAAGTAAAGTTTATAGAAGAACTGAATTTTGTGAAACATTATCATATATGAGTAACTACATAATGTGTAAACTATTCTGAAATGAAACGAACAACAATTCATGAGCAGCAAAATGTCTGACAATCAAATGAACTGAGTTCATCCACTACAAAAATTGTATATCATTCTCTGATAGAATCAACAACTCTTTCATTCAGTGTTCGTTTTGCAAAAGTGAGCAGTTAGATACTTATGCAAGGTGGGAGTACGTGAGTCATGTAGACCATTATTTATTAGAGAAAAAATTCTCACTGCTTGTATCTTTATTCTAGAAACTGTCTGTCTGATTTACAAACAACATAATATGGTAGAAACTCCGAAACATACAAATTATGCAACCCAGCAAGTAACAGAAAATAAAATACCTCTTCCTGTTCCAAAAACAAGTCTGACAAAAGATTATTTATTCTATGAAAGTAAAAAGTTGTATAACCATATACCATACGAAACCAGAAAAGAAAAAAGCTATAAAAAGTTCAGAAATCTTGTTAAAGAAGCCCTTGCAACAAAAGCGTACTACAATCTTGAGGAATATTACAATGAAACCTTGCTGTGATTAATATTTTTATATTGTTTACAATTACACTCCTATATGTTGAAGCTTATTTTACCCGGTAATATCTTATATTTTAATTTCTGACATGTGAACCTATGTTCAAATTATGTGTTTCTTGTACTTGTGTTTTTTTCATTTGTTTAAATTGTTATACAAACTATATTTTTTCAACAAGCTTTGTCAAAAAGAAAGTTTTTCTTAGACAATAAAGTATATTTCTCTCTCTCACTATAGGGGAATTATTTCTTGACATTTCTAGATGAGACGAGAGAGAGGATATTCTCTCGTCTCAATGTGAGGCATCACTGGCGATTGGTATGCTGTACACAAACCCTTATTTGACTATGAGAGAAATAAAAAACTGTACATCTTCTCAAGGGATCAAATAAGATTCTTCTGCATTTAAGTCTGTGGCAATGATACCCTGTGTGTCTTTACCGATTTCAAGAATCTATATAATAAAAATGAATGTCAAATTGTGTTAGTAAGCGCATCACTTGAGACTGGCTGGACCGATTTGGCTAATTTTTTTTTAAATGTTCGTAATAGTCTGAAGAATGGTTTTAGGGAATGAACAATTGGAAAAGTTGCCCGAAAAATTCGGGAAATTCCTTTTTTTATGGGATTTTTGTATGAACTCAAGACCATAACTCACGATTCGAATGATGGATATGCGTATTTTTTTGTTTGTTTGTTATGGTCCTGGAAAAGTTTTCAGGAAAAAAAATTCGGGACAATTACAAATAAAAGTCGGAAAATTCTGTCAAACTGCAAAAATCATAATTTTTGTATGCACTCTCGATCATACTGGCGATAGGAACGACATATTTGGTTGATTCTTAATTCGCAACTAGTTCATCTGTTTTCTCTAAGATCTTTGAATATGCATACTTGAACAGGCTGAACGTTTATTTGAAAGAGAACAACATTATATCCAAAAACCAATATGGTTTTCAGAACTCAAAGTCAACTACCGATGCGATTCATTCTTTATATTCGAACATCTTGAATTCAATTAGCAGGGGCGAGTGCGCTATTAGGGTCTTTTGTGACCTCAGTAAGGCATTCAACTGTGTTGATCACGAAAATCTTTATGTAAAACTCCATAATATTGGCATACAAGGAAATGCGCTGAATTGGCTGAAAACGTTTATCTCAAGACGGAAGCAATGCTAACAACAACGTGAAAAAGTCATATACATTCAATTATGTGGATATAAATGTTGGTGTCCCACAGGGCTCAGTGATGGGCCCTATACTATTTTTATTATATGTGAATAATATTGCTCATTTCACACTATATGCAGATGATACATCACTGGTTATATCAGATAAAATTGATCAAAATCTACAAATCAAAGATAACTTAATCCTGCAAAATTTGAACACCTGGTTTGAAGAAAATTCCCTATATCTAGATAATCAAAAAACACACTTAATAAGATTTCATGCTAGACAAAATGAAGTTGCCAGTTTCATCTTGAAAATTGAAAATGATGAAATTTCTCCGTGCTCTACAGTGAAGTTTTTAGGTGTACACATGGATGAATTTCTCAACTGGAAAACTCATTGTGGAACAATTATATCAAAACTGAACTCCTTAAATTATCTTCTCAGAAACCTTCGTCATATTCTAGACCAGAAACAGTTAATTATGCTGTATCATGCCCAAGTCGAATCCCGTATTAGGTATGGTATCACTCTCTGGAGATCATCCTCCTCTTGCAAAGATGTTTTTGTCGCCCAGAAAAAGACTATAAAGATGTATAGCAGGAGACTCAAAAAATACAAGCTGTTGAAGCCTGTTAAAAAAAATTAAAATACTAACATTACCGTGCCTGTATATATTTGAATTGTGTTTAAATATATGATAACCGTAACTGTTTCATAAGAAATAAAAATATGCATTCTATTAATACTAGGTGTAAGACAGACTTTCATGTGCCATATGCACTAACTTATAATTCCCCCAATGTAATAGGGCTCAGATTATTCAATATTCTCCCCTTTGAATTGAAAAACTCTAGTACTATCTACAGCTTCAAAATTACACTTAAGTCCTTCCTTCTGGAAAAAAATTATTTCTCCCTTCAAGAAATGATTGAATAATCAAATGAAATTTCAATGAATGTGTTGCTCTTAGTGGGCTGTCTACTTATTTTATGTTTTATTTTCAAGCATCTTATGACTAATCCTATACTCAATGTACCTATTGATTGTCTTACAGGATGATAAAATTATTATTATTATACACAGATATTTGAACACTCAGAATATTTATGCGTTATCCATAACAGGATAATGGGATAATCATGAGATAATCACGGGATAACGGGTTAACAAGATAACGGCAAAGGGGATAACAGGAAAACCATGGGTTAAAGAGAAACGGATTAATAGGTTAATAGGATAACGCATACGGGAAGGTTAAAATTGGAAAAGGGATAACGGGAAACGGAAAGCAGGCAAATTCACAGGCATAACCTCTAGATGAAACAACACAAACAAAACGTAAGAAAAAACATTCTAGCGGATAAAAGTTTTTAAGAAAAAAAATAGGGAATATAAAAATTTGGACAGGACGTCTGTCGGGTATATTGTCGATCGTCAACAAATATTTGAAATTTCAATATTCTGATCTGACCTCTGTTTATTTTTTCAGGTACTGGATGATATTTTACCTGAAGCTGAAACTATATTTGGTTTTGGGTCAGTTTGATAAGGCAATGAAGATTATCATAAGAGGGCATGAAATTTTATTCAAGTATAGGAAGCTACCTCTTCAGCAGCGAATCCGAATTTATTTGGGATAAAAGCTTATTAATCTGATTCATTTGGGAAATAAAGTTTGTAATTATTGATCTGAGGCATAATAAGTTGCCATTTCTGTACGTTCGTTACTTTCAATAAAACATTTCTAATGATACTTCTCTATTATTATAGCCGTAGTAGTAAAAAATCCATATTGAAATCAACATATATCAGTATCATAGTTCAGAGAGTAATGATTAGAACATATACTTGATACATCGTATTTGTTGCCAATAATGTAGCTGTCAGAAGCACCGCGAATCTCCATAGAGACTTGCAGTAGAACAGCAATCCCTAACGGAACATGGCAGCGTTCCATTAGTGATTATGAGAACAAAAATAGTTTTTATATTTTTTATTAGGTTTTTAATTTTTGAAGTGAAGTCTTTTATTTCTTTTTCGAATTTACTTTAGTTCGAATTTAGTAGTTTCAAGTTTGGGATTTCTACCGTTTGTATTATTATACGTCATACCCACGATTCTTTTTTTCCTTTCTGCTGACATTTTATCTGATTTTTTTTATACTATTACATGTATTTCAATGCTACTACAGATCTGTTCAGATATTTTGTAACATTCCGCCGCCGTGGTGGCGCTATTAGACGCCAGAGGTCTGAAGTATGTTGATTAGGTTAAGATGTGGAAATTTATTAAGTGCGAATTTACAGGATCTAATAAATTGGTCAATTTTGTGACCTTGAATTTTATTGATAGGTGTAAACAGAAAATTGTCAATTTGAACTTGACCAATAAATTGATGAGTTTAGAATCGGTTTTAATTTTTCATCAATTTTCACTGACAATTTGCAGTAACTTTCGGCCATGAATTGGATGCCTGCTAGAACATAGATTTTCAGGTTATATATGTTATTATTTACGCGATTTCACATACCCTACCCTAACCTCGAGAAAAATAATTGTGCAAAAAAAACATAATTCACGTTGCATTATACGAAGGCGTAGAAGTGCCACACTTTTTTTTATTTTACAATTCCGACTTCAGTCGGAATTCCGACTTGTATCTCGGAATTCCGACTTGTATCTCGGAATTCCGACTTGTAAGTCGGAATTCCGACTTGTATGTCGGAATTCCGACTTATTAGTCGGAATTCCGACTGTATCTCGGAATTCCGACTCACAAGTCGGAATTCCAAGATATAAGTCGGAATTCCGAGATACAAGTCGGAATTCCGAGATACAAGTTGGAATTCCGACTCTTGTAAGTCGGAATTCCGACTTGTATGTCGGAATTCCGACTTATAAGTCGGAATTCCGACTTGTATCTCGGAATTCCGACTTATAAGTCGGAATTCCGACTTAAAGTCGGAATTCCGAGATACAAGTCGGAATTCCGACTTGTAAGTCGGAATTCCGACTTATAAGTCGGAATTCCGAGATACAAGTCGGAATTCCGACTTAAAGTCGGAATTCCGACATACAAGTCGGAATTCCGAGATACAAGTCGGAATTCCGACTTATAAGTCGGAATTCCGAGATACAAGTCGGAATTCCGACATACAAGTCGGAATTCCGACTTGTAAGTCGGAATTCCGACATAGAGGTCATAACAATGGAAAAACATTAAAAAATATATATATATATATATATATATATATATATATATATATATATATATATAACTATATGAATATTGAAAGTTCGGGTTGAACCGCGTCTAGATTTTTTTTATCAAAACTGGCAGAATGTTAGGGAAACGCGACATTAAAACCTATTTCACCGAAAATAATAGAATCTCTGATATTCTCAGGTCTCCTAAAGATAACATGCCTAATGAGTCTCAAGGAATATATGAAATATTGTATTCCGAATGCCCTAGGACTTATATAGGACAAACTAACAGGCGAGTCACCAGTCGAGTTAACGACCCTGCGGGAGGCCATTGTTCAGTTTCCTAGTACTGCTCTTAGCATCGTTAACAAAGACTTGGAATAGTCTGTTTGTTAATAGGTTTTATATCAAGTAATTCACAATCACAACCTTTAGCTAACTCACGCACTGTACTAGCGGACTTCCCACATAGTCAGCATCGCCCCGTTGTGATTACAGTAGGAATCGAAATACCAATGGTCGACTCAGTTCCCAGGCCACGATGGAACTTCGGCAAGGCGAAATGGACTACCTATGCAGCGGAACTCGATATGTGCATCCGCTTCATCCAACCAAAGGCTAAAACTACCACAAATTTATAGGCCTAATGATAGCTGTAGCCAAAACATATCCCCGAGGTTTCCAAGAAGTATATCCCTGGATGGAGCGAAGAAAGCCAGTCTCTATACGAGGAATTCGAGGACTCAGAAACCCGAAACTGCTGACCATCTACTAAGATCCCTTGACGCCAGCAGAATGGACAAATGGACTTCTGCTGTGGAACGATGAACTTTGCACGTCCAGTAGGAAAGCATGGGGTCTACTGCGGAAGCTTGGAGAATGTAACCGAAATGTCGTGAAAAATGCCTCAATAAACCCAAACCAAATAGCCAACCGCATAGTTGACGTTCCTCGTGCACCAACCGATGAAAACCACGCAAGAGACGTCAAAAAATCCCTAAGAGACCTCAAATGTTCCACGAGTTCTCGCACGACTTCTCTGCCGAGGAATTAGAACAGGGCCTCAAGGATACAAAAATTGGGAAAGCAGCAGGCTTCGACGGCATCTACCCCGAATTCCTGGTTAACTGTGGTAGGGCAACCCGAGTGGCTTGTGAAATTTTTCAATGACATCCTTAACACAGGCAGCCTACCACCAGAATTTAAGAGAACAAAGATTGTTGCTATTCTAAAACCTGGGAAACCACAGGAGCTACCCGAGAGCTACCGACCTATAGCTCTCCTCAGCTGCTGCTATAAGCTGTTAGAAAGACTACTCCATAACCGTATATGTCCTGCAGTTGATGTACTGATCCCCGTAGAACAGGCTGGGCTTAGGAGTGGCAGTAGCTGTACTGACCAAGTCTTATCCCTGACAACCCACATCGAAGCGGGGTTTGAAAGGGGACTGAGAACATCCGTAGCGTTCATTGATCTTACTGCAGCATATGATACCGTATGGAGGGAAGGCCTAATATACAAATTACTCAGAGTCATACCATGCCTGGAAATGTGCCATTTAATTAACAACCTATTAACAAACAGACTATTCCAAGTCTTTGTTAACGATGCTAAGAGCAGTACTAGGAAACTGAACAATGGCCTCCCGCAGGGTCGTTAACTCGACTGGTGACTCGCCTGTTAGTTTGTCCTATATAAGTCCTAGGGCATTCGGAATACAATATTTCATATATTCCTTGAGACTCATTAGGCATGTTATCTTTAGGAGACCTGAGAATATCAGAGATTCTATCATTTTCGGTGAAATAGGTTTTAATGTCTCGTTTCCCTAACATTCTGCCAGTTTTGATAAAAAAAATCTAGACGCGGTTCAACCCGAACTTTCAATATTCATATATTTATATATATATATATATATATATATAAATATATGTTTTTCCATTGTTATGACCTCTATGTCGGAATTCCGACTTACAAGTCGGAATTCCGACTTGTATGTCGGAATTCCGACTTGTATCTCGGAATTCCGACTTATAAGTCGGAATTCCGACTTGTATCTCGGAATTCCGTTCCATTGTTAGACTTATGTCGGAATTCCGACTTACAAGTCGGAATTCCGACTTGTATTCGGAATTCCGACTTGTATCTCGGAATTCCGACTTATAAGTCGGAATTCCGACTTGTATCTCGGAATTCCGACTTGTATCTCGGAATTCCGACTTGTAAGTCGGAATTCCGACTTATAAGTCGGAATTCCGAGATACAAGTCGGAATTCCGACATACAAGTCGGAATTCCGACTTACAAGTCGGAATTCCGAGATACAAGTCGGAATTCCGACTTACAAGTCGGAATTCCGAGATACAAGTCGGAATTCCGACTTGTAAGTCGGAATTGTAAAATAAAAAAAAGTGTGGCACTTCTACGCCTTCGTAGCATTACATTCGCAGAAATGTGCATTGCTGTATATAAAAGACAGAGATGTAGAAGATGGTGGATTAGAGCTTGGATTGAGAAAAGAGGGAAAGGAAACTTGACATTAGTTCACGCAAAATTCCAGAGTGCAGATCCTAATTAATTCAAACGATATTTAAGAATGGATCAGAGTCAGAGTGAGTTTATACAGCAAGTAAAATAAAATAAGAAATAAAATAAAGTAATTTAAAAAGTTAAAACTACACAACATCCATAACAGGTTTATACAGAAATAAAATAAAATAAAAAGTAATATAAAATAAGAAGTAAAATAAAAATGGTTAACTTTTATCTTTTATTTTATTTTACTTGACAAGTTGTTAGGCATATGTACATATTGAATAATTTAGACAAATTAACGAGATAGGACGATACATGACATGATATAAATAGCAGTCGTCATCATATTTTTGTTTTCATAACCGGAAAACGGTGTGTTCACTGGCATTTTTTTAAATTTCTTTTTGTCTTTGAATGACTAGATTTTGTAATATTGGTAGTGTTGCCAACAATGGCTTATATTTTACTCAATAAACAATAACTGGGACCAAATTTTCGAGTATTCATCATTGAAGTTTGAGGTAACAACATAAAATCCCAAATTTCGATTGACAGCTTTCTTACTTCTTACATTAATTTACTCAGCTCTATAAACACTCTGAAAATTATTACTTCTTATTTTACTTTATTTTATTTCTTATTTTATTTTACTTTCTGTATAAACTCACTTTAAATTCAATAAGCTATTGAATAATATTCGGAACTTTTCCTATAGTTGAACCATTTCTTGTCAGTATGTTGGTATTCCTGAGTAAAAACTGTTCCCGAAATTGACCAATAAATTGTCAGGTGTAAATATAACCCATATTGGTCAATTTTATTGTTCAATTTATTGATCAATTTTATTGGTTCCTGTAAATTCGCACTAACACTTCTTTTCAGGTAGGGTAGAGCCTAAATATCTTTTTCCGAAGATATTTATTACTCTAACTCTTTTCCTTCTTGAGATACGACCCATTTCCAACTAAAATAAAGGATCCATACACTACCTACATTCGAAATTAAAGATCTATATATCATCTAAATTTGAAATGCAGGGTCCATACACTACTGAAGTACATTATTTTAGAATCTCCATGATGTTCTACATTCTGCTTCTAACCTGAAGGCGATCGGACTATTTTGTGAATTTGTGCGATTTTTTCGAAAAATCTTTTTTTTCTGAGAATATACTAAATCAACCATTCTGAATCGAATGCCGTTCGCGGAATTACTCTCTTTTCGTTCTTGGAATACGACCCATTTCCAACTAAAACTAAAATAAAGGATCCATACACTACCTATATTTAAAATGAAAGATCCATAAATTATCTAAAATTGGAATGAAGGGTTCATACACTACTGAAATACATATTTTTGGAATCTCCATGATGTTTTCTGCATTCTGCTTCTAACATAAAGGCGATCGGACGAGTTCGTTTTTTTTGTGAATTTGTGCTATTTTTTCGAAAAATCTTTTTTTTTCTGAGAATCGCTTGAAATTTAAAGCCAATTCGACTTCGTGTTTCTAGTTTGACTATTCGACAAAAGATGGCGGTAGAGAAAATAAGCATCCATTTTAAGTCTATTCGACATCGCGTTTTCAGTTTAGTTTGACTACTCGATAGAAGATGGCGGTAGACAGAATAGCATTCATTTTAAGTCCATTCGTCTTCACGTTTCTAGTTTGATTACTCGTTAGAAGTTGGCGGTAGAGAAAATTCGTCAAAAATCAATTCCAGTGTGAAAGGTCGTGTGGAAAAGCCATGAATTTTCACTGAATTGCAACAAAAATAGATCTGTCTCGTTTCTTAACACTGAGTACTATTGAGTAGGGGATACGTATACCTCTGTTAGCGACGGAGTCGATCTTGGCAAGGTATATAATCTTGATAGGTAATTTGAATTTCTCTTTTAAGATTCCATTCGAAGAAATAACACTTTCAAAATCTAATTGTTTATTAATTTAACAATTTGTTATGAACAAATTCCAAATCTAATATTTTTTTTCCGAAATTACTGAAAATTACAAAAACAACCATTTGCAACAAAGCGTCGAAAATTTGTTTTTTAATTTTTTTATAGATTTTCCTAAAATTACGGTATATAAAAGTTGCAGCGGCCACTTCATTTTTTTAAGTAACATACCGCTGTAACTTTATTTGAACCATTAAAGATCAGTTATCAACATTCAGGGTGCTTTTATAGAGCATTAGTTGATCTCTTTTCACCAAGTTTGTATCTGTCATGGTTTCCTGTTTATATGCGTTTTGTTTAACAAAATAATTAATAATAAGAATAACAAAAAACATGACTCGCATTTTCTGAGGTAGTGTTAATATAAAATGGAAAAAGAGTAGATAAAAATCGGAGTTTCTTTTCCTAAATGCATTAATTGTTTAAAAAAAGCAGTTACAGTCATGGAAATGTAATGAAATATCGTTAAAAAAACAGTTAATGAATGATTTTACAACAAAGTGTATTTATTAACAAACATGTGATTAAACACCGCTAGAATACATGATATCATTTAAATAAATCTGTGTATTTCATAAACAATCAATATTAATGACTGAAACCAACATTTTTTTAATAATATAAATACTAGACTATAAAATCCTCTTGAAGTACAACTTTCATAGTTTAAAAGATATAAGCATTCTAAGGATTAAATAAATATATATATATATATATATATATATATATATATATATATATATATATAAACAAAATAAAAAAAAATAGAGGTAAAAATTTTTTTTGAGAGAATAACTAATATGCTCTATAAAATCAACTTGAATGTTTATAACTCTATCTTTAACGGTTCAAAAGTAACAGCGGTTTGTTACTTAAAAAAATCAAGTGGCCGCTGCAACTTTTATATACCGTAATTTTAGAAAAATCTATCAAAAAATTAAAAAACAAATTCTTGGCGCTTTGTTGCAAATGGTTGTTTTTGTAATTTTCAGTAATTTTGGAAAAAAAATATAATGAGATTTGGAATTTGTTCATAACAAATTGTTAACTTAATAAACAATTAGATTTTTTATAGTTCCTTTTGAGAAATGCCCATTATGATTTCCAATAAAAAAAAATCTTAACTAATTATTTAAAAAAAAATTAATTAATCATTACATTCTCAAGAAAACAAAATGGTATTTTTTTTAAATATTAAACTAATCAATTTGTTTATAAACAAATGGTTCACTTATTTTTTTTTAAATTTTATTTAAAAAACAATCAAAACATACATTTTTCATTTTCTCCTAACTTCAAAAAATTATAACAAACAAAATAAACAACTTTTAAAAACTTTATCTTGTTGATCTTGTTATATATTTATATATAAAAGGGCTCCAGAAGCGAAAAATTTATATACTATTATTTAAATATTTCTGACGTTTTTTATGATAACCGAGGTCCGAAATATAAGGACTAATTAACAAATGCCTAACTTGTTGAAAAATATATTTTTTTTTCCAACGGGACATCGTTTTTTCAAATGTTAAAACACACCATAATTTATTCAAATTTTTAAATTGATATTTAATGATATACAAAAATTATTTTATGTGGTCTACTCTCTTAAGAGACGGGGCGCGCATGCCATAGCGGTCGCGCGGAGTCCTATTTTCAGCGTTAAATTAAAATTATAAATAATGGAGATAGAGTTCCGAAAAACTCTTCTATTGGAAATTTCCTCTTTTAGAATTTCTTTTTTGATTTTTGCTGTCACTTATAGTTTCTGAGTTATTCCCAAAAAACTGAACCTTTTTTTTTTGTTAATAACAATGGCAATTTTCGTCAGCAAAGGAAATAAAAACATATTTTTTCTCCGAATTGCATGAGCTATTACTCATATGTTTTGGAGACTTGGAACTATTTTTCGAAGGAAACTCATTTCTTGTCTAGTCTATAAGCATATTCGATAATTAGATTCATGATATGTACTTTGAAGATTTTTTCTGAATTTGCTGTTGAAATAAATAATGTACGTACATTGTTTCTGATTTGTATTTCACTTAACGATTTTTATTATATCAGCAAAAACATAAATTTTAATAGAAGGCAAGTTAATTAAGCACAAATGAATCTTTAAAAAAATGTCATTACTATGGTACATATTCTACTTCCACTCAGCTCAGTTCAAAGTAGCAATTTTACTCCACCTCTGGGTAAAAGTGAAAGTTTGAAAAGTGAGTTCAGTTGATGTGGGAATCCATAGCCGCCACACAAAAAAGAACAGTTTTTTGCCTTTGCTACAATTCATACTATACCCTTTTGGTATAAAGATATTTTCAATCTAGAGATCATCAGTCGAGTCTGATAAAACGTTTCCCTAAAAAATCAATTGAAATAAAACTACTTGAATGTGTGAAGTGGACCTATAATAAGTTGGTATATTTATATCTTACTAACATTACGAAAGTTTGTAATTTATAGTAAATTGGGGCAAAAGTACAATACTATAATATATACTCAATAAAGTCGCACATAAATGAAAAGCCGGCCCTGGACTTAGAGCAGCAATCAAGTTTTGACACCGTTTTATATCAAATCGTGAGTACATCTCTTATCTCGTTTCATTCCTTTTATTAGAAAGGTTCAGACAACTAAAAATCAGGTGAGCCAACATGAAAGTGGAGTCTAATGTCAGCCATGGTAGAGGGGCCATTTTGTAATCATTGGAAGAGCGGCCATGTGATATCTACTTATTTTATGAGGTCTGTGGATTATGTTCATCATCTTCCAGCATTTGCATAATCCAGATATTGATAAAATGTATTCCCGATGAATTGATGGACACTAAAGAAGGATGTGGTGAAATCTGAATATCTTCTATAAATTCCAGTACTAATAAATTTGCCACATTCATTTTCATTGTATTTTCGAGAACTTGAAGGCACATAAGTAAAGAGAAGATAACAAAATATTAATTGACGCCACAATAAAAAAATGTAACCCTCAAAAACCAAATCTGTCAACCTTCACAAGTTAAACCGAAGTCTACCGTGATGTCATACAATAGTTAACCTGGTTTGCGTGGTTAAGTTCGAAGAAAAGTGACTACAATATTATGGGATTATAACAAAGATTATTGTTCAAATACTGATTTACACCAATAAAAATTGGTCGCGTGACGTCACACTAAACGCCCGTATATCAAGAGATACATTTTCGAAATCATGTGCAGGTTGACATCTATATTTGAAGTTCAGATAAAACGAAATAGTGATGATTGGTGAATAGCGACATCTAGTAACGATGACACTTTCGAACCTGCACGGTTAGTTAGACAACGTCTCGGTAGATGCCGCTAACGAAAAATAACCGAACTTACCACGCCTACAGTCCTACCATTTAATTCTCAATAAATATTAGTCATTTCTTGGGATAATCGAAGCGATAGAGCATTCCGAAAATAAATAATGATCAGAAACCTGTCTGTAACGTAAATATATTTTAGGAGTTCGCCTAATCGCCAATTCGATATTTGATTAGTGGAGTGAGTGACACCATCGACTCCGATTCGAGCGAGACGAACGACCGCACCTATCATTGTACTGCTTGCTTCGATTTCGTGTATAATCGTTATGACAAAAAATTCCTATTTATATATTTTGGTAAGTCTATATCTTATCTAATCTGTAAACATGTTATCGCTTTATCGCCTCCACTATAAAATACGCCAGAATTTTGAATGCCTTCATATTGTTCATTATTTACAACTGCTTTGACACCTAGCTCATCTCATTCATTTGTTCCCATTTCTGATATGCTCTGAAATAGATGATCATTGATGTTTATTTCATATCTGAGCCAAGTATCACTTTTTTGATACCGGGTATACGCAGTAAATTTCGGAATTGGATACCAAACTAGCTGATATCACGTAAAAAAAAACAAATATTCGATAGAGGTGTAGATGGTATCAGCTTTTAGCAGTGTTTTCCATTGTGTACAGCAAATCGGGAAACAGGAATTCATATCGAGAAAAGTTCAGCATATCGGAAAGACACTGGAATGGATTTTATTTAAAAATATTACATGTCCCTATTACTCATATCAGTTGCAAATTGTAAGGTTATATTCATATTAATGTTGACATTTCTGAAATGAGTAATGAAGTCATGTTTATTTTGGTCAGAATTATCTAGTTACTTATGTCCATCTGTGAACATCCTTCCTTTCTCCTACAAGGTGGACTTTTTTGCTTTGAACCGATCGCCCTAGTTTTATTTTAAACTGATAGTTTAGCTTTGAAGTCGAAACTAAATATATCACACCTATTTAACCTGATTACTATACTTACTACTCACTCATTAACATTTATCTACCTGAAGTTCTAAAAACAAGAATAACAAGTATTTGAAGCTTATTTCGAGCAAGACTTTGCAAATAGGTATACCTGCTTTTATTTTCATTTTGATGGGAAAATGATGAATTTCCACTGTACAAAAAAAGTACCAATTTTAGGTCATCTCAATTCAGCATATGAGTTCATAGCTATCATTCGACGAAAATTACTCAGCTTGAATCATGATATCATCAAAGATTATTTTTGTCGTTTATTATATCAATTAGCATATTTTGTAAATAAAATTGTAAGATATACCTACAGTGAAATCAGAATACAATCATTAGTTGTAATTTTTGTATTGAATTGATGTTGAATCAATGATTCCCCTAAAATTTTTATAATCTTTTCAGATGATTGATGACCTTACTTCTATATATATTTGGTATTATTGATTTAAAAAAATGTAGTTCTGGGGTGTTTTGATAAAAAAAAACGATTTGAAGAAATAAAGTAAGTAATTGTTACCTGCTCATTCAATTTCTAAAAATGTTGAATGCAAAAGTTTCTTTTTTAGTTTTTCACCTACCTGCCAAATTTGGACAACCTTGATCTTTTTTCATATTTTCTTGATCTAACAATTTTTTGGCTTATTCTAATTTCTTAAAATCCGAAAAGACCCATGATTGGTTGGTTGTTTGGTTGAAAACTGATGAGCCAGAGACAGGGTTGCCACTTAGCTTCCCTTGACACTGCGACCAGCTGGGGTCTATTGTATCACTCTGTCGTCAGTGGTTCCTCATTCAAACAGGTTTGTGCCTTTAATTAGGTTTAGTAGCCTGTTAATAAGGTTCTTCGGATTCATGCCTGTTTCCGGGTTGATCTCTCCAAAGGTTCTACTTAGGGCATCACAGTCGAAGATAATATGAGAGGCTGTTTCCTCCTCTTCATCACATAGTCTACACTCCACGGTTTCCCTGCGTACTCCCATGGTGTTTAGGTGTTTTCTTAGGCCGCAGTGTCCAGTAACAGACCTACTATTATAAGTGCCTTCGTTCTGTTCAGGTTCAGAAGGTCAGCCGTCAGGGTCCGGTTTGGGTGCCCTACCATGACTTTGCTGTGTATTTGACCGACAGTTTGATCCCAATATTGTTGGTGTCTTCTTTTTATCTACTCATCGATCAGGGTCCTGCATCGGTTTTTGCTAATCCCATGCACAGGTTCTGGCCCTGTGAATAGCATTTCAGATGCTTCTCAAGGTAGCTGGTCCGCTTTTACGTTGCCTTCAATGCCCCTATGACCTGGCACCCACATCAAGGTGACCTTGTTGTGTTTTGCCAGCTCGATGAGGTTCTGGAGGCAGTCCCAGACCAGTTTAGACTTTATCTGTATAGAGTTGAGGGCTTTGATAGCACTTTGACTGTCAGATAGAATGTAGATGTGTTTTTTCCTATAACCACTTTCTAGATTCTTCTGAATGCATACCATAATAGCATGTGTTTCAGCTTGGAATATCGTGGAGCATTTGCCAAGTGGTATTATGTAGTCCCTTCTTGGCCTTACCCCATGTATTCCTGCTCCCGTTCCTTCAACTGTCTTTGAGCCGTCTGTATACCAGACTATGTCCGCAATTGATTGTGATTCTATACTCGGGGCCCATACGGATCCGTCAATTCGGGTTGCATGTAGTCTGAAATCATTTCGAGTTCGTCGATATTGATTACATGAGTGATTCTGGTATGTCCAGTTGTTCGGATTCTCCAGTTTTTTGTTTGTATCAGTCTGTATGCACTCATCCTGGCCTCTCCAATAACATGTAAGTCAAGGGATTCGAGGTTTAGGATGATTTCCATTGCAGCTGTTGGAGTGCTATTCATTGCACCCGTGATGCAGAGACAGGCAAGCCTCTGGATTTTCCCAAGGTTGGTTTTTGCCTGTCTTTGATTTGTTTTTGGCCACCATAAGAGTGAGCCATAAGTTACTCTTGGTCTTATTACCGCTGTGTAGAGCCAGTGCATGGCTTTCGGTTTGAGCCCCCAGGTTTTTCCAAAAGCTCTCCTGCACATCATGAAGGTTATCTTGCTTTTATTGGTTACATGTTGAAGATGCGGGTTCCAGGTTAGTTTCTTGTCAAGAATCAGCCCTAGATATTTCACCTGCTCTACTACTTGTAATGTTTCGTCGAATAGTCTGGGAGGTATGAGATCTCCCATGTTTCTTCTCCGGGTGAAGGGAATTAGTGTGGTTTTGTTCGGATTTGCCCTTAGGCTCTCTCTGTTGCACCATTCCTCTACTGTCATCAGTGCATTTTGCATTAGCTCTGAGGTTGTTCGAGTATTATTTCCTTTGATGAGAATGACCAAGTCATCTGCATGCCCCTGAGAGTAATACTCTTGGTTATTCAGAGAAATTAGCAGTTAGAATAGAATAGAATAGTGTTTATTTGCGGGTGTTTACATATGAATTACAGGTTACAGTAATTGACTACAAGTAGCAAATAAGCACATGAATGTCCCACTGAAGTTGACACTTGTTAGTGGGATGGTTCACATATGTGTACCAAAAGAAATGAGATCAATATGATGATAGTAATTACTTAATTCTAAGAAAGTGTTTTTATCATTATAATATAAATATTAGGGATAAATTTGAATAATATAAATAACAATTAAGAGGTAGTATCTATACATATAGGTTTACAGACATACTCACACTTTTCCACAAACATACATATATACTATCATGGAATCATACAATGGTTCTATTATCAATGCAAAATAAAATCCTATGTTATGGGATTTTGCTATTGTAATAAAAAATTTCCTATATAAAAGCTGATTGCTATCGATTAATATAAATTATAGATAAAAATGTACTATACACACGGGTTTATATAAATAGATGAATAGATAAAATCACACTTGTTCACGAACATACATATAGGTATGTCGTCTAAACATGGATTCGCGTAATGGTCCTTTATCAATAAAACTTGTCAATTCTTCAAAAATGTATCAATTGTGTTGAAGTATTTTTTATGAGGTCTTTACATTTTTTCTTAAATGAATAAATAGATCGACTTTCTAGAATGTCTAGTAGTAGGCTATTGTACAATTTCATTTAAAAGACCCATTGAAATGTAATACACTCATCTGCCGAAGGGTTTTTTCTATTTGAAAATGAAGAAGTTTCAAATGATAACTTAACAACAACTGTATGTAGAAAAATAATTAAGGTAAGGTGGGGTAAGTGAGACCCATAATTTTAAAAGTTTGACTTTGCAGTTTCATAGTTCTGGATTCACAAGGCCTAGAGAGTTCAAATTTTTAGATAATATATTTGGTCATGTTGACTATTGGTTCCAGTATTCAAATACTTGATAATTGACAATGCACTTTGTGGAAAAAAATCAACTCTTAAAGTTGCACATAGGTCTCACTTGCCCCGCAACTCGGGCAAGTGGGACCTACTAATGAAAAACAAATGTATAGCTTTGCTGAACAAGTTGGGGCAAGAAATAATATTAATTACAATGACAGCTTTCAAACAGAATTTTCAGATTTGAGATATCTATCATGGCTTATTTTTAATATGTTTTCTATACCTACTTGACGGGACCACAAGCCCTCGAAATGTAATTTAGTCTATTAAGTGAAAATTATTACACAACAGCCCTCTTGTTATAATTTTAAATAATTTATAATAAAATAAAGAAAAAAGTAACATCATTACTGAGAAATATTTAGAAAATGTTATAATTATCAAATGAAACATTAAAGTTCAGCTGTCCTCTTCTGCCAAGAGTCTCACTTGCCCCAAGTAGGGAGATTTGGGGTAAGAGGGACCTATTGTTTCCTCGCAAAACTATTTACAGTGCATAAATTCTGTTATGTTTTATGAAAAATACAGGTTTTTTTTTACCCTAGAGAGCCTAAAGAAATATTTAATTGAGTGTGAGCATAAATTATTAGGCACTCTTAAACTACATCCTAGAACCCTCAACTTCGAGATAAAATGTCATAGGTTTCATTGTTATTCAGAAAATCGACTATTTTTGCAAATACAATGATCTGAATATTTTGGAGTGATATAACATCTTTTCATCGACTACCATCTAAATTGTTTTCATATAAATGTATATTAGGAATATTTTTAATCAATACAATCTACATTGATGGCATTAGGTATATATGAAATACCAAACATAAATTCTACATTGATAGCATTAGGGATAAAGTTTCTAATATAAATAGCTTAGGACGAGTCGAAAATAATTATATTTTCAATGCCCAACAAAGGAAGAACAGATGACATAGATATGTTGTTTATAAAAAATTGCTATGATAATATCGAGAACCTTTGCTGAATCACATCTATATATGTCGTGCACATTTCCCAATGATTTTCAATGGAAATGGAATGAAAATTTCAACCACCATCCCAAACAAAGCTTCTGATTTAAGACCTGTTAATATCCTGAACTCTATTGACAAAATCACAGAGAAAGTATTGTATGAACAACTCGAAGAACAACTACTAAGTTTTGTAGAGGAAAATGAAATAGTAAATACTGTCAAATCAGATTTTAGATGCAAGTGAAGCCTTTCAATGTGTATTAGATGACTGGAAAATGAGAGGGGCAGTTTTTCTTGACCTCCACAGAGCTTTTGAAACTGGTGGCCAGGATAAATTAATCCAAAAATTAAAATGCGTTGGTATTGAAGTAGATAATCAATAATTTGGACAGCAGGTTAATATTATATTATCTGAAAAAATTGAGAATGGTTATGGGGCTCTACAGGGTAGTGTTCTCAGACCACTATTGACACAAACTATAAATTATAATTAGTAAACCGAATACAAGAATGGTGCTGTGGGAATTTACTCAGAATTAATGGAAATAAAATTAAATAAATGTTCATGGCTAATGAAAAAAAATTAATAATTTTCTCACACACAACTTGGAAGGTAATGAAAGTATTGGGTTGGTGAAAAAATCTAATATCTTCGTATTACAGTCTTTTATAAGCTAACTCTCAAAGAACATACCAACTCTTTAATAAAAACAATTTATTCTTAAAGTTTACTATTTTTACAGATGTTCAATATATCTCTACCAATGGACCAAAATGATCATATGTAACATTATTTATCTCCCCCATTTTTGCTACTGTTCAACTATATAATATTTACCGAATCAAAATTAAATAAATATTATTTAAAAATTGCATATCCGTTTAATGCCCATAATCACCTCATGTATTCCAATAAAGTAAATGTTGTAGAGATTGGAGTGGTTGTCACGTAAAGAGTTTCTCCTATATCAGGCCCTTACATGTATATACAAAATTAATAAGGAGTGGTATCAGTTACCAGCTTGAAGTAAGTAAGCTACAATTTTGAAGTCCACCGCTATGCAACAAGATCCAGAAGAGATTTCCATAAGCCACAAGTTCGGAAAAAATATTCTCAAAACTCAATTTTTATTAAAGGATTGAAGGCATTCAATGAGTTAACTCCAGAAATAAAGAGTTAGGGCTCTCTCAACAATTTCCAAACAACACCCAGAAACATTTTTGGTTGGAAGAAATCCAGTATTATTCATTTTTAAAATCTCTTTCGTAACCAATGTTATATAATTTTGCGTTCAACAATTTTTTGTTTTTTATTGTTTGTATTGTTGTAATTTTATTAGTCTATGGCTAAATAAAAGAATATATACATTTCGGTATGTCCGCCATCAGGCTCAATGCAAATAATGTTTCGCCTAGAAACGTCGTAGACAGAGTTTCTTGAAAATTGAGTAGTAATATTTAATACACACTCTCCAAATACTGTTTTCAGATGGTCTATATCTGGAAATTATTTGCGCTTATAGACTTTTTGCTTCAAATACCCCTTAAGGAAAAAAATCTAGTGGGGTTAGGTTTGACGACATAGGTGGCCAGGGTTGTTCCATATTATGCCCAATTACTTTACTACGAACTAGTTCCAGGATAAATTGTTCAACACCTGCCGAATTATGAATTGGCGAACCATCACATCGAAACAATGGGTTGTGTATTTCATTGAGGGGCATTTCATCTAAAATTTTGCTTATTTCATCATATAAAAACTGCAAGTATCTCTGAGAATTTATTTTTTTCGGAAGAAGCATGGGCCAACCTATTCTGTTGTTTAAAACACTGCACCACATACTTGTCTTGGAAAAAAATATTGGTCTTGGCATAATTTGAGTTTTTTGTGCGCACCACCTACGGTTTTGTGAACTGACTACCCCTTTGGTTTGAACGATTTGATTTTAAGTTTGTGTCAAGGTTTTCTTAACGTGTCACTTTCAGCACGAGTACACTTTTTATATAGTCCTACATTTCCCGTTATGCATATGAACTTGTTTTCAAGTAAAATGTAAATAAAAGAAATAAAAACGACATAGTAACGCGTAAACACACGATCTAAGCCAAAAGTTTTGAAATCAACCTGTAATTCACGCGGTCAACTATCGCACTGAATAAGTCGTAAAACATGCAAGGTCAAATGGCAAAGAGCGGGAAAGAGGTTCTATACCAAAATATTCCTTCATTTTATTAGTATAAAGGTGAAAATTGTTCGTAATGTTTTGTTTTGCTGGAATAGGTAAACGGTTGGTCGTTATAGCCGATGAATATCGATAAAGTTTCGTCGTTTTAAGCGATATGTCGCTGTATCCGATGTCGTTATAGGCGATATATGTACTTATTAGTTTATATAGATTCGGCCGGGACCTTACCATTCGGTTGTTATAACCGATCTGTCGTTTTAAACGATGTCGTTATATTCGGTTTTCACTGTATATATATATATATATATATATATATACAGAGTGGCCACTTTTTTAATGGGATTGTATTGGTAACTTTTAAACCATAAGAGTTAGAAGGTCGGTCAAATGGAAAAAAAGTTGCATTCATAGAAGCATTGTCAAGCAGTTCAAACAAATCGAGATTATCAGGGCCGGTTATTGAGATATCATAAGAAAAGTAAATTCTGTCATTTTGATTTTTCTTTTTTTTCCCACTTTATTTCGAATATTATCAAAAAATGTCACGGGAGTTTTTTATTCGACAGTAAATTATCCCCAATTTGACATGATCAGATTTCGTATCCAACGTTTCGTACGCTCTGGGCCACCCTCAACCTCATTTTTTTCAATACGGACCTGCATATTTTATGACACTTTTCGGAATAACTTTTAACGCTGAATTCAACGATTTATCATACAATGTCATTCAAAGTTGATTTTCAGGTGATTTTGACCCTTATCCAAATTTCTTTGGGTCGGATCTGTATTACATTTAGGTACCTTTAGTTTAATTAACAACATGCAATACATTTCGATAAGAAAATCAACTTACTCATCTCCAACTGAATGGAACGTAACAGAATCAAAGCAAGAAACAAATAATAATTATTTACAAATTTCAAGAGGTGAAAAACCTAATTCATAATAATTAAACGAAACTATCATTTAATGAAAGAAAAATCAAATGATTATTCGAAAGTAAATGATGAACATTGATGAAGTAAGTGTTCGAAATGTCCACCATTTTGTAAAATGCACTTTGCGGTTCTGGAACCCATACTTCTTATACATTTGCTTATTTCGTCTCCTTGAATACCTTCCAATACATTCTCAATCTTCTCGCGAAGAATCTCTATTGTCGGGTTCGTAGTATCATAAATTTTATTTTTGAGCCCCACAAATACAAATCCAGCGGATTCAAATCCGGAGATCTGGCAGGCCATGCTACTGGACCTCTTGTTCCAATTCATGAATCGGGAAAAGTTCGATTTAGATAGTCTGTGACTATTCTTATGTTGTGTGGACCACATCCGTCTTGTTGGAACCATGGACTATTACGCCGATACCGTATAGAAAGATCATCCACCATTTCTTCTATAATTTCTACATATTTTGCTCCGGTTAGGTTGCCGTCAATAAAATAGGGTCCCAGTAATTTATTATTCAACAAACCGCACCATATGTTCAAAGAAAAACGATATTGATGTCTAACTTCATGAATTAAGTGAGGATTTTCTGTAGCATAAAAATGTTTGTTCCTTCGATTGAACATGCCAGAATTTGTGAATGTCGTTTCGTCTCCCCAAATGATATTGTGCGCAAAATTGTTGTTATTCCGCACCTTCCGTTGAAACCAATTACAGAATTGCAACCTTCTCTCAGGATCATTGCGATATAGTTTTTGCACGGCTTGGTATTTATAGTCATAGTATCCGTGTCTCTTGAGTATTTTATTAACAGCACTTTTTGATAAATTGCATTCACTGGCCATAGTTCTCGATCCTATTCCTGGATTCATCCGAATTTGGGCCAGAACATTGATGTCATTGATAGGCTCGTTTCGTCGTACATAAGGACCTCTCGGTTTGATGAATGAATTATGTGCAAGTAACGTTGTAGATAAACGTCGAAACATTTTAATATTTGGTGTTGTTCTTTCAGGATATAATTCACCATACCTTTGTTGTGCTTTGAACGAATTTCTATCTAGTTTTATGTACTCTTCGTACATATCTCTCTTCTCTTCATTTGTGTATCTTACCATATCGAAAAAGTTAAATTGAAATTACTCAGAAAAGTATTTAATGACAAGTTCTTGTGACACAATAATAAACGAAGTGACAAATAATATGACATTTCTTGTTATGCTCTTTTTTATCCACGGCCTACTACTTGAAAATAATACATTCAATAAACCTAGAGTTGTGTGTATGTAAGAAAAAACAAGTCCATCAACGATATCAATGTTCTGACCCAAATTCAATTGAATCCAGAAAAAAAATCGAGAATTGTGGCCAGTGAATGCAATTTATCAAAAACTGCTGTTAATAAAATAGTCAAGAGACGCGAATACAATGATTTTAAATTTGAATACCATACCTTGTAAAAATTATATCGTAATGATCTCAAAATAAAGTTCGATTCTGTAATTTGTTTCAACGGAACAAATGACAAATCCAACAATAATGATTCCTCGCGAGAAGATTGAGAATGTATTGGAAGATATTTAAGAAGACGAAATAAGCAAATGTATAAGAAGTATGGGTTCCAGAACCGCAAAGTGCATTTTACAAAATGGTGGACATTTCGAACACTTACTCCATTAATGTTCATCATTTACTTTCGAATAATCATTTGATTTTTCTTTCATTAAATGATAGTTTCGTTTAATTATTATGAATTAGGTTTTTCACCTCTTGAAATTTGTAAATAATTATTACTTGTTTCTTGCTTTGATTCTGTTACGTTCCATTCAGTTGAAGATGAGTAAGTTGATTTTTTTATCGAAATGTATTGCATGTTGTTAATTAAACTAAAGGTACCTAAATGTAATACAGATCCGACCCAAAGAAATTTGGATAAGGGTCAAAATCACCTGAAAATAAAATTTGAATGACATTGTATGATATATCGTTGAATTCAGCGTTGAAAGTTGTTTCGAAAAGTGTCATAAAATATGCAGGTCCGTATTGAAAAAAATGAGGTTGAGGGTGGCCCAGAGTGTACGAAACGTTGGATACGAAATCTGATTATGTCAAATTGAGGATAATTCACTGTCGAATAAAAAACTTCAGTGACATTTTTTGATAATATTCGAAATAAAGTGGGAAAAAAAGAAAAATCAAAATGACATAATTTACTTTTCTTATGATTTCTCAATAACCGGCCCTGATAATCTCGATTTGTTTGGACTGCTTGACATTGCTTCTATGAATGCAACTTTTTCTCCATTTGACCGACCTTCTAACTCTTATGGTTTAAAAGTTACCAATACAATCCCATTAAAAAAGTGGCCACTCTGTATATATATATATATATATATATATATATATATATATATCTAAGATTATCGCGTGATTTCATAGTTTAAATATGATTTTCGAATCTTCGATAATAAGAACGGACCAAGTAGAACATATGACTTTTATTTATACAGGGTATTTATACGAAGTTGTTCTTTGGTTTCCATTGGCACCGCATAAACTAGGGCCTTCAAGTGACCCCACAAAAAATCGATTGGATTTAAATCTGGGGGCCTCGGAGGCCAGAATTGATTTGGAACTTCAGCGCCTCGACCATTCCCTCTGTTTCTAAATCGCTGATATAAAAATTCACGAACTATTAAAGTAAAATGCGCTGGCGCTCCATCATGCATAAACCATCATACATAAACCATATTCTTTGTATCAGTAAAAGTGGAATGTCTTCAAGTAATTCAGGCAAAATATTTTCAAGGAAATCATGATAAGAATTTCCATTAAGAGTCCTGGAAAAAAGTGGGGACCAATCAAATAATCTCCAACAATACCAATCCACACATTCAATGAAAACTGGTGTTGAAACCTGGACTGAACTATTGCGTGAGGGTTTTCGTCACACCACACATGATTATTATGAAAGTTCATTATGGCGTTCTTTGAAAAATGTGCCTCGTCAGTGAATAATATATCTGCAGTAAATTGAGGGTTTTGTGCAATTTTCTGCAGTATCCATTGGCAAAATGTTACACGGGGAAGGAAATCTCGGGGCAACAATGCTTGGACACGCTGTATGTGATAAGGATACAACTGATTTTGTTTGAGAATTAACCAAACTAATTTGTGATGTACGTACAGATTTTGCGCAATGTTTCTCGTGCTTGGCTGTGGATCTCCTTCGATTGCCTGAAGAACAGCTTCTTCAACTTCTGGTGTCCTAGTAGTCAACGGTCTGCCTGCCACTGGAGCTTTTTTAAAGGATCCAGACTCATAAGCCGCTGAAAAAGGTTTCTGAATGTCTGGTGATTCGGCGCTCGATGATTAGGGAATCTTTCGTTATAAATACGTCTAGCCTCGTAGCAATTGCCATCGGCAAGACCGTATACGTAAATCATAGCCATTTCGCTATTCGTGTATGCTGTCATTTGAAAAAGATTGGAACACAAATACAGAAAACAACTTCACTGTCACAAGAACGGATTAAAGAAATGACATGACGAATACTCTCATGAATGTTATTTATTTAAATCGGAAAAGAGTCCAAAAAAACTATGTAACAAAAAACAAGAATAATTTTTTGACTACATTCAAGTGTTGAATGTAGAAGACCATTGAATGAAAGAAGATAAATGCATTAGCGTATCTTTTCCGATATTTACTACTTAGAGGCGACTTACGAGCCCCACGGAAATAATTCAAATGCATCGATTATTTCAAATCCCAAAAACTCGAAAACATTTGCTCGCAGCGATCTCTACCAAGAATATATTTTTTTACACAAAAACGTTAGAAAAATCGATTTTTACACTAGAAAACGTGATACAGGTACGTACAAAAAAGTTATGACATTTCAAATGACTGAAAAGACATGTAGGTGGCGCCACCCCCACGAAAGAGACAAACTAACATCAAATTTGATATTCTCATTGAAAAATACTCCCAGGTACCAAACTTTACTAGAATATCACAATTATTTTGAAATGTATTCCCAGAAAATAAAAATAAGAATTCAACTTTGACACCCTGCATCTCAGAAACTAATAACTTGCGGACATATGTTTATAGGTAGTAACTTTTCTTCTTATTTTTACGTCATCAACATGCTCCTAAGTACTTAAGAAACACCCTGTATAAATTATCATCTCAATAAATAACGATAAACGACTAACCCGATTCTTTGTGTGACAGGGGAGTTTTTTTTTATCAAATTCGAGTGGTATAACGAATGTAGGTTTTATGTCTTCTTACTGTACTTTTATCTGAAATCGATCGATCTTTTGTCTCGAAAACCCCCAAAGATAAATTTATAATTTTTCCCTGTACACGCTTGTTGGGGTGACTCAATTCGTGTTTGCAGTTTAAATGTATCATATGACCCTATTTTTGTTAACCCTTATTGTGGATATCGTCTTTATCGGTTTTCACTAGTCTCAAGCTGTTCCTTCACTTTTGACCGTTTTGGGTAGAACACCTGGTGTGTCGCCGTCAAAGCTAGCCAATTTGATTTAGGGCTTTGTTTAATTTTGCTCGAATTTCGAAGACATATTTTCAAGTTCCCCTGTTTTAATAAATTTAAAAAAATAACCTCATTGTACTATAATATCCATCCTCTGTTTTTCAAGGATGTTATGTTCCTGTTTGTTTAGGAATTAATGAAAATCAGGTACAAATTGTTCATTTGCGAGTCTTTTGACGTATACATGAATCTTTCCGCATAAAAGCCCGTTTCAAACTCACTTGTTATGCCTCAAAATAAGCTAATGGGACCAAAAATATGATTGGTAGTTCATAAATTGCTGCGTGTTGATTTCATAGGTTTGTTTATTTGTGTTCTGTGCTAAGCTAGCAGAATCACCTTGGAATTTGATTTTTTTCTGGCCATAATTTCAGGCTAATAACCTCAAACATTTCTACTCTGGAAAATCAAACTTTAAGTAGCTTAAAAAATGATAATTCAATCAATATTCTACCTGCTGATAAAGGGAACGCAACTGTAATCATGGACAGAGATGAGTACCATATACTCTTAGTAAGATATCGTAGATGATTCATCAAAATAAAAAAGTACCACGTCAGAAAGTCGGAAAAGTATTTTCACTCCCATACAAAAACCCCACATATTTCGAGAAAAAAAGCATATAACAGCCTATTACGGTAAACCCCCCCACTTGTATCGGCTTCCAAATATTCACAAAAAACATTCCATTTAGAACAATTGTAAATTATATTGGGCCACATTGTCAACAATTGGCAATATACCTTTTGAAATATATTGATCCATTGGCTGGAATTCCTCAGAGACAACCAATCAAATCAGTTCTATAGTGATAAATGCACATTAGCTTCGCGATAATTGTACACTAGCTCCTGTCAAAGCTTCATGCCAAAACAATCAAAGAAATGTAAATATAATTGATTGTATGTGGCATTTTGTACTCACTACATAGAGAATTGATATTGGAATCCAAAACACCTCTTATCGTGTTGAATAAGCTCCGGATCTTCAAGTATGCATACACATTTCAATTTCACTTCACATAAATATCAATCACAATATCAATAGTCCACTAATTTATAGAGGTGCCACACATTCTTCTAACACATGGTTATTAAAACATTTTGCATTTTTTGTTATCAGCAGCTGTTATTCCAAATACAAATCAAACTGTACGTTATCAGCAGCTGTTATTCCAAATACAAATCAAATTGTACCTCGGCCACTTAGACCACCAAATCTCCTTCAAAAACCAAAAACTTAATAGACGTAGTGCGTAGTATGAAATTACTTGTTATGGACTTCAAATATACCTTCACAGCCTCATGGGTTAATAGAGTTATTTACTAGGTTAAATTTTACCTAAAGGTAACCAGCAAAATGTGTTCAAAATACTTGGAACTCTCAGGAATAACCTTCTGGTGAATATTTACCTAATTATTACCTCATGTGTGTTCATATAGTCAGGGAATTGACAAGTCAGTAAACAGGTCTACTATATACTCTTCATTACCTATTTTGGCACCGATTGAGTTGAAGGAGTTGCCTGGACATTTCTTGACCTAGTTTATACCTACTGCTCTACAGTGAGGGCGAGATTACCACAATATTTGTCTAATCAGACTAAATGTCTACAACGAAGTCAAAGTTACCTAAAATAAAATCCTCAAAGTAACTTAGTCTATCATCAGATATTGAAGACCAAGTCGATTCAGATGAGGATGACATGATTCCTTTAATTTTTTTATTGTGCCCTAAATTTCAGAAATCTATAAAATGCCGAGCAAAAATTCGAATAGAGTTAGTAAACCATACAGGTATACCACCAACTATTATCGATTAGCTGCCAGAATGAGAACAAATGAAAATATAATCCGAAACTATCCTATACTTTCCGATGTCCAGAGATCAGAGCCATCATCTTCCACTCAGTTGGCTGATAAATTGTATATTTCCGGGCACCGCATGCGGAACGCAGAAATGTCAAATCAAAATTATTCAGCCAATCACAACACACCATTTTATATTTAAAATGTTATGATTGGCTATTTCTCTTCGGAAAGAGATTCCCTCATTAGACCATAACATTAATCATGGTTTCTATTCTGGGAAGATGTGCACTGAAATATAAATATCGCGTACTATTATCAACATTACTGATGGATTTGATATTTAATTTCAGAATAAACACTCATTACAGGGTTTTGTAGTCTATATCCATGTCTCTGAGTCTATATGGTTTTGAGTTACATAACATTCAAGATGAACAAGGATGAATACAATAAAAACCTAAATAATTAGTATATGTTGGCAGCAGTGGCACACTTTCCTCACCTTACGTCTGGTCACCCGAACTCTCCTAAAGCTGTTTTATGCCGTAACCCTGTCAGTATATATATATATATATATATATATATATATATATATAGTAACCCTGGAATGAGTAAAATATAAATTTATTATCCACGATTCGCAATCCATCCAGAGAACGAAACGTATAGACATGCATGAAAAAACATCCAATAACATATATTGTAATTCATCACGTGACCACAATGTGAAAGGGTCTGAAATCCCAAGATAAGGAAAATGGACTTCAAAGTCAGGAATAAAGGTTACTTTCGACTTTGAACAAAGTCTATGTGTTCTCATAGTCAAAATTTTAAGGAATTTCGACATATAGGTCCCATATGGAACCAACGCCATATTTTTCGGTTTGAACCGTTTCCGCCATTGTAAAAATAATACATAATTTTCTCGAATCGACCACATTTTAATGATTGGTAGTCAAGAAATAGGTGAATATGATATGTATACACATACTTAATCTATAAAATCAGTTTTTGAAGTGTTTGATGGTAAAAGTTGTGAAAGTAGACATAAATTAATGGTTTTTTTTCATACAAATTTAATAATTTGTTGGGCCCACTTGTTTTAGACGAGTAAAAATCAACATTATCACAGAAAAGTTTGTATCGCAAATAAAATCACAACTAGGTGTGAATGCGAATCCATCACTTATTGCATTCTCTGCTATACGTTTATTGACAGTTCTTTCTTCATACGCCATGTTCATGTCAACTTCAACGCTTTCACGAATAAGCATGTAGGTTAAGATACACAATATACAGTAAACTTTTATAATCTTCTTCTAACCTGCCATGGTTTGTTGTTTGTTTCATTACAGTGTTTATAACCTGAAATAGGTAAAAATGACTACATTTTTACCATCAGTCGACTAGTCTGGAGGCAATTTTACCTATTTATGCCTTCAACTTATAAGGAGAAATGTCTTAATCTCCCAAATTTCGACTTCTAATTACTTCCATTTTTTTCCCCATAATGGTAAATTTAAGGTAATTATAACGTAATAATTACCTTCGCCAATTAGGGCGCTGACCTATTCGAAGGTCGAAATGACGTAAATTTTACCTATAATGTTTGTTGGGACATCTTTCATCCTATCACGTCTAGGTCCTAGTCAAATCACAGCTTTGTTATTTAAACAATAGGACATTGAAATGAATAAATCTATTTTCATAATATTTTATTTCAAATTATGCTAAACAATGTGGATCTCACTGATTATTAATAGTTTCGATAAATAACCACCTTATGATCTGACTACTTCGAAATAGTTTTTCAATAGTATCGAGAAAACTGATGAGTTCCAATTATATCAATTTTTTTAGCAAATCTATTCATTTATTTTTACAGGAATAAATATTTCTGAATCTGTAAAAGAATATAGAAAACACAAAACTTAGAGAGTTAGGTATTGGAAAATGATTCCTTCCATTTTGGAACGAGATGAATTATAGTACCTAATGTAACCCGTTGAAAATTTAAACATATTTATTGTAACTTTAATTTTTATTGCGATTCGGGAAATATTCTCATCAAATATTGTACGTGATAAAGGTTTTTATCGATGGTAATATCTAAGTGCTAGGGATTTTATCGCTCAATTTTGCCTGAAAAGTTTACTGAGTGCGATTTGCGGTCGTATTATTACAATACATTAAACTACGAAAGCGAAGCTTGGGTGGTTTAAACTTTGATGATAAGTCCGCAAATTGCACGAGGTAAATTGCTTCAGGAAAAATTTATGAATTTATGCGATAAAATCTTCCAGCATGAATGATATTTGATGAGAATATTTCCCGAAGCACATTTAAAACTGGATAAAATTACCGGAAATCATGTTATATTTGAATTTTCAACGGGGAAAGTTACAATATGCTTCGTTTCACAGCTTCATTCATTCATGATTATTCATTGCTCTTGAACTCACTCAAAAACCAAATATATATATACATTTTTCACTACGAAATAAACCGATTAAATAAAATCCGTCAACAGGAATCGAACCAGAGCCTTTTGCGTGTTAGAATTATAACCTAACCACTTGAACACGACACCGTTTCTTGGGATTTCTGAGGAATTTAATGTGTTGATATATAATTTTGAATATGTATTTATCGCGAAACAATTGCGAAGCTAGTGTGCATTTATCAGTTTAAAACACCGAGAAGTCATTTATTACTACAAAAACTAATCTGATTGAACTAATCTGATTGGTTCCCCCAATTTTTTTTAAAGCATTCCTCTAGCTATTTGCCTCTAGGAAATTAACCTCGTTTAAATTGGGGTAGCCTGAGTGGCCAAATTGCACTCAGTAAAAGTTCTAGGCAAAATGCTATCTTGAAATTTTTCCAAATTTATGGGTGATAATTTCCATTTGAAATGGAAGCTTCCTTATAAAAGACATATTTTACTTGAGGGTAGTGATTCAAATTTTATGAACGAATCCTTTTCTTGGGACAACTGTTATTATTTTTCACACACTGGATTCACGAGTTTTCATAATGGTTTATATCAAAATTTCTTTAAAATGTATTTATCAATAAAAAATTTATAAGAAATTGCATTTCATTTATAGATCCTTCAGCAAAATTTGAACTACACCCCTGAATTCACGAAGTCTCGGAAAAAAATTGACCAAAATTTTATTGAAATAAATTTATTTGTAAAAAAAGTTATGGGAGAATCAATTTTGTAAGTTTCTATGTCGTACAATAATCCATGAATCCGCTTATAAACAAATCATTAAACTACCTGTACTTATTTCTAATTGCTACAAATTAACGGAAAACAATCTCCTACACCCAATCAATGCAAATAAAGAGAACGGAAAAGATACAAAATTAAAACCCAAATGAGTACATATTAAGTTTTTGTGACTTCCGCCAAACCTCAATTTAAGTCAATAATGCATTTATCATATCGCTTGCGAATAGAGTATTTTATAATTGTTGCGGAGTAATTTCTGCACAACTGAATTCTTGTGCAGTTCTGCTCGATTCCTTGGGATTGATTTGTAAACTTTTTGAGAAAGCCCCATAGAAAATGAAACTAGTTAGATCAGACGTACAGAACAACCATGTTACTGAAAATATAAATTTCTTGTTTCTGCAAGGGGAATTCATCGATTGCATCCGACAATTCATTCCTTAAAAATTGTTGGAAATATTCGGATTTGCTGTTGCAGTCAAAAAAGTTCCAATTATCCTGCCCTTCAGTGTTGCCAACCAAAACGTTTACTTTTTACAAGCTTTTATTTAGTTTCACCTGTCCCGATGTGTGTAATCAAATCTTACAAGTTGAATTTGCTCCACTTCTAGTTGTCCGATTAACGTGAAATTTGGCAGGTGTTCATAGTTCCCGTGACAATGCATTATGGAATTTTTGTTAGAGAAAAAAACAAGATGGCGGACGAGATTTGTGATTATGTTCCGATTCTATTCAAAATTGGTATATGGGGGTTTTCGGGGTCGAAGATTATGAATTTTGACAAAAATTCAAGATGGCGGCTCCAAGATGGCGGACGAGTTTTGTAATTATGGTCCGATTCTATTCAAAATTGGTATGTGGGGGTTTTGGGGTCGGAGTTATGAATTTATTGTTAAAATTCATAAATTCAAGATGGCGGCTCCAAGATGGTGGACGAGTTTTGTGATTATGGACCGTTTCTATTCAAAATTGGTATGTCGGGGGTTTTTGGGTCGGAGATTATGAATTTAGTCGAAGATTATTGATTTTTTCAAAATTCATAAATTAAAGATGGCAGCTCCAGGATGGCGGACGAGTTAATCTTTTGATGGTCTCCTCATTGAAGAACTAGATAGTTCAAAACTTACAGGAAAAAGGCCTCATAATAACGATGTTTCAACAGACATTCGCAGATTAAGGCGTAGTAACTAAAAAGCACAAAATAAAATAATTAATAAAAAACCTTTTTAAAGACATGCTTTTATTCAAATGCCCTAAAAAAATCATTGCTTTGGATGTGTGACGTAGGTTATTTCGCACTTGTCTTTGAATGATTTTATTTCCTGAATACTGTCTTTTACAGTGAATCGCCCAGTTGGGGTTTCCAGTGGCCCAATAGCGAATATTTTGTGACTAAACTAACTCCATTTGTTGTGAAAGTAGCTTCATCACCAAATCAAATATTCTTTAAAAATACCTGTCATTACGATACTTGTCCTGGACCAGTAAACAAAATTCCACACACTGTTCTTCATAATATCGTTTTAGAGTGTGTAAAAAATTTAGTTGGCTTGTTTGTTTTTCTTTAGACATCACCTACTATTCATCCTAGGTGAGTTTACATTTAAACTGACCACCCCCAAACTCGCATTTGAATTATTTCTGAAGTAATCTAATATAGTGTAATCATTTCCATTAATTTTTTTACATTATTCTTCAAAATGATTGAATACTTCATGTTTGTTTTATGAACCCTGTCGATGTGATGGCAGGACAATTTGGGTGTCTTTCATTTGAATTCTAGTTACTTTTAATCCGATTATCTACAGAAAGTCGTATAATTTCCTTTTTTTTTTCTTGAATTGACAGTTGGCTAAACTACAAAATGATAATTAATATACAGGGTTTAATCTAACATCATGCATACCCGTGAATGACGAGTGTTTAATGCCATTTTATAACTAATTACAGTGGTTAAAAATTCGAAGAAAAAAAAATGAAAAACAAAATATTTTGTCAAATTCTTCCAAATTTTGGGAACCGCGAAACAGCGAAGTTTTTGTTAGGTAAAACAATTCCCGCTTATTAAAAATTTCAAAGGAAAAGTTTGTTAATTTTTTTATAGACTGTCCACTGTTAGCGGTTGTGCAAGAGGTTAGATTACCCTGTATAATACAAATTGGTAATAAATTGTCAAAGTCACAGCCTACTGCTCATTTCATTTATATGCATTCTGAATTCAATAACTCACCTAACTAAAAGCAGTCAAAATTTCAACTCTCATTTGAGATTCAACAGTAGACTTATAAAATATGCACTAGAAGAAATAGTAGACGATGTTACTTGAATTATTATTCGTACATTTCATTTTGTTGTTCAAATTTTCAAATGTTGTGATCGCTAGATTGTGTTAAAACTGGGTTAGTGCCATAGTGAGTGGTACGGCATTCCTATATCCAATCACTGCCAATATCGTTTTCATTGGTGAACACATTTCGATGAAATTTTCATCAGTGATATTTTGAGACTTTCTGAATTCAGTGACTTGGTCAGAATCCCGCTAAAAAATCCATAACTGCATTGGTGGGTCATAAAACGGCATATTTTTTTATTTTATTTCCTTATAACTTTTTCATTGACATTTCAACAGAATTATGGTCAGAAAAATTTTCTTATTTTTTACATCGAAAAATAATTATACGTTGACTTGAAAATGATGAGTCATTTATGAAATTTGGTGGACCTACTTACTTTTACGAGGGGGTGGATTGGATGTTTGTCATTGGTGGCATGAATCATTTTTCATTGATGAAATTCTGTCTTTTCAATGAAATATTTTGATTTGAAAACCTCCAGTCAGTAAAGTTTCTACGAAAATCACTGATCACCCTTCATAACTGAAGTTTGTACAGTTATGAAGGGTGGTTCCAATGTTTTTCATCGGTGGCACAAATCATATGTTTTCAATGATGAAATTCTATTGTTTCAATGAAATATCTTGATTAGATCATTTCTAACCTGTTATCATTTCATGTTCTTCTCAGCCGCATAACAAATTACAGTCCATTCATCTTTTGAGTTTTTTTAATAAAAATTGCTCCCACACAAAGTTTTTATGAAAATCGCAAGTTTAAACTACCTATTTCATTTCAAATGGTGTTATGTTTGATTTTTTTTCTTGGTTAGTTTTCTGGACCTAAATAAACTGGAAATTATTGAAGCCAATTAACTGTGTGTCACATTATCAGTATTACCGAACGCAATATGAAATTTCGCGAAGAAATTAGCTAAAAAAATTCAGTAACCGCCAGAGTCAATATTATTTCTATTTTTAAACACGTGAATTAGATAATCTTAACCGCTTCGAAAAAGTTGATAAGACACGAAAAGTATCATATCAATCCATGTATATCCTGAGATATTTGTATATTCCCACGAGGTTTATGACTTAACAGCACGGCAAAATTCTTGAGCAAACTGCTGACAGATACCTTTTTCCAATCGATTTCTTTAGCCAACTGTAGTTCAGTTATACTTTTGATATTTTGATGGATCCATATTTTACAACCCAGAGTTCTCTACGGCAAGGATTCCGTACCATGAACTTTTTCATTGTGGATTTCTTGAATGAGATCTACAATCATCGGTATTTTTTTTGTCAACTTTGGGTGAACACAAAATAAAGAAATATTTCTGGAAATCTCAATTAGCCATTTCAAACAAAACTTCAAATGACCGCTGCATTTTTTTCCACCGAACGTACCCATATTTCTCAAAAAAGACATTGTTTTTCTGTAAATTGCTATTAACCCAGTAACTCTGTTGTGTCATTATTTTTATCTTAAGATATAGGGGAAATTTTAGACGCATATTCACAGCAGCAATATATTTAAACTAGCGATGATAAAATTCAAAAAAAAATTGTGTTGGTACACTTTAACTAGCCCAAATGATAATAATACTTCGCATGATCTAAAAAAAGTCTATTATTTATAACATTCAGAAATAAGAATTGATGCGTTGTATTCCACATACTCAAGTTAATTGGACAGATCAATTAGTGTGAAAGCAGCCACGACTTTGAGGATGCGGGTACTGATTCGTCTAGAAAGAACATCATATATGTGGGATAAGGAAGGAAATGGATACAGCTCATTATATTTATTTATTTAAAGATAATATATAGTATGAGCGATGTTCGGCAAATTTCGAGCTTAATAATGTAAGGACGACTTAGAAAGTCCGTTGAGTTTGTCTAGTAAAAAATGCAAAACAAGAGTTTTTAGAAAATTAGTCAAGCTGGCATCGTCAACCAAACTGCTTTTTTTCTAAATGGAATCCAACAGCTTCAGTGTCTTCGAGACTAACCCGTCAAGTTCAGTCATCACACCCCTTCGTGGTCACTTTGGAGACCTGCAGAACATCACTTTCCAAAGACTCGTTCATCCAACGAACAGCGAGGCTTTGGAACTCATTGCCTAGGGAGGTGTTCCCCGAGGCATACAACCTCCAGAAATTTAAGAAGAACACCAACTCCTACCTTCTTTCCCTTGGTTCCCACGATGTTCTCTGAACATTACAGGATATCCCTTTTCGTGGGAACCAGAACATAAAAAAAAAAAAAAGGTGCCGATCCCCACATATGGGAACAGTATTCTAGGTCGTCAATATGTGAGCTTTATGAACAGTGAGACACTGTTTTGGCGTGAAACAATTCTTGCACGTAAGAGGAAGCTGATTTAGCGATGGTTCTGACGTGTGATCGTTCCATGGACGTACTCCAACATTCGTCGAAGCCCTAGCCAGAAAAGCAGTTGTTTTCTGGTGGATATTTGGCCCACTTCACTAAATTATACTATGGGTTAGCTCACAGTGAGCTCTCCTAATAAAATCAGGATGTCATCCAGCACATATTGAAACTCACTGAACTGTGCATTAAAGATTTCCTCGGCTTCGGATGGTTGAAATTGAGATGATGCTGGCGAGTGGATTCATCCACACGCCATCCAATCTGCGGGTTCGGGCGATTGTATTCCTTGCCTGACTCGACGGGAAGCGGCGTATTAATCCGCTCGGGCACTGACATCCCAGAGCCATTGCTGCCTGTCTTATCAGGTGGCCCCACCGTGGCTGAAATGATTCGGTAGCCTGGATCAGGGCCGCCGAGAGCTAGTGCGGGCCCCGGGATAGCTATATGTTTCGGGCCCGCTTAAATATTGACCGTTTAAAATAATCATGGTAAACTTATTACTTACCCATATTACTCCTGATATAAAAAAAAAATAAAGTCTTGATGATCTGATCATTAAATTAAAATGCTTGAAAATCAAAATAAACATGTATTATATTAAAAATCAAAACAAGTCAAACAAAGAATAGAAAACAGAACTCTTATCCTATAACTATTAACAATCATACATATAAATGAACAAAATAAATAATGAACCTCACGGTTCAAAGGTTCAAGACTCTGCATAATGGAGCTTTTCGGTGTGCAAAGTTAACAATAATTTCGGAAAAATCACAATTTCTGGCTAATTCCGACTGTACTGATAAAATAGCCTAGGTCAGATAGCCGCTGTTGAGTCAATGTAGACCTCAAAACATTTTTAATTCTAGATAAATGACTGAAAGACCTTTCTCCTTCTGCAGCAGTAACAGGCAACGTGCAGAACAGTCTCAGTGCAATTACAATGTTTGGAAACAAAGTGTCTAGATTTAATTTGCATATATTATTTAGCAAATTTAATGGTGTAAGTTCTATATTTTCAAAATTTTCAGTATAAATGTCCAAAGTATATCGAATAAATTTACGTTGTGAGAAATACTTTATGATTATACTTTGCACAACTTAGCGGTCCGAGCTCCGGGCCCGCTTTGTGGCCCGGGCCCCGGGAATTTGTCCCGGCTTCCCCGCCCTCTCCTCAGGCCTGGCCTGGATTACTTAGCGCATTGATCCGGCGTATCCGGATCCTTCTGCGGCCCTATGCCTCTTGGAGGCATGAAGAGAGGCACTCGGACGTGCGTCCGAAGTGAGTGCCTTCGGGCTTATTGATTAGTTGTTGTCTGCATGACCTACCCTGTACTGATCAGGGGCAAAAACCCCGAGATCGCAAGGTATATATATATATATATATATATATATATATATATATATATATATATATATATATATATATATATATATATATATATATATGCTGGTACCCGCAACTTCCTTGAATTTGAATGTTTTTCTGTTTTTCTCTGTGTTGTTTCATCTAGTTTTCCGTTATCCTGTTTCCCGTGATCTCGTTTTCCGTTAAGCCCACTTTCCGTTATCCTGTTAACCCTGCTCCCCGTTATCCCGTAAATCCTGTTCCCCGTTAAGCCCGCTTCCTGTTATCATCCGTTAAGCCCGTTATCCCGTTAAGCCTGTTGCCCGTTAAGCCTGTTGCCCGTTAAGCCCGTTGTCCCGTTAAGCCAGCTTTCCGTTAAGCCCGCTTTCCGTTAAGCCCGCTTTCCGTTAAGCCCGCTTTCCGTTAAGCCCGCTTCCCGTTGTGTCGTTTTCCGTTATCCCTTTACATATATATATATATATATATATATATATATATATATATATATATATATATACGAGAATATGAGAAATCTGTATTGCGTCCCTAAAACGCACTAGGAGTACGACTATTGGTATCGTGGGTTGGTCTATGCTGGCATCTGTCGGTGACCTATTGATGTTGTACGAAATCTCGTATCTTCAAAATTCCACGATGACAGGTCTAAGCTCCACCACACAGATTATAGGTGTCGCTATCTATAATTTGATACTGTTTATATATATATATATATATATATATATGAAGAATATACTCGTCTTGGCTTTTGCTTTCGGTTTCAACCCAATGATAACATGATAAGGTTGTAAATACTAAGCAGATAAATAAAAGCGGAAAATGATTACAAACAAGCGACTGCATTGGAAATACAAGAATAGATTGTTTGTTAGTGTAGATCAAAGTTATTTTGAACCGTTCCATAATTTAATTACAGAGTGAACTTCTGTCTGCTTATTTTTAAAAACGAAGTAATAAAAAATTATTTATAATCTGCTGCAGAGATAATACTATAGCCACGCCTAATTACCCTTCTACATGTCGATCAAGTTCACGTTGATCAATTGGTTAAGGGTTATAATAAATGTTAAGGGTTATAATACAGAGGCGCATTTTGTTTTTGGCATATTCAGGTACAGGTGTTATATAGAGCGTTTTTTATTTTTCACGTATTACCGGAGATTGTGCGATGTTGTCAAACTATATATTCTGTATAACTTTATGTTGATAATTTTTTCAGTACTCTGGGACAAGCAAACACGTTTTTACTATGTATTTAAAACTGAAAATTATACAGATCCTGACTCACGTTTGATGGCTCTAAGCAGAATAAACAGCTGGCTTTTTGTTACTTTTTGAAAATTGCCGAAATTGTGAGAAAATATAAAATAACTTTTATGTGTACTATATTGTTTAATTTTCTGTATTTTTTCTATTTATTCATTCATTTCCTGGCAGTCTGAAACGCAAAACAGTGAAACATACTTCTATATCTATGTTCTAAACTAATTATTGAAGCATTTTCATTTGCCCTTATAAAAGATCTTCTGTTCTTCTGAATTTTGGATTGTTTCAAACTGACCCATTCTTATTTATTTATCCACATTTTATCTAAATTGAATCCATCCCATAATGAATTTAACATTTTCCAATATTAAACTTTTATAACTACGATGTTTTGACAATTTTTCATAGTTGGCTATACGAATTGAAAGGTTTATGGGTGCTGCGGGAAATTCAAAAAGCTATGAATCGCATATTCCTGCCATTGTATAAGTTCTATAGAACGGGTTTCTCTGGATTATTCTTGCATCAGTGATATCTGATGAGCACTCCTTTTTTGTATTCATTCTTCTTTGCATCATTTGGAAAGCTATTGACTGAACTGAAATTTTTCGAAAAAAGCTGTATTATATAGGTATTAGAGGAAATATACTATAATGGTTCATGTTATATATATATATATATATATATATATATATATATATATATATATATATATATATATATATATATATATATAGAAAATAGTAAAATTTCCACTAGAACTAATGGCACCGAAACAAAAACGTGTGATGTCAATCTTGGAGTTCCACAGAGATTTATTGATACTGGGGGCATTGTTATTCCACATTTTCATCAACGATCTTCCAAACTACATGAATATTGATTGCCTAGTATTATATACAGTTTATATATGACTTCAGCATATCTTGGAATTCGGACTCTTCTCTTCCTAGCATCTTATCGTCGGCCAGATAAACATGTAGTGACGTAGTGTTTTCGTAACAATACATACACATAATTCTTATAATCGAAACAGACGTAGTAATTTGTTGCAGATGGTATAGGTAAAATAAAAAGTTGAAGCAATGAAATGCGTTTCAAAAATCATTCAAAAGCCTGTTTAATTCAGGATTGATATAATATTGAGTTCTTGGAACAAAGCTGAAATTGTATAAAATTTAATATATAGATTTATCTATGTGTTCGTGACCTCTTTACGGTCTTTTTTGGTCAAGTGACATGTAATCAGGCTTTTTTTGCCAATACCATGTAGTATGGTCATAAATGTAAATTTTCACTTTCAGATCTTTTTTTTTCGAGGACACAATATCTATCAGTTGTAGTTCAACGTCCAGCATTGGCATAGTGCCAGAGAAGTAGCTGTTTTCTGTTGGAAATTAAAAAAATATAGTTATATTTTCAATTGAGATTTTTTTCGAGATGAAATACCGCATGTCGTCTCCATTTGTCCGCAACATTATATCCATTGTTGTTCCTCCAAAATTCACTTCAATTGATTCAAAGGTCGTTCTTCATCTTTTTTGCATCGATTATTTTCTTCTGTCTCCATATCGAAATCTCAAACAAATCATGAAAGAGATATATTATCCATAGATTTGATTTTGAAATGATTCACGTACCTAATATTACTAAATGGAAAATCTAGTAGTGAAAAACTATACCGAATTTTATTTGTATACAATTTTTCTTAATTTAACCCGAATAGCAGTAAAAGCCTGCAGTGATTTCTGCGATGACGAAGAAACGAACCGAAGAGCTAGAGGCCTGGCTCATTTTATTCCGATCGGAGTGGAAAACAAAAGCGCGTCGTACGTCAGAATCATTTCCGCGTATTATTATTTCGTATTCTCTCTTAGGCGTCTGGCCAATATGAATCTTGAATGCAATGAATAATATGTTCCGGTGGATTCATAGTTATTGTGGTGACAGCTATCGTGAATTATGAGAGATATTCCAGGAACGCGAGACAAATGTGAGCTGTGAGCTGTTGGTCATATAGGAATCTAGTTGATTTTTTCATCGACTGTCAAGGGGTGAGTACTTCTAATATTTGCGTGTTGATTTTGAGTTTTGAGGTTTATTAGAACTTTGCTAGCTATCGGCTTGGAAAAAGTGGTCCCCTTTGTATGTGTTTAGGAAGATAATAGAAGTATGAAGGAGTATTATTTCGTTTTTGTTATTACTATTAGCTAGATACCTAATTTATGGAATTCATTCATAACAATCTGAAACATCTTGTGAACATTCTTCTTCTCTTCTGGATTTTTGATATTGGTGGGAACAATAGAGAAAAGTTGAATAATTCTCCGTGAAAGACATAAAATGTACTTTTTTCTGGTCCATTAAACAACTCATGCTTTGCCTTTCTTTCTCGCAAATAAAGAAGTCACCATATCTACAGTGTCTCTCGACATATTTGAAAAACTAAATCTGAGGATCCGAACATCTTAAGTTTATTATCTGATGGTGCCTAAACCAGTAGATGGATTTCTTTTCATTTTATAGAAAAATTAAAAGAATTTCGTGAAAATTTTTAGTTTCCTTCTTATTCATTTTGTGTAAAAAATGAAATCTAATTACTTCTTTAGATACGGAAAACACAGCCGATTGATTCATTTACAATTTGGCACAAATAGCTGGAAGTTTGAAAATATTCACGCCCATGATGGGCATTAGTCGTCCAGAGATAAGGTCTATCCAGAGATGAAGCAGTTAACTTGAAACTTTTATCGAGGGTAATATCATAAGTGCTAGGGGTTTTATCACTCAAAAATTGTTGAACTGCTCTTGAACTCACTCAAAAACTCAAAATATGTATAATTTTTCACTATGAATTAAATATTATTGTAGCTGGAACTAATTTTGACAAAAAAAAAAGATCCACTGCTAGGAAACGAAACCGAGCCTTTAGCGTTACAGTCTGAAAAAAAGGTATGTTTAAAAGTGGTTCTCAATGATCATCGATATATTGAATAGATAAAAATTTTATCTACCTATGATCATTAAAAAAATGGCAAAAAGGCAACAATACAAGCACGCGGTGTTCCCAAGCGGTCACCCATCCAATACTAACCGCGCCTGACGTTGCTTGACTTCTTGGGACAGTCTGGTTACATATCCACTACTTCATTTCAATCTTTCTTGATTTTTTTGAGAATACTGCAATTGACTCATTCGCTGCTTTACTTAGCTCATTTAACTGGCTGAAAAAGGTATATTTGAATACCAATATCAAATCACTGTATGTAATGAGCCCAACATCCCTTAGTTAATCAATTTTGTTCTTCCCTGTTTGCTTATTGAATTGAATGCGTTGATATATAATTTTGACAGGACCTTGTCTTTTATCGCAAAACAACATGGAATAGACAGTGGTTTTATCAGTATAAAACAGCGAGAAGACGTTTTATCACTATAAAACTGATCTGATTGGTACTCTGTTTGAAATGTCTGCCATTTGATTGGCTCAAAAATAATGAGGGAGTCGCTCAAATTTTTTTGAAATTTTCGAGAAAGCATTTTGCCTGGAAATTTTACTGATTTGCGGTCTTATTATCTGATTAAAGCACGAAAGCGAAGCTTGAGTGGACCTAACAACTATTTGTGTCGATTCGATGTTTATCAAATCACTGTATGTAATGAGCCCAACATCCCTTAGTTAATCAATTTTGTTCTTCCCTGTTTTCTTATTGAATTGAATGCGTTGATATATAATTTTGACAGGACCTTGTCTTTTATCGCAAAACAACATGGAATAGACAATGGTTTTATCAGTATAAAACAGCGAGAAGACGTTTTATCACTATAAAACTGATCTGATTGGTACTCTGTTTGAAATTTCTGCCATTTGATTGGCTCAAAAATTTTCGAGAAAACATTTTGCCTGGAAATTTTACTGAGTACGATTTGCGGTCTTATTATCTGATTAAAGCACGAAAGCGAAGCTTGAGTGGACCTAACAACTATTTGTGTCGATTCGATGTTTACCCCCCTCTCTACCTACCATTGTACCTTTCTAAGAATGAATGCACTCTACTTACCCCTGACGTCATTGCAGCGTACAGCTGACCGAAAATGTTTGCGCGTGTATCGTAATGATTAAAAATTTAACATTGAGTCACTTTCATAAAAGGAATTATGAAGGGAAATTATTTACACAGCACTATTTATATGACTTATAGATTCCTAAAATAATAAAATTATTTTTGTGGAAGATGTCCCATTGTTTCCGTTTAAGAAAATAATTATTTTTTTCTTTACAGAAATAGTTAGTAACCAACCAAACAATGAAATACTGTTTAGACTGTTTTCTAATCCTGACATTGTATGTTAGTTGGACCATAGCAAGGGAAGGTAGGTTTCAAATCATTCTTTCGAATGCTTTCACATTTTACAATCCTTTCAGTTCCATCACCACCATATATTGTGAAACAACCTCCCACTGACGAAGTACTTTTTCAAGTCGAATCTAATGGAGAAAATGATAAACCTTTTTACATCGAATGTGAGGCTATAGGAGAACCTGCTCCCAAGTAAGTAGTTACCTGAAATGGCTGCCTCAGGTTTTTTGAAAACACCCTGTTTATAATTATTTTTGACAGCCTGCAAAATCTAATATCAAACAGAAAATTTCTCGTTGAAGTTGCACTCAATAATAAGTATTGATATTTTTGTACAAATTTATATTCTCCAAACTCTTGAATATTTTTTCTAAGCTCTTTTAAAATATATAATAAATTCTGTACATCTTCTGGATTTCCCTTCAAATTCTAATTTAATCGTTATACTGGTTGAATTTGTACAATTTTTATTCAAACGCCAAAATACTCGAAAATATTCTAGATAGATTTAGCTTGAATTTTTTACCATGTACTAGTATTTGTAATAAAACGAATAAGGTTGTGAGCTGTATTTAATTATTTGGAGTATTATCGAATCAATAAAATAATGCATTTACAGAAAAATTTAAAAATATCTATTAGTGGGTAAATGCCATAAGTAAAAAATCCAATAATTTTGAATTTGAATTTTATTGAATTGAAATTACATTACATGGTGAAAATCAGATAACATACATGCATATACATAGCCATCTATTAGTTATATATTATATGTTATATCCTTCCATATCTTAGATGCTGACCTAAGTGCTTGATGCACTTGTTTTGTTTTGCATCTAGGATTGCCGGAATGGTATTTTGGTATTTTGTGTACATACATGGTGTGAATGGACATGGAAATTTGTATCTATTTTACCATTATATAGTCATGCACTAGTTCACATTTTTATAGGACCCTCACAAGATCCTGGGGGTCGAGAGTTAGAGGTTGTGAGCTGGATTGTTTTTTTTTTTTCCTCAAAATAATTTCATTAGGTTTGCGTAATGTGTGGTAATGTAGTTTTTAATTTCATATTTGAATTGACTAAGATTTTTTTCTTTTATGTTCCTAGGCAGTGAATTTTATAATTTGGGACCGAAGTAGCTAAGTGTTCTTTGTGTATGTGATTTTTTGAAGATAGGGAGAGGCATATTTAGGTTTTCTGTTGATCTAGTGTTTTGTAGTCGTCTATATATGATATCTGTAGGCTTGCTTTTATAGACCCATATTAGGCTGTTGTAAATGAATAAGCTTCTTACATTGAAAAGTTTTGTTTCTTTGTACAGTTGTTCAGTAGAGAACCGTTTTTTCTTATGAAAAATTATTTTTATAATAGTATTTTCAGTTGTTCAGTAGAGAACCGTTTTTTTTATAAAATTTTAAGATTTTTTAGTTTTTGATCGAATCTGCCAGAGAGTTATATATTATTATAAGGTTGTTTCGGGTAAGTATTTCTCTTATATTGTATAATTTATAGGTGAGTTGTCTTAGACGTTTGACGACATGACCAACGTGTTCATCCCATCTCATATGTTGGTCAAGTATAATTCCAAGATATTTTAGTTTTTATTCCTTTTCTATGGTTGGGCAAGTGCATAGATTATTATTCTGTGGGCAGTTCATTTTGTGAATTTTCAGTGTTTCTTGATTCGGTTGATCGTTACTTAAGAGTGTGAAACATATAAATTTTGTTTTGAGAATATTTAGGTTTAGTAGATTATAGTTTAGCCATATTTGGATATCTTTCAACCCAATTTCCGCAGTTTGGTATGTTTCTTGCCATGACTTCCCTGAAAATATAATTGCGGTATCATCTGCATATGAAATGAGATGATCGATGGAGTTTATACTGCCAATACTATTTATGTAGACTAGGAACAGTATCGGACCCAGTACTGTGCCTTGTGGAACTCCGACGGTTATTTTTTGGGGTTCGCTGGTATATTTGTCTATTTTTACTTTTTGATATCTGCAAGATAGATAGTTCTGCAATAAATCTTTCATAGGTCCACGAATTCCATATCTATAAAGTTTATCTATGAGCTTGGAGTGTGACACTGTGTCGAATGCCTTGGCTAAATCCAGAAAAACTGCTAAGCATTTTTCGGCCTTCTCCAGGGCATCAACTATATTTTTTGAGAGGTGTAAAACAGCTTTTTCAGTATTAGAATCATTAATTAACCCAAATTGTTTTTTTGTTATCACTTGATGAATATTGAAAAAATTTACTAGACGATTTTTTACAGAATGTTCAAAAATCTTCGCAAAACTATTTATCCCAGATATAGGTCGGTAGTTGTTAAAATTACTTTTATCACCTGATTTATAAACAGGGATAATTACCGATTCTTTCCATTGTGATGGTATGTCACCAGATTTGTACGTTATATTAATGAGATGGGAGAGTGGTACCACAATGTGTAAATGGACATTTTTTATCACTATCGAGTTTATTCCATCTGGTCCGGGGGCCGACTTGTTTTTTAGTTTAGATACTATATTGATAACGTCATTACTAGTAACAGGCTGTAGGAGCATCGATGGTCCAACTAAATTGTCATTCAAAAAGTTTATAGGGAGATTATCAACTTTTTCGATTTTGTCAGCCATATTTTTTCCTATGTTAGTAAAAAATGAGTTGAAGGTATTAGCTTTCGTTTTATTGTCGGATATTATTTTTTGTTTACCACTGTTCTGTAACTTATTTTTAAGTATTGTTTTTTTTAATCGTTTATCCAATTTATTTACATTATGTGAGTATTCATTTTTTAATGCATGAGAAAAATTATTTTTCAGTAGTTTTTTCATCTCGGGTTTTTATTGATTCTATTAACCCTGCCGTTATCTACGGTTTCAGTTTATGTTTTTTAGTTATCTTGATTTCTTTCGTAGCCTTTTCTATGTAATTATAGAGTTTTTTAATAAAGCTGTTATAAGCTAGTTGGGGGTTATCGTTCTGAACTACATCTTCCCATCTCTCGGTTTTAAGTAAGTGATTCAGTTTGGTATAGTTAATTTTTTTGTATGTGGGTTGTTTACAATCATCTATGGGTTTACTGTTATCTTTTTTTATTTTGGTGATAATTAATGATGTAGTGAAGTGGTCGGATAGATCAGTTTCTATTATTGAGGGTTTGAAAGATGTATTATTTAATCTATTTCTAACAAAAATATGGTCTATTATGCTTTCAGATACATTTGTTACCCTTGTTGATTTGTTTATATATGAGATAAAGCCGTTACTAGTTAAAATGTTCACAAAATTATTTACTTCGTTTGATAATTTATTTCCTAGAAGGCAGAAGGACTTCGGTCGATAGCCTATTGAATTGAATTTCTGTTCGGTTCAATAAAGTTCCTTTTATTATTATTATTATATTATTTCCTAGATTTATGTTAATATCACCTAGAAATATTTCAGTGTCAAGTGGTTTTAGGTTGGTAAAGTATGTTTCAATAATGCAGAAACTCTCGTAGAAATCGGTCCGAATAAAGTCTGTAATAATTTTTAGGATTCATTTGGCAAATCATTTTTTTCAGGCAATAAAAACTGAATCTTGAAGAATTGATAAAGAAAATATTGGTCCACTTGGACTCTGTTACTTGTTCCTCATCCAATGTGATTGGATCGAGAATCATGAAATTTGCTAAAATTCTATGCAAAAGCATGAAATGCCATTTCATTCTCCGAATGAAACTTTTTCAGTAATCTCGGACAGGGTCGGACTAGTGTAAATCGTTGATGGTGGCGATACTGATTGAAGAACAATTTCTGTCCATTTTATAACCAATTTTCTAACTGCTGTCAACTCCAACATATATTTTATAATTTTTTAAATATTGTCACATTCACTATATTCTAGGTATTATTGGATAAAGAACGGAAAACCATTCGAATGGCAAACGTATGATGACAGAATTTCCCAACAAACTGGCAGAGGAACCCTGTCCATTACCAAACCATCTGACGTAGATCTCGGGCAGTACCAATGCTTTGCTGAAAACCAGTATGGTGTAGCAACCTCAAATTCAGTGTTTATGCGTAAAGCAGAGCTCAATTCTTTCAAAGCTAGCCAACCTCTGACCTTAACTGGTAACGAGGGTGATCCCTTCAACCTCACATGTCAGCCGCCTGATGGGTGGCCTAAACCCATTGTTCATTGGATGTACGTCTACACGAGTGGTGCTTTCAAGACGATCAATAGTTCTCGAATGACCCTGGATCCCGAAGGAAATTTGTGGTTTTCCAATTTGACAAAAGCTGATGTGACGGATAATTTTATGTATGCTTGCGCCGCTACTTCTCCCACTAAATACGAATACAAATATGGGAATAGGGTGTTACTGAATGTCGTGTCGTCAGGAGTGTCTTCATCTCAAAATAAGCACGAACCTGTTTTACAGTGGGCTACTAGGAAAAATGAAGTGGCTTACAGAGGGAAAAAGGCGGAGTTGTTTTGTATTTTTGGGGGTACGCCGCTTCCGCAAACTGTTTGGAAGAAAGGCGGTAGTTTAGTGCAAAGTTCAGATCGGATAACACAAGGGAATTATGGAAAGTCCCTCATTATAAAAGTAGTTGATTTCGAAGATGAAGGAACATATACTTGTGAAGTTAGCAATGGAGTTGGTGAATCCAAATCCTACTCTATCAATCTGGATGTGCAGGGTGAGAAATACAGTGTTGTAGTTTTCAATGAGAGTTTGTACTAACATTTTTGGTCTTTTTCAGCTGTTCCATACTTCACCAGAGAACCGGAAAAGGTGAATGCAGCTGAAGATGAAAAAGTTGAATTCTTTTGTGAGGCTGGAGGTAAACCTGAACCAGCTATAAAGTGGATCCATAACGGAAAACCCATCGAACAGTCCCCATATAATCCCAGACGAAAAGTATACCCGAACAAAATTGTGATAGAAAGACTGCTGAAAAACGATACAGGCAACTATGGTTGTAACGCTACTAATAGTATAGGTTATGTCTACAAGGATGTATACGTCAATGTCCTAGGTGCGTAAACTTGAGTTTTCAAAGTAATTACTTCACTAAATAATTTGTTTTATCAGCTCTAGCCCCAGAGATAACTGAAGCTCCAAGAGATACTCAGGCTGTGGACGATCAAAATGTTAATTTAACTTGTAAGGTTTTGGGAGCACCGAAGCCTAAAATCAAGTGGATACACAATAAGAAAGAATTGACCGGAGGCAGATACCAAATTCAAGCCTCTGGTGATCTCCATATTTCTTCTGTTCTCTTCGATGACAGGGGTAACTACACTTGCTATGCAGAAAACAAACTCGGAAATACAAGTGCAAGTGCCAAATTGGACGTCAAAGGTGAGAATATGTATATTGAAGGAAAAATCTTGAAATCTTCAAATTAAAATTCATTATTTAAATTTAATTCATTACTTTTGTCTACGGTGTCTTCCAACAAAATATAATTAAACCTAATTAATTGTAGCCCACACTTATATTACGGATGGTCCAGAAGACTATGAAGTTGAGGCTAGAACTCCTGCCACATTCAGATGTAATGCGGTGGCCGATGAATCACTCGACTTGGAAATATTATGGTTGAAAAACGATCAGCCAATTGATTTCGAGGGAGAACCAAGATTTGTCAAATCTTCGGATTACTCTCTAACCATAACGAAAACTATTGAACTTGATTCTGGTACATACACTTGTTTGGCTCAAACAGAGTTAGATGAAGCTTCAGCTAAAGCCCAGCTCACAGTGCAAGATGTGCCGAATTCGCCAAGGATGATTGGCGTTGACTGTCATACGAAAGATGCTACTATCAGTTGGACACCTATGGGTGACAATCGTGCCCCTATATCCTATTTTGTCATTCAATACAACACGAGTTTTACCCCAGAAGAGTGGAAAAGTGCCTTCAGTCATGTTCCGTCGGCAGATATGACCTATAACGTGCCTATGAGTCCTTGGGCCAATTATACATTCCGTGTCATAGCTGTCAACAAAATAGGACCTTCAACACCATCTTCGCATTCAGATGTGTGTACCACTTCCCCAGAGGTAAGTGTACCCATAACTTCTTAAAGTAGTGTATAATACCTGTCCTATTCTAGGTTCCCCACAAAAATCCAGATAATGTTAAAGGTGAAGGAGATCGTCCTGATAACTTGGTGATCACTTGGACTCCGATGCCTCAGATAGAGCACAATGCTCCTGGATTTAAGTATCGTGTGTATTGGAAGAGGGACATCGCTGGCAAAGATTACGAGTATGAAGAAATTCTTGACTACAAACAAGATAGTTTGGTAATATCCAATCAGCCATCTTACCAGCAATATAGGATCAAAATCATTGCAATTAATGAACTAGGTGAAGCAAATGTGTCTCCCCAAGAAGTAATTGGTTATTCTGGAGAGAGTCAACCTGAGAAAGCTCCAACTAACTTCACTTTGATGGATATATCAGGACCAACAACGGCTTTACTGAGTTGGGATGCTGTTCCTCTTGAGTCGGTCAGAGGTCATTTCAAGGGATACAAGATCAAAACTTGGAGTGAAAGTCCCCATAACTCGAAAGAAATTCAAGTTCAAGGAGGAAGTTCGAAAGCTTTGGTAACAAACTTGGATCCATACACCAAGAACTACGCCCAAGTCTACGTGTTCAATGGAAAGTATAATGGCCCTGCCAGTGAAATATTGTCTTTCGATACCCCTGAGGGAGTACCAGGGGAAATGCAGGATTTGGATGCTATTCCCCTTGGATCATCAGCTTTCCTGTTGAAATGGGAAAAACCTGACAAACCAAATGGAATCCTTACAGGCTACAATATTTACTATACAGAGGTGAAACCTAATATGAAAGTCAACCAGCCGATCCCGAGAGATAAACAAATCGGCGATCCTAATAGAAAACATGCCAAACTAGGCGGACTCAAATCAGGCACGAAATACCGCCTGTATATTAGCGCTACAACGAACGCTGGTGAATCCAAGAGGCACTTCATTGAGAGAGAAACGAAACCTGCCGGATCATATGTCCCTTCGAAGCCATCATTTGATTGGGAAATTATCAAACCTGGACCTCCAACCACTGTGAAGGTTCGCTGGTTGCCTAATAAAGATGGAAACACGGGCTCCCACTTCTTCGTCAAATACAAGAAGACGGGAGAGTCTGACTACTTGACAACTAATCCCGAAAGGAGCGAAGACTTCTTGGAAGTGGCTGGTTTAGATGGTGAGGCTGATTATGATTTCATCGTCACTTCTGTTGATGGACAATACTATAAAGATAGTGATGTGCAAAGAGTCAGCACTTATGATATCGATGGACCAATAATAAGGGCGAAGGAGAATGTTGCAACAGCAGGGTGGTTTATTGGGATGATGCTGGCCATCGCATTCCTACTGTTAGTTCTCATCATCGTATGTATCTTCAAGAGGAACCGAGGAGGCAAGTATGCTGTGCACGAAAGGGAGCAGGCTAATGGCAGGCATGACTACCCTGATGAAGGTGGTTTCCATGAATATTCTCAACCGTGAGTATATGACACTTGAATCTGCTTTTTTGCCCATTATTTTTGTCATGCATTTCGCCATAACAGATGTACTTATGCATATGGAATTTTGAATTCGACGCAATATAAAAGAAACTTAATTTGTAGCAGGAAATAATGTTGATAACAAGTTTTTATATTATAAAGCAAAATGGATAGTTTTATTAAATACAAATACAATATGTTAAAAAATTACAAAATAAAAACATAAAATTGTAAATAACAAAAGGCTTTTCATATTAGAATGATAAATTATTTTTATTTAATTATTGAAGAAATACAAACAGGATCCTGAGGTCCTAAATAAATGATTTCTTATTCTTGGTACCAATAATACTTAAAACTAGAGGAAAGGAAAATTAAAAGAAATGAAACTACTTGCAGTACATTAATTTTTTCGAACGTGAATGACAAAAAATTTACATTTGTTTTTACCAGTTAGTTATTGTCTAAGCTACTGTAAGTAAATTAAAGAACTAATTTTTTTATAAATAAAATGAGCTTAAGGAAGTTCCGCCACGAGACAATTGAAGTAGGAAATTATTTTTAACGGAATCGAAAAATTTCAAAGGACTTTTCGATTTGAAACACGAAAAAAAAAATGTTTTTGAAGGGGGGCCCTTGCCCCCCCAATCGACTCTAGAAAATTTCTTCGTTATAGAAAGTCGGCGACTCAAAAAATTTATGTCCCCGAAAAGCACAGCAAAAAAAAATATTTCAGACCCGGGACCCCCCCCCCCCTTCCCCCTCACTAGAAATCATACGTCATGGGAAAAAATTATAGTTTTTCGATAAAACTTCAATGGACTTTTTTTGTAGTACTCTTTTTGAACTTTTTTGGGGGGGAAGGGGGGTATCGTTAAAATCGATGGGGTGAACTAGGAGGAGTTTTTTTTTCGCGTTCAGACCCTCAAATGGTCCCCCGTCCTTCTTTAAAAAGTCCCCTGGCACAATCCGCATTTCTCTACGACCCACCCCTTTAGGCCCTTCCCCGTGGACTATTCTGAATAACGAGAGTAGTTTTGATTATATCTGTCAAACTAGATGGTCAATCACTTTGATTTTTTTCACAATATCTTTGATATCCTGTTCTAGCTCCTCCTCGTTTTTCAAAAGCTTCTTAATTTTAGTACTAACGGTAGAATTAATAATGTGATGTTTGCCCATGCATGGTCCATATGTTACGTGTTAATTGAGTCAACTTCAATTATATATATCTCGGGTTCAGGATGGCGAAACTTGTTAAAATTTTATAGAGGTGTTGTTCACATGTTAAACAATACGTATGCCAATAATTTCCTAATTCAACTGTCTCGTGGCGGTACTACCTTAACTATAGATTGTATAAATAAAAGGAGCTTAAAAAAATAAAAATGCCATAAATCAGATTAATATAAACTTTCACATAAATAAATAGATTGATGGTTCAGTTTTCAAAAATATGAAATTGGTGCATTGAAATCAATTTCATCCAGTCACACCACAATATAAAAAATCAACTCACAGTAACTAGTTTAACACAGATAGATTTGTATGATGTCCTGAAATGAGTCTATATAAGTTATCAATGTGTTTTTGAAAAGTTGCAGAGTTGCACTGTTTTTTATTTCAGATGGTAGAATAAAATTGTTGAAACCTTTGAAAAATAAAGGAGAATATATTATTATCTTTAAAATGTTCAATGTTAACAACATTGCCAGCTTTCAAATGGATAGTTTGCACTTGTAACAAAAGCAAATTGTCTTTCATGGCATGCATAAGAGCTTTCGGCAAGACATGGAGACTCGGACCGAAAGCCATGCACTGGCTATAGATCGCGATCATAAAACCCAGAATCATATATGACACACTCTTGTGGTTGCCAAAACCAAACCAGAGACAGACAAAAAACAAATTTGGGAAAATCCAGAGGCTTGCCCATCTGTGCTTTTCAAGTGCTATGAAAAACACACCAACCGCTGCTGTGTAAATCATCCTGAACTAGACTCAATAGTCATGGGAGAGGCGAGGATGAGTGCATACAAAACAAACAGGATCAACAAGAAAATAAATTCTACCAAAAATAATGTAGTGCAATAAAACAAAACATTAAGTTTCGGTTATCATAACTATAAATAGCGAATCAATAACAGGTAAGGAATCACACAACCAAATGAAAAATAACATATATCGACCACACAAATAATTTAAGCTACAATAAATAATAGAGATATTGTGTCATGCTGTGCACAACTATTATTATAAACCCATAGCATTACACTAGAATTCTATAATAGTTTAGCTGTAATTGTTTTGAAGTGAATTCATTTTGGTTATAGGAAAAATATATTTTCTTAGTGGAATACATTTTTAGGTAGATATCATAGAAATACTACCTATTGGGGACGACGTCACAACTTCACCACTTTCGAAAAAAACTGATATATCTTTGCCGGACATGGTCCCCAGAACTCAAAAATACCATCAGTTTAAAAGTTTATATATATATAGTAGAATGGATTTATTTGATCATTTTACATACAAGGTACATTTATGGCAAGCTAGAAGCTTCGGTTAGAAATATGACAATAAAATTATTATCATCCACTAAGGGAAAGAATAGACATAAAACAGACATGAAATCTTGAGTAGTATACATATGAAGTACATATTGAAATAAAATTATGAATAAAAATATAAAATTATAACAAAATAAGAGTAAAAGCTTTACAAAAGACGCTGTACAAAAAAAAATGTTTTACAATAATGTTTCATGTGTAATAGACCCAGCAACATCAACATACTCTTCTATTGTGTAAAAACAGTATTGGAGAAGCGTCTTTTAATTTTGGTTTTGAAAGCCATACATTTCAAGGATTTAACTGAAGAATGAGATTTAGATTCAGTGAGTTTTTAGGTGTTACTGCTAATCTATCTGGGAGGATTTAGTAGTCCCGCAGATCTTGTGCTTTAGCTGTGATTATCAGAATGTCTCGGTAACTTTTCAGTGTAGTCATACCCACCTCATTTCTCAGTTGTCTGAGTATAAACAGTATACCGGAAAGTTTGCGGGTAACAGATTCGATATGATCTAACCAACTTAGTCGATCGTCAAAAATTAATCCCAAAAATTTAACATTTTCGCCTTGTTGGATACAGGCATTTGAAGATATCATAATATTTTGTGTTTTATCCTCATTCAGTTTCAGCTTATTCAGTGTGAACCAAGTGTTTACTAGCCCTAGTTGGTTTTCCATTATTTGAGGTAGATTGGTGTGAGATTCACATGAGCATATTAGAGTCTTGTCATCTGCAAACAAGATAAATTTTGTTGGTGCCATAAAATAAATAATGGAGAGCAATGGACCAAAGACGGAACCTTGGGGAACTCCATGGTCAATTGCTTTTAATTCCGATTTCAAATTTTTCACTTCAACATACTGGTATCTGTTTCTTATTAAACTGAGGGCAGTGGGATATAGCAAAACTTGTAAACAAAGCCGCATTTTCCAATTGAATGGAACGAATTACGGGACAAAAATACTTTTCATCAATACCTCGGCCAAGTTCGATGGGCCAAATCGGTCGAGTAGTTTCAAAATGGCAGCTGTTGAAAAATTGAAAAAAATTCTGAGTCTTTCAATTCCATACCAATATCAACGAAAAGTTTTTCTTTAAGATGTACTAAAACTAAAAAATCGCTGTAAATTACCATTATTCAGGGGGATTAATTTTTGTTTACCCTTTATGATCCTTTCATTTGAGTTTTTCTTCCGCCGACAAACCGAACACCATTGTAATTTAACATTTCTTGAATTCAAAGTTAAACTATATAAATAAATATATTTTTTTAAATGATATTAAAATTGATTTGAATCAGATTATATAGAAATATTAGGAAGCAATTAGGGATATTTGAATCATTCTTCAACTTTTGATTCGAAAGTTTAAGGTTTATACAAAAATATAAATCTGTTTTTGTTTCCAATGAAAATGTTCCATTTCTTCTGACACATGATTCGTTAGCTTGGTTGATGGCAGTTTGAGAAGGAATAAATAAATTCTGAAATCTACCTGGCCGCGCCAACGGTTTTTTACATTTGAAACCCACAATTCTTTTTTATGTTGAAGCTGGATTAGATATTTTTTTTATAGTTTATCTGATCTATTTTAAAGTACTTTTAAATACAATCCAAAAATAAACTACTTATTTAAGAATGGTATTGGGTTCTGCTTATTCTGGGAACTATTAAAGGTTGTTCTTGTGTTGTATTGATAAATTTCATTATTATAAGAAATTTAGATATTAAAATAAGGTGAAAGCACATTATTTGTCATTTTGAAATCAAAAACCATTACATTGAAAGCAACTTGGTGTTCTCAACATCAACATTATATTAATGGAGGTATAGCTGTTGCATCGTGATATTGTTTTCGTGCCTCTGTTTTGTAATATCTGCAAAGATCTTTCTCTTAGTTGTTGAGAAGATAAAGCATTGAAGCGCAGGAGTCAAAATGTGAGTGAATTATTGTGCAATAGTTGTTTGTCCAAATAATTAATTGTGGTTTTTTATTATTTTGGAAGTCGTATATTCACAGTAAACATCTGACTTTTTACCAAAATCTTTAGGTTGGACAACAAATCTCATGGACGAGCTTCAATGAGTAGCGAGCCAAAAATTGGACCAGAGAGTGATACTGATTCTATGGCAGAGTATGGAGATGGCGATACAGGTATGTTTTAATTTCAATTTGTTTGACAATCATAAGAATATCTCTGGCATATTTCAGTTTGATAACCTTATACAAAAAATTGAATGTTGCATGGCATCTGGTATATCTCATTAAGTATCAATTTTCATAAACATGAATTATTTTTTTGTGGTAACAGTACTCTTTTCCTATGATTATTCAGAAGTAAGTAAAATAGATTACAGGCCAGTTATTATATGCATAAAGCATATTTTCAATATTTAACTCTAATTCTGGAAATCTGGTACTGAGAATAGTGAGGAAACCATAAGTTTCATTTTTTTAATTCACATTCTGGAAAAGCTTGTTGTGTAATTTTATATCGTGTTTTCGATAACTTTTAGTAAATTGAAGACTTGAACGATACATTAGAAATATATTTTGAGGATACTTCTATACATCTGTTCTACTTCAACCAGATCATACTCAAATATTTTTTCAACGTTTAATTGATTTTTCAGATGGAGTGATCATGAAATAATTAAAAAACTTCTGAACTTCAGTTTAAAGTGTAGAATACATCTGCTGTGGTGTATTTACAAACTCAATTCACCTTTGAAAAAATTGCTGAGGTTTTGCAAATCTGAAAGATGGCTTTGTTTATTGATCTGAAAAAAATATGTTGTGGTCCACATAAAAGCTTAATAATGTAATTCATTCATCATTTTACTTTGCTTTCATTTTTTTGAAACAATATAAATTGTCAATTCAATTAATATTTTCATATCTACGGATGATGATTATGTAATACCTAACACATTCAGAAGTTTTTTTTTGCACAATTCGATAACGTTTTGCATTTTCAAGAATGTTGCAAAATTTTAATTTGTTTCATAAGAAAATTCCAATAATTTTTGGATAATTCCAATTGGGAATTGATTGTCTGTGATAACTCGCCTGAGATCAAATGTGTAGTGTATCAATTTTTGGGTGTTGTTGAAATGTATTATTCAAAATACACCATCACATTTTTCACCTATTAATGATGTTATAATTTGTTGCTTATTTATATTTTGAGTCGGCAGGAAAAACGGTATTTTGTTCCATATGCCTCTGTTTGGAAATTTTATTACCTGCAAAATAAACATTCTATAAATAACCAGCTAGTATGTAAAAAAAACTTGTCAATACACCCAACAGGGTCATATTAACCCATATATTATAAAACCCAGATATTATGAAAACTCTTTTTTTTTATTCAGAGTTTTTTTAATATCTTTCACTTTGGTGGTAAATAAAGACATTTTATCAATATTTTATTTTGAGCTTTCAAAGGCCCTTTTACAAGGACGGTGGTATAATGGACTACATTGTATGGAAAACTGGAACTAAAAATCAAATAATTTTTCGAAACTATATCAATTTGGACTGTGTGGTAAAAAGTTGTAACAAACAGAACATCGCGTCTGTTTTTCATGATAGACAGCATAATCTATAAAAAAGTACATATTTGAATGATTGGTGAGAAAAAACCTATTTCCTCTGAAGCTTAAAACCTATGATAGATAGATAGATAGATAGATCTACACAGCTTCGATAATAACCTATAAGGTAGTGGTGTCGGAAGTTTTTTAATCGTTGTTTACGTGGTGCAAGTCTGTCGAACATTCAATTTTTTTTCATACATGTTGAAAAATAGACGTTTTTGAAGAGGTGCAATTTTAAAGACATTATCGTGTACAAAAATAAAACGACGTCAATCGATAATTATTTCAACTGAAAGTTTTAATACGTATCGCTAGTAGCCTGCCACTTAACAAATGTCATGAACCTGTCTGTACCTACATCTTATTGATCGATGATTTGCTTTTATTTTGATTAAGATTCCTCATTCTCTATGTTCACATTTATCAAGCAAATAATTTCAAAATTAATATTTAAATGTATATTCAAGCAGAAAAATCCCCATCCCAACTAGTGATGGGCTAATTCGAATGAAGAATAATCCATAATTCGATTATTGAAACCATTCGAGATATCTCGAGAACTTGACCAGTATCATTCGAATGATCAGATCTTTCAAATGCTCTGCCGAGTAATTTGGATAAGTTCTCGTTCTCTGTTCCACTGCGCTCACCGAATCCAAACGACGAATGACAAATATAATCAAATATCAAATCCACACAGCCCAGAGAAAAAACCGCCCACATCTATAAATCGTCAATTCGGAACGTTAATTTGAATTATGCAGCGAAAATCGAGAACTTGAACACAATCATTCGAATGATTCAAATCACTCATCACTCAAGTACACTAACCAGTGAAATGCTCGAATGATAGTACCGAGGTATCACGATCACATACTTCATGATTTCGAATGACAGGTTTTATGAATGATACCATATTCAATGTTTAGTAGAGGCCATGAAAAAGTATTGGTTATGGCTATCACTACGATATCATCATAATTGTGTGAAATTAGTTATCTATTTTGGAAGGAATTGAAATGGGAAAGAGAGAAATTTCGAAACATAATTCGGATGTTATCGACAAATATTTCGAAATCTTGAATACTCGAGTTCAGAAAATGATTGCGAGATGTCTGAAGTATCCGAGTGATATATCATTCGAATGATAATTCGATTATTTGAATAACTTGAATACTCATCATTCAATTATGCCCATCACTAATCCCAACCATAGTGATGAACTGACTCTAAATGTAGTGAGGTCTTCGATCGCTACCTGACTTTCACTGCCTATGGTGATTTTCTGTTGATGTTCTCGCGAGTATAGCGAATATTTCAGCCTGAGACAACGTGGTATACGTTCCGAGGGCGAAACAGAGTTCCACCCTGGGGGATTGCCTGTAGACTTCGGCACTAGGTAGTGGGCAAACATTTCAAAACTTGTCAGTAAGTGACAAGAAGACTTCAAATAGTGTGTGGTGCTTGTCAGATACTAATTGGCACCTCCATGTCTCTTTTTTAAATTCGTCAACTAAATCGTGCAACTTCAAAGGTCTTTTCTAGTAACTGAAAATGTAACCTGTTTTTACCACTGTCCTGTTATAAGGATACCAAAAAAAAAATATTTTTAGGAAAAACAATAAAATATGCATTTGGGTTATACAGGGTGGCCCATCGAAAACGTACCACAAGGCATTACAGGGTGGGAAAGAATGTTTTGGCAAAATCCAAAAACACGTCAAGATTGTTTGTCAGGGGGACACATTTTGACGCAAAAAGCATAGTAAAACCTTCAACCCCCTAAGTAGGGGTGTCATTCCAAAAAAAAATTCAAATGGGAAGGGGGGTCAAGTGATACCTCATTAGAAGGGGCTTGTCATTCCCTATACAGTGCTGCTTAGTTTTTGAAAATCGATCCACTCTTTTAGAAAATATGGAGCGTTGAATCTCCAACAATAATGTCTGACGAAAAATGCAAAAATCGATTCAATTGTACTTTAAAACTTTTGCAGAAATTTTTTTGGCTCATTTTAGCGAGTAAAAAATTATTGGGTTTCTTTCTGCGCCTTTAAATTAGGTCAAGTAGTTGCTAGATACCTGTCGTGGTTAATGTGTTTAAAAATTGTTGACTTTAAAATTTATCATTATGGTGTATTCCATTGCAAAAAGAGTGGAAATTATTGAGCTTTTTTTCAAAAACGATGAATGTGGAAATCGGGTCGCGGGGTTGTTTAACCAACGGCATCTTGACAAACATTGTTTGCGAATTGGTGACAAAATTTCGCAAAACAGGTTCGGTTCATAACAAAAAGAGGCAGCTTGAAAATCGAGTACTAAATGAACCTACGGAGATAGCAGTATTGGGGCAAGTTGCAGTAGATAGTACGCTAAGTACAAGACAATTGGCCATTGTGACAGGTGTGTCTCGTACTAGTGTCCAACGGGTATTAAAAAAATACAAATTCCATCCTTATAAAATTCGCTTAGTACACGAACTAAATGAAGACGACTTTGATCGTCGCTTGCAATTTTGCGAAGTTATGAGTAATTTCCAACAATGTGTGCTTTTCGGACGAAATTTCCTTCTTCCTTAATGGTTTAGTGAATCGCCACAATTGCTGTTACTGGGCTGACACCAATCCAAGGATTTTCCACGAGTCACACACGCAACACCCCCAGAAGTTAAACGCGTGGGCTGGTATTTTTGGAAATTCCATTGTAGGACCTTTTTTACTTCCTGGAAATTTAACAGGCAATATCTAGTGAAAGATAAGTGCCATGTGAAGTGGAATGAATAGAAAAATCGAATTAAACGGTTTTCTTCACATAAAGGATTCAATATAAAATTGAACCAGAAAATGGTAGATCTCAGGTGAAAAACAACTACTTTCCTGGCAAATACCACGCAGAACGTTGAATGATATTCACCTGAAAATCCATGCATACTTCCATATAATATCAATGGACATTGAATGCAAATGTTTCTTTCTGATAAGCTCGATTATGTTTAATTTATGTGTGTTCACCTAACAATCGCATACCGGTTTCAGGCTTCTTGGCCCTCATCAGTACGGAGTAGTCAACCAGCCAAAGGTCCAAAGAACTCTGGCTGAAGTGAGACCTAGCGTAAACAAACCATCATCGAGCTTGCTTAACACCTATAGGTACGCGGAAAAGATAAACTTTAACTGGCGGTACCTAGTGACAGAAAAAACACTCCGAAAATCTCCCTCCTCGATAGGTTTCTAAATAAAAGATTCCTTCTCAGTAGGAGTGGCAAGCCCGTCTAGCATATAGTGAAAGATAAGTGCCATGTGAAGTGGAATGAATAGAAAAATCGAATTAAACGGTTTTCTTCACATAAAGGATTCAATATAAAATTGAGCCAGAAAATGGTAGATCTCAGGTGAAAAACAACTACTTTCCTGGCAAATACCACGCAGAACATTGAATGATATTCACCTGAAAATCCATGCATACTTCCATATAATATCAATGGACATTGAATGCAAATGTTTCTTTCTGATAATGCCATCGACCCAGCTCTAACAAATATCATTGAGAACGATCCCGCATACAATGAACATGAACTGATGTTCCAACAAGACGGAGCTCCTCCGCATTACTCCCAAAATGTGCGCAATTATTTAAATGAGACGTTTCCAGGACGATGGATAGGACGACGGGGCACAATTGAATGGCCACCTCGGTCACCCGACTTAAGTCCTTCAAATTTTTTTTGTGGGGACACCTAAAAAGCCTTGTTTAAAAAACACCACCAGACACATTAGAAGAGTTGCAAAGAAGAATTATTAACGTATGTCGCGAAGTGACACCGCAAATGCTCCAGAATGTACAAAAACGGTTTGAAAATAACTTGTACCACTGTATGCAGGTTGACGGACAGCAATTCGAGCATTTACTTGACTATTAAATAAGTTTTAAAGTACAATTGCATCGATTTTTGCATTTTTCGTCACACATTATTGTTGGAGTTTGAACGCTCCATATTTTCTAAAAGAGTGGATCGATTTTCAAAATCTAAGCAGCACTGTATAGGGAATGACAAGCCACTTCTAATGAGGTATCACTTGACCCCCCTTCCTATTTGAAAAAAAAATTGGGATGACACCCCTACAGGGGGTTGAAGGTTTTACTATGCTTTGACAAACAATCTTGACGTTGTTTTGGATTTTGCCGAAACATTCTTTCGCACCCTGTAATGCCTTGCGGTACGTTTTCGATGGGCCACCCTATATAAGTAGCTTCATTTTCATTCTATTGAAAATATTTTTCTTTGCAAATAAAATTGTTCACTGTGGGATTCACAGAACACATTACGAAAAGTTTTCTGTTGTAATGTGTGTTTTCACTGAACAACTTTTAATCTGAGGTGTTCTGTCACTTTTTTTTTGTATAAATTCTAGTGTGTCTGAACTGATTCTAATTATAAGATTTACATTGGATCAATTCATTTATTTGCAGCATTTATTTTGTATTATCATGCTCTTGGTTGATGTTTTACTGTAGAACTTTCACACTGGATTGAAGCCAAATATTTGTTTTTTATTAATACAAAAATTTTTTTTGTGATGTATTTGTTATTTTTATTTTTCATTATTTTTATTTTATGGTTTCTGTAGAGGGTATGAATGAAGATGGGTCTTTTATTGGACAATATGGCAGAAAACGGGGCCAAGGAGAAACAACTTCACAAGGATTCGCAACACTGGTTTAACGTGTAAGGTTTTCCAATAGTAGTTTTGACTAACAAAGGTTTTTGTAATAGTTTCACTAACAAAAAGGGTATTTTGTTCGCCCTGTGTTGGCGTTTTCGGTGCTAAAATTTATTTATATCTTGATATTATGAATCGAGAGATAAATGAAAATTTGCTTTCGTTTAGAGGGGTTATTTATTTGACAAATGAACGCATGTTACATTTTCCAAAGAACACATTTTTATTTAATAAACATCCTTATTATTATGTGTGTTGTACCAATAACTAATGACAAAGGTAGAATTTGAATTGGAGTTAATTTTAACCATGTTTAAAATTGGTATTGTTTTTCTTTTCATCAATTTGGATTATTTGATTAATGTTACCAATTTTTTTAAATTTGGGTGTGCATGTCTTATTTCTATTAATCTATTTTTACAATTGATAAGTTCTTCCTGATATCAATCTCACTTTTTTATTATACTGTTAATTTTTTGTTTTCCCAATAATAAAAAACACAATTTTTGAGCCATCGTAAGAAAGGAAAGCTCTTTGTTTTTGCCACTATGAAGATTTACAAGATAACGCTTCCAGTTATGGAATCATCAGCTTAATTTTTTCAAATGCATGAAAAATCAATCCATAGTATTTTTGAAGTGCAATTCTCACGCTGAATACAGTGATATATATAACATGTGAAGAGTCGATAAAGTTTCGGTGGCAATATAAGTATGAATTTTTTGAAAAAATGAATGTCCAGATGTTGAATCCTTACATTTGGTATATCATTGTTATAAGCATAAAAATCAATTAGAATTAATTTTCTATTTTTTAAAGACAAATATTTGCACTCAATTTTGGTGCTGGGGGTTTTTAGGTGCAAGGATTTCAAACCTGCTCACATTTCTTTTTCTTACAAAGGAAGTTGATCATACATTTTCTGCAGCAGTTTTAATTAGAACGGAAATTAATATGTGCACGTGAAAAACCCAAAAACGTGACTACATTTTTTAATAGTCGCCTTATTTTCAACAGTTATTATGTAAATTATGAAATATATTTCAGTTATTTCAAAATTTGTGACTCAGTGTAATTTTCAAGTACTGTAGGAGGCGCCCTCCACAAGAATCAGCCAAAATGTGTGCGACTATTTGAATTTTCTAAAAAAGTTATTTGGAAAAATAGAAAATAATGTTTATGCTTTATCTCCGTTATTATCAACTTTATGGCTACATAGCATTTTGGGCGAATTGATCTGCCATTATAGTATGATCACTCTTTTTTAACCGACGAAACCAAAATGGAGGAGGTTCTCTAGTCGACGCGTATATTTTTTTTTATGTATGATCACGCATAACTTTTTACTGAGACGTCCGATTCCGAGAATCCTTTTTTCAGTGGATAGGGTGTACTTCGAAGTGGGTCCCATTTGAATTTAAAAGATGAAATCCACCCCTAAGGGTAGCAAAATGAAGGATATTGATCACTCACCCTCTGAATTCTGGTCCGTTAACCGATTCTATCAGCTATAACTTTGTACTGGGATCTCCGATTTGGATGATTCTTCTTTTATCAGATAGGGTATACCTCATAGTTGATCATATTTGGATTTCGAATGGAATTATCCACCCTTACGGGTAGAAAAATAGGGGATAATTGATTTTTCACTTGTGAACATTGGCACACATATGTAGTTGACAATGACAGATCGCTAGTGTCATTATCACAATAAATATATTCTATGAGAGGATGGAATGATATACAAAGTAATGAAAATAAAAAAACAAGCAGATAGTAATTAGTAGATTTCAGCCATAAAAAATTGAAAAATAAAAACTTTTTAACAAAAAATTAAACCGACGGAATACGGAACTGAAGAGTAAAAAATAAAATATACCTTCTTAGTCTCAATAACTAAGCTCCTAAACTAATGTAAGTAACTAATTTTGAGTCGGCGCCAAACAAACAATCAACAAAGATCATTAAATTACTTCAAAAAAATTATCAGAATGTCACCGTCCAACTCGATGCCATCATTTTAAGCCTTACCTAATTCATTTGCTTGTTTGTTTGGCGCCGACTCAAAATTAGTTACTTACATTAGTTCAGGAGCTTAGTTATTGAGACTAAGAAGGTTTATTTTATTTTTTACTTTTCAGTTCCGTATTTCATCGGTTTAATTTTTTGTTATTTTTTATGTTTTTGAAGTCGAGGCAGTTTTTCAACAGGATGTACAACTCATCCAAATAAACAATTTATTAAACATCATTGAAATAAAATTTGCAAAATAAAGAATAAAGTACAAAAGACCAGTTTTGTACTGTAAAAATCAAACGTTAAGTTTTCTACCATTTTATTCCCAAAATTTTTTCAACGGCAATCTCACGGAGTGTAAAGGAGACACACTCAAGTTCATTGTTTCCATATGTGTCGTATTGTTTTCGAAATATAGAGTACCGTCAACCGGGGGAAAGTCTATCAGAAAAGAAGTTTTTTCACTATAGCGCCTAATCTGCTTGAATTTTTTGGGTAAAAAAAAATATATATCGTTGATATTTAAGTCAAAAGATGATGTGGTGAAGTATTTTTGGGGAATGACAGTTTTTATTTTGTTGTGGGTAAAGTGTGATCGACTTTACCCCATGATGTGGGTAAAGTCAATCATCCATTTAAAACAATTATGTAAAATCGACTTACTAGGGGCTAAAGTCGATCACCGGATATTTTATTTAAAAAATAGCATAAAAAACGCAAAGCACACAGAAATAGGTCTTTATTCAATAGCAATGTTATGTTTTAAATATAAAAGTAACATTTCACTCCTTAAGACTCATTCTAAAAACACTAAATAACAAAATAAACATGTTTTCAAGAAATAAAACAGAAACTGAAATGAAATTAAAAAAAAAAAACTAGGTCAAAACCCTCAGGTAGAGTAAAAAAATGTCTTCCTCTCTGTATAACTTTTAATTTTATTTTTTGTACAATTTGATCTTTAATAACCTCTGCCCAGTCAGGATTTTGAGGGAAACCAAAAGAGCAGTCCTTTTTATTTTCCGATTTATGCAAAAAAAATAAGTAAGTAATAGGTAGATATATTTAAAATAAAAGCACGCCACTGATCCGTTCCAAAACTTTCATCGTCCTTTGTCACAAAATGTAAAACAATTAAATTATAGGTTGGCCATATAGTCCTGGCAGCTAAGACCTATAAAGCAAAAAGAAGAAATTTTGAGGTTTATTAAATGGATCGACTTTTCCCCATTGCTTGCTGTTTTTTTTTTGCGTTAAGAGTCCTAGTTTTTTCATTAATATTTTTTTTAATACAATTTTTCGTGATAATGACTATAATAACCACTTAATCAGATAATATCTTTCAAAAACGATCATGACTTACCAGCTCTTACGTATATATATATATATATATATATATATATATATATATATATATATATATATATATATATAAATTTTACACAATTAAAAAAAAAAAAAATATATGATAAAAAATAATTTTATTGTAAAAACTAACTTTAAAAATCACACAACACTCTCGACTGCATTCCTGTATAAACTGTCGAACATCCACCTATCTACAGTGCTATTCAACTCAAATTAGAGGGCTTGTTTTGACACATTGATCGCCTTTACCTCGGTTGACGGTACATATAACCAGACACTCTGGGAGCACATGACAACTGCTTATAGCTTATTGTTCTATGATACTTCCTATTTTCTGTCTGCAGTTGATAACTTATCATTCAGTGGCTAATCAGAAAACAGTATGCTGAAAGTTTAAATGAGAAAAGCTGTCTTAAGAACTCGGCATTAATCGGCCCGGTGATCTCGCCAGGACCGTAATTTAATTTTCTAAAATTTTAAATGAGCGATATATCCGTTGTTTTGCAACTTTTATGTAGTTGATTTTTTGTACAATCACATAATTTGACACACATAAGTCCTATATTCCTTTAAAAAAAATCCACAACTTTGAAAACACCCTGTGTACATAATGTTCTTGCAATACTCAATATTACATACAGTATCGGAAAGTATTTATCTTGGGTATGGTGGTTTCATGAGAGAGTAAAGAATAGCTTGCTATATGTTGAGAGAGCATTACAATTTCTCCCCGACTCGCTCGAGGAAGGGATATCGACGTCACGACACAGAGATAGGAGAGTCAGGGCGGTTAGCTCAGGACATCAGTATCATACCAGCAGCAGTCGGGAGAATGTGTGCGCTGCAATGAAGAAGAATTTTTGACGATAATTTCACATCAGATAATTTGAACAAATTAAACTGAATCATTGATTCAATTTAATCTGTCGGACGACAGGTAGATCAAAATATCTTTGGTGCCGTGGTGGCCGCGAAAACAAAAGAAAATTCTTAAACAAACAAAAGCAAACGATATTTCTGTAAGACAATAAAAACAAAAAACTTATTTCTAACAGAAAAACAATTATTTATTGAATGGAGAGAAAAAAAATATTTACAAGAAAAGACAAACCAAATTAAATATTTTGTGTACGGAATTATTTTATTAAATTTCGAACAAACCACCATTTTGGGCCAAACAATAGCAGAATCTATTGTACAATTCTGTTCTGGTAGCCGCAAGGGTAACTGGTGTTACCTGAGCACACAACTGAATAATTTTTGCCCTCAGTTCATCTAAATTGGTGGCACGTTCGAACTCATGCCGATATACCTCCGATTTTAGCATGCCCCAGAAATAAAAATCGAGAGGTGCTACATCTGGTGATCGAGGTGGCCAGTTGATTGTACCTCGCGTGCAAATAAACCGATCGGAAAATAATTGATTCAAAAATGTAACCACCGTGCCTGCTGGGCAGGACAACCATCTTGTTGAAACCACATGTCGTTAAAGTAAATCGGAAGAGCGCGAACTGCAGGAATAATTTGATTTTGCAAAAGTTGCAAATATTTTGCTGCATTTAAATTTCCTTTAATAAAAAATGGGCCTATGACATGCTCGCCTAAAAGTCCCGTCCACACATTTAATTTGCTTGGGTACTGTGTCCTCACAGCAATACTCAGATGTTTATTTTTACGAGACCAAAACGTACTACGGATGGGTTGTGTTTTCAATGAATTGAGAAGGACGATTCTTCGGTAAATAACACCTTTTTTAGAAAGTCATCATTTACACGAAATGCCCTATTGCATTTTTCGACCATCGTTTCACAAAACTCCATACGTCTGAAATGGTCTCCAGGCAAAAGTTCTTGTGTGGTCTTGACTTTGAAACAATGATAACCGTTTCTCTTCAAAATATTCCTTACAGTTCTTTCATTCAAATTCACTTTGTCGGCGATCTGTCTACTCGAACAAGGTGTCGTTTTTGCCAGTGCACACACTTGTGTTTCTCTTATTTCCCGTTCCTCGGGTATTTGTCTAGGATGCGGTGGTGGATTTGTGGGACAACATTTTTTGCAATGTGCTGCCACACACCCAAAATTCTGAAATTTATTAATAATTGAAAGGACAGTCGCTTCCGTAGGTACAGGTCTATCTGCAAAAATCACTATGAATAGATTTCTAGTATCTTGTACAGAATTACCTACCCCCAAAGTACCACTTAACGATCTGTACTTTCTCTGTGGTTGTGTAAATAGGGTAAATGTGGGGTATAGACAGAAATCTACACGAGCAACAAGTTGCGTTCCTTGTTGCTCGTGTAGATTTCTGTCTATGCCCCAGATAAATTGTTTCCGATACTGTATAATGAATTTTAGAAATTCAAATTGATTTCCCTTTCTTTCACTAGGTCGTTTCACAGAGGACGGGTCCTTCATCGGGCAATATGTGCCTAGTAGCATGAAGCAGTTGGGCATTTCGGCAGCGATGCAAGGAACAAATAATAACGCAGTGGGCACATATGTTTAAGTAATCGTGAATGTGAAATAGCTTTCTGTGTTGTGCTATCTCAGAGACTTACTATCTAACTTATTACTGTTACATAACATTGTTTGCCATTGGAAACTGTGTTTTTTTTATTTGGCTGTCAAAAGTGATTGGTTTAGTTGATTTCGTCCATATCAGTGTAAGTTCTCTGTCATAATCAAAATATCTTGATAACTCGTATGATGTAGGTAGTATAGGTAGTTTTTTTGTTGAATATGCCGAATGAGGTTTTCTCGAGAAATTGACTTGGGAGAACTTCATTTTATTTCATAAGGAAATGTGTATACTTTCATCGAAGAAGTTGGAAATTGCTCAGCTCTCTGAATTCAAAGGTGCATAAGTAAGTACTCAATGGTGGAATTAGAACGGAGTGAGAGGAAAATAATTTGATGGAAACTGAGCGTTTATTCGATTCATAATAAAGTTATTTGATTCATTTGAACTACTTTTTTAGAATCATGTGTAGACTTTGGGGAAATAATTCAAGTGACCCTGATATGAGTGAACAATATTTTTATATTTTTTTTACTGACACTGCCTTAGTTATCATATATATATTTTGTATAATTCATTTAGTAAGTAAATGTTGATTCGTATCAAGTCCTTCTTCCTCTAGGAAATTCTCCAAACCATGAACTTCCTAGGAAGTAACCTACCTATGTAGAATTTGAAAACACATTTAGTTTGAATTTAGTAAGAAGGGGAAGTACTCACTATCGTCCTTCGTATCTCAATTAAAACCTTTTTTATATTTAGGATTTTTTCTGCTGTAAATTATAGAAAGTAAGTACATCACAGTTTGACACCATTACCCTCCTGTGCTTCACAATTCAGTTCATGATACCAATAGAGAACATGGAACGTCGATGTTCAAGTATGAATGACTCGCCAATCCATAATTGCCCATCTTGTTTTTGTTTTCAGATTTTAAGTAAAATCATTTATAACATACTAATGTTTGAGACTTCGATGCATGGTAATATTTCGGAAAATAAATTTAAAAAAGATTCCCGGTTCGAACAATTGTTTATCTTGATAATAGAATCGTTGTTTATCATTAACCAGTCATTTGAAAATGTTCAGTTCCAAATCTTCTGTTTACTTCAATTTAATGCTCAGATTTTGTTATTGGTATGATCAATTTCTGGTCTTTTTTTTAAAGCAGTTAATTGTACTAGAAAAAATGTTTAGTTGTGTTCAGGGTATTCAGACAAATATTATATTTTACCCGACACACTACTGCATTTTTACAATTTAAATGGAAAGCATAAGGAACCTCTCAAATTGTCAGTAACATATCATTAATTATATATTGCCCATGTGATTCACAACGAAGATATCGGAAAATTTAATAAAAAATATATTTTGTTTGATAACTTTCTGAAACCGCGCTACTACTCCTTTTTTCAGACTCTTGAATCAGTTTTCGGTGTATAAGAATTGTCTTTGTCAAAACATCAAGTAGATTTTTTTTTCAAATAAAAAACCAGAGTTTTGGGGTCTGGACAAAGGATAACAAAGAAAAGTATTTTTTATGAATAATGTAGGCAGAACATCTTCTACTTAATAGACTTATTGGCAAGTTGGAAGTTTCTTTGTACTCTTTTATTCAAATTCATAAAAATGAAGCAAGGTATCAGGGCAGATGAAAAAGAATAAATGTTTCTTTCAGGGGAAATCCCCACCAAAAGAAATACTTTTTCAATTTTGGCAAAATTTCAAATGATCAGTGGTAACGAATTAGTTTGGTTTTATTTTTTGACATATTACATGTGCGCTTCTGCTGTTTGAACAGGGTTTTTGATTGTTATAGGACTGATCTGACATTTGTTAGTTGGAGAGTCTAGTATTTTTACTGGCAGCTGGAAATGTTGTATTAATAATTGGCAACTAGTTTCAAGTTCTGTGGTCTGTGGTTAATCGACAAACGTCTGATTGGTCTCCATTGAAGATCCTGTACATATGATAAATATCGTGTGTTTGTGATTGAGTGGGTGAGCACATAATTTGTATTTGCTAGGAATTGACTAAATTTCAATGTATGTATACCACCGTATTTCCAATATATCGACGTAAGCATGCGGTTTTCTTAAAATCAAAATCAGTTTTGGGCTTTTTGCTGCAAATAAGGTCAATTAAGGGGAACATTAAATGATTTCTTATTTTGAATTCGGCTGCAAATCAATGAGTTTCGATTGGAAATTGAATGAGAAAGTTTTGCTGATTGCTGATTGAAGAACATTAAATGAACAGAGTAACAGAAAGGCGGTGCTAATAATATTGTGGTATTAATTTTGGGCAGATTTGTTGCTTGTTATGTTTAAATTAGCTTTGACAAAATTAACTTGACTTGGGAGCTAACTGACTAATTGTTTACAAAAACATTTTGTACTTTATATATATGATTGGCTTTATTGTATGTGTGGAATATAATGAAGTATTTTCTAAGCACCCTATATATATATTGATTTTTTTATATGTATTTGCAAAATTGCAGAAATATTGCTTTGCACTGTTGTTGGTTAGGTAATATATTTTAATATATTTATGATTATTATTATATATTATTATAACTGCGTTACTAGTTATTCACAAGATTTAAGTAAGTATAATATTTTTTGTACAAATAAATACCCAGAACTGTATCAAGCAGCTGCGAGTTGTATGTATGTATATTTATAACATTTCTCCAAAGGTCCTTCCCATTCATATCTGATCAAATATATTCTGTTTCAGATCATTCGAAAATGTATTGATAATTATCAACATTTTGCTTTAGATTATTCTGACTTGAGAAATGATTTGATCCTATTTTCCAGTTGGTCGGATTTTTGGAGACACGTGTATATTAATCTTGTTTTTTTTTTGTTTCATTTGAAATTCTGCTTTAAAACATGACACAATATTTATCAAGTGAGTTGTTTTGTTTACCAATGGGATAAATATTTATAGAAATATTTAGGTGATTTTTTTACCATATGCGGTATATGGTTAATATTTAGTTGTAGATTTTTTATACAAAACTGATTTGAGAGTAAAGATATTGTCATATTTTTTGCACAATAAAAATATTATTATTATTCTTTACATTTTCTTTTGTGTAAACTCGCTGAGATTTTTCTCTGTCAAAACTGAACATAGTAAACAGGTCTAGGAACTTAAAGACCAGTATACTTACTCTTCATTTAATGCTTCTAATCTAAAAGCTTTTGCTCACAATCCTTAGCGAAATTAGAGCATTAGAGAATGTATGTGGATGTATCCTCGTTTTATGTCAATTTTTCTAACTGAAATAAGTTAAAATATTAGTAGCGAGTTATATCAAAGTGTTTCTGATCAGTTAGTGCTATCAAAACATTGCAATTTCAATCCATAAAGGCAAAAACCGCTATTTTCATAAATAACCTATTAGTTCATTCACTGCGAACATATAGACAAAAACATCCTGCCACAAAAAGTGTCAGGTGTGCAAGAAGTGGACACGCGCATTTGGATCTTCCTTTCGTTTATCTAGCCTCCAGTGGCGTGCTTATTGTTTCAAGAATGCCAGCAAACTGCTCAAAATGTTCCCGGCCAATGGATGATGATGCTGATTATGTTTTCTGCAACTGTTGCAAATCAGTGTTTCACAACACAAAATCTTGTTTTGTTTGTCCTCAACCGAAATACGTGCTGTCCAGTTGAAGCAACGAGTTGTTGTGTTCTTCTGCGAAGAGTGTATGGCAATCTTCAAACAGACTCCTCGGATACTCAAAAAAATTTCATTTTTGGAAAATGAGACCTCTCTACATAACGAAATCAAGAAAATAAAAGAACAGCTGTCCTTGGTTAATAAACAAGATGATATACCCAAGGAAATCGAGAATTTGAAACACAAAATCGGCAATGGACGGGGTCCCTCATTCTTCCCAAACAAACAACGATGAAATCATAAATGAAATCTATGAACGTCAAACCAGATCAAAAATATCATGATCTTCAACCTACCTGAAGGTGAACGAAATACCACCGATTCCGATATTACCAAATGCATTTTTGAAGACATAACCGACGACGAAGTCAAGATCACCAGAGTGGCTAGACTGGGCAAACAAAACAAAAACGGTGCTAGAGCATTGAAAGTCGTCTAGATGACGCACAAGATGTTTTATATACGTGCTCAGAAACAGGACCAAAGTTAACAAGGAAAGAAACATCTTTATTAATGCGGATCAAACACCAATGCAGATGGCTCAAAATCAGTACAGAGTGAGTTGAGAAATAGAACAAATAGTGGTGAGGCAACCGAAACGAAGTATATGAACGGTATCCCCAAGATAGTCAAACAAAAAACCTGATTATGTTAACTCTCCCTAATTCTCCTAACCTATACTACCAAAATGTCCGTGGGCTTCGAACCAAACTAGACACTCTCCAGCGAAACGTTGCCACGTCACTCTTTGACATCATCATACTTACTGAAACATGGCTCGCCCAGGACTTCTCCGACGCCGAATTAGGCCTCACGAACTACACAGTCTTTAGGAAAGACCGATCCCCTGCAACCAGTCATTTCTCAAGAGGTGGTGGAGTCCTTATAGCGGTAAGGGGAACATACAAATGTGCTCAGCTACCCTCAAATGGGAGCATAGAAGATCTCTTCGTCTCCATCGGCGACTCCTCCAGACATATCTTCGGTGCTGTCTACCTCCCCCCTAACTTCGTTTCTGACGTTAAGCTCCGATCTAGATGCTATAGTTGAAAATTATCCACCTTATACGTCTTCGGTGATTTTAATTTACCAAATGCCTACTGGACATCAGACGCATTAGGATTTACAGCCGCACCTACTCCATCAGCTTCAGCCATGGAAATTGAGGCGATTACTACTCTGTCAAATACTTGTGCTTTACATAACCTATACCAGTTGAACAACAATCCTAACGAAAGGAACGTATTACTTGACTTAGCATTCTCACACGAGTCAATAACCCTTAGCCCTGCCCATGAACACTTGCTCGCACCTGATCCCCATCACCTACCCCTGCAAACCTCTATTAACCTAATCTCTAGACCTCAGAACAACGCGAGTGAGTTCTATTATGATTTCAAAGGTGCTGATTTTGATGGCATTCTCACCTGCTTGGAATCCATGGACTGGGACCATATCTTGTCCAACAAATCCCTTGATGAAATGGTAAACATTTTCTATGATGCCCTGTACTCATTGTTAGATGTATTTGTGCCAAAGAAGAAATACTATCTGGAAAGTTTCCTATATGGTTTTCACCAGAACTGAAGAACCTCATCTTTAAAAAAAAAACTGCCCATAAGAAGTACAAATCTTGGAAAAGTGAACGTAACTTTCGCGTTTTTTGTGAACTTAGATCTAGATGTAAAATCCAATCAAATAACACCTATCTTATTGACTGTCAGAGGTCTATACATACAAATCCTAGATTCTTTTGGAAGTTTGTAAACTCGAAGAGGAAGATTAATAACATACCCAATGAAATGTCTCTAGACGACAAACGTGTAGATTCCGGTCAGGATATTGCGAATCTGTTTGCAGAGTATTTTGCGACGGTTTACTCCACAACCACCTGTCCTAATCTGGATTTACCAACATCTAATAACTTAAATCTCTCTTCATTCAAGATCAATATATCCCAAATTTATGACAAACTTTGCCACCTAGATCCTAAAATAGGCCCCGGACCGATGCAATCCCTCCTCCATTCTAAAACACTGTAGTTTTGTATTATCTCGACCACTCCATCTTATCTTCAATATGTAGCTATCCACGGTACTTTTCCTAGTATATGGAAGCTCAGTTATGTCGATACCTATTCACAAGGCGGAAATTGTCCGATATAAAAAACTACCGTCCCATCTCTAAACTTAACGCCATACCAAAGGTCTTTGAAAGCATAGTGACTGATTATATCACAGCTAATTTGAGTAATATTATAATTCCTCACCAATATGGTTTCATAGCTGGTAAATCTACAGAACTCAATTTATCTCTTTACACAGATTTCCTCTCGGAAGCCTTGGAAGACGGACATCAAGTCGATTCTGCCTGCGCAGAACTACCTCAGACTTCTCGGACATATCATCGATACGCATAATATATTGCTCACTAGTCCGACTGCATCTTGAATACTGCTCTGTGGTATGGAACTCCCTCTACAAAACCCATATCGATCAAATTGAAAGTGTTCAGTACCGCTTTTTTAATTACGTAAACTTCAAACTACAATTATTCTGTGACCACATTCTAACCGGGCAAAACCTGAACTTACCCCCACTATTGACAAGGAGGGACCAGAGGGACTTGATTTTCCTTCACAATATCATACACAGCAAACTAAGCTGCCCTGAGCTGCTATCCAAGATACATCTAAAAGTGCCTCCACGTATCACTAGAAATAACAGCACTTTTCATACTCCCCTCTATAGAACCAACTATAGATACAACTGCTGCTTACCACGTATCCAACGAACAGCGAATATTCATGGTAACCTAGACTTCTTTAATTCGTCCTTAAATGACTTTAAATCCCAGCCTAGGACAATGAATAAATAAGACCTGCAACCATCCACAATCGTTCTCCTCGAGTCCACAACAACAACTGTTACATTTAATCAATTAATATCCTATTGTACATGTAAAACTTGATTCTACCTCAACTGTATATTAGATGTATTGGGCTAGTTCCCGTTGAATATATATATGAAAAAAAAATTTTTTTATATCAATCAGAGAAATCACGGCGTATTCATTCAATCATTGGGTATTCTAGCTCCCGATGGGAACCGTTTGTGCTGAACACAACCTACCTGCCAAATGCCAAATCAAGTTAATGCAAATGCACCTAAAGGAAGCAAGGGCTATAAATCTAGAGAGACTATCATATAACTTATAAAAAGATGACCTATTTTGGCTAACCTAGCTATTGGAAATTCAAAATAAGACGTTCCCTCTTGTTGCAGTTTAGGAACTAGGTATACATACTTATGTAAATGATTTTGATGCAGCGTCTCGCGACAGTTCGTACCTGTTGTAGGTGTGTCTAAAGATATATAGTTGACTGACTATATTATATATCTTTAGACAATAGTATTACACTTAACTTTTTATGATTTCTCATGTGAAAAATTGATAATTTATAGAAACAAGTTATCCTTTTTCGGTAGGTAAAGGAAAACTTTTTATAGAAGATTGGTATGCATTCAACTTGGATAGCAATGTTGCTTATTTTTTTTGGCCTGTCAACTACGGACAATTTGCCAGTATCGAGGATAGCCACAACTTCGATGCCCCTTTGGGGGGCAAATTGGTTTGTCTTACTAAGTGATACCATGAATGCCCGAAACATTCACTACAATTGAATAATTTTGCGATGCACGTTGAACGGCTGTACAATAACTCACATTAACATGACTTACTGACCACGTTGTAGACCTGTCTCCCACGAGAGCCGGAACTAGAATCGATAGCAATGTTAGCCAAGTGGGGTTAGGTTTTGTTCATTAAAGTTGGAACTTTTGCGAGGCGCTAGTGGGATTCGAAAGAGTTTGTGTGGGAAAAGTGATGATATACAATAAAATGTAATGGCAGAAATTGAAAAATTATAATTTTATGAGAATTTGTAAATAGTATGTAAGAGTTAGAATTAGATATAATTCATAAAATCATTAATATTAATTAGAACAGCAAATAATTCCGGTAGGAAGTGATACAAATTCGGAAATCTGTGAAAAAATCAAAATTTGTGGGTGTCTTATTTACAAATTCTTATATAATTATAATTTTTCAATGTCTGCCATCACATTTTATTGTAATCATCACTTTTCCCACACAAACTCTCTCAAATCCCATTGGTGGGTTTTCTGTTGATGTGAATTGTCATACAGGATGTTCAAAACTTATCTATACGTTGATCTTACTTTAATTCAATGTTTGCTATAAATTTCAATTTTGATATGGTTTAATCGTGGATTTTTATTAGATATATCGTTGGATATGTAATTTTGATATCAGAACTACTTCAGGAATGCCCTCTTTATACATATGTATCGACTAGAGCATAGTATAAGGTTCTATAGTAGTGAAAAAGGTAAATAAAATTGTTAAATAACACAGCATCAACGATGATAATAAAAAAAAAAAACTTTATAAAAAAGTAAAATATATATATATATATATATATATATATATATATATATATATATATATATTATATACTAGCTGACCCGACAGACGTTGTCCTGTCCAAATTTCTATATTGCCTAATTTTTTTTCCTGAAAACTCGTTTGTGTAGAATTTGTTTTCCTTTGTTTTTCTTTGTGTTGTTTCATTCAGTTCATGCCTATGACTTGGTCCACTTCCCGTTATCTCTTCTTCCCGTTATCCCGCTATCCAGTTATGCCGCTATCCAGTTATTCCATTATACCACAATTCAGTTTTCCCGCTATCCCCGTATGCCGCTATCCCATTATCTCGTTATCACGCTATCCCTTTATCCTTCTATCCCGTTATCCCTCTATCCAGTTATCCCTCTATCCAGTTATATCGCTATCCCGTTTCCGGTTATACCGCGCCGGGCTGATTTGTGAATCTAAATCATCCAGGCCCCCCTTGAATGCTTCACAAAAATTCATTCAAAACACCTTTATTCAGTAAAGATAAATAACCTAGATACCGACTGCAGCGCCATCTGCCGGGCTGATTTGTGAATCTAAATCATCCAGGCCCCCACATGAATGCATTCACATCGATCTAGCCGTTTAGTTGCAGTATAGATAAATAACCTAGATACCGACTGCAGCGCCATCTGCCGGGCTGAATTGTAAATCTAAACCATCCAGGGCGCCACCTAAACGCATACAAATCGGTCCAGCCGTTTAGGAGGAGTTTAGTGACATACACACGTACAGTAGAATTAATATATATAAAGATATTGTTATGTTAAGCAATGTTGTAACATAATTAAACTTATAATTATTATTATTAGGTATTTTAGTTATCGTCGATAAAGCTATGTTATTTTGCAATTTTCTTTACCTTTTTTTTACTATTATACTATGCTCTAGTCGGTGCATATGTATCAAGAGGGCAGTCCTGAAGTAGTTCTGTTATCAAAAGTATATGACCAACGAAATATCTAATGAAAATCCACAATTAAATCATGTCAAAATTGAAATTTATAGCAAACATTGAATTAAAGTATGATCAAGGGATAGATAAGTTTTGAACATCCTGTATGACAATTCACATAAACAGGAAACCCACCAATGGGATTCGAGAGAGTTTGTGTGGAAAAAAATGAGGATATACAGTATCTGAAAATATTTATCTTGGGTATGGTGGTTTCATGAGAGCGTAAAGAATAGCTTGCTATATGTTGAGAGAGCATTACAATTTCTCCTCGACTCGCTCGAGGAAGGGATATCGACGTCACGACACAGAGATATGAGAGTCAGGGCGGTTAGCTCAGGACGTCAGTATCATACCAGCAGCAGTCGGGAGAATGTGTGCGCTGCAATGAAGAAGAATTTTTGACGATAATTTCACATCAGATAATTTGAACAAATTAAACTGAATCATTGATTCAATTTAATCTGTCGGACGACAGGTAGATCAAAATATCTTTGGTGCCGTGGTGGCCGCGAAAACAAAAGAAAATTCTTAAACATAAACAAAAGCAAACGATATTTCTGTAAGAATAAAAACAAAAAACTTATTTCTAACAAAAAAACAATTATTTCTTGAATGGAGAGAAAAAAAATATTTACAAGAAAAGACAAACCAATTATTTTATTAAATGTTCGAACAAACCACAATTTTAGGCCAAACAATAGCCGAATCTATTGTACTATTCTGTTCTGGTAGCCGCAAGGGTAACTGGTGTTACCTGAGCACACAACTGAATAATTTTTGCCCTCAGTTCATCTAAATTGGTGGCACGTTCGAACTCAGGCCGATATACCTCCGATTTTAGCATGCCCCAGAAATAAAAATCGAGAGGTACTACATCTGGTGATCGAGGTGGCCATTTGATTGTACCTCGCGTACAAATAAACCGACGGGGAAATAATTGATTAAAAAATGTAACCACCGTGCCTGCATTGTGGGCAGGACAACCATCTTGTTGAAACCACACGACGTTAAAGTCAATCGGAAGAGCGCGAACTGCAGGAATAATTTGATTTTGCAAAAGTTGCAAATATTTTGCTGCATTTAAATTCCCTTCAATAAAAAATGGGCCTATGACATGATCGCCTAAAAGTCCCGTCCACACATTTAATTTGCTTGGGTACTGTGTCCTCACAGCAATACTCAAATGTTTATTTTTACGAGACCAATAACGTGCTACGGATAGGTTGTGTTTTTGATGAATTGAGAAGGACTCATTGGTAAATAACACCTTTTTTAGAAAGTCATCATTTACACGAAATGCCCTATTGCATTTTTCGACCATCGTTTCACAAAACTCCATACGTCTGAAATGGTCTCCAGGCAAAAGTTCTTGTGTGGTCTTGACTTTAAAACAATGATAACTGTTCCCCTTCAAAATATTCCTTACAGTTCTTTCATTCAAATTCACTTTGTCGGCGATCTGTCTACTCGAACAAGGTGTCGTTTCTGCCAATGCACACACTTGTGTTTCTCTTATTTCCCGTTCCTCGGGTATTTGTCTAGGATGCGGTGGTGGATTTGTGGGACAACATTTTTTGCAATGTGCTGCCACACACCCAAAATTCTGAAATTTATTAATAATTGAAAGGACAGTCACTTCCGTAGGTACAGGTCTATCTGCAAAAGCCACTATGAATAGATTTCTAGTATCTTGTACAGAATTACCCCCAAAGTACCACTTAACGATCTGTACTTTCTCTGCGGTTGTGTAAATAGGCGGCATGTTTCAAAAGGTAATAATTGTCACGGTCTTTTGTTTTCGCAACCACGCATCGGTAAGAATGATCAGTCGAATGGCTGTGTCGCATTGCCACGTGGTCAGTTAATGCTTCGGGAGGGGTAATAGGAGAGGCGCACAGCAGTGCGTCTCTCTTGTTTATGTGGTATTATCATATCATTGCGTTCCTTGTTGCTCGTGTAGATTTCTGTCTATACCCCAGATAAATTGTTTCCGATACTGTATAAAAGATGTAATGGCAGAAATTGTAAAAATATAATTTTATACGAATTTGTAAATAATATGTAAGAGTTAGAATTAGATTTCATGCATAAAATCATTAGTATTAATTAGAATGGCAAATAATTAGGTAGGAAGTGATACAAATTCGGAAATCTGTGAAAAAATTAAAATTTGTGAGTGTTGCTATGGAAGAGATAACAGTAAAAAGATTGGAAAAAAGTTCAAAAGGAAGCCACGTACAAAATTTTAAAAGAAGCTTTCATAGATAATATAAGAAAACCTGCTATAAAATTCCCGAACGAGAAAAAATTCTTGAAAGGCTGAACAGAAGAAGTACATAGTAGATAAAAATTCCATCTACCTGGTCTAGTTGATAAATCTTGGAAGGAGTAAGTAAGCTGTCATTGAGATCCCAGAAATACGTCTACGGGATCGAAAACTTCAACAGAAAAGCAGCCACAAGGTATTCAATAACTGAACTCATCAAAGTGCAACTTTCACTTCAAAACAATAACTTTACGTGTTTAAACCACTGGTTATATTGTTTTGGGCAGAACACTCATCATAAAGTCCATGCAAAAAGACTGATAATAAGTTCAAACTTTCTTCATCAATCTTTCATTGTCACAAACATCCAAATTGCACCATTTTATGTCATTGTTTTGCTAGTATAAGGTAGCTATCGCAGAGTAGGGTCTTTATAAGTTTTGATTTGAATAAAAAACCAACCAATTTGATTATTCTCTGCAACTGGTGTTTATTTTTCAATTTCTAACCTCACTTTTCTCCACTGAACAGCTTTTCTTATCGAATCGTTAGTGCCAGGTCGGCAATACAGATCGCAGGAATCGACTGCTGAGAAGGAGTGACTCATGTTCATATGCGTACCTGACTGAGCTGAGATAAGGTAAAAGAGGTCGAAAAAGAGAAAGGTAACATAACATAGCCGGAGTTTTTATTTGTTATGAAAGGGACTCAGAAATTATAATCTGAGAAATAAATTCACCAAAAATATATACAAATTTAAAATCATATAAACAACCAATCATAAACTATAACTTTTAAGAAAAAAAGAACATATACCCCCTCCATGTAATTTCCATTCCTTTGCTGGACAGAGGCATGGGCCCATATCTTTCGGGAGCAACCTCCTTACTCCAATAGGTTGCCGGGTTTACAGAAAGATAAAACTGATTGCAATAGAAATAAACTTAATGATTGAAGCTTTGACTTTATAATGGGCAGTGCCATCTAATGGATATTGTGCTCTTTGGTTGGCAGAAGCAGGAGCCCATATTTTTCAAGGGATTTATCATCTCTGGCAAACTATCCCCCCCCCCCCAATTACAGTAAATCATGTTTCCAATTCTTACTCCCAAGTAAAAGTTTTTACCTGATAAAATATAAAAGCTGTTTTCCTAAACAAGACTGGAATACGCCATGTACAAATGTATTGAATAACACAATGCCTTTACATTTAGGAAGATTTTATTTTTCTACTTACACTATACAATGTACAAAACCTAACGTTCATAAAAAATATTAGCCTACTTCAATATAATTTTGATACATCTAGGTACAAATAAAAGTACGGTTACTACGTAATTATAGAAATTGAAATAACTATAAATCACATGCGCTCCTTAAAACAATACCGGTTCTGACTCCACTAGTATAAGCTATTATGTGAAAGTTAGCCTGATAAATAATGTTGAGACAAACGACTGCTTATTTAATGAATTAGGAAGTCGTTACCAACATAACGGAGCAAGCTTCAACCGCATTTCATTCATCAGGCCATCGGGATAATAAGCTATTTCCAACACCATTTCAGTCAGACACAATCAATATATTTAATTACCTTAAATAATATGTACACTAAACCGTTATGAAAAGGCATATTCATCACCTGATTATATGTATTATAAAAATATATGGTTTACGTTTTGTCGTAAAATCATTCTTTTTGGAAGTACAACGCATTCAATAGGAATAAACCTTACACGAATATCAATTCTGTGAGCTCCACAACCACCCGCCCAAACAGCACAGGATACCCTCTAAATATTTCAGAACAGAATAATATATTCCAAATATCCAAGCATGAACATCCCAGGAATATTACATTTCCTCTATAATGTCCATGTACATGCACATTCTGTATTGCAAATCATGGAACTAAATATTTCAACAAAATGTTCGATACACAAATTACTTGTTTCCATATTTCAGTATTTGCTGAATATTATCCACGTAAAACATTTCTGACTTATCGTTGCAAGGGCCGATGAGATCTGGCACACTGGCCCAGGAAACTGTGTCACAGCCGAACCAATTTTCCGCGAATTCCTGACTGTCCCATCCGCCACTGGATCTCGACCTTTTACAAAATTGGTCGCCATTCTGTCCTGTTCGTAGCAACTCCCTTTTACTCTCGTTTCGGACGTCCATCGTCTTCAGGTGAATACTGACAAGTTTAGGTGCTACTTACCAATTTATATGACTGCCGGTGCAATGATGCGTGTAATCCCGCCATGTGCAGTGGTGCGTGTAATTTCGCGCGGTGTGGTGGTGCGTTGAAGTTTCGCGCCTCTGCAGCCCGCCAGAAAGAGCAAGCAGTGGTTTCCATACGTTCTTGATCTCAACACTTGGTTGACTAAAGGCGTTATTGGCCGATGTAGCGCCTCTTTGAACTTTCGTTTGAACCAATGCTCCCTCTCTATGTAGAACACTTGCGTCGTCCATAGAACTCGATGGTGCTCAGTCAGGCGTGGTCAGTGATTCCCGATTTTGACGTTTCTCCGCGTTGAGTCCATTTCATGTGCTCATCCAATCTTACCGATAACGGCCTCTTTGTCTCTCCAATGTAGGAATCTCTGCATTCACATGGAACTTCATAAATGCAATTCTTACTGATTTCATTTTTGTTATCAGGTTTGGTCTTGGACAGGAAAGTCCGTGAAGTACTGCCGGATTGAAAGCAGCTCTTGATGTTGTAATTGTTTCCGATCCTTCTGATCTTCTCGGAGACACCTCTGATGCACGGAAGGCTGATCACTGTGGTTTGTTGTTGCTCTTCAGATGTCTTCGTTCTCTGGAGTTGTTTCAATACTTCTCCTAGGAGTTTCTTGGCATATCCATTCCGGTGAAGGTCCTCTCTGATGTGGTCTAATTCGGCATCTAGTTTAATTCGGCATCTAGTGAATTAGACCACATCAGAGAGGACCTTCACTGGAATGGATATCCCAAGAAACTCCTAGGAGAAGTATTGAAACAACTCCAGAGAACGAAGACATCTGAAGAGCAACAACAAAGCACAGTGATCTGCCTTCTGACATCAGAGGTGTCTCGAAGATCGAAGATCGAACAAGTTCAACATCAAGAGCTGCTTTCAATCCGGCAGTCTTACTGAGTTTCCTGACCAAGACCAAACCTGACAACAAATGAAATCGTAAGAATTGCATTTATGAAGTTCCATGAATGCGAGATTCCACATTGAGAGACAAGAGCGTATCGTAAGATGGATGACACACAAATGGATTCAACATGGAGAAACGTCAAAATCGGAATCTGACCACGCCTGACTGACACCATCGAGCTATGGACGACGCAGTTCTACATAGAAGGATGAGCATTGGTTCAAACGAAGTTCAAAGAGGCGTACATCGAGGCCAATAACGCTTTAGTCAACACAGCTGAGATCAAGAACATGAAACCACGCTTGCTCTTTTCTGGCGCTCAGAGCGCGAAACTTCACGCACCACCACGCTGAATACCACCACTGCACATGGCGATTCTACCAGACGCAGTCATATAAATTGTAAGTAGCACCTAAACTTGTCAGTATTCACCTGAAGACGATTGCAGATACAAGCATTCGAAACGTCGTGAAAACCTTTTAAATTCATCGTCTGCAACCTTCAAACAACTCCCTTTTAGCCTTTCATTCTGGCCATCTCAATCTCCGGATTTGATACAATTCAGCCAAAACCTATCTTTACTTACCGCTCAAAGAGTTCAATTGGCTAAGTTAGTGTCAGCGGTGGTGGTAGCAATCGAAGGTATGTGAACTGGTTCGAAAATAGAGTTTGCGAATAGAAATGGAGTTTTTTGTAACCATCAACATCTTGCTTGCTTTTGCTAACAATGACAAAGTCACTTGTATATACATTGGTTCATTTGCTTTAACACCAATCTCTGTAAGTGCATTTCGGAAAGCAATGTTGAATAGAAAGCAGGCCAGGATATCTCCTTGTCTCACCCCGTTTTACATCAGAAGGTTTAGAATCTTGTAGGTCGGCAAACGAGCTTAACTGGAATGCCAATATTGGATTATATGTCTTACCCAATTTGTCATGGCGAGTGAATATGATTTTGAGATTATCCAGGTGATGTCTGAGTGTTAGTGGAGCGTAGAATTTCTATAAGATCTATTCTTATATAGAGTGTCACAAATTCCGTTTGTCCAAAAACAGATGTACGTATTCGCTATAGAAAATGTTTTTGATACACTTCGATACAAAAAAACATTACTATTCCATTTTTCTCAGAAACAACATTTCTAGGTTTTTTTTAAACACTCAATATGAATATTCTGATGATAAAAATATATTGCGAAAGTCAATTGATAACCAGAAAATATTTTGGACAAATGGAATGAATCAAGGAAATTGTGAATACTTACACCCAGCTCACTAACAATGTTTCCCCAACCCGATACCAGAAGAAAAATTGAAAAAATTGAATCCAAGCTATAAAATAAATGCATTACCAATATATGAAAAAAACTCAAATTTCTATCCTACGCACCGAGGAATATTAGTGAGACTTTCAGTAAGTATAGACATGACAACATTATTCCAGCAAAACAACGTGAAGAAATTAAAATTTTGAGCAATTTTTATCTACAAGATCATGGAAAATGGTGAACGTTCTAATCCTTGCGATTTTGTGGTGGATCTTTTTGCTCTAGGTTCGTTAAGCTTGAATTTGATCGAGGAACCATCAAGATTGTGCCGTCGGCTGAGGCCTGTAAACTGTACTGGTACGGAGAGTATTGGTTACCATCAGCATCTCGCAAATTCTGAAACAAATGAAATGATTACCAAATAATATACAAACAGCATGAAACAGAACAGGAATCTTTATCGAGGAAAAAGCTCATGAAATCAAGACATTTATCAATGTATAAGCGAAACAATTTTAGGCATATACCTTATGACATTTTGAAGATGAACTGGTTTATCCGAATGTGATCCAAATTCTGTTAATTTTACAAATACCCACGATGGGCCAATAAATAGCGAACGAGGAATTACATGCTGGTCATGACCACCTGAATCACATGTTCGCTACTGGGCGATTGGCCAACAAAATTTGTTTACATCATGGCTATTTATAGAATCATCAAAGTATATTTTATCCTTATTCCTCCCATCGCAAGTGTTTTATTGAGGATAATAGCTCAAGTGACAGGAATTTCATCAAGGAAAATATCACAAGTGGGATTTTATCGAGGATGCATTTTGGCAGAAAATTTTACAGAATGCAGTTTGGGGTCCTTTTTTATCTGATCAAACCATGAGAGCAAGTTCGAGTAGTTTAACCCAGCAAACATGAATGAGCGGAAAATAGACGGGCCGTGGCTGTTAACTGATGTCGACAGCGGCACACCGATGTCGGTAAATAATTGGAATGATATCAGTTTTGCCGCTCTGGCTGAACATACGCCAATTTATTATGTATCTTTTGAATTTAGCCAGAAATTACCCGTTAAAGATTTGCGATAATCGCGCCGATGTCGTTTTGACACAGTATGTGGCATTACGCGCCGCTCCGCTGCGACCTCTGTAATGAAAATGCAACATTGGCATTACTGAATACCACGTTGGCAGTTGGCCCTACTGCTGATTTCGTGTAGGACGTCAAATCGCGTATTTTCTAGTTTGTCTGATCATTGCCATTGTGGTGTATGGTCATGAAAAATAATCACAGTGGCGAGAATTTTTTCAGATTTGTGTGTTCTATTTATTCGGTGAATTATTTTTCCAGGCCAGTTTGAAATGCAATATCTGGGAAACCATTTGAGATACAATAAAAATGGTTGAAATGGAGAAAAAGTTGTCTGTTAGGTAAATAGGAACAATCTGGCTCTACAGTTTCAGAAATCCTCTTAATTAGTGGCTTCAGAGAGTGAAAACAGTGAATTGTATATATTTAGTCCATGAATCAGTCGATTCTGAATGTTTGGTGAATTTATTGTGTATAATAATGACCTATCTTCATTGAAATTTCACTGTTTTCGAAGATATAATGCTAGATTTTTCTTAGGCGCTTATATGGGCCATTTTGTTTTCAGTGAAACCGTCTTTATGCTCATTGCCTTCCAAGATAACCTATACTTCCATGTACTGTATTTTGAATTGGACGCCCCTGTATATTTGCATAGATCATTGATGAAATCCCAACAGTGGAATGACGCGGTTGATTAGTAGGATACCCGCAATCCCACCATAATCTGTACCATGCAATATCAGTTCATCTTAACTCTGTCTAGCCGCTGAAGTCCCGCTATGTATTAAAGCGGGTGGTAGTCTGGAGGCCTACTGGTGGCCGTCGCGACACGGGCTAGCCGGGCCGACGACGTATCATGATTATGGCCCGCTTATGTTGTCTGTCGGCTATTTTTAAAGTGCCTCTAGAAGACCTCGCCTAACATGTTTGCTAGGAATCTTCGATAATAAGACCCCGTTTCTGTCTAGCCGCTGAATTCCAGCTATGTATTAAAGCGGGTGGTAGTCTGAAGGCCTACTGGTGGCCGTCGCGACACGGGCTAGCCGGGCCGACGACGTATCATGATTATGGCCCGCTTATGTTGTCTGTCGGCTGTTTTTAAAGTGCCTCTAGAAGACCGCGCCTAACATGTTTGCTAGGAATCTTCGATAATAAGGTCCCGTTTTCAAGAGGATATTTCCTGAATTGCAATGAACTCAATAACTGTTTCAGAAATCATGCTCTATTTAGTTTTTCAACGGGTCTTGTTCCAAAATCGAAGGAATCTTTCTCGAATACCTACCGCTCTGAGTTTTGTGTTTTCTATATGCTTCCTTTTACATATTCAGAAATATTTATTCCTATGAAAATAACTGAATAGACTAATATTCGTTGAATAAATTGATATCATGGGAACTTTTCATTATTTTTCTCAATACTATCAAAAAACTATTTCAAAGGTCATGACCTGCTCGTAGTTGAAATGCTTGTTACAACTTACCTCAAGCACTCAAATCATGAAGTGATTATTTATCGAAACTAATATAAATAATCAGTGAGATCTAAAATATTATTAAGCAAAATTTGATATAAAATAGGATGCAAGTAGATTTATTCAATTCAATGTCCTATTGTTGAAATTTCAGGCCATTTATTTGATTGGTTCAAAAATAATTCGGGAAATTGTCGCAGGAAAATGATCCTTTTAGGACTGCCTCACCCATATAGGCAGAATCATAAAAAAATACTTAAGGTAGTTCCGCCACGAGACAGTTGATTTAGGAAATTATTAAAATTTGGCATACGTATTGTTTAACATGTGAACAACACCTCTATGAAATTTTAACAAGTTTTACCATCCCGAACCCGAGATATATATATTCAATTAACACGTAACATGTGGACCATGCATAGGCAAACATCACATTATTAATTCTACCGTTGGTACTAAAATTAAGAAGTTTATGAAAAACGAGGAGGAGCTAGAGCAGGATATCACAGATATTGTGAAAAAAAAACAAAGTGATTGACCATCTAGTTTGACAGATATAATCAAAACTACTCTCATTATTCAAAATAGTCCACGGGGAAGCGCACATTATTAATTCTACCGTTAGTACTAAAATTAAGAAGTTTATGAAAAACGAGGAGGAGTTAGAGCAGGATATCACAGATATTGTGAAGAAAAATCAAAGTTATTGACCATCTAGTTTGACAGATATAATCAAAACTACTCTCGTTATTCAAAATAGTCCACAGGGAAGCGCACAGCCTAAAGGGGGGGGTCGTACAGAAATGCGGATTGTGCCAGGGGACTTTATAAAGACGGACGGGGGACCATTTGAGGGTCTGAATGTGAAAAAAAAACTCCTTCTCCTAGTTGACCCCATCGATTTTAACGATACCCCCCCTTCCCCCCAAAAAAAAAAACATCAAAAAGAGTACTATCGAAAAACGATAATTTTTTCCCATGACGTATGATTTCTAGTGAGGGGGGGGGTCTGAAATTTTTTTTGCTGCGCTTTTCGGGGCATCAATTTTTTGAGTCGCCGACTTTCTATAACGAAGAAATTTTCTAGAGTCGATTGGGGGGGCAAGTGCCCCCCTTCAAAAAAACCTTTTTTTCGCCTTTCAAATCGAAAAGTCCTTTGAAATTTTTCGATTCCGTCGAAAATAATTTCTTAATTCAACTGTCTCGTGGCGGAACTACGTTGAGAATTTGGAATTGAGAAATGAACTAGCAACAGTAAGGATATTTCCATTTTTTTTCACTAGTGCCCTCTTTGAGTGATTAGATTCATTGACGATTGCAGCGAAAATGCAAACTTTTCAGTTTAAGATATTTCCTCATCTGATATATTTCAACTTCCATTGTTGGCACAGTATCGGGAAAGTACTGGTTTTCTGTTAGGATATTATGAAGAATCGCTCCATTTTTTATTGAGAAAATATATTTTTCCAATGTTTAATTGAGAATATTTCCTATTTCAAAATCAATACTTTCCAAGAATAGGAGATTATCAGTCGCAGATGAATCCATGAATCATTTAATTTTTTTCAAAGAAATCAAATATATGCTATCCTGCCAAAATCAACTTCATCAAGACATTAGAGGAAAGAAGGCACTCACGTCATGAAAAGTGGGTTACGACAATAAAAGCTTGAAATTCTACTTAATCTCGCTTCATACATTGTTAAATCCATTAATGTGGATTTGAAGTCCTTCCCTATTTTTATTTTTACGAACTTTCATAAAATAACGACTAATGCCAACTTACCTGGAAAACATGTCTATACAGTTGCTGATATTTGTCCCTCATCCTCTTACACTCGTTCGTATGGTACTCATGATCGCTGATGAGCCTGGATTTCCTATCCTTCATCTCCTTCACCTCATCGGCCAAACTCAGAATCTGATCCAGTTTGCGCTTCCGGCAATTCTGTGCAGCAACCTTGTTCTTCCCCCTCCTTCTAATGTCCCTGATCAGACTCAGTTGGTTTTCGCTGAGGTCGTACTTTGAAAGGCGCTCATTGAACTCGTCCATGGGCAGATTGATTATGTCATCTACTGAAATAGGAACGTTCAGAGCTCTAGCCCTCTTCTCGTCTCTGGTCAGGTGTTCTTCTTCAGACTTGCGAGCCGCTTTAGCTTTATCCCTCGATATTGGCCTCTGCATGACACCGGAGTTTTCAGCTGGAAGATGGTAGCTATGGTTGTGTTGAATGTGATCCACAGGTGTCCTCCCTAGCGAGTGAATACCGTTAATATAGAAAATATGCGAATGAAACACATTCTGAATACCGTTAATATAGAAAATATGTGAATAAAACACATTCTGAAGATGCTATTGCTATCTCACTGGGCCCAATTCACTCAACAAGACTCATTTTTGGGTTACAATTATTTTTCAGCGAGACTTGCCCATTCCTTACACTTAGGAATCGTGGGGGTGAACGATCTATCATCAAAATTTCACTACAGTTCTTCAAAAGAGGTGCAAGTATGAATTAATTTTTGGTAACATTAGTAACCGTTTTAAACCTGCATTCAGAAAAGATAGATAGATTTATTTAATCACAAGTTAAAAAAAGAGTGAAATACAAACCGAGTAAATATAAACATTACAACATGACCCTGAACATAAGTGGAATACAAGTTATGATTCAGTGGATATAAGTACGTATTCCTTAAGAAAATAAAATCCGTTTGTTTTCAAGCAAATATGATTATTTGAAAATGAATATGTTTAATTCTCTTATCATATTATTGCTGCATTCGTAGTCAAACAATTTTTCCGAAAGCCAAATTGTAAGTTATTGAAAAAATATTTGCACTCAAATTACTCAATCAATCTCTGTTGTCAATGTTATCAATTGATTTTGAGAAGATAAAGATGATAGGAAATAAATAGGTCTGTAATTTTCAGTTTCGCACCTATTCCCCTTCTTAAAAGGGGAAATGATTTATTCATTGATTATGTTCAATCTCATTTGAAAGGAACATAGATCATTATGGACATTTTTTTCAATTCAATTTTAACCGGTGTTATTGACTCTTATTGATTCGAATATTGATAGGCGCACAAAAATCAATTACGAAATTTAACAAAAATCTACTATATAATAGTTGCAAAATAACGAAGATATCATATTTTTGTTTGTTTAAAATTCAAGTACAATACTGACCACCATTTGTTATGAATGAGTCATATCACTGCACCGACTAACGCTGAAGACGGTAACGGTTTCAGTTAGCCGGAGTTTGAGGGGAGCATCGATAATTTGTTGTTTATTGTTCTGTGCATTTTTGAACAATGGCACAAGGTTTTCAAACACAATCAACATGTATATATGTTTTTTGAATTACGGGTAGTGCCAAAAAAGTGCAGTTGCAACATCCCATTTATACGCTGAAAGATTTCCGTTGAGAAATCACCCAACATTGCGAGAATGATTGGAATTCACAAGAACGATCCAACAAGCACTAGGTCTCTAGCAAGTCAGTCAGACTGTTCTTCTAAGCTGTCAGTTGATGTATGACCATTGGCAGCATGATCATTGACGGACATATTTTTCTCAAGACAGCTGAAAGCCATCATTGGGTGATATTCTTTTTCACACATCACACGAGTGCTGACGTTACCGCTCTCTTTCTTACACACTGTTTTCCCTATACCTATAGTGACAGCATTCTACCTGCTGCACTATTTTCATAATACACATATTATGGACAGTAGACAATCCTCAGGCTGTACTATATATACTTTTTCGAGGAATAACGTATGAAAAGCTTTAAAAAACGCGTCTGAAATTGTTCGTGGACAAAGTGTTTTCATTTTTGCCGCGTGTAATGATACATAACAGGTCGCAATAGGATCAATTTTATACGTAAGTGTTGTATCTCCGTTATTTTGAGACTTTTATATGAACTATTTTTTGTTAAAATTTACCACTTTTAAAACTCGAGAATACCCTGTTAAGAGGGTGATCACCAATATATCATGGGTTTATGTAATAATAATAAATAATATTTACCTAAATGATTCTGTAAACCGAATTCCACAGAACAGGAATACTTCATCTCGGGCATTTTGGGGCCGACCGCCCCTTCCGAAGGGTTGGGAATATTGTAAGAAGTAGCGCTAGGTTCACGATACTCGTATTTCAGGGGCGTGGCAGGGGGATGAGAAGCACTAGCGGCGTTGTGGTCTTGAAAGTATCTCTTGCCATACATTTGGTGTTTCTTTTGGGCGACAGGTGGTAAACGGGCGTTGTCAGAACTTCCTAAGCCGTTGTTCAGCTGTCGGCTGGAATAGCTGTAGTCATATGGCCGCATTTTGCTGTATAAAGAGAAAAAAATTATAGATTTTCTCCTAAAAAATGTAGGGCTGTACGAGGCACAGATAGAGGTATGCCAAGAAAATTATTTTGAGAAAAGGCGGCTTAGAAATTAAGATATCTGATGGTGCTTCATGATGAAAAAATGTCAAAAACAAATTATTATATTATGTATTGTGAACGTTATTAATGCACTCCAAGTGTATCAGTAAGATATAAAAATATTCGATTTTATAATATTTTTTTGGGGTATTTCGTATATTTATGTTTAATTTTATTCTTTTTTTTTATTTTGAAAATTAAGCTCTGTAACTATTGTATACAAATATGGATTGCTTTCTCTTTTCCATATACACGCAAAAAAATCGTGCATGATTTTTGAAAATAGCACTCTTGATCATTTTCTTCTTCCTCGACCGAATTTGAGTCTCTCTATGAAAGACTAGGAAGCTAGTATTCTCGTGCGCCAAATAAGCATCTGGGAACTAAAAATATATCGAATTTCTACAGTCGTTGGTTAGACTTGCATTTGTTGTTCCCTAGGAAGCTGGATTAATAAAAAAATCTCACTTGGGATAATCTGTGACGTAATGTTCGGCAGATGTGTGACCGGAATCGGATCCAGCGTCTCCCCATTCCCCATCAGACAGAGAAGGCACCCTTTCCGATCCCATGGAGCTGACGGCGCTGTCACTGGAAGTGTCCATGCGTTCCATTTCGTTCCGGGACATGGCTGTGGTTCCAGCAGCGCCACTCGTGCTCAAATTTGTCGTTCCATTGTTACCGTCCAGCATACGCATCGTATACATTCCTGAAACAAGAGAAAAACCAGTAATGAGATGGAAAGAGGTGGTAAAATCATTTTGATAAGACGTACGATATATTGCCGAATAATCAATTGGCATTGCAGTCTATAAAGTCCATCCATTGGTCCATGAAGTCACACCTACATTTTTATTTTTATTATTAGCGAAAAATATTTCGATAAATCTTAGCAACTGAAAACTTTCTAATTTCAATTTACAGCCAAAAATAAAATAGTGCACTCGTCTGAGATATATTAGGGCAATCCGATGTAATTTATCAGTTTTTTTGCATTAAAATTGTGACTAGCGATCTCGTTGCTGTATGTGTTTTGTAGGTCAATACGTTAGTGGGATGTCGTTTCATTTCTCGAAGTGATATGGCACAGTTTTTACGTCGCAGGAACACTGTGATATGATTATCACATATGGTGCAGTGAATGAAAGTCTTGCAGAACGTCTACCTGGGAGCAGAAGTTTGTGCCGCATTGTATTCTGTTATTTTTTTGCTTATTTGTAGTGCAACTAAAACCAAAGAGTCCCTCTAACCACGTCAGTTTTGGTGTCAGTCCCCACTCTGAAGCCATGAGCGATGCATTTATAAAAAAAATGAGATGAGTTTTGGAACATTCTTCCTTAGTACGTACCTACCCCTGGAATGTAACGTGTTTTGCAGTTTAAAAAAAAATAATCAACAGTTGAATAGTTACAAATTATTCAAATATTTCATTCTTCCATTAACGAAATATAACTTGCTTTATAATAGGGGTAGATTTTACCGGCTGAGGTATAATATATGCCAAGGTAGGTCACCTGTTTGTGTATTGTTTCCCAATGTATGTTACAGAAAAATATTTTGTTTCCAGCAAAGACACCCACCTTCCCAAACCATGTATGTTTAAAAAAAAAAAGAATTGAAAATGTCCCCGGCTAGGGACGAAACGTCTTCTCCTACGAACTACTAAAACATTGTTTTCAAAGAATCCAAAACTCAAGAAAACCTTCTCAAAAGAATATTTCAAAAAGGATTCAAGAATTAAACAAAACTTATATATATATATATATATATATATATATATATATATATATATATTGAGAATGCATGATATATATATATATATATATATATATATATATATATAGAGAGTGTATTCTTTGAAAAATGTTCTTGTCTCCGCGCCTTCAGATACAAAATCTGACGACTGCTATCGTATAATGAACTAACAAATGTGGATAAAAAACACCCTGTAGTTAATGAATCAGGTAATATATTGTAGGTGTAGTAATGCAACGATTGTCGCATAGCGATTTCGTTAAGCATTACCATTATCGTATACAGAGTGGTCCAACGAAAAGTATGCACCTAGCTTTTCTCCTTTGTTTAGAATTGAAAGCAAAAATGCTCGGACACGTGGAGTTTGCTTTTGAGGGGGACACATTTTAGACATATTTTTCAACCTGTGCCTTTAACGCCCTAGCGAGGGGGCGTCACAACCCTAAAATTTTAAATAGAAAGTGGGGTCGAGTGATATATCATTTGAACGGGCACAAAATTATCTTTCTAATGATACCCTATTTATTGAAATTTATTCGAACAGTTAATGCGAAAACGGCTTTAAGAACATTTACCCGATAATTTAGATATTAATGAAACATACAAATAAGTTTTGGTTATTAGGAATCAGAATAACTACAATCATTTCTAAATTACTTCATTTTACCGAAAGCAACATTTCAATGTAATTTTTTTTTCATCACAAAAAATCCCCATTTATCGTTTGCGTTTTTTTGTCGAAAAAAACTGCAAATAAGTGTAGGAAAAGAATTTAGGCAAACTTTTATTTTAGTCCCTTCATTGATTCAGTCTGGTCGCTTTTGAAGTTATTTTAATTTCACTGTACAAAATGGTTTATTCCATTCCAGAACGAGTTGAAATTGTTAAACTTTATTTTCAAAATAATAGTTGTGCTAGACCAACTGCTCGCTTGTTTAAGGACAGTCATCCCGATAAAAATGTTAATGATTCGTATGTTGCCAAGTTAGTTAGAAAGTTTGTCGATACCGGATCTGTTTGTAATGTGAAACACCAGCCGCAGAACCCCATCAGAAATGAAGCTGTGGAAGTCGCTGTTTTGGGGCATGTTCAATTGGATCATACTCAAAGTACCCGTCAACTAGCTGAAGCCTCAGGAGTCTCCCGTTCATCCATAATACGGATTTTAAAAGCGTACAAATTTCATCCGTACAAAATTAAATTAGTACAGGAACTAAATGAGGATGATCCTGATCGAAGGCTGCAATTTTGCCGTTGCTGGGATGACAGTAACCCACATTTATTCCGTGAGGTTCATACCCAATACCCTCAAAAAATAAACGTCTGGTGTGGCATATTAGGAAGTCATATCATAGGACCACTTTTCATTCCTGGAAATTTAACTGGTGAAGTCTACCTAAACATGCTTGACGATGCAATTGATCCTTTCATAACACAGATAATAGAAGACGACCAAAATCATGATGCCGATCGGCTTCATTTCCAGCAAGATGGAGCACCTCCGCACTATGCTGCTCCTGTAAGAGAATTTTTAGATAACCGGTTCCCCGGACAGTGGATTGGAAGGAGAGGCCCAATTGAATGGCCTGCCAGGTCACCTGTTTTATCGCCTTTGGGACTTTTTTTATGGGGACACTTGAAAATAAATGTTTTGCTACGAAGCCCGAGTCCATAGAAGATCTTCGCCAACGGATTACAGCACAATGCAGAAGCATAACACCTGATATGCTATAAAATGTTAGAAATAGATTTGAACAAAATCTGTATTATTGTATGGAAGCAAGTGGGTCACATTTTCAACACTTGTTGAAGTAACGTTTTAATAAATCAATTTAACAGCTTGTTTACTTTTTTTACAAAGCACTGTTACAAGTAACAAACATTGAAACGTAAGTACTACTAATTGTAAATGTTTTGATTCTTAATAACCAAAACTTATTTGTATTTTTCATTAATACCAAAATTATCGGGTAACTGTTCTTAAAGCCGTTTTCGCATTAACTGTTCGAATAAATTTCAATAAATAGGGTATCATTAGAAAGATAATTTTGTGCCTGTTCAAATGATATATCACTCGACCCCACTTTCCATTTAAAATTTTAGGGTTGTGACACCCCCTCGCTAGGGCGTTAAAGGCACAGGTTGAAAAATATGCCTAAAATGTGTCCCCCTCAAAAGCAAACTCCACGTGTCCGAGCATTTTTGCTTTCAATTCTAAACAAAGGAGAAAAGCTAGGTGCATACTTTTCGTTGGACCACTCTGTATAATTAACCGTCGATTACGATAACAATTTTTTAAATAGTATATGCTAGTAGTTTCCAAATATTATTTTATAGAGATCTTTTCGGGTAGTTTGTATAAAATAAACAATATTATGTCTTTAAATTATTTAATATTTTCATCAAATTACCTGGACTGGAATGTTTTTATCTGTATTTCTGACGCTAAAGACAACGGTTTTATTATACATATTTTTCAGGTATATATACTATACATTATCTTCTATTTTTCGGTGAATAATAATCGTAATGTAAATGTTAATAGTAGGATTAATCGTTAAAAGGTAATAATCGTACGTGTAGTGTGACTTGATAGACGTTTTCTTGTGAAATACTTTTTTGGGACATCGCATAGGAAGTAGTGTTATTTAGAAACTTCAGAGTTGGGGTTGCTTAAAAGGTACGAGGGTGGTAACATATTCGTGTTGCATTCAAAAGATTCAACCCTTGTCATAGGATGTGTGTATATAAACTTATTGTGATATTCCTACTTGAGAGACTTGGATTATCCCTAATTTTGAAGCTTTCACAAAAACTTCAACTTTTTATGATATGAACAGTTTTTCACTGCTTCGTCCTTAAAGGAAGGCGTCTCACAAAATTATGTTATTACTTTCAAGTATTAGTATGATGCGCAAAATTATTTCAGAAACTGAAATAATGTCTTTCGTTTTTAAATGTGTATTTCATGGGAGCTAACTGGGTTACCAAAATTATTTTTTTCATCAATTGAAAGTTAATCCACACGAGAAAAGTATAAATAACTGCCCCCTTCCCTATCTACTGAAATATCAATTGTGAAAAAAGGGTACCGTGTCAACATTTGAAAGTTATATGCAACATTAAAGAGATAATCCGAAAAGGTGAGGTATTAAATGAAAGCGGACTAAATAAAAAACAAAAGAAATGAAGAATGTGAAAACTACGAAAAATTAAGCACTCGCGAAGAAAAAAATAAAATAAACAGAAAAGTGAATGGAATTGAGTAAAATAACCAGGGTATAGCGTTAATGACCTCGATATATCTGAGTTTATATTTAACTGCTTCTATTGATAATGCCAAACGATTTTTTCTATTAACTATATTCGATTAGGTTTTGTTAACTCATGTAATCGACTTACACAAGAGTTCGAATACCACGAAGAATCCAAAAAAATAAAAGAATCAGGTAGTATTATCTCACGGAAATCGGTGGAGTAGACATGTCACCTGACATTGCGACTCATTTTCTATAAAACTTATTTAACTATAATATAGGTATTTCCTGCTGAATGAATAAATATATATATATATATATATATATATATATATATATATATATATACTCTCAAACATATTATTATTCGGTTTTTAATTTGAACCTCAGCCATATGCTGAAGTTCAACTTCAGATGCGTAAACAGATGATAAAAATAGTGTGAAAACAACGTGATTTCCAAACAGTTTTGAAAACAGTTAGTTGTGTAGGTCAGTATGATTTTACAGTTTTCACTTTGCAGAATTTTTCTTATTTTCCAAGAATATTCTAGTTAAAAATGGAAACATTCTCTATTGAATAAAAAGATTTTTCTGTGAATTGAAAAATCCACGATAAAAATGAAGTTATTCATTGTGAATATCTAATAGAAAATAACTACTTCCCCGCTGGACATTGAACTATATGATAGATATTCTGAAAGGACCCTAATTCAAAAGAAAAAATCTAAAATTGAAAATTTGCATTTTTATTCAGATAGTTATTTGATTTTCTATTCCAGTCTTAATTAAGAACTCATATAGATGAATGAGGCAAAGAAAAATGTTTTCCAAAAGAGAGTACTCACCAGAAATAATTCGTAACGTTGACGCAAGAGAGGCATCGCAATCACTAGGTCTTCAATACATTTTTGTCGACGAAAATCTATTTCACGCTTCCACGATCATCAGGAAGACCAGAAGAAATGGGAAACATATTTCCAAGAAGCAATATCACTTTGTAAATATGGAAAAAAGTTAGAAACATTTCTTTTGGAGAGACACTTTGAAATTAGTGTTTTTTTTGACATTAAAACCTGTCAAAGGTTATGATAGATTGATTTATTTGAAAATATGAACAGGATATTCATAAAATCGATGTGGAATCACCTGCGACTGAAATAGAAACTTTAGTCACAATCTTCCATCTTTCAGGATAACCTCTTGTGGGGTATTCATGTTGAAAATGGAAACATTCTCCATTGAATATTGATTAGAAATATTTTTCTGTTAATTGAAAAATCCACGATAAAAATAATGTCCAACAGAAAACAACTACTTTCCCGGCTAAAGCCACGCTGGACATCGAACTACATCTAATAGATATATAAGAAAAAATCTGAAATTGAAAATTTGCTCTTTTATTCAGATAGTTGTTTGATTTTCTATTCCAGTCTTAATTAAGAACTCAAATAGATTAATGAGGCAAAGAAGAATGTTTTCCAAAAGAGAGTACTCACCAGAAATCATTTGTAACATTGACGCAAGAGAGGCATCGCATTCACTAGGTCTTCAATACATTTTTGTCGACGAAAATTTATTTCACGCTTCCACGATCATCAGGACGACCGGGAGAAATGGGAAACACATTTTCAAGAAGCAATTTCACTTTGTACAGATGGAAAAAAGTTAGAAACATTTCTTTTGGACAGACACTTTGAAATTAGTGTTTTTTACATTAAAACCTGTCATATGGTAGTATAGATTGATTTGTTTGAAAATATGAACAGGATATTCATAAATTCAGATTGGAATCATTGCGACTGAAAGATAAACTTTAGTCACTATCTTCCGTCTTTCAGGATAACCTCTTGTCAAGTATTCATGTTGAAAAGGGGAACAGTCTCAATTGAATATTGAATAGAAATATTTTTCTGTTAATTGAAAAATCCACGATAAAAATGAAGTTATTCTATGTGAATGTCTAACAGAAAACAACTACTTCCCCGGCTAAAGCCACGCAGGACATCGAACTACATCTAATAGATATTCTGAAAGGACCCTAACTCAAAAGAAAAAATCGAAAATTTGCATTTTATTCCGATAGTTATTTGATTTTCTATTCCAGTCTTAATTGAGAACTCATATATATATATATATATATATATATATATATATATATATATATATAGATGGATGAGGCGAAAAAGAATGTTTTCCAAAAGAGAGTACTCACAAGAAATTATTCGTAACATTGACGCAAGAGAGGCATTGCATTCACTAGGTCTTCAATACATTTTTGTCGGCGAAAATCTATTTCACGCTTCCTCGATCATCCTGTTCATATTTTCAAACAAATCAATATTGTAGTATTACATATGAGGGGGTGAGAAGCCAAGGGGTACAAGAGACTTTTAAAAAAGCTAAGTGCGGTTGGTTATAGATAGTTAATACATAATCAACTGTTGGTGTCAAAGGGATATACGTGAATGTTTTTAATATAATACATAATCAACTGTTGGTGGCAAAGGGATATACATGAATGTTTTTAATATGCTGAGATATCTAGGGGCGACAAAAGCATTATACGAACGAAGAGTTTCAGGGAATTTATCAAAATGATTTAACTTTAAATTGCGTTTTCACAAAATGATGGAATTGTCACTTGTAGCTCTTGGCTTCTCAACCCCTCATATGGTATTTTTTTCATTACTATATCTTCAGGAATTATTATTAATGCTATTATTGTCACCACGTTTTTTTTTCTGAAGTTAATTTAATAAATATTTCATTATTGACCAAGGTGGTTAATAATGGAACTAAAAAGCTGAACAACTGAATAGTCAGTCGCAATCAAACACTTGGCCAGTCTGGAGGGGTACAATAACCTTTAGCATCCACAATTAGACCGATATTAATTATATTATATTAATTTAATAATTTCTGTTGCCAGTAGTGAAACAATAATATATACATCATGGTTGAGAAGGCTATTATAGCCCTTAAACTTGGCGCTTGGGCTATAATGGTATTCTTCTCAACCTTGGTGTATAACATACTATTAATAAATAATAGGAAATGGTGATTTTAATTTCAGTTTATCTTTGGTTCAAACCATCCATTAAATAAATTATTAATATCGAGTTTATTGGTATCATATTGTTACGAAACTGGATTCGTGGTTATCTAAAATACGATCTAATTATTGTGCGTTCATTTCCACTTCACAAAAAAGACAAATAAAGCAATTCCGCACACAACACTGTATCTGAATCAGTCTTTATTCTTTACTGTACTGTAGGTATTCGAATGAATGAATCCACGCGACGCGCGGCTGTTTATCAGCTCACAAACTCTCTTGAATAACTTCGACTCGAAATTCCTTCTTTGGTCGGAATATAGCTCCATCGGCTCTCCAAATATTGAGAACATGTTGTCCACCAATGACCTTGCTAGTGTGAATGCTTCCTGGTCTGAAATGGCATGGGCTTCTACATATTTGCTGAAATAGTCCATGGCAACAAGGACGTATTTGTTGCCATCATCCGTCACAGGAAATCCTCCAGCTACACCTACGTTGTATTTCTCCATTTCACCCCTGGACCTTGTTTTAGGACCTTTAGTAGCGCCGCCCTCTGGATATTTTCTGCTTCAGCTTTCTACATCGTCTCGACATCTTGTCCGAAGTCTTATTGACTCCCAGATGTCCTCCTGATGTCCCTTCATGAATCTCTTCCTGGGCAAAACCAATTGTGAAATTGACGACCTACCCGTTTGTGCAGTTCATTTTCCAAAACTGGGATTCATATTGTGCCCATATTGCCTAGAAGATGTCCCCAATATCTCTATAGGATGGTCTGCAAGTTCCATCCTCTTACCAATGTAGAAAGTCCCTAATGTGGATCGGTTTCTTGGTCCTGTCTCACGTGTGCGGCAAAACCAATTGTGAAATTGACGGCCTACGCGTTTGTGTAGTCCATTTTCCACAACCAGGGAATCATATTATGCCCATATTGCCTTGAATATGTCCCCAATATCTCTCTAGGAGGGTCTGCAAGTTCCGTCTTCTTTCCAATGTTGAAAGTCCCCAATGTGGATCGGTTTCTTGGTCCTGTCTCATGTGCGGTAGTCCATTCGTCTTCAGTTAACACTCTGGTTCGATTAATATCAGCGACTCCTTCATGGCATTCAATACGCTGATAATGCTTAGATGCCTCTGGACACGATCTTATAGATAAGGCATCCGCATTACTATGTAGTCGTCCTGATCGATGTTTCATTCTGAAATGGTACTAGTTTAGCTTTTCTATCTATCTAGCTATTTGTCCTTCTGGATTTTTCATCTCCAGTAGCAACTCAAGGGCCGTATGATGGGTCCTGATGAGAAACTGACTTCCATATAGATATTTGTGGAAGTGATCTACTCCCTGACTATCGGTAGAAGTTCCTTCCTGGTAAAACAGTAATTCTTTTCGGGCATAGTCATCACCCTGCTAGTATTCGATAACTTATTCGTGACCATCTTGCTCCTGTGATAACACAGTTTCACGTCCGGTATTGCTCGCATCTGTGTCCAGTTTTTTGCTGTGGGTAGCCAAGATTGGACTTGAACAAAGTGCTGCCTTCAAAGCCGAAAAGCTTTATCACTTCCGATGGACCACTTGAAGTTGACTTTCGATATCTGCAAATCCTTCCACAAAACGACGGTAATAAGTTCACAGGCATAGGAAGCTTCTTACCTCATGTTTATCTTTTGGTATCGGCCAGTATCGAATAGCCTGTATTTTCTATTCGTTTCTTTGAATTCCGTCTGCCGAGACTGTGTGACCCAAGAAATCCACTTGATTCTGGAACTGAAGATTCAGCCTGAGGTTGGCACTTCTTAAACGTCCAAAAACTTCACGCAGGTTGGCTAAATGTTCCTCAAAATTTCTTCCATAACCATGACATCATCAAGATATACCAGGCAAGTTTTCCAAGTGAGTCCACCCAATATAAGCCCCATCAATCTCTCGAAGGTTGCTGGGGCGTTACAGAGACCGAAAGGCATAACATTAAACTGATACAATCCGCTACCAGTAGTAAACGGAGTCGTGCCTATCCAAAATACGGATCGATTATTATCCGTTTATTTCCACTTCACAAAAAATCAATCTGGCAATTAAATAAATCGATTACAGTGCACCACTGAAATATTGTTCCCGACACTTCATCCCAATCAATCTTACTTCTTTACTGTACTCGAATGAATGAATCTACGCGACGCACGGCTGTTTATATAGCGATTGTTCGGCAGTCGACCTCGCTTACCAAGACGTAAACAGAGGCAGTGGAGTAGCGAATTCGTACCAATATGATTTAAATCGGGCGAGTTCTGCTTGGGAAAACATAAACAATTCTGTTACGAGGCGATATATATATATATATATATATATATATATATATATATATATATATATATATATATATACGTATACGTCTTTTCCCGTCATTATAAAAATGTAAACATCAAAAACTATTAAATCCAAAGAAACAATAATAAAAATGCACCAAAACTTATTCGAACACCACAACAGCCGTTTTTAAGAAACAGCAACTTATTAACGGAACAAAATGCTTCCTAGAAATATTGGCAAGGCTAAAAAACAAATGAAAAAGCCTTGTAAACAATTTTCGTATTTTCAAGAATCCAAAACCCCAAGAAAATTCAACAGAAAACATATATATATATATATATATATATATATATATATATATATATATATATATATATTACGACAAACGTCTGAAACGAGCAATTGCCAAATTTAAGTTTAGGGTCACCCTGTATATTTGGGCAGTCCTATATTTTTTGTGATGAGAAAAACAAGGCACATTAACAAATCGTCGTGGGCCCAAGGTTATTGAAGTACCTGTAGTTCTTAAATTAATCGTTTTAGACCACGAGTGTGATAGTTTGTTGGAATCGTTTTATCGGGAGGAACATAGAAATGCCAAAATATACAGGTTGTCCCATTAATAATTGTGAATCTGATGTCACGTGACCGAAAACAAAAAGCTCATTGGGTAACATAACAAAAACAGCTGTACCAATTGTTTTAATTTACAACCCCATATTCCAGGGCACACCGGAGTGTAGGAAAATGAAACGGCAGATAAACTCGCAAAAGCAGTAACACAATATTGGTAAAGCTAAAAAGTGAAGTGGGACACAAAATAAAAATATTGGTAGGATCTATAAGGGATGAGACAAGCGAAAATACTTCTGGGAACTCACAACCAGAAAATATCTACCAAATGCATCACTTTAAGCAAAAACATACCCCGAATATTAACAGACCACTGCCGACTGAAAGGACAACTGAAGGAACTGGGATTAGTAGAGGAAGCAGAGTGTTTTAGATTATGTCAGGAGGAGGACTAAACCTACATTGACGAATTACAGTAGTTAAAAATAAAACTTTTTTTTTTCAATTTCAACCAAATTTTGAGAACCACTGTCCGCCTAACCTAACCTAAGCCGTAAGGAAACACTGGCAATTGCCGGATGCATTAAACATTCAAATATGTGGAATTTTTAAATGATTGAGAAATGTAGGAAGAGAGACCCACGTTATGTCCAAACTAGTAGATAGAGTCAGAACTAGTAGATACAGTCAGCATACTATGAAGCACTTAACAGATAAAAATGATCAAAACATCATTTGTAATAACACAAGCTGTAAACAAATTGATAGGTCACGGCCATTTTGACAATTGGGTGCGTCCAACAGCTTGTAGTGGTTGCAGCCTCTTTTACTCTGGATGTGTAAAACTGTTGACAGAACTTCCAGCCGCTGCAAATAATTAAAGCGCTTTATTTCCCGCTGGATTTATTTCAAGTAGATCAGCGATAGGTAATTTTACATTTTCAGTCGTTTATTTTGTTGTTTACTTAGCAACCAACCAGAAAACAGTACGCGATGTGAATGAGAAAAGATTTGAACATTCTTGTCCTGCTTAGGTAGCTTGCAAATTAGACGTTAGAGGCGCGCAGCAAGTATTTGCGTCACAAACTCTATATGAAGGTTATTGGGCAGGCTGTGGATTAATAATAAAATACATTTCGAAGTTATAATTAAATATGATGGACAAAAACCGTAATTATATTATCATAAAAATATCATAATCGAAACATAAATAACGATTATTGACATATCCTAATATCCATGTCAAAATTGTCAAATGCCAATTCGCTGAAGTTTGTTCTTACTACCAAACCAAAATGTTCCGCGCGTATTTTGAACTTTCCATTTTTTCCATTCTTTGTTTGAAAAAATCAAAGGAAAAAGGAGACATTTTTCCATTGCATTTCTCAAATAGTGTAATGAACAGTTCTTCCAATAATTCAGCCTTGTTAAAACAATTCAATAAATATCCTACACAAAGCAAAACGCTTCAGGATCCCCTGGCAGCCGTTCCAACCCCATAAAATGGTCTGCATTTTTTTTCAGCATTGTACACAAAAATTTGTGGTACCTCCTTAACAAATTTTTCATTATAAAATGTAAGGTTGCTGTAGCCAGATTGTTACTTTTATTTTTATTTGTCTCTGAATAAGTAGTCAAATGTTCAACAAAACAACAGTTTTAATTATGTCACAATATTGGTAAAGAAAACACACCTATGTCCGAGGTAAGGCTGGTAACATCGTAAAAATGTCTTTCGTTTGCAGCGAAGTCTATGTAGCAATGGTTTAAGCTACAGTAAAAATGAATCTGTTTCTTTTTTCAACACAATACAGCAGATATTTCCACCTTTGTTGTATTGCACTACACTTTTTTGAAATCGAAAGAAGAATAGAATAATATTGGACAATGGCAGGTTTACGGGCTATAAATAAATGTCTAATCGACAAGTTGAAAATGGTCTAAAATAGAGATAGTGCTCTTAAAATTATGTGTGATAGCTCATTGGATCCGGAATAACGCCTAGAAAAATGTGCCAAAAGCGTGTATTAGCACATAAAAAATTGCAAAAGTTATAAACAATTAAAGATGAAAAAAAAATGCCATTTCGTTTTTTGCCAATATTTCATAAACTATTAATATTTAAGAAATTTCAAAAAAAGATTCTGAAAGACGAGGAAAAACAAATGGCGGGACAATTTTTTTGCAAATCAATTTATATCTTGTATTAATAAAAAACAATATGATTGAGAAAAAAAATTTTTTTAACAACAAGACTTGGATTTTTTAGTTTTTGTTCAAGTACAAAAATTATTATAAACAAAGTATGAATATTTTTTTAACTTTTATGGCGTGATCTTGTTAAGTATGTTTATAAGAAGGCTCTACGAAGCGAAAAATTTTACACAATTATTTAAACATTTTTTTTTATTTACAATTAAGACAGAAGTTCGAGAAAATTTTGTTAGTTAACAATCGTTTAACTTGTTGAAAAATTAACTTTAAGTAAAATTTCCAACGGGAATAAATTATTTATAGTGTTCAGAATACACCATAATTTTTTCAAATTCTAAAAAGAATATTGAATACCTTAAATAAATTAATTAATGTGTCGTACTCGCTTTTGACACCGCGCGCGCAACCTAAAAATGTCGCGCGGAGACCCATTTCCAGCGTTAAATTAAAATTATAAATAATGGAGATAGAGTTTTTTATTGGAAATTTCTTCCTCTTTCAGAATCTTTTTTTGAAATTTCTTAAATATCAGTAGTTTATGAAATATTATCAAAAAACGAAATGCCATTTTTTTTCTCTTCAATTGTTTATAACTTTTGCAATTTTTTATGTGCTAATACACGCTTTTGGCACATTTTTCTAGGCGTTATTCCGGATCCAACGAGCTATCACACATAATTTTAAGAGCTGTATCTCTATTTTAGACCATTTTCAACTTAAACTTCAACTAGCCGATAATAGCGCTAGAAAATGGTATTCTTTCGTCCTCTGAAAATATTTTCGATAGCCATGTTTTGACTTGACGTATTCGTGAGGCAATAAGTGAATACAATCAAACGACATATTCTCAATTTAGCTAAAATCGAATTCGTTCATATGAATTCAGAAATAAACGAGAACGGCGAGCCACCAAGCAGTCCGGACATTGAGACTATTTTTTTTTTTCTGGCTTATTAAGGACTTATGGTAAATATTTCAATGGATATTTCATTTACTACTGTTAACGGTAGTGCAGCAAGTTAGTTTACAACCTGTATATATTTATAAATTTACATATTCCATATATATAATCCATCCTTCCAGAATGTTCCATCATACCAAGAAGAATTTATGTCGCACGCAAGTCATAATTTGTGAACAAAACTCTTATTAGAGTAATTGACAATAAGTACAATACAAATTTATGGGAATATCAATCAGCTAGAAACGACTGTTTTTCTTTGAACTCAAATGGTGTACTGTCTCCTAGATATTAAAATTTTTTTGTAAAAAGTTGCCAAAAGTTTTTTTTCATGAATATTTACTAAAGTAGAGTATACGGATAGTAATTGCTCGGTGTAGAATGCCGATTAGCATTTTGTTTAGAAAGTCGCCAGCTGGATAATAAAGTCTATGAACTATATAACGGTTTCAGTGACTGGTCGGTCTTCTGCAAACAGTTTAATAGTTAGTAACAAAACAAGAACATTTTAATATAATACTTTACCGACAGAATCAGTATAGCCCAAGAAATCAATATTTATAATGCAACATTGATAATGTCAGAAATCACAAAATTCACAGCATTGGAAAATTCGGGTATATAAGAAATTTGGCGAAGAAAAAGGCTATCAAGTCATTTATTACCAAAGAGGAAATATCTCAGTGGTTACACTGTCGCCTATCAAGCAGAAGGCCACAGGAACGAATCCCGGTCAGGGTAACATTTTATTTTATGAAAACAACGGCTGGATCATATTTGGACAATTGTAATTATCTTTAACATGTGGTCTAATCTCCAAAAGGTTCTTCACAGGAAGAACAGGATTTTAGACAAGACGTTGATTCGAAAAATAAATTTCCTGACAAATAATTTCGAACTATAAGTGAAGGCAGTGAATTCAAGCTCATAACTTGAGAACGGCTGGACCGATTTGGCTATTTTTTTTCGGGATAAGGGGAAAACGGGATAACAGGAAAACGGAATACCGGAAAAACGGGATAAAGAAAAAACGGGATAACTGGAAAATGGGATAACGGGATAACTGGAATCGGATGAGAGTTTTGAGAAAAAACATTTCAGGGAAGATAGAAACTAGGACAGGACAACGTCTGTCGGGTCAGCTAGTACCTAATATATTTGGACAGAATTAGCTAATCAACTATCTTACCTATAAGATCGTGGTGCAGTTTCACAAAAGTGATAGCAGCAACAATTTCGGAATAAACCGTAACGATTCTAAAAATCATCTCCAAATATTCCTGACTAACATCTGAATATGGCGAACTGAAAAGGAGGCAGCTTGAAAATTTCAACTGCCTTATATAATATTTAAACACACTGTATGTTTTCAAACGTGACTTCCTGTGACTAAATACTATGATTCAATATCAAAACAATCTAAGTTCTCTAGTTTACTTATCTGTTAACTAGAAATGAAATTATTAACTGCCACTGGATTATTCAAACAGTGATGTTGAGAAAATATAAATCCTATTTACAGAATAGTTTAGAATGAACAATTTGTCGAAATATGGATTTTAATTACTAATAGGTATTAATCAAAAGGAATATGGAGAAAAAGGTAATTAAAAAAAGTTGAGGTATTTTTTTTTAACAGAATGTAGAACTCAGCAAAATATGTGATTTCACCAAAAATGACCCGTACTTATACACAAGATGCAAAATAACGAACGTACAATACTCAGAACGGGGACTGATTTCATTTGTAAGTAAATGAAAAAAACGGCATGTGAACATGGTTCGCGTGACAATGCACTTGAAATATTCAAGAAGGTGACTCCAAGATAGAACTTTGGCAATTTATGGCAGAATCCATTGAACCTTGGTTGGAGTCGAAGATTATAAATTTTCTGTCAAAATTCAACAATCTAAAATGGCGGACGAGTTTTGTGATTTATGATCACAGAATCTATTCAAAATTAGTATGTAAGTTTTTTTGACGGGTCGCTTCGAGAATTCAAGATGGCAGCTCGAAGATGGCGGACAAGTTTTGGGATTCATGGCCAGGAACCAACTATAATTCACAAAATAATATGAACGATTTGAAAACGTCAGTTCAGTCATCCGTCACTTATCAATGGCATATTTTTGTGATGTTTGATTTACAGGTGTATTTTTTTGCCTTCAGCGATTTGGGGACATCCAAAACTTTTGACCGTTTTGTCAGTTGCCATCATCTCAATTTTCAATCATATCAAGGGAATCATACAACAAATATACAACTACAAACTTTTATTCTGTTGGGAATTCAAATTCGAGCTTTTGATAGAAATCGATTGTTACTAATGGACGATTTGAATTAAAATCAGTTAATGGATGTTTTTATTTAATGGTTATCTCTATTGTGCTTAACATTGAGAGTACTTAAAAAAATCAATTTGAAAAAATTAAGTTTTATAAGTTCAATAACATAACCCTCAAAATCAAAATTAGTTTAATTAGAAAGCATTTACAGCACTGCCGTCCCGTTTTTTCATTTCGAGGAGGATAAACCGGCTCACGGTGAAGCGAATATTCGATTTGTTCAAAGAGAGTCGAACAATTCGAAATATTCTGCACATAAAAAATTCAGAAGATACAAATAAGTTTAATGCCAGCCATACACCCATATTCCTCCGTACGCAGGCGAATATTCGGTACGGAATTGCGTGTGTAGTCGGCTTTATACCGGCCAGATATGTCGAGGAAGGTATTCTGGCAAGTGCTGTTCTCCAAAATGAAAAATATAAACAGAGGTAATTCTGCCGGTTTTCCCAACTTCAAATACATTTTGCTCCGCGGATTCAACTACAACGACCAGTTTCACTTGCTATTATTATCCAAAAAAAAATCGAACATTTGTGAAATACCAATACGCGACAGATAAATCATAAATTTCTAAACCCACTATTCAATGTATGAGAGACCAAAATGCCTGAACAGAAGCAATCACGAAAAACAAATTATTTTATCTCGCCAAATATCTTTTTATCGCTCCCATGACAAATGTCTAAATAAACTGTTTCCTTAGTTAAGTGACACGTCCTATAAAATTACATTTTTAACTTACGTAACACTTCACAACAACAACAACGAATTCTACAGGTATACATGATCGGAGGACACCCGGAAAACATTCCAATGTTTCCGAAATTTTCTTGAATTTTGTAACACATTGTTTTCCAACACGAATGCATACATACTGAGTTCTGCTTAATCGACTTATCTCTTATCGCTTGCTTGTTTTTGAACGGACACAATCACTTGCGTATTCAATGGTAGATACAGTGGATACAGGGCGATATAATGACTAGGAACACGGCTCGCGCTCGCCAATTTCCAATAGGTATTTTTTAACCGATTAAGGCAATTTGATATAGAACAACTTTTCTCGCCAACATTCCCAATTTATAAATTCATAAATATGACCCAAACAATGATATTTTCAAGCTGAAACAGTTTTTTTATAATTATAATATTAATTTTCATTATGAAGAAAAGTTGTATATGTTGAACAACAGTTCAGAACACAGTAATGTCAAAGATTCCTACGAATCTAATACAATTGTTTAGTGATTCAAATAATCATATAAATATTATATCAGGTTCTACTGAGAAGTAGGCCCAAAAACATTTTTTACATTCCGTTAGCTTCAAACTTTCAACTATAAGGACCTTTTACTGTCAAAGTTTACCTATGTCTTGGATAATTGTAATCAACATTACGAATGTTATAATTTCTCTGTCACTTTGAGTAGTCAAATAAATGTTTGTATGTATAAATATTTATATATATATATATATATATATATATATATATATATATATATATATCCCAATGAAAGTTGGTAACATTTGATTTGAGTTGTGTTCGACAGGTCTCTCAACATTTCAATTTTAGCATTGATCTGAGAGCAATTTTCTATATATTGAAGATTCTTCCATTATCTCTACTCCACCCAAATGGGATATAATGGGGATGATGAAATAATATCCAACCGCATGCAGGCAGCCCTAAACATAATCAGAAACTGGTGTGCAAATCCTAGCAAAAAAGTGCTGGTTCCATTCCCAAGAATGGTAGTACGAACTGAAAGCCCCGACCCTGAATGGAACTCAGCTAACATTTTCCAAGGAAATTAAATATTTGTCATATCAACAGCTATCATAAATCCATGATTACATATGCCTCATTAATATGGTTCCAAGAATACGAGGTTAGCCTGTCTGGGAATCACAGGGGATATATTCACATGCCCCACGGCAGCATTAAGGCGGGTACTCACTGGCGAGCTGTAACTGCAACGGTTGCAGCTATCAAAATTCATAATGAAGACGCGTAGCACAACGTGTTCGAACAAATCGCAGCCAGTTGTCGGTATTTGCCGCGAACACAAAGAGATTCATACTTGGTTGGTATACGTCTATGTGGTTAGTACGTGAGTGCGTACGTGTTGCAGAAACAATCCTCAACGAAATGTCAGAGTGGGATGAAAGAAAAATTATCAATTTAATCGAAATGTATAGAGATAAACCACTACTACAGAACACACAGTGGCGGCCCTAGGTCGGTGCGAGCGCCGTCATGGGGGAGCGCTAAAATTAACCAAAATGCGACCGCCGGCCGAAATTTGAACAGAGAAAAAAAAAGTCGGTAAGTGACTCTTCGGGAGATGGTCTCACTGGCTTCTTTCTTGATGCAATTGTACAAGAGTTTGACTTGGACATGAACGATTGTCGAGGTCAAGGGTAGATAATGGAGCGAACATGGAAGGAATAAATAAAGGTGTCCAAGCTAGAATTCTGAACCAATATTCTCGGGCATTTTTCAATCCATATGGTTGTCACAGTTTGAATTTAGTGTTAGATGATGCAGCCAAAACTTACGTGAAATCAGTTTATTTATTTGGATTCCTGCAAAGACTGTTTGTTTTATTCTCTGGATCAACAAAGGGATTGTAAGTGATATCCAAGCACATAGAAGGATTGTGTCTGAAAAAAGTTTACGAAACTCGCTGGGAGAGTAAAGTTTATAGCCTTGCTACAGTTTGCTTTAACTGCACTTCAGTTCATGATGCCCTTTTGGATCTTATGACTCAATTGCAGCGGAAGCCTTGTCGCTAATTCAGTACATGGAGCAATTTTAGTTCATCGTTTCACTGGTGGCTTGGTATGATATATTGTTTCAAGTAAACATTGTAAGTAAGGCTATGCAGTCTGAATCTATGGATATACCAAACGCTTCGCATTTGCTGAGAAATTGCTCGGAATTTGTGACACAGTACCAAGCCTACTCATCTGCTTCAATAAACGCTAAAGAAATAGCATCTATCTCAGGCAGAGATACATCCAATTTTTAAGGCAACCCGAACCCGAAGAAAGAAACGATTACTTGATTACGGAGCTGTAGATCAGCCACCAACTGACCCTGAAGAATTGTTTAAAATAAACGTCCTCTACCCCATGATTGATACCATTGAAAGTGCATTGGTCACTCGATTTAAACAACTATCGAAATTCAATGATACGTGCTCATTTTCATACAACATAAAAAAAATCCTGAAAGGTCCATATTGGAAAAAGACTGTGCTGATTTGCAAATCGGTTTAACAGATGAGGGAAAATGTGACGTGTCTGGTTGTGAATTGGTTGAGGAATTTATGAGACTCAATCCATCATTAAAATATTTTCAATCAGCAAAGCCAATTGAAGGTCTCCGACTTATTAAAATTAATGAATGGCAGGATATTTTTCCGAATGTGTGGACAGAACTGCTAACTGTACATGTACAAAAATTTCAGAGAAAGCACTAGCTCATCAGCTTCGTGCTCATCTTTGTGATAATAATATCCCCCTTATGATGCAGTCAGGTTTCAGGTCGAATTATAGCTGTGCAACGGCCCTACTGAATATACTTGATGATATTGTCAGATAATGACGAAATTACTGCTTTAATTCTGATCGATTACAATAAGGCCTTTGATACGATAAATCATCAACCTTCTCTCCATAATGCATTATAATGGTTTAACTGATAATGCTGTAAAGTTTTTCACATCGTATCTCTCGAACCGATCGCAAATGGTGAAGGTTGATGATGATTCATCAAATTTGAAGAAATTGACATCGGGTGTACCCCAGGGGTCAATACTTGGGCCCATCTTGTACATTATATATACGACTCAACTGACCGTAGGATTGAAAAATTTGAAGTGTCATATGTACGCCGATGATACTCAATTGTATTATTCATTCAAATACGATGTGATGCAGCATAGTGTTGATATCATAAACAAAGAACTGAACCACTTAGTGGAAGTATCGAAAAAACATTCCCTACACATAATTATCGACAAGTGCTCTGTAATCAAATTTGGAAGACAGGGTACTAGGTGAAAGTTGGTGATTTGGGTATAAAAATAGGTGGTGTACATCTTCCGGTGAAGAATCATGTGAGAAATTTGGGAATTACAATCGATGACGGCCTAAAATTTGAAAAGCATATATCACTGTTAATACAAAAGGCTTATGAAAAAATTAAATTATTATATCCTCACAGACATTCCTTGAACCTGAAAACTAAATTGCTATTGTGTGATTCTCTGATTCTGTCCACTTTTAACCATTGTGATGTAGTATATCACTACTTTTTGAATACCAATGAACAACGGAGAATTCAGAAGGTTCAAAACTCATCTTTGAGATTTTCATTTGGCATTAGGAAGAGGGATCCCATTTCACACACCCTTGAAAAAGCAAAATGGTTGATAGGCGCACACTTCATTCCGCGGTGTTATTCCATAAAATAGTTGTCACTCATACACCTCCATACTTATAATAAAATACAGTTTAGAACGGATGTGCATCATGTGAACATAAGACGTAAAATGATTCATATTGTTAGGCACTTCACCGAGGATTTCAAGCGATCTTTGACTTATACCATCGCAAAGTTATATAATGACCTCCCGCCGATCCTCCAATCTAAATCTATTGTGTGTTTCAAAAATTGTTACAAGCAAAATCTATTATCAAAAACTATTATCAAATGAACATCATTATTAAATATATATGTGTTCTCCACTGTAATAATTATCACCTATTATTTTTGTAAGCTTCATTCATTCTCTTTCATATTGTATTTTGTTCTGTATTTTTCAATGTTTTTCTTTTTCTCTCTATCATTGTCGTTCTATAGTATTCACATTATTATTATACCATTATTGATTTAATATTGTAACAATATCCATATAGTGTTTGTATACTTTCATATGTAAGGGAGTGGTACTCATGATTTGATTTTATTCCAAAATTGTTTTAACAATGTCTCATGGTGTAGTTGATAAAATCTTCATCGATAAAACAATGGAATAAACACCCTTCATCATAATTATTATAATTATAATTGATTTCACGTCTATATATTTTTTCTCTTTCTTCGTATTTTTTTTTATTTATTATTATTTATTGAGGTGCAAGAGTAAGAATGGTTATACCAATCTTGTAACCTATTGACAGGTTTAATTTTTTTTCTTTCCCTAATGTATCTAGATATTATTTTCTGTCAATAAATGTATATATTATTATTATTTTTTATATTGACCTATTAATCTCATGCAGTCTAAGAAATCATTTAATCTTTCACTAATATAGTTGACCTAACTTTCGAAGGAAGGTGTACTAGCCTAGAAATTTGGTATCATTTTTTATGGGTGGTGGGTGGGCTGTTGGGCAGATTAATTTTATTGAGTGTTTCGAAGAGAGTGCGATTTGTTTTAAACAGGATTGTACTCCTAGTCTCTCTCACTTAATATCAGATTATTTTTCGCAAACCACTGATTGGCTTTAATATTTGCTTCATTCGTTTCAGAGTAATCTTTGGAAAATCTTGAGCCTTCATAAGCAGGATTGTGTCATGAGCATAATTCGGCATTTTGCAGTTCACAGTTGTTATTTCTTCCAGATAATTCAGATATAGTCCAAAATCGATGTTTCTCAAATTAGTTCTCGTTGAATGACGACCTTTGCCGAGTACTAACATATGCTTTCTGTTATGATTCAAATAACTTTATTGCTGACCCTATACCTCTCTAACTACTCAAGAAGAGTAGAATGATTTAAGCATGCTGAGAACTGCTAAGCTGATAGCCATAAAGTTCATAACTCTGTTGCAAACTGCTGAATAAAATATTTTTGCAAATGATGATGAACTAATTGGTCTGAAACGTTCAAATTTAGAATGGTAACTTTTTTATTAATAAATTCAACTAGAGCTACCTCATAAACAGCATATTCTAGAGAATTATTCATTAAGTAAATTACTGGCTGAATTTCTATGACTCTATGCATTGTTTAATATTTTTTGTGGGAACCTCATCTACCACAGACATAACAGATAGATGAAAGGGGAAACCAAAAACTTACACGTAATATATTTTAATGTATTTAATACATATTCATAGTGATGTTCAGAGGATAGCCGTGGTCATATGCCACTTTGCCCTAAAGCTTATGATCGCTTACTACTGTTAGAATGTATTGTTTTGTTAGGGTAGGTGGCATATGACCACGGCTATCCTTTCCTATCCATTAAAATATATTACGTGTAAGTTGTTTATTAAATAGATGATAAATATTGCATAGTTTGTACATAACAATTTCAGATCAGAATATTTTCTTGTTTCATAAAGCGTGATTTTTCAGTAGTCGGGTTTTAGTTTTTGAATTTATTTTTATATAAAATATGTTTATGTTTATATGTTTATGTAAAATAGTTTATGTTTTGTGGGAGTATGTGGATTTGACGATATCTACTGAAACGTTAAAGAATGAAATGGTAAAAATACTCCTCTAGATAGATCATTAGATATTATAAACAAGCAGAAAGTCAATGTTTTTGGTGTCATCCTAGCACAATTAAAATCTTCCATAACAATATTCACTTTTAATCAATACTGTTTTCTAGTTGTTCAAGTCTTTTTTCTCTCTTATAAATTTCAAGTTTTTTTTCTCTTCTGTTTGCTAGTAGGAGCTATGTATTCTTATGTATTTTTACGTTTTTTATGTATTTTTAGTTTTATATTTTTATACTTATAACCGTAATGGGGTTTTCCCGTATATTAAATAAATAAATAAATAAATACATAAATTTCAAAACATTCGCATGAAGAACGTTTCTTCCTTAAAAAACGTATGATAAATAGCATTTTCAAATGTGGTATACAATCATTTCACAAATGTATTCCAACGTCTCTATTTTTATTGGGAATGAGACAGCATATTGCACATCCTAAAATATTTTACTATCAATATTGAGCTTTACTAAAATTCTGATTGAAAATGTTTCTTTTCGTTGAGAACTGAAAATGCAAGGATTTGGGATATCAGCTGATAATTGCAGGATAGAAACATCATCAAACCATTGAAGGAAAATAGCAACAGCTATATAGTCAATGTATTTTTACAATATATTCATCTTTCAAAGAGATAACTTTCGAGCAATTTGTAAATATTTATGTATCTTCGCAGGAGAGTTGTTGTTTATTTGCCACTCGAAATTGGTTATGTTTTTATAAATAAACCCTATTTATGAAAATATGCCTATTTCACCCGCCACTGGATCACCTTACGATTTCCTCTCAAATCATTATTTACTTTTGAAATGAAGAATAATGATCAATCAATCTTAAGATTAATGAAAAACTGGATATTTTTTTTAATCAAAAATCTGTTATGCCGGTAGAAATCAAAGTCTGCAATACTGCTTTTCAAAAAAACTCAAAATCGAATTGTAAACCAATCATTTTCACATGTTTTGATGACTGTTGCAAAGTTGTGGATTTCCAAACAATTTACTGAACACATGTATGTGAAACAAAACATGGGAATGAATCGAGCAAACGAGAATATTACTTACGGAAAAACAGATTTCTCATGCATGAATTCCATTCAAAATGTCGAATGAATCATCGCAAGAGACATAACACTGTAAAAACGTTCAAGAGAAAATCAAGCACCTCCACCACGATTAGAAACGTTATCAACAACACTGGCCATGACGAACAAATTCAACTTAGAAAGATTATGGAAATATAACTAGAATCTCGGTAAACGTGCTAAACATAAAAATAACTTCTTACTAGTACCGGCATAATATTATTTTCGTGATTAAGCTCGGAATTCGAGTCAAAAAACAATTGAACATTTTAATGTCATTTATGTGAATCGATGACACAGTGATATTCAAATCAGTAATGATAATTTGAACGCTGCATTCCTAATGGGCACAGTTTGCTTATCGTTCTCTGTTAAAAATTCACAACTATTCTCGCTAATTTTAGTATAACACGCCGTGACAAATACCGAGGCCTTGATCTATTCTTAAATTTATAACATTTTGTGTGGATTTTCTACAAGAAACTTCTTATTAGTTCACGCATCCTTGCAAAATAACAAGTTCTAGGAATTGGCGCGAATGGAAGGAAGTATTTCGAAACAATACAACAATATCGGAATCTCTCTGGACATGCCATAATCTATATTATCACCCTAAGACTAAATAGTTTTTCGTGCCACCTCTCTTATTTATAAAACAGCTAACTCATATCATAGGTTAGTGAATCGATTTGAATATCCATCAGACCACCCGTTACTTTTTTTCTGGGTTTTTGCCTATCGTCAGCACAGGCTAAGTCATGCAGGCAAAAACTAATGCCTGCAAACTCGAATGGGCTGATCATCATCTCTCTAATTCAAAGCTCTGGCTTACGCAAATCGCCAGCACCACCCCAACTCCAACGCAAGCATTACCGTCCGAGGACCGGAGGTAGAAATCTGTAATGCACAGTTCGGTCAGTTTCTACATCTGCTGGGAGATGCTCTGATTATATCAGGAAAGCTCACTGTAAGCTAACCTCCACTATAGGTCACTAAAACGAGTCAATTATTCATTCAAACACAACTACTTCCCTGTATAATGCCTCGACGAATGTCAAAGACACTACATGATTTTCACTAAATTGGGTTTGGAGATAATACGTATTATCTCCACTTTTCTAGGTCGTTTTTTTTTTCATATTGATTCATGTAAGTTGAAATGCAAAATCCGAAGTAACTGAAAAGTCTCAACAGAAATAATGAAAAAAAATATTTTCTCTCGTTTGAAATTTTTTCTCATTTCTCTACACCAATTCGCCTATCTCTAGAGTCATTCACAAACTTTTTAAATACGTTGGGTATTTAGCAAGATAATCCACAAAGTATGATACTTCAGGTGAACAGAACAATCTGATTACTCTGGAAACACATCGGCCATGTCATCATTTAAGAACATTGTGATAATCGTTTCACATTTCTTCGTTGCATAAGAAAAATGGAATTCAACTCAAACTGAATACAGAAACTATATAGAAAGCTGCATTCGAATTGGTTAAATAATAATATCTGATATAGTACATACTTCGGACTCCCTCTGTATATAAATGACAAAAATATGCTATTATCCATCTCTGGGTCTGCAAAAAGTTGCATGTAAATCGGTAAGATACTTTTCTAGAAAATCGCGGACACATAGAATAAATTGATTGAAAATCAATTTATTTCACCATTTAAGAATCGTCTGTAAAATTTCGGATTGGAGAAGACTACTTGAACGGCAATACTCTAAAGTTAGGATTGTTGTGTGACTCCTGCTACGAGGGACTGACGATAGGAGTAATCCCTAACCACTCTCCACATACCAACACCGTCAAACCTTCCCCACCAGAGTAGATATATACATAGGTGAAAGCTAAACATCGGTCTATTTCTGCTACCAGTGCTCATCACCCCAACCGGAAATATTGCCGAATCCTCTGGTGTTGCCAAACAAAGGAAGATACCATGAACTCGGGACCGCCGGCTTAACGTCCTCTCCGTGCCGGCTTAAAGTCCTCTCCGTGCCGGCTCAACGTCCTCTCGTGCTCATTGATACAGCGCCTGCGAGCTGTGATATGCTACTACGCTGCAGTTGAATGGGCATTCAACGCGAGTTTTCCCCGACAAGTCGTCAACCTGATGAGATACACCGTGCTCTATGAACGAAATTAGAGAGACATGGAATTTTATACCAAATAATTTTCACTGAATACCTCACAGTCAAGAATATAATCGAATCATATATATATATATATATATATATATATAATATATATATATATATATATATATATATATATATATATAAATATATATATATATATATAATATATATATATATATATATACTAGCGGACCCGACAGACGTTGTCCTGTCCAAATTTCTATGTTCCCTAAAATGTTTTTCCCGAAAACTCTCGTCCGCGTAGAATTTCTTTTTTTCTATGTTTTCCTTTATGTTGTTCCATCTAGATTATGCTTTTGACTCCTTCCACTTCCTGTTGTCCCGTTATCTCGTTTTCCCGTTATCCCATTTTCCTGTTACCCCTTTTTTCTTTATTCCGTTTTCCCGTTATCCCCTTATCCTGTCATCCCGTTTTTTCGTTATTTCCGTTATCCCAGTATCCCGTTTTCCTGTTATCCCATTTTTTCTTTATCCCCTTTTCCCCTTATCCTATCATCCTGTTTTCCCGTTTTTTCGTTATCCCGTTATTACCGTTATCCCGTTTTCCTGTTATCCCGTTTTTATTTATCCCGTTATTCCGTTTTCCCGTTATTCCCTTATCCTGTCATCCCGTTTTTTCGTTATCCCGTTATCCAGTTATCCTATCCCGTTTTCCTGTTATCCCATTTTTTCTTTATCCCGTTATCCCGTTTTCCCCTATCCTGTCATCCCGTTTTTTCGTTATCCCGTTTTCCTGTTATCCCGAGGGTGAAAATTAAGAGTAATATATGGTATGACAAAATAAAAATAAAAATCTTGCCAAAAACATAGGGGTTGATCGTAGGGGTGAAAATTTAGGGTTGTATGTATTTTTGAATGCTGTATCAGAAAAAATAAAACAAAAAAAATTTTCTGAAAAAAAACCATCTAGGGCGCCACCCAAACGCATACAAAAAAATTCATACAAATCGGTCCAGCCGTTCAAGATACCGACTGCAGTGCCATCTGCCGGGCTGATTTGGGAATCTAAACCATCCAGGGCGCCACCCAAACGCATACAAAAAAAAATCATTCAAATCGGTCCAGCCGTTTAGGAGGAGTTCAGTGTCACACACGTACAGTAGAATTATATATATATATATATATATATATATATATATATATATATATATAAAATAAAATATTTGTTGATCGTTCATTTTTAGCATATTATTATTATATAAACAGGGTTGTAGAAAAAGTATAGTGTTTCACTCGTCAAAAACATTTTTTGAAGCTCGTTAACTGTTCTCTCGCTTCAAAAAATGTTACTTTCGTCACTAGTAAAATAATAAACTATTCCAACTGTACTAGATAGGCTCCCAGTCATTAGCTATCAGTATATTTTTCTGAATCTACCACGTAAAAATGTAAATATAATTTCACCTAGTAGCTAGAGGCTGTTGTGGCGCTATCAATATGTAAGAAATACATACTTCATTGTCGACATTACCTCAAATTTGACATTGTTGGTAAATGGCGACTTATGCTACTGTCACGAAAGAGTGTCTTGTGCATATTTGGAATCGCATAGAACTATATACTTGGCCGTTCTAGCATTGTTGGAACAGTCCTAAATTGTTTCCCAAACACTGGGTGTTTAATTATTTATTTCCCACAACCTGTCTAGTACACTTTCCGTTCCGGTATTTAATAAAGAATCTTGAATTTATTTTGTCCATATCTAGTGGACGGAGGTTCATATTTATTTTAGAAATCTCGTAGAAGAACCCAGAAATGTTGAAGGAACGCGGTACTTTTGTTTTTGTATTACGTATTGTAACAGAGTATACCGCTGGTATCTTTTACATCATTTACTGTTTAATCTTTTAATTCATGGCAACGACAAGCCCCCCAAATTCCAAAAACTAAGGCTACCTACAAACGTTGATATTAATATCATTAAGAATTTGTCGCAATAATAAAGTAATTAACTTACTTTAGTCTTAAGTATTTGGAGTCGGGTGCATTCTTTAAGAAAGTGTGCATCTCATCGGAAGAAATTTTTTTAGACTTTTGACTTTTAAAACCATCAGATTTTCGTTCAAAAAAAGAACGTAACTTGGGATATTTACTGATATCGATATTATTTTTAATCGAAAAGTGGTTCTCAACATCGAATACATAGACCATAGCGTCGATGACTAAATTTTTTTTGACAACCATCCAAAATACGCAAGCAGCACAGTTTCCGAAAATGAATTTACGTGATTATCAACTCTCCAATCCATGAATTTTATTTCTTCATATCTCTTTTTAGATTTTACTGGTAATAAATCCAAAGAGGTTTCCTCAGCTTGATTTGTTATTTCTGGTGGTGTATTTGGAAAATCTAAATCACTTTCCGAATCAGAAATCATGATAATTTAAAAAACTAACAATGCTTTCAGTCTAAACAATTAACGAGGAACGTCAAACTAATGAAACCAGGAAATTGTTTTTAAATCTCACGGTATTTTTACGATTCTATTTTGCTTTTTAATTAAACAAAAGTAAAAAAAATCATTCTAATTATAGAAATTTTTTTAAGGAGTTATCACCAGGTGGGTCATTAGCAACGTAATGGTACAGTAACATTTCCATAATAATATATTTACTTTTGTTCACATATTGGTCTGAAATTAGATTGGTTCATTTAAGTGCAGGTCGTTTAGAAAGTTCAGAAGGTTAGAGATATCACAGCGGTCTCTTAGAAGGGATTTCATTTCTGGTTCCAGGCTGTATTTCCGTCTTGTTTCGTCGTACCTAGGACACTCCACTAGAATGTGTTTGACACTAACCGGCACTAGACATAAGTCGCAAGTTTTCCCTGGTTCCCTTTTGAAGATGTGGTCATGGGTGTATCTTGTGTGACCCATTCGTAGTCGTGACGATTCCTGTCTTTGTTTATTAATAATTTAACGTCATCAAAACATTATATACGAGTCACTAGAAACGAAAGTTAACGTGATGAGAATTTCTCTCACTTGCAACGGAAATCACGTTTTCGCTGAAGGTATTCTATTACAAAATGACGTCTTTTCGTAAAGGGTTGTAGAAAAAGTTAATTACTAGATAGGCAGGAAACGTTCTTTGTTAGGTATGGCCACTCCAACCCTGTCTGTTTTACTAAAGTGTTTTCTTTATACCTCGGTCGAAAGTACGTATTTTCTCACTCGATTTTAAAGTGGAAAGCCTTGCATTTATGCATCGGTGACATTGACACACTACGCCCTCCGTGAAGTGGTAGCAAATATTTTTCATGGGATAGATGGGATGCACGCAAGAAAGTGAGAAAGAGAGAGACGAATAGCGGGAGCAAATATTTAAGCTTTGTGAGTGTCCGAAAGAGGCGCTGAAGCGAGGAGCAAATGTTAAACATGTCAGCGCAACGAGTTGTCAGCTGGAACGTGTATTGTTTAGAATAAATACTTAAAAATGTAAGTAGTCCTTCGACATAGTATACACCACACGGGCAGGAAAAATGTTCTGCACTGCGTTTCATGATTCCCTCGGCTTTGGCGCGCATTGCAGGAAATTTCAACTTCCCGCCCTTGCAGTGTAATATACTATTATTCCCACACTAGTATAGTTATTCTAATCCCAATTGGAACGGCCATAAAATAAGAGCACTACGAGGAGTGTTCATATGCACTGCCCGGCAAATGGCAAATTTATATACTACCAGTGTTTTTACTTTCAAAGCGTTCCTGGTACAATCATACAAAAAATCTGGCGCGTGTTTCCAGTTGCCCAGATTATCAGTAAAGGCGCTATCAAATATATTTGAGTAATGAAAGCTCGGCTAGCTGGAATGGACATATGTTATCTACAGCTGCATAATATCCTGATTTTACGATATTCCTTAATCACTGCCGTGCCGTGAGGTTAGGAATTATCCATTGAAAATAATTTTATCATTATGGCTTTCTGGAGACCTTTCGAAACAAATAATAAAATCCAGTTGAGATAACATGTGTCTACTTTTACATGGGGTGATCAATTGCTATGATTGTAAGAATAAGTAGCCGAAGAAATACCTCTGAAAAATAATATTCGAACGCCTATGTCAATGCGGCGAGTGCAAAGAGAATTCCTTCTCGAAACTTTTTATGTCGTTCCAATTGGGATTAGAAAGACTATACCAATGTCGATGCAGTGATTTCATCGGTGAGCCATGGTCATTCTAGGAATGCAATTTGATGCTTTTGCATAAAACGATAGCAAAGTTTAGAACGCTCGATCCAATCACAGGGCGTTGTTGTCTGGTATTAACCGATTTGTATGTTTGTTTTAAAAGTGTTCATAATCACTATACCAACTCTCAGAAATTTTTACGAAAACTTGAACGAGTTAAGATACGGGAAAAAAAATTCAAAGGATTTGCGTTTCCGAGTTAGAGCATTTTTCTCTTTTTCAAAACGTAATTTTCAAGAACCATTTTCTCGCACAAAAATCAAAGTGCCTCCTTCTTTCCAACAGCATAAACTACGAACATTATATCACTCATTCTCGGCTCAATTTGGCACAAAATACAGTCGTTTCTACCGAAAAATTCTTCAACACGTACATCCTAGCCTCTGCTCGCATCATCAACAACAATCTAAGCTAACCTCAGTCAGATGTTAGAGGTCAGAATGTACTTGTTGAAGAAAGATAACTTTTTCGATAGAACCGGCTGTATTTTGTACTAAATTTTGCCGTGAATGAGTGATTTAGGGTTCGTAGTTTATGCTTTTTGAAAGAAGGAGGCATTTTAAATGATTTTTGTGCGAGAAAACGGTGCTTGAAAATTACGTTTTCAGGAGGCAAAAACACGTGAAAAAGTCTTTCAGCTATTTTCAGGGAGCACAAGTGGACTAACTAAACATTTACCATTCATACATACTTCAACATAAAACTAAATAGTGTCGATAATGGGAATTAAGGGATACCTTACCCTTGGAACAAACATGCTTTGTTTTCATTTCTCCATTACCTTAGGTAACAACTTGTGAGAACCTAGCGATCATCAAAACAAAGTCCTCTGCTAGATTACGTTTCAACGAAATCAAATTTAAATTATTGAAACATTCTTTCCGCATTGCCTCAGATTAATATTTAAAAACTCACTGATAATCAATCACCTTGGAGTATTTTCGTAGATTACACTACACACTTCAAGTGACGATTGGATTTTTTTCCCATAACCTCAGATAACATATATCTAAATAAAAAAAATATGGGGAGTAGAGGGTGTAATTTCGTATTAGAGATATAGACTACATTTTTTCTCCTTTTTTTGCACAACATTCACTGGAAATCGAATCGATATTGTTTAAGTGATATTTCATACAGTGTTCGTCTAAAAATACAACACATAGAAAACATAGTTAAATATGTCTTAGGCATTTTCATTCCTAATAATAGTATCTGCATCTCCCGAAACTCTCAGATCAGTACCCAAATTAGGAGGTAGAGGGGAAGTGGAACAAATTTAGTCGGGTCAAACTAAAATGTATTGCTCATGACAAAATTTCATTTCGAAAAATGATTGGGTATCACAAAAATCTCTAGCCAGTGCCGTCGCTAAGAAAGGGGGGTATGCAAAAAAGTGAATGCCTGATCCGATATCCATTGTCCACAAACTCAAAAAATAAAGCCCAACACAAGGTTCATTGCTCAGGTTCTGAATATTTGTTATGTATACTTCACCTAATATAATCAGTGAACACCAGTTCGGCCGCAAAGCTCGAAAAAATCAAGACAAGACAGGACAAGATGACTTCTCTCTACAAGAGAACGACGTCACATTGAGAATTCAAAAAGAACTGGTTGAAACTAATTTTTTTGGAGGAACAGTCTTTGGTGACTGGCTTTTCTATGTAAAATAACCTTTCGAAATATGGCAAAATTAAAACGAATCGAGAAATGCTATTCAATCGTAGAAGTCTACCCCGATAAGTTAATTTCGAGAAGCGATTCCTATAGATTTTAGTGTGCTGATTACGAGAAAAATAGTGAAAAAAATCCATCACGTCACAATTTTCGGTAATTAATATTTTTACGTTTTTAATATTATTCTCTTTAGAAGAGGTATCGATAACTAAATAAGGATATTTTTGGCATATTATTTCTATGAACCCATCTGTTATCAGTTGATTTATCAAGTAGCTTGTTTTTACCATTTATAAAAAATATGTGGTTTAAATTATCATAAATTACGCAACGCATTTTTTTTAACTTGACGTAATTGTGTTAACTCTCGTGAAAGTTTTTGTTACATTTGTGGTAAATATGTTATCAAAACAACAGAACAGTATCAAGAATTGATTTGTTGAAAATATAAACAGGATGTTCATAAAATCAGATGTGGAATCATCTGCGACTGAAAGATAAACCTTAGTCACTATCTTCCATCGTCAAGATAACCTCTTGTGGGGTATTCATGTTGAAAAGGGAAACATTCTCAATTGAATATTGATAGAAAATTTTTTTTGTGAATGTCTAACAGAAAACAACTACTTCCCGCTTAACAGCTGGACATTGAACTACATCTGATAGATATTCTGAAAGGCCCTAACTCAAAGAAAAATCTGAAATTGAAAATTTGCATTTTCATTCAGATAGTTATTTGATTTTCTATTCCAGTCTTAATAAGAACTCATAAAGATGAATGAGGCAAAGAAGAATGTTTCCAAAGAGTACTACCAGAAATCATTCGTAACATTGACCAGGAGAGACATCGCATTCACTAGGTCTTCAATACATTTTGTCGACGAAATCTATTTCACGCTTCCACGATCATCAGGAAGACCGGAAGAAATGGGAAACACATTTTCAAGAAGCAATCTCACTTTGCAAAGATGGAAAAAGTTAAAATCATTTCTTTTGGAGAGACACTTTGAAATTAGTGTTTTCTGACATTAAAACCTGTCATGGGGTATGATAGATTGATTTGTTGAAAATATAAACGGGATGTTCATAAAATCAGATGTGGAATCATCTACGACTGAAAGATAAACCTTAGTCACTATCTTCCATCTTTTTCAATTGAGAATGTTTCCTTTTTCAACATGAATACCCCACAAGAGGTTATCTTGACGATGGAAGATAGTGACTAAGGTTTATCTTTCAGTCGCAGATGATTCCACATCTGATTTTATGAACATCCTGTTTATATTTTCAACAAATCAATCTATCATACCCCATAACAGGTTTTAATGTCAGAAAACACGAATTTCAAAGTGTCTCTCCAAAAGAAATGATTCTAACTTTTTCCATCTTTGCAAAGTGAGATTGCTTCTTGAAAATGTGTTTCCCATTTCTTCCGGTCTTCCTGATGATCGTGGAAGCGTGAAATAGATTTTCGTCGACAAAAATGTATTGAAGACCTAGTGAATGCGATGTCTCTCCTGCGTCAATGTTACGAATGATTTCTGGTGAGTACTCTCTTTTGGAAAACATTCTTCTTTGCCTCATTCATCTTTATGAGTTCCTAATTAAGACTGGAATAGAAAATCAAATAACTATCTGAATGAAAATACAAATTTTCAATTTCAGATTTTTTCTTTTGAGTTAGGGCCTTTTCAGAATATCTATCAGATGTAGTTCAATGTCCAGCGTGGCTTTAGCCGGGGAAGTAGTTGTTTTCTGTTAGACATTCACAAAAAATAACTTCATTTTAATCGTGGATTTTTCAATTCACAGAAAAATCTTTCTATCAATATTCAATTGAGAATGTTTCCCTTTTCAGTATCAAGAACTTTGTGAAAAATGTGTTTCTATTACGATATTTGTATTAACTTAAAAAAACCTTGGACGCCAAATGAAGTGTGTACAACTTGCGTATCAGAACTTCGCAAGTGGTCAAAAGGCAAGAACAATAGTTTCAACATAGGCAAGCCTATGCAATGGAGAGAACCTCAGGATCACATCCAAGACTGTTGTTTTTGTTGCTGAAATGTGAAAGGATACACCGCTAAAAATAAAAAATAAATGATCTATCCAAACGTTTAATCAGCCACACATCATGTACTGTCAAAATCAAATAGTGATCAGTTAACACCTCTATGTTTAGATACAGTGCATTCCCAAACTTCAATTGCATGTTCTGGTTTGGATGAGAAAATCTCGATACTGATTGTGTACAGTTTTCTAAGAATCCGCAACTATTTGACCAGTCAGACTTGGAGGATTTGATAAGAGATTTAGCAGAACTTCTTGGTTCGAGATTACAAGAGAAAAACGATTTTTTACAATTTTTTTATGAAGATGCAGATCTTGTTTATTGTAAAAATATTCGGATTGGTAAAGATGTATGATATTGACTACGATGCTAACGATTGGAGACTTTTCATTGATTCTTCAAAGAGAAGCTAAAAGCAGTTTTACTTGATAATGGGAATAACTACTCTTCTCGACCAATTGCCATTCTGTATTTTTAAAAGAATGTTTTACGAAAATTTTGTTATAGTTTTGATCAAAATCAACTACAATCAGCATGGGTGGATTGTGTGTGGAGATTTTAAAATACTTGGTATGCTATTAGGACAGCAAAGTTACTTTACAAAATACGTGCATTTTATGTGAGTGGGATAGTAGGAATAGGGTACAACGTTACACAAGAATGGCCACCTAGAACTAATTTGCATCCAGGAAATAGAAATATAATTCGACAAAACTTAGTGACATCTGAAAAAGTTTCATTACCATCTCTGCACATGAAACTTTAAATAAGCAAGGCGATTGATTTGAGTATTTACAAGGAATATTCCCATGTTTATCTGGATCAAGGAATATTCCCATAGTTTAGAGGAATTTTTCAACGATCGTACTATTTTATAGATAGAGGGAACTCAACTTTTTATATAATTTCAACTTTCTACTTTATATTTAATTTTAACGTGTCTTATTGGTTTTTATTGGCGTTTTAAATTGTGATCTTACATTTGATAGATATAAGATATCCAACTTTTTATTTAATTTTAACCTGCAGTCTAATTTGTTTTTGTTTTGTATTTTTTTGACGATTTGTGTTTTTCACAGATTAACAGTTAGTGATTTAACCATTTTAACATTTGAATCTTTCATTATTTTACATTATTATATTAGGTGTGTGTGTACTGTTATTGACTTTTTTGTTATTTTAAAGCTGACTCCACACTGTCTCCTCTGTAATAATGATAATGATGGTAGTTGTGATCTAACACTATGCTTTGTCAATGATATTCTGATTCTTTGGACAATAAAGTATATTTTGATTGATTGAGCTAAACTGAAAGAAGGCATTTTAGTAGGCCCCCATATAAGAAAACTGATGAAAGACGAAAACTTCGACAGGAAACTGAATCCTACAGAATTGGCAGCATGGGTATCGTTGAAAGGTGTAATAAGGAACTTCTTGGGAAACCATAAGAGCTCAAATTATGAAGAAATAATAAATGACATGCTTCGAAATTTCCAAAGATTAAGTTGTTTGATGAGCCTTAAACTTCACTTTCTTCATTCTCATTTAAGCTATTTTCCTGACAACTTGGGAGCTGTAAGTGAAGAGCAAGGTGAAAGATTTCATCAAGATATTAAAGAAATGGAACGTAGGTATCGAGGAAAATGGAATACAAGCATACAATCTGCTGGATGTTGAAGCGTGATCATCCAAACAAGTATCACAAGGGCAAATCACTCCACAGATGCTTCCATGAAAAAAAACAAGGTTTCACAAGTCTTTGTAGTGTTATAAAATATGTATTCTTGTGTATACAGTATATATAAATAACAAAAATATCAACTACACTCTTATTTTTTAATTAAGACATTTTTTCACTGAAGTACCTCAATTATTATTATTATGTATGTACCTATCGATTGACATATACATCTTGTTAAGCATTTTTGGTAGCATATATTTATAAAAAAAATCCCGATCCACGCGTTTTTTTATGGAAATAGAATTATTCCAAAGAAATTCATGATAGGGGTAGTGGAGGGTTAATTTTTAAAATCGATTGACATATACATTTTGTTAAGCATATATTTATGAAAAAAAATCCCGATCCACGCGTTTTTTATGGAAATAGAATTATTCCAAAGAAATTCATGATAGGGGTAGTGGAGGGTTAATTTTTGCCCGACAAAATCGAGTGACATATACATCTTGTTAAGCATTCTTGGTAGCATATATTTATAAAAAAAAATCCCGATCCACGCGTTTTTTTATGGAAATAGAATTATTCCAAAGAAATTCATGATATGGGTAGTGGAGGGTTAATTTTTGCCCGACAAAATTGAATGACATATACATCTTGTTGAGCATTCTTGGTAGCATACATTTATGAAAAAAAAAATCCCGATCCACGCGTTTTTTTATGGAAATAGAATAATTTCAAAGAAATTCGTGATAGGGGTAGTAGAGGGTTAATTTTTGCCCGACAAAATCAAGTGACATGAACATCTTGTTGAGCATTCTTGGTAGCATATATTTATGAAAAATAATCCCGATCCACGCGTTTTTTATGGAAATAGAATTATTCCAAAGAAATGCATGATAGGGGTAGTGAAGGGTTAATTTTTGCCGACAAAATCGAGTGACATATACATCTTGTTAAGCATTCTTAGTAGCATATATTTATGAAAAAAAATCCCCATCCTTATGAAAACAAATCCCCATCCTCGCGTTTTTTGTGGAAATAGAATAATTTCGAAGAAATTTGTGATAGGGGTAGTAGAGGGTTAATTTTTGCCCGACAAAATCGAGTGACATATACATCTTGTTGAGCATTCTTGGTAGCATATATTTATGACGAAAAATCCCCAACCACGCGTTTTTTTTATGGAAATAGAATAATTTCAAAAAATTCATGATAGGGGTAGTAGAGGGTTAATTTTTGCCTGACAAAATCGAGTGACATATACATCTTGTTAAGCATTCTTGGTAGCATATATTTATGAAAAAAAATCCCCAACCACGCGTTTTTTTAATGGAAATAGAATAATTTCAAAGAATTCGTGATAGGGGTAGTAGAGGGTTAATTTTTGCCCGACAAAATTGAGTGACATATACATCTTGTTAAGCATTCTTGGTAGCATATATTTATGAAAAAAAAAATCCCCAACCACGCGTTTTTTTAATGGAAATAGAATAATTTCAAAAAATTCATGATAGGGGTAGTAGAGGGTTAATTTTTGCCTGACAAAATCGAGTGACATATACATCTTGTTGAGCATTCTTGGTAGCATATATTTATGAAAAAAAATCCCCAACCACGCGTTTTTTTATGGAAATAGAATTATTTCAAAAAAATTCATGATAGGGGTAGTGGAGGGTTAATTTTTGCCCGACAAAATCGAGTGACATATACATCTTGTTGAGCATTCTTGGTAGCATATATTTATGAAAAAAATCCCGATCCACGCGTTTTTTATGGAAATGGAATAATTTCAACGAAATTCGTGATAGGGGTAGTAGAGGGTTAATTTTTGCCCGGCAAAATCAAGTGACATAAACATCTTGTTGAGCATTCTTGGTAGCATATATTTATGAAAAATAATCCCGATCCACGCGTTTTTTTATGGAAATAGAATTATTCCAAAGAAATGCATGATAGGGGTAGTGAAGGGTTAATTTTTGCCCGACAAAATCGAGTGACATATACATCTTGTTAAGCATTCTTAGTAGCATATATTTATGAAAAAAAAATCCCCATCCTTATGAAAACAAATCCCCATCCTCGCGTTTTTTGTGGAAATAGAATAATTTCGAAGAAATTTGTGATAGGGGTAGTAGAGGGTTAATTTTTGCCCGACAAAATCGAGTGACATATACATTTCGTCAAGGATTCCTCGTAGCATACATTTAAAACAAAAAACATTCTCGCATTCTTAACAGAAACGATATAATTTATTTCATGGCTGGCTACGAATTCTGACCATCAGTAGACGACCACTGGCGGACGGACCCACATCCACATAAGCACCGCAAATTGGTGGCTGGAACTCGTGGCTGCTTTCACACTGATACGAATACAAGCATTGTATCATAGAGGTAAGAGATTAGTGATATTTAATCCAGGTGAATCAGTGACAGTGCGAGATTACCGGAAACAGAATACAATTGAGTGGATCAAGGCTGTGATTGAAAAGAAAATCGGTAGGACAACGTATTTCGTTAAAGTTCCGGAGTTGAACAATGTTCGATAGAAACGCCATTTGAACCAAATCAAAAGTTTGCACATAAGGGAAAATCTTCACTGATGGAAACATCGAAGGAAGTTGAAAATAATTCAAATGGCGTTACACCAGAAATGATGAAAAATGCTCCAAAAAGTATGTCTTCAAATGAAAATAGAAGTACTGAAGCCACGGCTTCAAATAATTTGGAGAATGTAACTAGACCTAAGCGGGTGGTTAAACCTCCAGATCGTTTAGTTTACGAATGATTTCGTTCTCTATTATTCCTTTTTTTTGGGTTTGTTTTGCATTTTTTTTAAGGGGGGGGAGGAGGAGATGTAGAATATCGTATTAATTTTGGATCATACTGTATGTATGAATGCAAATAACGTTCGGTATCGACATGGTACCGAGAGCAGTTTTTACAGTTTTTTAATCTAGTATCAGGTAGTTAGAATAAACCTTTTGAACTGTTCACACCGACTTTTATTTATTACGAAGTGAGAACAACAAAACAAAAGGCAAGTAGAAGAACTAGAAGAAAACAAAAATTGTGAATAAGAAAACTAGAGTATATTCATTTAGAGAACCGGAAATAATAGAGAGATTAAAAGAAACAGATGAAATATTTATACAAAATAATAACACTTTATGGAATAACTAAGTATAAAATGAATAGAATTAAAAATCACGGAGCATATGAGTAAAAAGAAAAATGAAAAAAAAAACAGTTTTCAAACAAATATTCTTGCAAATGCACTAAAAAGAAATAAAAAGTTTGAATTAAAGTTTCAAGAATAAGCAATTTATTTAGGTTAAACACAACAAAGGTGTCCTTGCGCGACAATTCACATCACTCACACAACAACAAGAATAACACATTCAGAAAAAAAATTAAATTGCTGGCTGCATCGAAAAATACTCGAGAATATGATATTGAAGGGTCGGGAAAATATTCAAAGCCATTCCAAATCCATTCCTGGCTCTGTCTCCCACGCAAATTCAATTTCCCATCAAGTTCTTTCGACATTATATGAGAGGGAGCCCGCTAACTAAAAATGAGTAATGGGCGAATGCCGTTCCTACCACTTAAAACGAACCAATTATAATCCACCCTCAGATGCGGGGTCGGACGTTGCTCTCATTTCTCATTCTGAGACATAAAAGCAGAGCATAATCGGCTTTGTATTCGATTCGCCGGCGACGAGGCATTCGAGGGTGAGAGGGGCGACAAGGGGAACGGCAGACGCCATTAGATGCCGAAAAAAAATCGGCGAGAGTGGCAGAGACTTGGCTCTTTCTCGGCACACACCCTTTCGCAAATGAAACCGGAAAATGTAATTTATATATATATATATTTTTGGAAATGTCTTACATTTACAAAGAACCAAATTCAATGAATGCCAAAACTGATATCGATAACCTTAGTATCATTTATTTCTACTTATTGAGTCTCCCTCAACATTTAGATAACACTATTAACCATTTTTCACAATCTCTTATACAATAATTTTTTCAAGTTGTCACCCTAATTCATGACTATTGGCCCAAATCATGAAATTGGCAACACTACCTTTCAAAGATGGTTAATACTTCAATTCCTCTCATCAATCATTATTTTATTAGACATGAATTTCACTTGATCTTGTCAACATTGTGTCAAATGAATCTCTTCCCTTGATGTACAATCCATAAGTGTTTTTTACATTAATTTTTATTTACTCATTGTACATTAGTTGTATGTTCATCATTTATATGTTTTCCATGTATTTACAAGTTTTGCTCGAAGTTAACCTCACTTTCGTAAGTAAATTTTTTTTAAGTATAAATTCTCACACATTTTTATTCATCATTGTAGAGTTTCTGATGAAGAGTCAATAAAGTCTCGAAAGCTCGAATAGAAAAAAGAGTATACTCACTTCATCCCTACGACTGCATACCCAAAATAAAGATCCCTTTTTTATATACATATATATATATATATATATACAGTGCTTCTCAAAAGTCCCCTTCCCCCCTCTTATTTTTGGAACGATTATACATAAACAAGTGAAATTTGGAAACTGAATATTAAAGGTTGTAAACTTCCCTACTAGTGATGATAGATGACGAAATCGTCAAAGATGACGTCACAAGGCCATTGTGACCAAAAATTTTAAATGGAACACTACGGCAAGCGACACCTCTTTTAAAAGGTATCGAAAAAACCTATTCAATGATACTAATTTTGTTTGTGTTTATGGCAGTTTTGGCAACTCGCTTTTAAAAAACGCAAAGCTGTGATGAATTTAATCAGTTAATACTAAAATTCCAAATTCAAGCTCCGCCTCTGGATAGTTGTCAAATAAGCTGACGTTTTTGTTAGTCTCCCTAATTCGACGTTTTTGTAATTGTCCAAGTTTTTGAACATTTAATAATTTGTGTATTGTTGATCGAACGTTTAAGCTGCTAAAACGCTTTTGGTACTTTTAATATTCTTGTACATTTTAATAATTTGTTAAACCGGCCGAACGTTTAAGTGCTTCAAGAAGCGAAATGGTACGTGCTTTAGGTGATAAAGTAGCAGCGATCCTAATTCTTGGTGAAACTGGACAAAATATTCATGCAGCAGAACGCATTTTTAATGAGAGGTTTCCCGATCGCCCCGTTTCGAGGACTTATTTAAGGGAGCTTCTTCGTAAGTTTGAAACAACCGGTAGTATTAATGATACGAAACGATCTGGCAGACCACAAATTTCTGATGAGAAAAAAATTGATATACTGGCAGAAGTAAGAGTTAATCCTACTTCTTCAACAACTCACGTTGCATCTACCTGTGAAGTCAGTCGAAGTACAGTACACAGGGTGTTGAAAAAAAAACAAATTTCATCCATACAAATTAAAAATGGTTCATCAACTCTCCGACGACGACCCAGACCGAAGACTAGAATTTTGTGAAAATATGGAAACTAAAATTAACCAACAGCCAGACTATGTCAAAACAATTTGTTTTAGTGACGAAAGTACTTTCTATCTAAATGGAAATGTAAATACACAGAATGTGAGGTATTGGAGTGACGCAAATCCTCACCTGTTTCGTGAAACACATACCCAATTTCCCCAGAAGGTGAATGTTTGGGCAGGTATCCTGGGAAACCACATCGTTGGGCCTCTTTTTTTAAATACTAATTTAACTGGTGAGGTTTATCTGGAGCTGTTGCAAAACGCAATAGAACCGATCATTCTTGAAATTTTGGAAGATAATCCAGATGAATTCGGCAATTTGGAAATAACATTCCAACAGGATGGTGCTCCTCCAAACTATTACGGTGCAGTAAGACGGTATTTGGATGAGGAGTATCGTGGTGGATGGATTGGACGACGAGGTTCAACAGAATAGCCAGCTCGATCACCGGACCTCACACCTTTGGATTTTTTTCTGTGGGGGTACCTCAAATCGAAGGTTTACGCCACTGAACCTGACAATATTGACGTTTTAAAACAACGTATTGTTGCAGAATGTGAGGCTGTTTCCGCAGACACATTTGCAGAAGTACGAGAAGAGTTTAAAAATAGAATATTTCACTGTCAGGAAGTAAATGGAGGTCACTTCGAGCAATTTCTTTAAGTAGATACTGATTCTTAAATCTGTAATTAATATCATACTGAATGGAATTTAAATTTTAATGTTTACTAATGCGCCATTAAAATTGCCATAAACACAAACAAAATTACATAGTATCATTGAATAGATTTTTTCGATACCTTTTAAAAGAGGTGTCGCTAGCCGTAGGGTTTCATTTAAAATTATTGGTCACAATGGCCTTGTGACGTCATCTATCATCACTAGTAGGGAAGTTTACAACCTTTAATATTCAGTTTCCAAATTTCACTTGTTTATGTATAATCGTTCCAAAAATAAGAGGGGGGGAGGGACTTTTGAGAAGCACTGTATATATATATATATATATATATATATATATATATATATATATATATATATATATATATATATATATTGAGATAGTTTTTCGGGTTTCTGCCGCGTTCTGTGTTCTTGGTCCTCAAAAGGTCCGATTTCACGACGTTACCATCTTCAGGTGATGTCTCATTCATTCGATTGTTTCGAACTCGAGTCGAGTTCGAAACAATACATCTAAACGTACGAACAATTAACATAATACCAAGATATATCTCAATCATTGGTCCAATGCTCATCCTTTGATATCCTTGTCAATTTATACGATAAAGCAACTCATGACAATGAGCACCCACGGTTCATATTTGGTAAAAAAAAATAGATAAATAGCAACTCATGACAATGAGCGCCCACGGTTTATATTTGGTAAAAAAAATAGATAAATAGCAAATAAAAAATATCATTTTATCCATCAGCAGTTTAATCGGCACGTTCGTCATCCAATATCAGCTTGTATGAATTTCTTGTCAGTGAAGAACAAATATACTGAAAAAATCGGACACAAATAATAAAATCTGCGATCCTGAAATCCCCTCCAATTCCAATTTTCAATCGACTAGCACCATGTCAAATGTCAAAATTCAGCGGTTATATGGCACCGCGATTTGAAATTTTCAGAATTTTGACCAAAGATTCTCAATCTACGATTCTGAAATCCCCAAAAATCCTGTTTTAAATCGATTCGCAGCGCAAATGTCAAAATTCAACCGCCATTTTGATTTTCAAAATTTTCATTAAGAATTCGCCAAAATACCTTCAAATGTCGATTTTAATTCGGATCGAACAATAACAAAATTCAGCCCCCAAATGATTGCTGCTAGCTCGAATTTATGTTATAAAAAAATGTTTAAGCGAATCATCTTGAGTACCATTGAAGATGCCTTTAAAGTTAGCATGTGGAAGTAGGTATTTTGTTGCGAATTGAAATAATATAAAGCGTACGAAAACGACTCAGTCCCTATAATGAGAAACTCAGGGAAATTATTGAAATAAATGTAACAGAAAAATGACCAACTTTAGTGAAGAAACTCAAATTTTCACAGTATTCTCTGCTGCGTGTTGTAGAAACCTTTTCTTGGATAGCCCTTTGGAATTCACTTTCGTTTGTATGTTTCCTTAGCCTCTCTCCAAATATAATTGGAATCTTTCTGTTTTAAAAGCCCTATTTGAAATATAGCGCTATAGCCACTCAAAGCGGGCTCCTAGAGGATGGCGAAGAGACGCTAACGGCGGACTTAGAAAACCTCGGGATATACTACAAACAGTGGCGATTATGCCCAAACCCAAGCAAAACCGAGGTATGTGCATTCCATCTTAATAACCGCCTCGCAAATAAAGACCTGAATGTCACATTCTGTGGAAAAAGAGTAAAACACAACAGCCACCCCAAATACCTTGGCATCACACTAGACCGGTCCCTGACGTACAAAAGACACCTGGAGACAACTGGACAAAAACTAAAAACCAGGAACAACATAATCCGAAAACTGGCTGGGACTACTTGGGGAGCAAAAGCAGAAACACTACGAACGGCAGCTCAATCACTTGTTTTCTCAACGGCAGAATACTGTGCACCAGTGTGGTACAAGAGTTCCCACACTAACAAAATCGATGTGCACCTCAATGAAACTATGAGAATCATATCTGGAACCCTAAAGGCCACCCCAATACCTTGGCTGCACGCACTAACGAATTTAGCACCACCAGACCTGAGGAGACAACAAGCTACTGTTCACGAATGGAACAAACTACACGATCCTAAACACCCTAGAACTCTACCAATACACATGATATTGGACAACGCTCCAAACTGCCGTCTCAAGTCCCGAAAACCCATTTGGCAAGCTAAGGTATTAACCCATCATGAACCATTTCATATCGGAGAAGCTTGGAAAACCAAATGGACAACCAATCACGATTTTAACCATAATAACCACGAGGACCCTGCCGTTCCTCTCCCAGGAATGCAAATGCCTAGGAAAGCATGGTGTAGCCTCAACCGCATCAGAACTGGCCACGCCAGATGCATGTGCATGCTGTACAAGTGGGGACTCTCGGACACCCAGGAATGCGACTGCGGAGCGCCGGACCAAACTGCAGCCCACGTAGCCAACGAGTGCCCCATAAGAAAATTTGAAGGAGAATGGAATGAGATCCTGAATGCCACTCCTGCTGCCGTGAATTGGCTGACCTCCCTGGATATCGACTTATAACCCATGACCTTATGCCTCAAGTGTATTGGCATAATATATTTATCCCAATTGTTTGCCAACCTGTAGAAGTGCTTGTATATTCTTTCTTCTTACATATATATATATATATATATATATATATATATATATATATATATATAAATCTTCTTTCTTCTTACATATATATGAACATACTTTACCTATAGCTGTAAGTGAATTTGTAGATCGCCATACGATAAATGAATAAAAAATAAATAAATAAATTTGAAATCAATGTAACTCGCCAATATTATAAAGCAGTTTTTCTGAAACGCAAAATGTTAACAATTACATTAAAATGTTTCTTGCCCCTTAAAGTCCAACCTCACCTTCACGTGGCTTGGGGTGAACAAGCCACGGCCGCGCGGCGAATAGGACGCGGTTAGCGATCTCGCGGGCGGGCGGCCGTGACTCGACTAACGAGGCTCTGGCAAACAGATCAAAATAAAAGCTGTGCGCGCCGTGGCGACGGATGTATGGCCCCGGGGTCTCAACAAAAAACGGTGCCGCATCGGAGCATCCAAGAAACAGGGCGAAATCTTCGAGTAATCAGCTCCAGCCCTGTGCAGGGGGGACCAACCCCTTTCCCAAATGCCCACTGAGCCGAAATACCGAAAGAGAATGAGGGCAACTCTTGGCCGTCTCGGTTTCTTTCAGGACACTGGAGATGGTGCAATTCCGAGCGTTCTACAGGGTCGGAATTGAACTCTTCAGGGTGCTCAACAAACGATAAGGGCCATCCAGACGAACGTCCAGCACTGTAAGGTAGCCACGGCAGTACTTGCAGTTGCTAGGAGGGACCTCGAAGTGGCCCTAATTCGGGAACCATGGATACGACCTGGTAAAATGAAAGATCTGGGAGGGGCAAGTGGAGAGCTATTATGTAGCAGATCAACTGAGGCAATCCAAAAGAGAATCGTGGAGGAGGTACTGTGAGGAAGTGGACGGCACTCACGAGGCAGCAAGACTCCACAAAATTTCTCCAAAGAACCCCTACAAATGATCCAAACCATTAGAACAGAGTCAGGAGTCTACACGCAGAATGCGAAAGATACCCTGGAAGAACTGTACAGGATACACTTCCCAAGATCAATAAACACAAACATATAACCTAAGACCTGGAGACACTCAAAAAAGGTGATAGTCGTGGGACCGGACGTCATTTATCCTATTATGCTGCAGGAAGGAATTGACCTACTAGCACACAAAATATGCATGGTATTAAGGGCCAGTCTTGCACTGGGACACATACCAAAAGCATGGAGAGCAATTACAGTACTTTTCATTCCCAAACCTGGAAGAACTGGAAAGGATGGGGCAGAGGCACTGAGGCCAATAAGTCCTATGTCATTCATGGTTAAAACGCAAGAAAAACTGCTGGATAGGCATATTAGGGATAGTGTTGGTAAACCAACCTCTGCACAGGGACCTATATGCCTAAACAACAGGTAAATCTACAGAAACAGCATTACACCAACTCGTAGAGAAAGTGGAAACTGCTCTGGAAAACAAAGAGGTCTTGCTGGGTGCATTCCTAGACATCGAAGGAGCATTCAACAAAACATCTCTAAATTCAATCTCAAGGGCATTGAGAAGAAAAGCTGCAGGTGGATAAACTGCATGCAAAGAGAAAGAATAATCTACTCCTCTCTAGGGGGAGAAACACTGGCAGCTAAAGTCACCAGGGGTTGTCCGCAAGGGCGTGTACTGTACCACTGCTCTGGAACCTGCTAATCACACTAGAAAGGAATTGGCGAAACACACTTGGGTACGCAGACGAAATAGTCATCATAGTCCAAGGAAAATTCAACACCACAGTTAGGGAGAGAATGCAAAGGGCCCTAAATCTAGTCAGTACATAGATAAATGAAGAGGGTTTAAATATCAGCCCCTCTAAATCAACCAAAGTAGCTTTTACCCGAAAAAGGAAGCTAGACGGCCTGGGACCCCTAACCCTCCAAGGGACCAACATCCAGTTGTCGGGGGGGAAGTTAAATATCTCGGGGTAATCCTACACTCGAAATTAACAAGGAACCAACAATTGGCAAAAGTAAAGAAGAAAGCTGAGGTGACACTAATGGTAGCCAGACGAGCACACGGAAAAACATGGGGGCTAAGTCCCAAAATGGTGTATTGGACAAACAATACTGTGGTGTGGTGCATCTTTGGTATGGTGGACGAAGATAACCCAAAAAATAGCCGCGGCTGGTTGAGCAAGATACAAAGACTTGCATGCCTCAGCATAACGGGGGCTATGAAAACAACATCAACAGCAGCCATGGAAGCACACTGGACCTTCCACCGATTGACATAACAATCATGGGGAGGCAAGAATGGGACTTCTAAGGCTACAAAACGAGCAACAGATCGGATCACAACAAGAAAAGGAAATAGTGGGAGGCAACATTCTTGAAATGACACCAACGGACCACACAACTCCTAGATACTTCTTTAACACGAACTTTGAGGTGATCATACAAGACCGAAGGGAATTGACAGACGACACCATCAAGGGCAAACCTGGAGAGAGGATCTGGTATACAGACGGATCCAAGACCAAGGAAGGAACTGGTGCTGGTATATACACTGAGGGAAGAAACTCCCAAATGATCACCTCACTGGGAACATATACTTCCGTATTCCAAGCGGAAATGTATGCAATCTTACACTGCGTGAGAGAAAACAACATGAGGGAAGTGCGTAACACACGGATTAGAATATGCAGACAGCCAGGCATCACTGAACCCAAAAGTGACCAAGACTGGTATGGGAATGCCGAGAAGAACAACAAAATTACTTTGATGTGGGTTCCAGGACATTGTGAAATCGAGGGCAATAAAAAAGCTGATGAACTAGCCAGGATGGGCTCATCAACTCCACATATTGGCCCAGAACCTGCACTCGCAGCGACAAAATTAGCCATCCGAGGCTGCGACAGGGACTGGGTCAAACGAAAACAAAGGGAGCGCTGGAAGGAAGCCCCTCTCATGCACCACGGGAAAACATACTACGGAGAACTTTCCTGCAGACAATGTGGCAAAGGGACAAAAAAGTCCAAACATATATAATCAGAATGCGAGGCGCTAGACCGCAAAAGACAAGCAATATTCGTACAACCAAGGCTAACCCCCGAAGAATACAGTAGCCAACCGGTGAAGAACCTGTACAGACTGATACAGGGGACTAGTGGGTGCTGTGAAACAAAAACCGGAAGGCACAAAAAGCCCAAGAGGCTGAGGTACAGCTGGCGACGGGACCAGCATCCGAAGGAAAAAAAAACTGAGATCTCCCGGACCAGTATTCAATTGTCATCGGAGGCCACGGCCAGACGATCCTGCGGGGTGGAGTATTTAGTGGGTAAATCTGAGGTGAAGGTGCACAGAATTCAGGACTCAGGAACGCTACCGTAAGGTGTCCATAAAGGATTTTCTCCACCGAAAAAAACGCGCCATGGATATTTTACGTTTTCCTTAATGTATTGAATTCGGCAGATTCAACATAAAGAATTGAACTAGTTCAGAGGTTTTTCCAACTTCCTTGTGTTGATTTCTTGTAAAATTCTAAAGATAATTAACATTATTCACAAATTTCTAGGGCAATGCTAAAGTGAAATATTTTTCGTTCATGTGACGTCACGTTGCCACTGACCACCCCTTGTCACGTTTTGGTGAAATAGATACCACTTCCCCCACCCCCCAAAGTTGCATACGTATTTTATCGACAGGTCCCTAATTATTTTTATTAATTAGTAGGAAGGGTGGATTGCATAAAAAAAGAACATGAATATAAATGAGTATTTGAAAAATTTAAAAATACAATTTTAAAATGAGCGTGACAATGTGAACTTTTTTTGAAGTATCCTCTGCTTGCTCACTGTAAAATTCTTCTATGTAGTGTTCTGGAATAATTTTAATACGAAACTGTATTAAATATCTTTATTACAATGATTCTTTATCTTCTGTATAGACATCATTGCAACTTCTTGTTTATCAAAAGAATTTCTTGAATTTTTCTTTTAAAAAATCCTCAATTCATTAGAAAAAAATTTTGTTGAGGATTCTCTGCACAGTTCTAATGTACTTTACGTGAAATCGTCCACATACCGAAATAATCTGAAAACCCCAAAATCTAGATGCGATCCTGCACGAACATGATCAATCTTTAAAATAAAAAAATCATTCCTTACCTTCATTCATTGCCATGTCCATCAGTTGAAGATCCTCGTCGTTGAGAATCGAAGAAAGAAAACCATCAGTTTGATTCATCTCTGACGAGCCGTTCTGTAAGAGGAAAAAGATTAATTGTTTTTTTTAAATGTCAGTCTAGGCGACATAAAAAATATTCGAGGTGGAGTACATGAAAAACGCCCGCATAGCGTGTCTAGGAAGTGGGCGTTCCTAAATTTTTACATGAAATAAACATGTACATAATGCTCTTAAATGTATTCATCTAGCATCAGTTCTCAGTGTTCAGATTTTGTTATGAATAATCGAAAATGACTATGAAAACTGAGTTTTCGGGCTTTTTACAGTTATGGTAAAAAAATATAATCATCATCATTCCTGATCAATCATTCGGTTGTCACTCATTGACTTATTTCGTCAGAGAGTAAAATATATCAAAACCGAATTTACAAAAGGGAATCTATGTGGGAAGTCCTCAAGAACTAAATCATTCCTTTTTTTTAACATAGATCTTGATTGTGCATTTTGGCATTTCACTGACTAATTACGTCTAATTAACAACGCAACGACGGAAAATATCAACTGGAAATAGACTGTAATACCAATTATTCCTGCTGATGACTCGATTTATTAAATGAAATACTATTCTGAATCCGTATAAAAATAATATAAACACTCATGTGGGAAGCATATTATATCTTCCTCAGACCTTCAATAGACCTTTTGGCAAATAGCTCACTTACTAATCGCATTTAATTACTCGACCTCAACAACGGCAAATTCTATACAACATCCATACTAATCTATACTAATATTATAAAGAGGTAGGGGGTAATCTCTGGAACAGTACCGATTTTTGTTTTTCGTAAATTAGGTCGGGAGAAAAAGCGCTGCTTGTCCGCTTTATCGGCGTGCGCTAACCAAATGGTTGGATATACATGCGATTTCCAGTTCTCATACCTTTCATATCTAGCTGACCCGACAAACGTTGTCCTGTCCAAATTTCTATATTACCAAAAAAAATTTTCTTGATAATTTTCGTCCGCGTAGAATTTCTTTTTTCTCATGTTTTTCTTGTGTTGTTCCATCTAGGTTATCCCTTTGACTCTGCCCGCTTCCCGTTATCTCTTTATCCCGCTCTTCTGTTATCCCGTTACCGAGTTATCCCGTTTTCCCGTTTTTCCGTTATCTCGTTTTTCTGTTATCCCGTTATCCTGGTTTTCCGTTCGTTATCTCGTTTTCCCGAAAACAATCAGCCAAATCGGTCCGCCGTTCTCAAGTAATGAGCTTACCAATACAAACAGACATTCATTTTATATTATTATATATTCTGAAAACTTTCAGGACAAAGAATTTCAATAACTTTCTAAAATCCTTTCTTTCCTAAAACGTTATTCGATATTACAATAAAACAATTAGCCTCCGTTGTTTTAATAAAATTTTAAAAAAATACCCTGACCCGGATTCGTTTCTGTGACCTTCTGCTTGGTAGGCGACAGTGTAACCGCTGAGCTTTTTCATCGTTTGATAATAAATTACTCGATAGTCTTTTTCTTCGCCAAATTTCTTATACACCCGAATTTTCCAATTTTTTCCGTTTCAACCATCCTCGGGCTATTACGAACATTTAAAAAAAATAGCCAAGTCGGTCTAGCCGTCCTCACGTTTTGCGCTTATAAAGAAAAGAGATCAATTTTTATTATATGGTGACCTATTGATGTGCACGAAATTTCGTGTCATTAAAATTCCACGATAACAGGTCTAAGCTTCACCGCACAGATTATAGATGTCACTATCTATAATTTGATGCTTTTCATATATATATATATATATATATATAATTACGTCCTGACTGACTGACTGATTCACTGACTTACGAACACCCAGAACACACCGCTACACCTAAGAGCTGAAATTTTGACAGCGTATTTCTATGATGACATAGATAACCAGATTTTATTATATTCCATCCCTAAATGGGTGAGACGGGGGTGGGACGGGGTGAAAGTTTGTATGGAAGTACCGTCAGTTTTGAAGTTAAATCAAATTGGTATTTGAGCTTTTCTTTTCAAGTAAAGAAACATATGTTTAGGGGTTTTTGACAATTCAACCCTAAAGCGGTTACAATGGGGGTTTAAATTTTGTATAGGAGTACCGTTAGTTTTCAAGTTGGGGCCAGAATTCAACCCCTAAAGGGATGAAATAGGGGGTAAAAGTTTGTATGGGGGTTCCGTTAATTTTTAAGTTAGGGTCATGAAAATTGGTGTTTTGGCTCTCGATAACAAAAAAGAAAATCGTGTTCAACATAATTTGAAAATTCCGTCTCTAAAGTGGTGAAAAGGGGTTAGTGAATTTGTAATAGTCGTCACAGAGCATTACTTTCGCTGTCAAATCAATTATGCCACCCTAACGGGATAATGGGAAATGGGATAGCGGGAAATGGGATAACAGGATAACGGAGTAAAGGGATAACAGGGTACGGGTTAACGGGATGACGAGGAAAAGGGATAACGGTGTACGGGTTAACGGGATAACGGAAAAGCCACATGCATAAGCTAGATTGAACAGCACAAAGAAACACATAGGAAAAAATACAAATTCTACACGGACGAAGTCGCGGGTACCAGCTAGTCTATATAATAAAAATGTCGTTGTAAGCGCAACACGTGAGAACTGCTGGACCGATTTGGCTAATATTTTTTAAATGTTCGTAATAGCCCGAGGATGGTTTTTACGGAAAAAACAATTAGGAAAGTTTCCCGGAAATAGAAAAATTCGGGAATATAAGAAACATTTGGCCAACAAAAGCATTAATTGCTAAGCTCTTAGTAAAAGTCCGGTAGCTCAGTGGTTAGAGCGTTTGCTTTGAAACTCCCAAGGTCCGGGGTTCAGTCCCCGGGCGTGTCCACACAAAAATCTTTTTTATTTCATCTTGACACTCAAATCAAACAAAAAACATTTTTTGTTGTTTGTAATAGTCCGAATAAGGTTTTCAGGGAAAGGTTTTTTAAAAAAGTAATCCAATAACGGGAAAAATTGAAAGTGCTTTTTTCTAGGGGATTTTTGAAGATCATAACAAGATTCGAGCGATGGATATGCGTAATTCTTTGGTCGTGGAAAAGTTTTCAGGAATATACAAAATATACATATACAGTAGAGACTCGATAATCCGGATTATTTTGCTAGTTCGGATTGATGCCAAGCTTAAATTATGAAATTATGTACCTTGTAATCCGGATCGCATAATTCGATAATCCAAATTTGCCATGGTCATCGGTTCTAACTTGTCTGAACGCGTTATTTCAAAGCGGTAACTCATTAATATTTTGATTATTTGACGGCCGGACGTGTTTTAGTGTAGTGCAAAATGACAAAACGTAAACATATTAATTTGTTTGAAAATATGAACAGGATGTTCATAAAATCAGATGTGGAATCATCTGCGACTGAAAGATAAACTTTAGTCACTCTTTTCCATGGTTCAAGATAATCTCTTGTGCTGGGGTATTCACGTCGAAAAGGGAAGCATTTTTTGAATATATTCCATCTAAATATTAGGAGTATGCGAAGAAATATTGATGAATTTCTCTTGTATATTCAGTCAGCCAATATAAGTAATGTTGATATTATAATATTATCTGAATCATGGCTGATTGATGATATCCAAATTTTTTCCATTCCAAATTTTGATATATTATATAATGAATCTCAATTCAACCAAAACGATGGGTTGATAGTTTACATTAGGAAAGATATCAACTTCTCTTCTGCTATAAAACACCTAAGTGAAATCAACTTATTAGAGATATCGTTTCCGATAGGTAATAGATCATTTTTATTAACTGCATCATATCAGTCCACCATCGCCTAACCTGGAAACGTATTTATCAGATATTGAGTCCTACTCTTTCAAATCAACCAGATGCAGATATAAAATATTCATTGGAGACATAAATATAAATATATTGAATACATCAGATACAGTAGTTAATAATTACATATGCATGATGGCTGAAATGGGATTTTTTTCATTCATTAATAAACCAACCAGAGAAACGACTAACTCTGCAAGCTTAATTGACCACGGTTATGTGAAAATTTCGAAAAAATACAACAATCTAATCAATCCTTATATATTTAAATGTGATATAATCGATCACTACATGTCACTATTATCGGTAAAACTTGATCAAAAGTTGAAATCAACCAATATATGCACGAAAAAATCATACACTGTCACTAATTATAATAAGCTCATGAGAGCATTCAAGAAAGAAACTTGGGAGTCAATTATGCAATCCAGAGACCCAGAAACTGCATACAATACCTTTTTTGATGAACTAAAAAAGCATATTGACAAATGTACAGAAGTGAAAAAAAAATCAAATAAAAAAAAAAATTAAATATGGAGCAAATGGCCTTCTTATTTCTATACACCATAGAGACAAATTAAAACAAAATCTTTTGGCCGACTTCAGTAGAAAACAAAACGAGTATAAACTTTATAGAAACTTCCTGACAAAACTTATCCGAGAAACCAAAAACAAATTCTATACAAATAAAATATTAGATGCTAAAAATGATTTAAAAAAAGTTTGGCAGAATGTGAACGAAATAACAAACAGTGCAAAAAATAAATCTACTAATTATGATATTGAGGATGAAAACAAACAAAAAATTTTGTTAGATAAAGAAAAGGCTAACTTTTTCAATAATTTTTTCGTTGAAATTGGTGGTGATATGGCAAGTAAAATTGAAAAGCCCACATTCCCGTTATAGAAAACTGAAACAATATCGCCAATTCAATATTCCTACACCCAGTAACAAGAAACGAATTGATCGATCATCATATCTGGATTGAAAATAATACTACTCCTGGTCCCGATAAGATCTCTGGTTCCTTTATCAAAAGCTCCACATCGATTTCATAGAACCCATATGTCACATTTGAATTTAATATTTAATGTTGGAAAAATACCTAAATCTTCAAAGACTCAATCACAACACCGGTTTTAAGTCAGGCGATAAAAAAATTAGTAAACTAAACTTTCGACCCATAACTCAGATTAATAATTCTCAAAAATATTCGAGAAATGTCTCAAAAAATAGAATTATACAATTCTGCAACAATAACAATTTTTTTCAAAATCACAATATGGTTTTCTGAAAGCAGATCAACTGAAAACGCAGTTTTTGAGATTGTTAACCAAATCAACAACTGTTTCCAAAATCAAGAAAAATGCATAACGGTGTTTTGATTTGGCCAAGGCATTTGATACTGTCGATCACAATATACTCCTCCAACGCCTAGCTGACATAGGTGTGAGGGTGTTGCTTTGGAAATATTTGAGGACTATTTGACAAATAGAACACAAATTGTCAAGGTAAACGAATCTTTGAGAGACCCGCTACTAGTTAACCGGCGCACTTCAGGAACTGTATTGGGTCCTATCTTATTTCTCCTCTATATGAACATCTTCAAAATTTCAAATTTCAAAGGTAAAATAACTTCATTTGCTGATGACACAGCTATACTTTTGTTGGAAAAACGTGGGAAGAAGTATACAATCAGGCTGAAATAGGCATCAAAATGATTTTCAACTGGTTGAGTACTAATTTACTGAGGTCAATGTCAAAACCAAATTCATTGCATTTACTCCAACTACTAGAGACCAACCAACAAGAAACATTATAAAAAATCCACAAAACATCTTGTGCTAATGTTCACAATTGTAGCTGTAATTCCTATATATAAAACGGACACAATAAAATACCTAGGAGTAATAGTGGACCAATCTCTTCGGTGGTATGAACACATTGATTATACAGTAACTAGACTACGTAAATTAATCTATAAATTTTACCAGCTTAGGAATATAATAAACAGGAAAATGATACTGATGGTGTATGATGCCTTGGCTAACTCCATAATACGCTATTGTATTCTAGTATGGGGCTGACCTTCAAGACATCGCTAGTTAACTTAAAAGTGATTCAGAATTCATTAATAAGAATTATGATGAAAAAGATCGGAGGTATTCTACTAAATCGTTGTATGATGAAACTGGAATATTCGGAGTTAGGAAACTTTACATTTTCAGAGTTTACTATGGACTACTAATTCTTCAATTACATTTGTACAGCATGCATTCAATACTGACCAGTTCAGTTAAGACCATGAATGTTCCACGCTCGCAGACTCACAGAAATCAAAATTTATATCGTATCTTGGACCAAAACTTTACAATACTCTACCTGAATCATTGAAAGGCATGAGAAACAAACTCAAATTCAAAAGAGAGTTGAAAAAATTTGTTGATATTAATTATGATATGCTTCTACTGATACTCGAATAAGGAATAACCTTTATTAGAGGTGCCTTCCAGAGCGCATCACAAACATCTCTCTCACACACACTCTCACTTCTTCTCTCTATTTCTTCCCTTCTTCACCCTGCAATATTAATATGTCTGGTTATATAGGATTAGAATCACTATTTTGTTTGGGGGCTACAATACAAGCTTGCTTAGTGTAGCCGTAACATTCAAACTTTGTTCTCCTAGGACTATGTAATCTTTATATTTATATGTATATATTTTTTTCCCTCTTATGTTAGAAATGAATCTATATCTATTTTATACCTGAATTGAATAAATTTACTTACTTACTTACTACTTACTTACTTACTTATTCTCAATTGAACATTGACTAGAAACATTTGTGAATTGAAAAATCCACGATAAAAATAAAGTTATTTTTGTTAATCTCTAACAGAAAACAACTACTTCCCCGGTTAAAGCCACGCTGAACATTGAGAATGTTTCCCTTTTCAACGTAAACATATTACTTTGTCTATAAAACAAAAGAGTGAAATATGCGATAATCCGGATTTTTTATTAATCCGGATTGGCCCTAGCTTTAATTAATCCGGATTATCGCGTCTCTACTGTATATATATGTATAACGAAGTAACGGGGAAAACAGGATAAGGGGATAACGGGATAAAGGGAAGCGGGCAGAGTCAAAAGCATAACCTAGATGGAACAACACAAAGAAAAACATTGGAAAAAAGAAATTCTACGCGGACGAGAGTTTTCAGGAACATTTTTTCAGAGAATATAGAAATTTGGACAGGACAACGTCTGTCGGGTCAGCTAATAGACTATAGCGCTCAAATGCAATGAAAATGTAAAACCAATTATTACTGCTAATTAATCACGGTAATTCCCCAATGAATTTTCCACTCTGACACGAATTATCAAATGAATTACTATCGTGAATCCGTATATAAAATATAATATAAGCACCTATGTGGGAAGCTTATCTTCCTCGGCTCTTCCCTAGATCTTTTGGCAAATACCACCGACTAATTCCATCTAATTATTCGATCTCAATGACGGCAACATCGATCCGACATACGAGATAAAGCAATCGCAACTGACATCTTACCTGGTAATAGACCATATCGTGAGAGGGTTCAAGCTTATAATGGGGCGCACTCGAAGATTCGCCCATTGGTTCACTGCTGTTGGTAAGGTTCATAGATGTGGCGACGGCATTGACAAGGTTGCTGCCACCTGCAAAAAAAAACAATCTATACAGGTCGTCCATAAAAAAGGGATAGATCTCGAGCTGACAACCCGAAATGTGAAGTCAGGAGAAAATCTCTGACGATCGTTAGGCGGTTAAAAAAAAATGCGTATAGTAACACTAATGATTTCGCTTGTCATCTTGATCACGATAGTTGTCTGTGTAGTTATGTGAAACGGCTACTCACCTAAATTGCTATATGGCACTGTGGAATTCAAATCGCCCATTGGCGTGGGTAAGGTGGCGTTGTGAAGAAGCACCCCTCTTTCCGGGCTGTATCCCATGCTGTGCGGGTGATGGCCGTAGTTGTGTAGAGGGTGGTGGTGATGGTGACTGAACGGGTGGTGGATGTTGCCCGCTTCCGTACTAGGCAGATTCGGAAGTAGGCTAGCCAAATCCTGCCATCTTTGTTCCATGCTCATGGCACGGACAAATGGCATGCGACCCTGTAAGAAAAAGTCAAAAATTAACGAATGAAAAAAAAATAACACTATGAAAATAAAAATACAAATAAACTATAACGAACATTTTTTTCGTATGCATATGTTGGCTTCAGACGTAACATGGTATTAATGAGTATAGGACTCAACAAATTCGGTATTTTGGAATTCGTCTACCTATACCCTTTTATTTGATACTTTATTGTAATTAAAGGAAAATGAACAGAAACGGGTGGCACATTCAACACAAACATAACCACCCAATATACTATAGAAAAATCGAATTAAACGGTTTTCTTCACATAAAAGATTCAATATAAATTGAACCAGAAAATGGTAGATCTCAGGTGAAAAACAACTACTTTCCTGGCAAATACCACGCAGAACGTTGAATGATATTCACCTGAAAATCCATGCATACCTCCATATAAATGGACATTGAATGCAAATGTTTCTTTCTGATAAACTCGATTATGTTTAATTTATGTCGTGTTCACCTAACAATCCGCATACCGGTTTCAGGCTTTTTTGGCCCTCATCAGTACGGAGTAGTCAACCAGCCAAAGGTCCGAAGAGCTCTGGCAGAAGCGAGACACAACATAACCAAAACCATCATCGAGTCTATAACACCTATAGGTACGCCGGAAAAGAATATATACTATATACTATGTTTGGAAAAGAAAAAGGGTAATCAAACTCAGAGGTCCAGAAGCGGTCATGAGCGGATTACTATTCATAAATAAAATGTGTTCACCTCTTAATTGGTTGACTTGAAAAGATGTCCAACTATTCAATTGTTGAAAAGGGAAACATTCTCAATTGAATATTGATAGAAAGATTTTTCTGTGAATTGAAAAATCCACGATTAAAATGTTTATCTTTCAGTCGCAGATGATTCCACATCTGATTTTATGAACATCCTGTTTATATTTTCAACAAATTATTCAATTGTCATATAAAAAACTCAAATTATTATTCATATTGTTTTGGACCAGAACCATAGACATTTAGACATGACATTTCTTTATAAAAAATCCAAGGCCAGAGAATCAGAGCGGAAAAGAAAATGACTGGTTGAAATTAGCATCTTTGAACAAATTTATTCTTTTTCATATCATACATAGTTTTTGAAAATCTGATGCAATCACAGATTGTGAAGTTAACTTTGTTAAACGTATACAACAATGTGCTACAACGCCAAAACCAGTATTGACGACATTGCTGAAATATGTTCCAAGATAACAGACAGAAAGTCGACTATATACAGACCTTTAGATAAAAAATATTGAACAAGTGACTATAAATCCCCAAAATAATCTAAATGGAGGCCATAAGTTGTTTTCAAGAAAGACTTCGAAAATATCATCCGCAAAAAGTGCATTCATTTTATGAAAAAAAAATCTGAAACGTTGAAAACGATTTTGAATAAGCTTTCAGAAGACAACGCTATGCCAAAAATCATAAGAATCAAATTTGGGGAAGTCATATGACAGCTGAGGAAAATCAGAACAGGAAGTTAATATTAAAATTATCTGTAGGCGAATATTACATGCCGAAGTTTTGTTGACGATTTCCTTTCAACGAATGACTGTAGATACGATGCAAAGTTGTTTAATGCGCGAACAACATACATTGTTGGTTTTTTAATAGCCTAAGGTGTACATGAGATACTATAGTCCGTAAATTAAAGGCACGGAGTAATAAACCGGTTATCGTATTAAATCCAGGTAGGTATAAGTACGAACTGCTAGGAAAAACCCATAATCTTTGGATTTTGCATACTAAATGAGGGTTTATTGCTCCGCGCCTTTATTTTACGGACTATAGTACTCTTTATGAGGCTAGAACCATACAAAATTGGGAAAAATTGTTGCGTAGGTGGCTGTGATTTCAAATCTGTATATTGTTTCTAATTCTAAACAACTTTTCTAAAAAAACTTTTTTGAAATTTGATTTGTTTGAAAATATGAACAGTGTGTTCATAAAATCAGATGTGGAATAATAATAAAATTCCTATTTTTTGTTTCCCCAATACACCGATTGGAAATTTATAATTTTGACAACACAAAAGTATAATCAGGAATGAATGGAAAAATACTTCTTTAAGTCCAAATTCTGGCCAAAAGCATTCAAAATTAAATTATTTTTCTTGAATTAAACGTCTGTCGTTTAATTCATCTGAATAATTCCCCAGTAGTAATAATCAATAGCTTGATTTAACTATGTACTTACAAATGACCTGGACTTCACAGATATTACAGTACCCGAACTTCCTTTTTTAGCATTGACATTTATAATAAGTTTATATTAAACATCGATCAATCGAAGGATCAATATTATATTGCCACCACATGATAGAATGGAATTAAATAAAAAAAACTAAAAAACCCGATGACAAGTGGACATTCTGCTATCTGGTGACAGTTCATGTCGAATCGTTAAATTCTAGCGATTACCGAGAAAAGCTCATACTTTCTCAAAATTTAATATAAAACCCATGCCCATCTGCATTGCATTAGGAACTTGCATCAACATTTAATTCAGATATTATAACAAAGCAAAAAACGTGTGGTAGAATATAATAAAATATACAATTCACAAAAAACGCGTTATATGAATTACAGCGTTCAATACACTTTTTTGGAATTTCTTTAGAATTGAAAATTCCTCACGCGACAATGAACGTTCTTCTATTAGTCTGACACTGGTTTGACGTCGTCATATTGTACATACATTTAAACAAATAAACTCAATACAGACAAGATAACCGTGTTCGTCAATTTGATCATAATATATCTCGATTTCCAAACCTCTTTATATTTTCGAATAAGTGGAAAATAAATCAGTTCGGGAATTACGTTCCGCAAACCTACCTTTATAAAATTAGTATAGATTAAAATATAATGAATTATGAAAGGGTTATTTTGTTTGGAAACCCCAAAGTGTATTTAAAATTGTTATATACTTTGAATTGCGAATTTTTGAAAGTTATATAAATCAAATTTAAAAACTTTTAGGTTTTCGAATCACCTTTTGAGCACCTAATCTTATTACAGTGTATGGTTGGTTTCCCATCAACCTCTATTTCCAACAATTTTCGATTTTAAAAAATCAAACTTTTTAGAGTACCAATAGTGACCCAAATTCCACAATTCTTACAAAAAAAAAACAACTTCAAATAAACTTTATTGATGTAGTGTCATCAAAAAGGGATGATTAATTTCCGTGCGTCACATCTGTTTGTTTGTGTTTGCCCAAGGTTTCCGACGGCTACATATTTTCGTGGGAATGCATATCTTTCCGAATCAGGTGTCCCTACTGTGACAAAAGTCACTCGACTCTTACCTGTCTAGTCGAGTGCTTACTTTTCAGAATGGAATTAACCAAGGAAAACAACATGTTGCAGACCGTATCAATTATTTGTTGGTATAGCACTTGTCTGTGTTTAATTTTCGTCCTCTCGTGAATTAATTTTTTGAGTAAAGAATGAGAAGGGCGTCCTCGGATTTGAATTATGTCCCGTTGCTGGTGTACAGTGTGTGCAGATCGGGCTGGAACGAACGACATTGTTTATTATTCGCTAAACTGATCGAATTACATTGAAAATTTCACACATCTATGTCATAGCCAATCAAATTTTGTCAAAAACAATTGTATTGAACGTCCACGATTCACTTGTAAACACCAACGACCTTTTAGTAATGTTCGAGAAATATGACGGGTGTTAAAGAAGCAATTTATAGAAAGTGGAAATTTTAGTTTAGTTTAGTGGGGTGAATCAATGGAAAAGGAAGTTATTCATAAAAATATAACTTTACTGTTTTATTTCAATAATGAAATTCCAACACTGGACAAGATTATAAACCTAATTAGAGAATTTTATTTTCCGCGAATAAGGTGAAATAAATTATGAAAACTATTAGTAGAGATTGGATTTCATTAAAAAATCTGAGTCGGAAATATGTCTTGCGAGGGAAGACATTGTATGTTGGAGAAGATAATACTCAAGAATAGATTAAAAGTCATTGTGTAGAAGTAAGAATGATATATTATTTGGAGGATACATGTATGACTGGAGGTTATACTGTATCCAAATTATGGGTAAATAAAACCTTTGAGAATTCTCATCAGTTCATAGAGAGTATCTATTGGTTGAAATAAGGAGTGTCTACTGCTTTAAATAATAGAAGAGGTCGCAAAATAATAATGACCCAAAAGGGAAACGTTTCATAAATGTATTACTAAATTCTGAATCAAAATCAGTTTCATGTAATTCTTATAAAAAATTACTCAAAACCAGATAAAATTACCAGGATCATTCTTACATAACTTCATTTTTATTGTGGATTTTTCAATTCACAGAAAAATATTTCTATTCAATATTCAATTGAGAATGTTTCCCCTCTTCAACATGAATACCCCACAAGAAGTTATCTTGAACGATGGAAGATAGTGACTAAAGTTTATCTTTCAGTCGAAGATGAATTAAGAAGCATGTCATTAATGAGAGCGATGGAATAACTGTCATTTAACCTAATCGAATAAAAACTATATATTTTTCTTTTTTGGGTACTTTTTCAATTTTTTTCACACAAATTCTATTAAAAACTTCATTGAATGTATATACTGTTGAACAGATTCATACAATTAATGTTAAAAAGCAGAATCACTGTGGCTACTCTTGGGGAGCAAACGATCAGGAAGTTGTCCCTAAGGTTCTATCGCCTTTGCTGTGGTCACTGGACATTGACAACCTACACGACTCCGGATTCAAGGTTACTCCGTTAACCTGGTCGTTACTATTAGGAGCAAACATGATGGGGCAATATCCAACCGCATGCAGGCAGCCTTAACGAAAATCAGAAACTGGAAACAAAGGAGGGACCCAATGTAAATCCTAGCAAAACAATGGTGATTCCATTCACAAGGAGGCGAAAGTACAAACTGGAAGCCCAAACCCTGATTGGGACAGCTAGCATTTTCCAAAAAAAATTAATATTTGGGAGTTACAATGGAACAAAAACTAACATGGAATAGTAATATGGAGGTTTGAAGCCGAAAATGATCTATTGGTCATTTCAAACGATCATCTAACCTATGGTTACCTATGCCTAATCAATATTGTGGCAAAAAATCCAAGAGTACTTAGCACAAACCAAGCTGCCGTGGTTAGCCTGTCTGGGAATCACATGGGCAATGTTCACATACCCCACGGCAGCATTAGAGATAATACTGAACCTTCCGCCACTGTACTAGTGTGTTATGAAAGAAGTGGCAATCAGTGCCTTCAGACTGCACCAGACATCAAACTTGGAAGCTGGACATCTGAGGATTCTTGAGGATATTACCCTAGATTCCAGGTACAAATCATCAGGCATTATGCATTCGAAGTACATTATGAAGTGGTCATTAACAATTACCAAAAATGCACAAGAGCGTACTTCAATTAGAAAGGGATGCATTTGTTTGGTATACTGATCGATCCAAGATGGACGAAGAGCTGGAGAGGGTCCTAGATTCAGGTTCTCGAAACCTTTCGGCAAATCCCCAACAAGCTTTTAAGCCAACATTTAAGCTATAGATAAATGTGCCAAGAATGCCTTGCAAGAGGCAAGAAGGGGGCAACAATCTATACCATATCAGACAGCCAAGCAGCATTAAAAACTTTAAAGCGACGAACTTGTGAATATAGGCTCTCTTGGGACTGCAAACTATCCCTGAGACAATTGGCTGAGAGAAATCTGGTCACCCTAGTGTAGGTGGCAGGTCACAATGGAATGAAAGGTACCACCTCAAAAAAAAAGGATAGATAAGAGAGTGAATTGTGCCGCTACTCCAAAACCTCATCTGAAACTGCAAAACACTTGCTTTGCAACTTCCAAGCGGTATTCTGATATCCCGAGAAATCTCGGAGTTCCGGGTCTTGAATAGATAAAGGGAAATATACAAAAGATCTTATAGGTCGAGGTGCTGAGAGCTGAAGAGCCTTATCGGCTCCCCTACAGGTTGATGAGTCATAGTGACGGATTCTGGGGAAGACCAGATAAAGAGAAGGTTGCAGAACATCTAGGCAATGTTTTCCAGCCTTTGTTATCCGAAATACCAAGCAATGGAAAAAGAAGCACATATTTCATATGGTAGGTATTAGGCAGGACAAGTTATTTAAGACAGACCTTTCAAGTAATATTAGAAACCTCTGCTAGGTGTCTAATGCCATAAATCCAGAGTAGGCTTCGTCCGACTAATGATAATTCACTATGAGTTTGTGACAGAAATTTGAAACATTTTTCAGACTTAGGACAGTGCAAAATATAAGATTATATATTTCGGTGTTTTGAAAGTGTTTTTTCACCGTAGAGGATCTAACTATTTTTGTAAAAATTCCTACTGGATTTGTGTTACAACACTTTCAGCGCACTTAAAGGAAGTAATATGTTGACGTTTTTATTGAAACTACAATAATTCAATTGGATTTAGTACACAATAATACGATGGTAAACGGAGGAAGGTATATGACCGCTGATCAACTAATACCCTTTTGTTATTATTGTTGTATTCAATACTTCTATTAGTTGATGTTTTGTACAGTGTTCCTCGTTGTATAAAACTAAAAATGATTGAATAATGTCCGTATTAGAATATGCAGTAGGGATTTTTCTAATGTCTATTAGAATGATACGACGCGTCATCTAATACAATATCACTGTTTGGCTATTCTTGGAAGCAGCGCTTCTTTGAAACTGGACTCAGTTTTCTTTCAATGTCATGGGGTAGTTCAAAATGCTGTCCTTAATATTTTTTAATTTAACAACAACGTCTCGTTTACCCATCCAGTGCATATCAAATCAATCCCTATTATGTGGAACATTTGCTGTACATTTCTTAGAGTTCTCCGAATTGTATGTGGCTATCAAACACGTTTTATCCAAATAATAATGTCATGGCCTTTATTGCGATATTCTGTAATATTCTCAATATATTCATTCCTCCAGTTCATCAACCATGTCCATTATTGCTTTTATTAAGAATTTTAAATCTGAAGCCATGCTGTTTCAAGAAACTTCCCATTATTTGTTAACGGTCCTTATTTTTCTTTTATTTTTGGTACCAATTTTTATAACATACTATAAACTGTTGCGCGAGAAACTTTAGTTGGAAAACAGTTTGATCAATTGCTTCAGACAACGGTTTGGCAATCCTTATATAAATGTTTTTCATTATTACCTAACATCTTGTTTGTTTTATTAAAACGCCCCTCTTGAAAAACGAATCAAGTCTATAATTTGTCCATTACTATTTGATGTGCAACGTGGAATTTTACATAAAACCGGTTAATGTAATTAGGGCTTTTACTTTTTTAATCCTGTTCAACTCTCTATTTACCAAAAAAATATATTTCTTGAAATACTTAAGATTGGGAAATTTCAAATAATATTAATAGGTTCAAGTTATAGTCATGCCATACCTGTGGGAGGTGGCGAATATGTACAATATTTTTTCAAAATTCTTAGATTTTATTCGTAATTCGAACGATTTGTACCAGTATGGCACTAATTTTTCCTGTAAGTTTGAGGTTTAACGAATATAAATACAAAATTTAAAACACCTAGGTGGCGGCAATCTTGTCTTAAAACCAGATGTTATGTCGTATGTCTGGTTCAGAAGACATTTAAAGTCCATTAAGTTTTGTAAATCTTTCGGAATAAACTGCATTGATATTGATATTGCATATAATTTTTTTCACATGTACCCGTCACGATATTACAGGTGGGCTATTTCGATAAATGGTTTCAATATTGTATTGGTTGTCGACATATCAGAGCGAGTGTGCAGCTCCAGCCCCTGGTTACGGTATAGGCTTATTTTTCAACACAAAAAAAAATCAGAAATTATTTTTTCGAGGTGGCACTTTGGATAAGTACAGTGTAATTTTCCCAAAGCATATTTTTTTTCAAGTTTGGAAAATTTGAAATGCCATACTGTTACAATTCATTCCAATTTTTTTTTTCATATCTTGCTCGAGTGTAACAGACTTCCGCCCCATAGTTACAGTATGGGATAATTTTTTTTAGGTTGAATTTTATCCAAACGAACCGAATACGATGATGCCATACTGTAACAAATGATTTTATGTCTTGTACCTTGAAAACGTGTCGAAAAACCAAGTTTTTCAAGTATGGCGCCACTTTTTCCCTCTACTAGAAGTATGGCAAATATAATAATGGTCACATTGTATCATATAATTTCCAAAAAACCAAATGTCATACTGGTACAAAGCGTCAATTTTTTTTTTAACATCTTGGAATAATTTTTTTTAGGTAGAATTACATCCAAACGAACAGAATACAATGATTCCATGATGTAAAAAATGATTTTACGTATTTTACAGTCGTATTTTCAAAAAGTGTCGAATAAATAAGTTTTTCAAGTATGGCAGCATTTTTCCCCCTACTAGACGTATGGGAAATATAATAACGGTCACATTTTATCAAATACTTTCCAAAAATCCAAATTCAATACTGGTACAAATCGTTTTGCGAAAAAAAAAATACTCCTTTGCGGCGGTATGGCGGCCATTTGGAACCGTCAGAAAAGTATGGCATGGTGTATTTCGTGAATGGCTACTCGACGACGATTAGCTGTGCAAAAATTAGCCTGGAGCAAATGGTTGAATTGTTTTTTTTAAATTAATGTATTCGCGTCGGTATGGCGGGCTGTAAGTCACACCGGAGAAGTATGGCATTACGCTACCGCCTACTTCTTTTTTTATCGACTATCGGAAAATACAAGCATTTTTGTGGAACAAATCGTTCGACACTCATTATTTATCCGACACGTTCGATTAACGCCCACGCGATTGGACCGCCGGTACCAGCGCTATGACCATCATTTTCTTTTTTGTCATTCCGTAATTAGACTCCTGAAGAACCGCCATACTGGTACAAATGACCTAATATTTTGTGTCACCATCTCCCGGTCTATATGCCGGTCGCTTTCTTATGTCATTCCACACATGGAATGGAAATCTACGACACGCCACCTTGGTCGAGACACAAGTTACATGGAAAAAACGAAAAAAATTGGAATATTCCAAAAATCAAAATGAAGGCGCTATACTCCTAGTATAATAGAGTTATTCGAAAAATTATTTCATTGTTCGAAACGTACTTTAAAATGGGTCAAAGAAAATTCGAAAAACAATAATTCATTTTTTCAACACGCTGAAAGTCATGCATAGTTCATCCGACTGAAATTCTTTTTTCACCAAAAACTGCGCCATTTCCCAGCAACATTTTATGTCTATTATGTATAAATCTATTCTCGATAATAAATTGGCTATAGCAATTTGAATACAACGGATACAAGGACCGCTTTTAAACAGTTATGGCAGTATTCATCCGCCATTCCATGGTATGAGTATTGTTCTAGTGCCTATAGTTTTCCCAATATCAATTGCAGAAGCATAAAAAAGTCTTGCGGCGAAATCCTGTGAGCAGCAGTGGCGGAGATAACTAATTTTATTTAGATATTTTAAAAATACTTCATAAATAATGAAAAATGAAAAAAAATTAAAGACAAGCTTTTATTTATACAAATACATTAAGAAAGAAAAATAATTCCTTTCTTTCAAAACTAGAATATCCTAAAACGTATTTCGATCGGCACACATCAAGACCACAGACGCTACTGGTTTTTAATCTTTCAGAGCTATTAAAACACAAATATAACGCGTGATTTATGACCTCCCATCGCCTAGACACACCTGCTAGCATTGATGTCAGACTTGATTGGCCCAGACGAATCGGTTGTAAAACAGACAGCCGTCACTCAAGTCCACGTTGACCAGCGGGCTCTTTGTGCCGACGGAAACTGTATACAAGTAGTACAATTATTTTTCGTTCCGTTTCTTCGCATATACGCTCGTGTTAGCGAAGTGAGTTTTTATTTGCTCCCTATAGAAACAGCTTCTGCAATTGATATTGGATGGACTATACTAACAAATGTAAAGTGTTTTGTGTTATCTGAGGATTTTGTATGTGATGCATAATATTTGACATTTTGTTTTATTTACGCTTGGATATTTATTTTTTAAAGACTTAGGTTGTGTTCATTTCATTATTATATCAGATAAAAAAGAGGGGGAGAATGTTTTGATGCCAAAATTTATGAGTCAACCGCAAATTCTTGCCAATGTCAGGAAAATCATAGATCTTCACTGCAGTGATGCAAGTTGCTGAAACAATAGGTGTCTATGCAAGAAAGAGGACGTGTTCTTTACGGATGACTGCAATTGCAAACTTGCATGTTCCAATAAAGGAACTGAATATGTGTAAAATAGCGAAGACTGAATAATCTATATGATAACAATAAATCTCGATTCTTTGTAAGCCGGAAATTGGAAAATTCGGGTGTATAAGAAATTTGGCGTAGAAAAAGACTATCGAATCATTTATTACCAAACGAGAAAATAGCTCAACGGTTACACTGTCGCCTACCAAGCAGAAGGTCACAGGAACGAATCCCGGCCAGGGTCACATTTTCTTATAAAAACAACTTGGCTTGTTGTTTTTTCGAATGCTTCTAATACTCTGAATAAAGTTTTTGGGGTAAGAAAGGATTTTTAGAAAAGTTATTGGAAATTTATTGGGTCTGGAAAAGTTTTCAAGAATATCAAACACAATATGTTTTAGTTGTTTGTAATAGTCCGAATTAGGTTTTTAGGGAAAGAAAGGTTTCTAGAAAAGTTATTGGCTTCGGGAAATATATATAGGGTGTAATCTACCCTCTTGCACATCCGCTAACAGTTGATAGTCCGACAATAAAAAAAATATATTTTCTCTTTAATTTTTTTTACGAAAGGTCATTATTAGGTCAGAAAAAAAATATTAAAAAAAAATCTAAGAAAATTTGGAAAAATTTTACAAAAAAATTTTTTTTTTTAATTTTTTTCAAACTTTTAACCACTGTAATTTGACATAAAATGGCATTATACACTCGTCATTCACGGGTGTGCAAGAGGGTAGATTACACCCTGTATATATATATATATATATATATATATATATATATATATATATATAACGGGATAACGGGAAACTGGGGAAACGGGATAACAGGAGAACGGGATAAGGGGAAAAGGGGATAAGGGGAAAACTGGAAAAGGGGGAAACGGAATGACGGGAACAGGGTTTTTTGTGAAAAATAATTTCAGTCGGATGAACTATGGGTGACTTTCAGCGTGTTGAAAAAATAACATTTTAATGAAAATTTTGTCTCGGCACAAAATAATGCTCATTTTCGGAAAAATGAATTATTGTTTTCGAATTTTCTATGACCCATTTCAAAGTTGAATAGGCCTTTCGAACAGTGAAAGCATTTTTCGAATACTCTATATACTAGAGTAATATTATAGCGCCTTCATTTTGATTTTTGGAATATTCCAATTTTTTTCATTTTTTCCATGTAACTTTTGTCACGACCCCGCTGGCGTGTCGCAGTTTTCCATTCCATGTGTGGAATAACATAAGAAATGGACCTGCACAGGTCCCATTTTGATATACCGAAAAAATGGGTCATTGAAAGATAATCCATCGCTCGACTATTAACATTACACGTAAACATCGATTGAAAAGTAAGTCATGGTCAGTACAACACTGGTCTACAAATATCAAGTGTTAGCAGCCAGCGAGGGTTCATTATTAGTGAGAATAGTAGAAGAATTATGTCTCAAATAAGTTGTACCGCATATGATACTAGGGATTACAATTCAAATTGAAATAAGTACTGTCTCCACTCTATTATCAAGTTTAATTTCATACATTCACTCGATACAATCAGGAGTTCCTCAAGGTAGCGTCCTGGGTCCTATACTTCATGAAATATTAACTGCTGACTTACCTACTAACCAAACAATTTCACAGCCACGTTTGCAGGCAATACCACATAATGGCAACAAGTGAGGTACCGCGCAGCTCATTAAATAACCTTGAAACAGCTCTTGGCAATATTCAAGAATGGTTAAGAGAATGGCGATTAGAAGTCAATGAAGGGAAATCCCAGCATATCGAACAATTACTTAATATAAGAGCACTACCTCCTACTTGCCTGGTAATATTATTACTTGACTAGCACAAATATTATAACATTAGTCTTTGCCCTCGGGCAGATTGCAAATAAAATGAGTGTTTAAAAAATTATAATAAAAAACTTTGTAATCTTGTGATTTCCTGAATGTATGTGTCGAATTGTAATAAAAATATTGGAATTTTACCGTTAGTCATTGTGATTACACAAATAATGACAATCCAATTTGAAATAGCCACACAATAAAAAGCCAACATCTCCAGGTATACTCCGGTAAAACTGAATTGAAAAATGTGTTTTTTACCCGTTTTATTGTTTTTTCACCAACCCTCAGAAGTTTGAAATGAAAGAGTGTATAAGTTTAACTATTATAATGAGATACGAAACTATTGGGGCCTTGACAGTGAAAATCGAACCCACGTTGGGTGGGATACTGTGAATAGAACTTCGTCACTGACCCAGCAAAGCGATTGTGCTGGAGTTATTAAATAGTAGCCACGAAAACGAATTCAGATGTATTGTTACGAAAACGAATACACTAACGACACTGCATAATTGATTCCTGTCCAGCCGACGCGACGTGAGGCCCAGGAATGTCGCGCGGCTGGCTGACGTCACGGCGGGCTTCCCAGAAGTACTGACCGAAGATTGGAGAGTTTTCCAAAAATCGAGAAGTAGCCATCGTGAATTGTCTAGGTGCTAATGACCTTTATAAAAGGGGGTGTGTATTGTTGTGGCTAGTTCATTCGGAGTGAAGTCACTGGGAAAACGAATTGATTCAAAAGCAAGTGCAGTGCGCGGTATTTTAGTAGTGAATCTAGAATGAGTTATTCAATTGTTTTCTACTGGAAGAAAAAAGTTGTGGAGGAACGTCGACGAAATGAGGAAAAAAGATGAGAGAGAAATAGAGAGAAAACAAGAGGATGATAAATGTCGACAGAGAGAAAAACAAAAGGAGAAACATCGACAGAGATCTAAACCAGAGGAGAAACGTCGACAGAGACAAAAACAAGAAGAGGGGGAACGTCGACAGAGAGAGAAATAAGAGGAGGACGAACGTCGAAAAAAGGAGGAGGAACAGTTGCAGGAAAATTTCTGGAAGAACAACAGAAAATAATTTTCGGGCAGATTGTTCAGAAAACTGAGGGTAAAATCGTAGAAGGAGGATGATAAATATGAAACAGTTCATATTCGGGGTGTTGTTATGATCACAATTTGAAATCAATCCACCTGTTACAAATACTGAGAAATTTAAGAAATTTTGTAACCTCTATATTTACTCTTTAGTTTTATTTCCGTTTAGGTTTTTTTTTCGAAAGAGTAAAAAAAGTAAGTGTAAACATGTTTGTTTGAGAAAACTAATAAATCATATTATGTCTCTTGCTAATTGTTATAAAATGGAAAACTCACTTATAATCTCCCTAGACCATGAATTATTGCAGAAATTTTTTGAGTACATGAATTTTTTGAAAATTTTCTTTAAACATTCATGTACGAGAAAAATTTCCCGCAATTAATTCAAGCACGTGGGGGATTCGATAAGAACATTTTATACCGGAATTATATTTAAATAGAAAACATTAAGTAAATATTTATTTTGACGTTATTCACAAATAAATAGAAGGCTGTGTGTAATGGGAGTTTTGGGGGAGATTTTTTCTGATTTTCCCCGTTCCTAGTAAAATAAAATATATAATATCAGATACATTTTTATATAAAATTGATTGTTTTCATACAATTTTCTTACTGGGTTTGGAAAATGTCAATATTAAAAATGAAAGTAGATGCGTTTGCGGAATTTTATTTTTCATTTTTCCGGTAAAGTAAAATAAATTTATAATATCAGATACATTATTATATAAAAATAATTGATTTCATATAATTTTCTTACTAGGTTTCAGGGAAATGTCAATATTGACTACAAACAAAGGTGATATACAGCAAAAAATATATAACTATACCTATACATATATACTTAATATTTTTCATATTCTTTTAGGTTTGATTCTGAGAAAAATTAATATTAGCGGTAATAATTTGTTTTTCAAATCATTCAGGAAATCGGGATATTTTATTCTTTATTCTAAATAGAATGTTGTTGGCGTATGTTACCGGTTAAAAAAATATTTTGTAAAGTTAGCTATGGATTTGACATTCACTACTCCTGTCAATCAATATTTTATTTGTGGCATTATAAGTTCCTCATAACATTGTATACAATCATAAGCTAGTAAAAAAGTGATAATAAAATGAACTTTCAATCGTATGAATTTTGCAAAGAATCACAGCACATTAAAATGTACTATAAAAATGTAAAATATCTAAATACCTAGTGGAAGAATCTGGATTAATCCTGAGCAGGAAAACTTATTTAAAGAGATTGGCAACATTCTGCGTGATATTGTGCCTTCTTTTGGACACAAATCTAATACTCAAAGAAGTAAACTGTCTCAGTATTATTTTTATTTTATGGAACACAGGCATATTGTTGAAAAAAACACCGGTTCTGTGTTTTATTCACCACTTAGGAAAGAGGAGGTAGAAGTGGAATTTTTGAAGAATTTAAAATTAATTAATGATATTATAGAATGTACACCTTAATAAATTGTTGTAATATTTCCAACTTATAAAGTAAGTAAATAAAAAATATTGTCAATATTATTTCAATATTATTTTTGTCTAATTATATGATAGCTGTCATGTGCCGGGAAATTTCCACTTATTAATTTTACGTCTATATGCTAATGTGGATGAAAAATTTTCAGAAAATTTGCTGATTACCATAGTAACAATGTCGAAATAAAGCATCTGATTGGTTGAAAATAACTGGTATAAAATTTTCTATGTAATTTATTTCGAACCCATTTATAAATAACCCTGTAGACAAGGTGACCGATCAATTATTCAAGGCTCCTGTCAACCGTATGTTCAATAACCCGTGCCTGACCTATCAATGATTTCCAATGATCTTCCAAAGCATCGATTATCCAACGGAGTGTATGGATAATGCGGAAATACCCATTATACAAGAATTAAAAAACCTTGGACTTCGATTCAATTTTCAATTGATATTTGGCTAATAATATGCACGCTATCCTTGGAACAGGATACCTCAATATTCTCATTCAAAACTCTTAGTAGCTTTTTTTAATTTTATAGAATACGTACCTATTCTTTTGTAGATCGATTTGAAACAAAATTGATAGTAACTATCCGGTTCTTTTTTGTTTCCGTGGCAGCATATTTTTGGATTCAGGCACCATTTATTTTCATAAAAAAAGTTTTTGTTTTTTTTACCAGAAGTATTTGGTTCAACCATCTTATGCTTGCGGCTTTGCCTGCATGAATTACGAGAAGGTCACACTTTTTTAAACGCTTTTTTGATTCGCTAAGATAACATTTCTCGTCAATCGAAGTAAGTAAATTGAAAATAATCAAGATCGAATTTTGAGAAAAGGTTTTGCCCCAATTTTGTTATTCCTTACCTATAGCTGATTTTAGTTGATCAGTTGAAAAGGTCATTATTAAGGTTTTTTCATTTATTTATGTATTCAACTTGTAGGGCAAAATATCTTGATATCCCAATTCTCCAATTTAGTTTTTTCCAATACTGGTGAATCTGACGAAAATGTGACATAAAATTCACCTTTGCTTAATTCAGCGCCGATCTATTAGAAAGTAAAAATGACGTCCATTTTGTCAACTATAATATTCGTTGCGAAAATGTATACTTTATGTATGTATGTGTGTAAGGAAACATGTGCGTCTCAAAAGTTTTGTTTGTGTTTATGGCAGTTTTGGCAACTCGCTTTTAAAAAACGCAAAGCTGTGATGAATTAAATCAGTTAATAGTAAAATTCCAAATTCAAGCTCCGCCTCTGGATAGTTGTCAAATAAGCTGACGTTTTTGTTGGTCTCCCTAATTCGGTGTTTTTGTAATTGTCCAAGTTTTTGTAAATTTAATAATTTGTGTATTGTTGATCGAACGTTTAACTGTTTCAGGTACTTTTAATATTTTTGTACATTTTAATAATTTGTTAAACTGTCGTGAGCCGAACGTTTAAGTGCTTCAAGAACCGAAATGGTACGTGCTTTAGGTGATAAAGTAGCAGCGATCCTAATTCTTGGTGAAACTGGACAAAATATTCATGCAGCAGAACGCATTTTTAATGAGAGGTTTCCCGATCGCCCCGTTTCGAGGACTTATTTGAGGGAGCTTCTTCGTAAGTTTGAAACAACGGGTAGTATTAATGATGCGAAACGATCTGGCAGACCACAAATTTCTGATGAGAAAAAAATTGATATACTGGCAGAAGTAATAGTTAATCCTACTTCTTCAACAACTCACGTTGCATCTACCTGTGAAGTCAGTCGAAGTATAGTACAAGGGTGTTGAAAAAAACAAATTTCATCCATACAAATTAAAAATGGTTCATCAACTCTCAGACGACGACCCAGACCGAAGACTAGAATTTTGTAAAAATATGGAAACTAAAATTAACCAACAGCCAGACTATGTCAAAACAATTCGTTTTAGTGACGAAAGTACTTTCTATCTAAATGGAAATGTAAATACACAGAATGTGAGGTATTGGAGTGACGCAAATCCTCACCTGTTTCGTGAAACACATACCCAATTTCCCAAGAAGGTGAATTTTTGGGCAGGTATCCTGGGAAACCACATCGTTGGGCCTCTTTTTTAAAATACTAATTTAACTGGCGAGGTTTATCTGGAGCTGTTGCAAAACGCAATAGAACCGTTAATCCTTGAAATTTTGGAAGATAATCCAGATGAATTCGGCAATTTGGAAATAACATTCCAACAGGATGGTGCTCCTCCACACTATTAACGGTGCAGTAAGACGGTATTTGGATGAGGAGTATCGTGGTAGATGGATTGGACGACGAGGTTCAACGGAATGGCCAGCTCGATCACCGGACTTCACACCTTTGGATTTTTTCTGTGGGAGTACCTTAAATTGAAGGTTTACGCCACTGAACCTGACAATAGTGACGTTTTAAAACAACGTATTGTTGCAGAATGTGAGGCCGTTTCCGCAGACACATTTGCAAAAGTACGAGAAGAGTTTAAAAATAGGATTTCTCACTGTCAGGAAGTAAATGGAGGTCACTTCGAGCAATTTCTTCAAGTAGATACTGATTCTTAAATCTGTAATGAATATCATACTGAATGGAATTTAAATTTTAATGTTTACTAATGAGCCATTAAAACTGCCATAAACACAAACAAAATTAGTATCTTTGAATAGGTTTTTTCGATACCTTTTAAAAGAGGTGTCGCTTGCTGTAGGGTTCCATTTAAAATTATTGGTCACAATGGCCTTGTGACGTCATCTTTGACGATTTCGTTATCTATCATCACTAGTAGGGAAGTTTACAACCTTTGATATTCAGTTTCCAAATTTCACTTGTATATGTATAATCGTTCCAAAAATAAGAGGGGGGAGGGGACTTTTGAGAAGCACTGTATACATTGAAAAATTAACAATTTCAAAAATATTTTAAATATTCACGGGGTAGTTTCAACCCCTTGGGATAAGAATTTTTTTAAATTATTTTTCAGTGCGTACCTACATCTGGAATATAACCCTCGTGCCAAATTTAATTCTCCTATTACCGAAACTCTTTGAGATTTAACCTGTTTGATAGTAGGGCTAGATTTTACTGCCTGGGGTGCAAAATTGAGAAATAAAAAAATTCTCCTTGGGCAAAAAATTAAATTGATGTTTTTATAGTTAACGGTTTCATGTACATTGAAACTATTCAAATATTCAGGGAATAGTTTTGACCCCTTGGGATTCGAATTTTGGAAAATCTTTTTTCGGTATGTAACTCTCGTCTTTGAGATAACACCAGTTTTATAATAGGGCTAGATTTTACCGGCTGGGGTACAAAATTCCGACATGATAAAATGTATTTTCAACAAAAATAAAAATTAGGTATTTTGCCTTTTCTTTAATCAACACTTCTATAGATAAAAATGGTTCAATTATTCATGGGGTAGTTTCAACCCCTAGGGATTCGAGTTTTGAAAAATACTTCCTCAGTACGTATCTACCCCTGGAAAGTAACCCTCATGCCAAATTCATTTCTGCTATTACCGATACTCTTTGAGATATAACGTATATTATAATAAGGGTAGTTTTTACAGCCTGTGAAGCGAAATTCACCCAGGTCCTTTTTTTTATAGATAAAATTATTGAAGAATTCTGGGGATATTTTCAACCCCTTTGAATTCGAATTTAGAAAAATATTTCTTTAGTACGTACCTAACCCTGGAATGTAACCCTCATGCAAAATTTATCATGTTACTGATACTCTTTGAGATATAATAGGGTGGGTAGATTTTATCGGCTGGGGTGTAAAATTCAGACATGAAGAAGATGTATTCTCAAGCAATAGAATTACGTATTTGGCCCTTTTTTATTGAAAGTTTTATAAATACAAATTCATCAAATATTCAGAAGGTAGTTTTAACCCCTTATGGGTACCGAAAAATCCCTTCTCATTGGATCTTTACATCATAAAATGTCAGGATATTTAGAGATAAAGAAAATTAGATATATAAGACAAACTTCAAATGTTCCAAATCTTTGCGCATTTCAAAACACACTGTATAAAGAAGCTATAATAAGATTAGGTCTTGAGCTGGGCCCATACAATTTAACAGAGTTGAATTTTATTATGACAAATGAGTTGCGGTGGCTTAGGTAGTGACTTCTTTGTATTTTGTGGGCTCCTCTTGTCAAATTATCATCATGTAAGATTTGAGGTGCCATCAACGGGGACATTCATCTTCTGTCGAATCCCTTTGTACCTGTCTACCTGTTCATGAAATTTCTGAATTTCACTTCTCGAATAATTTGTTAAAATAACACCAGTGACATTCGCAATGAATGAGGACTTGGAAATCAGGTATATTGGATATTTTTCGACCACGGTGTTTAAGAGTCTTTTACCGTATTTAAAGTAATAACAGTACCGACTTGAAGAAAGGCTTACTAATAAACGAATTATCGATACCAGTTCGTTTGCTTTGACTTAAAAATCAAGATTTTCATAAGATGAACTTGAGTGGAAATTACCATAAAATAATAATAATATAATAAGCCTTTATTCCTAACAATTACAGAAACCCATCTACATGGATATCAGTAGTTACAAGGAGATTACAATCACTTTGAATATGAAAAAATAATGAAAACGCGTAGGTTAATTACAATTATTCATGAAAAAGGACAATGTAGTACAAGTGCAATAATAAAAAGAACATGTTTGATCAATTATTCTATTATTTTATTTAATATTTTATCGTCCTTTCACGCATCTCTTTCAGCGAATATAAACATACAGTGCTTCTCAAAAGTCCGCTCCCCCCCCCTCTTATTTTTGGAACGATTATACATAAACAAGTGAAATTTGAAACTGAATATTAAAGGTTGTAAACTTCCCTACTAGTGATGATAGATGACGAAATCGTCAGAGATGACGTCACAAGGCCATTGTGACCAATAATTTTAAATGTAACCCGACGGCAAGCGACGCCTCTTTTAAAAGGTATCGAAAAAACCTATTCAATGATACTAATTTTGTTTGTGTCTATGGCAGTTTTGGCAACTCGCTTTTGAAAAACGCAAAGCTGTGATGAATTAAATCAGTTAATACTAAAATTCCAAATTCAAGCTCCGCCTCTGGATAGTTGTCAAATAAGCTGACGTTTTTGTTAGTCTCCCTAATTCGACGTTTTTGTAATTGTCCAAGTTTTTGTACATTTAATAATTTGTGTATTGTTGATCGAACGTTTAACTGATTTAGCAGCCTTTTGGTACCTTTAATATTTTTGTAAATTTTAATAATTTGTTGAACTGTTGTGAGCCGAACGTTTAAGTGCTTCAAGAAGCGAAATGGTACTTGCTATAGGTGATAAAGTAGCAGCGATCCTAATTCTTGGTGAAACTGGACAAAATATTCATGCAGCAGAACGCATTTTTAATGAGAAGTTTCCCGATCGCCCCGTTTCGGGGACTTATTCAAGGGAGCTTCTTCGTAAGTTTGAAACAACGGGTAGTATTAATGATGCGAAACGATCTGGCAGACCACAAATTTCTGATGAGAAAAAAATTGATATACTGGCAGAAGTAATAGTTAATCCTACTTCTTAGACAACTCACGTTGCATCTACCTGTGAAGTCAGTCGAAGTACAGTACACAGGGTGTTGAGAGAAAACAAATTTCATCCATACAAATTAAAAATGGTTCATCAACTCTCCGACGACGACCCAGACCAAAGACTAGAATTTTGTAAAAATATGGAAACTAAAATTAACCAACAGCCAGATTATGCCAAAACAATTTGTTTTAGTGACGAAAGTACTTTCTATCTAAATGGAAATGTAAATACACAGAATGCGAGGTATTGGAGTGACGCAAATCCTCACCTGTTTCGTGAAACACATACCCAATTTCCCCAGAAGGTGAATTTTTGGGCAGGTATCCTGGGAAACCACATCGTTGGACCTCTTTTTTTAAATACTAATTCAACTGGTGAGGTTTATCTGGAGCTGTTGCAAAACGCAATAGAGCCGTTAATCCTTGAAATTTTGAAAGATAATCCAGATGAATTCGGAAATTTGGAAATAACATTCCAACAGGATGGTGCTCCTCCACACTATTACGGTGCAGTAAGACGATATTTGGATGAGGAGTATCGTGGTAGATGGTTTGGACGACGAGGTTCAACGGAATGGCCAGCTCGATCACCGGACCTCACACCTTTGGATTTTTTTCTGTGGGGGTACCTTAAATCGAAGGTTTACGCCACTGAACCTGACAATATTGACGTTTTTAAACAACGTATTGTTGCAGAATGTGAGGCTGTTTCCGCAGACACTTTTGTAAAAGTACGAGAAGAGTTTAAAAATAGGATATTTCACTGTCAGGAAGTGAATTGAGGTCACTTCGAGCAATTTCTTTAAGAAGATACTGATTCTTAAATCTGTAATGAATATCATACTGAATGGAATTTAAATTTTAATGTTTACTAATGAGCCATTAAAACTGCCATAAACACAAACAAAATTAGTATCATTGAATAGGTTTTTTCGATACCTTTTAAAAGAGGTGTCGCTTGCCGTAGGGTTCCATTTAAAATTATTGGTCACAATGGCCTTTGACGTCATCTTTGACGATTTCGTCATCTATCATCACTAGTAGGGAAGTTCACAACCTTTAATATTCAGTTTCCAAATTTCACTTGTTTATGTATAATCGTTCCAAAAATAAGATTGTGGTAAAAAGAATATAGAGCTGGAACGGGAAATCAAGAGATTTATTTTACCCAATAAAAAAGGACGATCAATTACATTATGCCAAAATTTGAGTTAGAATGTCACAACTACTAACTGTCTCATGATACTGTCAATTTGATTTTGAGTATTAGGAGTTGTTGGGATAAATTCTATCATAAATGATAATTTCATACAGTTTACAAACTTTCAAGATATTTTTTTCAGTTCTGGTCTTAATCTACTACTAATAATTGTCCAAATAACGAGAAATTTTAAAATCTATATAACCAAATTGAACAAAGGGTTTTATGACTCATGCATTTTTTCATCACGAGCTATTGTGCAATAACGTTTGGGTATTATTTAAACATTTAGCAAAAATGGCGAAATTTTCTGTCATCAAGTTGATTTTTTATTTTGTGAGCAGAACACTTATACGAACCATGCCGAGATTTATAGCTTCTTGGTGTAACTGGGAAAGTACTCCAGATTTTAATGATGTCTTATACTCTGACTTCCCGGCTACTATAAAATATGCTTTAAATACATTTTTAGCTTATCAATAATTTTTGGCGATCGAAAATCTTTTGAAAACATGGGCTATCCCCCAAAAAAAATCAAAAGCATAATATAATTGGACTGGCACACTCATTAGGATTTATTTTCAACCTTTCATGAACATATATCTGATAAAATGTTACAAAAGGAGCCTTCAAACTAATCTTGAGAACTGTAACAGGATCTGTTAAACCCATTACTGTGAAGTTAATCTTCTTATCTCCCGAAATATTTAAATAACTGGATTGATATTGATATGTGTTACAAAAATGGTGTTGTATAATATGACAAAAATGTTGTCCCTATTGTAATCCTTTTATTGTGATATTGTAATTCGAAATTCTTTAGAAAATGTGCCCCACGTGAAGTTGAAAAAATATTTTCCTCCAGCAACATAAGGTTTGTTTTACTAATCTTCGGATTATTGGCTATGACCATTCTGATTCTCAGGGTTGATGTCATTAAAAGATTAGATTTGAAAATATTGATAAATAATATAAAGGAAATGAGTGACTGTTACGTCCCGTGATATATGGAGTAAAATTTTTCTAGCAAAATTTAGTCAAGATGGGGAATTGAAGAGAATAATTTTTGAAGATTGAGATCTGAAATGAAGAGCGTATAGTTTTCCCAATATCAATTGCAGAAGCATAAAACAGTCTTGCGGCGAAATCCTGTGAGCAGCAGTGGCGGAGATAACTAATTTTATTTAGATATTTTAAGATTTTAAAAATACTTCATAAATTATGAAAAATGAAAAAAAGCTTTTATTTATACAAATACATTAGGAAAAAAAAACTAGAATATCCTATAAAACTAGAATATCCTAAAACGTATTTCGATCGGCACACACCAGGACCACAGACGCTACTGGTTTTTAATCTTTCAGAGCTATTAAAACACAAATATAACGCGTGATTTATGACCTCCCATCGTATAGCCACACCGGCAAGCATTGATGTCCGACTTGATTGGCCCAGACGAATCGGTTGTAGAACAGTCAGCAGTCACTCAAGTCCGCGTTGACTATCGGCTCTTTTGATCTACCGTTTGCCGACGGAAAATGTTTACGAGTAGTACAGATTATTTTTCGTTCCGTTTCTTCGCATATACGCTCGTGTTAGCGAAGTGAGTTTTTATTTGCTCCCTATAGAAACAGCTTCTGCAATTGATATTGGATGGACTATACCAAACCTACTGACACTCTTTATATTACGCATGTAATATTTTTTAAATATATTTGGTTAAAGTAAAACTTCAAATTAGCAAACGTTATCTTAAAAAAATCATTTGTTCCACCGAAAATAAAAGAAAAAAGTAATCTTTCCCTATTGTAAATCAACTGGGTATCATGAAACATATAATCCGCACGTCCACAAATAGAGACCTGATAAATAATCGTGTTTGTCGTCTTCTTTGCACACGGAGGGCTATTTCCGGAGAACTCCGTGCACGTAGGCATCTTTACTTGGGTCCGCCGTGCGCCCATGTGATCTGACAATCAGATGAGCTTGCCGATTTCCTCAGCTGAATCTCTTTGTCATCTTCTGGGGTCAGAATTATGCTCTCAAGGTTGATCTCCCTCTGGTGCACCAAACTGGGCACTCAGTGAGGATGTGCGACGATGTCTCGTCATCTTCTGCATAAGGAATCGTCTGTGATCCCAATGACTTCCATGTGCCTGCTCAGGTGTCCCGAGTCCAGTCACAGTCCTGATATCTCGTGTGTGAGAGGATCTCTTTCGACAGTTTTTTCGATGGCCCCTTTATTTGGAGCTTTGACTGCCTCATGCATTGGGCCTCCTGCCATGTTTTGATGAACTGCTTTTGCAGCAGTATTTCCATGTTTGAGATGGCCATACTACTGGGTATTCCCAAGATTGGTTCGGGTCCGACTGAAGTCTTTCCCGATCCTATTTCAGCTACTCTGTGCTCAGAAACACCTGGGACCCATGTGAGGCTGGCTTTCCTTGTTTTTGTCAAACTTTCTGTGGCGTTTCTACACTCGGACACCAATTTGGATGCGATGCTGTCCGAGTAGATGACAATAGGTTCTCGACTTCTATTGTCGAGGTTTTCCTGGACGCAGGTGAGTATAGCATATACTTCGACCTGGAACACTGAGGCATATTTGCCTAGGGGAACTGAGATTTATCTCCTTGTTTCTTCTTCGTATACTCCTGCGCCGGTCATTTCCACAAATTTTGATCCATCTGTATAACCAGGTTGATCCGTAGACGAGGGTTCTGCCATGCGCAGCGACTTTCCATTCTTCCTCCTTGACAATTTTTGGTCCCTTATTGAAATTCAGAACCGGCGGGATGCTATCTCTTTCCATTAGTAGGATTGGACAGCCCTCCTTTGCCTTGTTCCAAATAGTGAAGTGTCCATGAACTGCCTCCGTGCCGATCCATTGGCTTGCACCTCGGAGCCTGCAGGCAGTACTCATGGCTTCATGCTCGATAACAAGGTGGCAGTCCTAGCAGAACTTCTAGAGCTCTGGTATGTGTCTTTCTCATGGAACCTGACTTTCTTAGGCAAGCCAGTCTTTGTACTTTATTTAGTTCATTTCTGGACTTTCTCTTAGTGGTGCCTGTCCACCAAATGATGGACACGTACGTTAGTGTCGGACGAATAATCGCCGTATATATCCAGTGTAGGGTTTTTGGTGTCACGCTCCACGTCTTACCGAGGACTCTTCTGCATGCCCAATAGGAGCTGATAGCTTTCTTGTGCGATTTTCAATATGCTCGTTCCAGGTCAGCTTGGAGTCTATGAGACTCCAAGGTGTTTTGTCGACCCTTCGAACGAAGCTGTCTTCCTGAGATACGTCTCTGAAAGAGTTCCTATTTTGTGTTTCTTAGTGAAAAGTACCAAGTCCGCCTTTTCTGTTTGACTTTCAACCCTCCGGTGGAACACCACTGTTCTACTCTGCCAAGAGCTTTCATATTCCTCCTAGCAGGTTTACCGGTTGTGCTTGAGCCCACATGACCAAGTCATCTGAATACGCCTGAATATACAGGGACTCATTTAGTGCCCTGAGGGAAGCTCGTTGACTACCAGGCACCCTAATAGTGGTGCCTTATGGATCTCCTCCCTGTGGACACCCTCTTGATACCTTGGTGGCAACGATTCTCCCTTTTAATCATGCCTTTACCACTCGCTGTGATAGCATGTCAAGATTTATTCACTAGGTGATCTATATATACGCCAGGATGATTGAGAAAAAAGGTGTAAAAAACATGGATTAGACAGAGTTGGTTTGCAAAAAAATTGAATTTTCTATAGGTCAGGTTATGTAAGATTCAACAACAAAAATAATTTATGCCAAATTGCATTACCTTGTATGTCTTTTCCAGGCTGTCCATTTTAGCACAACCGAGCCCACAAACGATAAACGAACTGAAATGATAAGCACGCCAACAAAATCGTCACGTGACTTAATGTGGATTGGCGTGTTGTTCCACATATACGTAAGCGCTTTCCTAAGTTGATGTTGGGAGCTAAAGACAAGCAAAAATGGAACCACAATATGCCAGTTGATTTTTTTTCATTTCAAGGCATATTGTATTTCAGCTGAATGCAGTACCGGATTAATTTGTGGAGCTTTACTTTTTTGTTCGAAAACAAAGAATTGTTATTATCATGGAGAAATGTATACAGATTTGGAAATAAAATCGCGTTTTATAGGATTTACAATGCGTTAGAACGAGCGGTACTCGAGCCAATGGACCAGTACAAAATATCAAAGATATACGCGATGGATAATCAAGTATTTAACTAGACCACTGTAGAATGTTTTTCCCTTCCTACTGTTCGCCTCGAGCGATAACACGTTCAGCCGTCTCCGTCTCTTTTCAATTGTTATGGGCTTACCTTACATTCGCAACTTTGAATATTGTGATTGCCATTGAGACTGAAAGCTGCAACGTAAATTGTGCTGTGTCTCGAGGCGCGGAAGTGAGTAGGGAAGACATTCTAGACTGGTCTAGTTGGTTATACTTGATTATGCATCGCGTATATCTATTTTATTTTGTGCTGGCTCGAGTACCGCTCGTTCTAACTTATTGTAAAATCCTATAGTGTAGATACCACACCAAAGAGTAACAATGTTATCAGTCAGAAACGTACGAATATTACATGTTGAGATTAATGTATGCAGAGTAAACAGAGATTAACGGCTTGTAGGGGCTCTAGCCCTACAACCAAATGGGAATCTATTATTTCAGGAATAAATCAACGAATCACTCACCTGAAAATGGGTCCTATGGTGGGGATGGTGGAACTGTGGTGTCTGGATCATGTCTGCGAAGAAATCGAAGTCGTCTTCGGATTCTTTGGGAAGGACTTCCTCGGAAGAAGACGCGATATCATCAGTTTTGGTCGCAGCTTCTGCTGCAGCAGTAGCGTTCGCCTGTTGTACAGTGGCGTTTGTGTCCAAGGATAGGTTCTCTAAGTCTTTCAAGTTTATAGAGTTTTCCTGGAACCAAACATAGTGCTCAAAAACCCAAAATTGTCGGACTTAATTTTCAGTTGGAATATTGTCAAAGTTTAACACTATATGCGGAAAATAAGAATGTATCTCAATTAGTGTCATACAGCTACTTTTTGGGACTTTGAAAACAAGCTTTTATATTTTGTTGGGCAAGTACTATCTCTCCTAAACTTTCGAGTGAAGCAAATCAGACAGGAAATCGTCATGAATAAGGGGTATTCTATGGTACCGCTATTAATAAAAAATCTCACCGGAGTCGCTTCATCGTCCAAGTCGACGAGACGCAAGGCTTCGTCCAACAGAAATTCTGGGAGCGGTAACGAGAGGTCCCCAAGTGGTAGATCACACGAGGGGCCACAGTCCGCTCCAGAAAGATCAACGTCTAGCTCCCCTTTTATCACATACTCTCCTGTAAAAGAAAAAAAACAGTCAATAAAAAGTTCAAATTCAGAGGAAAGAAGAATATCAGCAAAAACAGTTGGAAAGGAGAGGAAATCAACATTTAAAAGGCATAGTCTACCACTTTCCACTTCATATTATTTCGGTCTCACCAGGTAGAAATACTTCCCCGAAATTTAAAGTTTCTATACCTGATTTGAACAGGAAAAAGGGTAAAAAAACTAAATGCCACTCCTCAAAAAATGTAGTCCGAATTCTTGTAAGTTATATGTGTGAACTCCAGGTAGTTATGAGTAATATTTGTACTTTGGCATTTCTATCTGATTCGAGGGGAATTTCTGGCGATCTGTACCGCTTCAATCTCTCCGCGATCTTTCTCACAATAATTCCGCTGCTGCAAATTTAGTCATCATAGTCGAGTTATAGGGTTTTTCATAGTTTAGTGAAATTATTTCTATTATGGAAATTTCCAGATGAATTCTTAGTCCGGACGTTTGTCTTAAATGAGAAATAGATTTATTTTTTTTTTGTGGAACTAAAAACATGTATAGCGTAATAATTTTAAATATATGTTTAATAATTTATTTGAATGTACATTAACTTTATAAATCTCATTTAAAAACAATGAATTGTATGATTGAACTAAAAACTACAATGTAGTATTGTATGAAGATGTGAAAATACAAAATATTTTCAAATTCTTCCTGAGGATTCTGACGAACTATCTTTGGCTCCTACATGAATGTCACTGAAAGTATCGAGTTCCCACAATTTCGCTTCTTCTCTTAGTACGGATTCATACAACTTTGGCGCGTATCTGCAGCCATTCGTTGCAAGGAATTGTTCAACAGAACTTAGACGTCATGTAATTCAAACATAATATTATTTCGGGCTACATCATCAATTACCTGCGCTCATACCAATTCGATTTGGTTCAGTTTACAATGGTAGCATTATTTGGATCACTGCATTAATAAAGTATTTTATTATCCTTTCTTAGGATTGGCAATCGTCAAAAGTTCGCGATTTCCGTTACAGATAACCACGAAATTAAGCAGTCGTAGGTATCTGCTCTCTGCCTGGAGATTTTACATTAACCACACATTTGTATAAAATACTCCTCGAAAACATCTACCTTTATATCTTCGTAATAGTTACCTATTCTTTACAAGTAAACCGCCATCCACAAATCATTTGCACTACCAATATACGTGACTATTAAGGTAGTCTGTAGTTTTGTTCAAATCTTAGAAAGAACCGACTGACGAATTTTCAAAACTATCCACCGTCCAGTTTGTCAGATATTTGCATTTAAAAATGGGTCTTTTTGTACGCGATGCCTATACCTAACACGTGAACGGATAGGACTTTTTTCTCATTTTCTATTATAGAAGCTGAACGGATCTTAAGATTTTTTTTTAAACCACTAGTGTATGCAGTACTATTGTGTGATTAATTGGAAGATAATGGTAATTTTTGAGAGTTTACTTTCGAAGACATCGACTGATGAAAAATATTAATTCCCCACAAGGAACGAAGACACGACCAGCTGAGACGAAATGGCAACAGTGTACGCTGCGGCGAACTGATTGGCGAATGGTAAAGTCCGGGATTGTGAAATGGAAACATCCGTATCACTCGGATAAAGGAGGATGGAGATTAACGCTGAATGTGCGGCGTTGCCACGATTACAGCGCCGCTCTCTATACGTGTAGTGGACCTATCCATGCATGAGCTGTGATTGTGCGGGGCATTCAGAGTGTACGAGCTCTGACAAAAGTTCAAGACCGGCAGCATCATATAAGCATTGAACTTTATTGTACGCAGCGGGCGAAACTTTTGTCTGATACGTGTACACACAGAGATACCTTAAATCGTCTGCACTTTCCTGAAGGTGCCTCAAGCCCTCTTGACAGTCCAAGTAAAAATGCTTGCCGAGAACTTTCAACATTCTTATCTTGCCATACCTTCATCACAGTTTTAGGAATTATATAACACAGTCCATGTCAGTCTACAGTTGAATGCGGCAAATTAGTGCGTGTCCTTCCCAAAATAACTAACTATCTGAATAACCAGGTACATCATATTTATTACCCTTGGTTGCAGGACCATTGAATCAGTATATATGAGGGTTTATTCATTTGTAGATCTGATATTTGAAAATAATGTACGAATTGAAAAGAGATGATTTTTTTGAGTATAATAATATCAGCCAGTCAGAAAAAAACCTCTCTGACCTCAGATTTGTATAAAAGAATCTTATGTCTATATGAAGCGCCCTAAAAATATATGATTAAAACACGTAGAGTACCGCCATGGAAAGGTAATTTGACGGTTCATAATGGCCACTAATTTTTTCTTGAAATTCATTAAAAATAATCATATTAAACCGTCGATGTGTTTTCATTGTTACAAAGAAAATTTCAAGGAAATTGGAAGAAAACTTGCAAAAAAAATAAAAAATACCGTTGCGACATATGTAAAAAGCATTCGTGCCTAGAGTGCTTCTTTGAAATTATTCTTCAAAATTGAAAATATAGTTGCTTAACCAAAATGTTTTTTCGACCATTTTTTTAAATTGGTTTGAATAATTTTTTACGTGCTAAGATTGAAAAAATTAATTAAGATTTTGTTTTTTGCCTATATTGTTTGATTCAGATATAAAATAATTTTAAGTGTTAGAAAACTTCAAAAATATATGGTACTTAAATTTAGGCCGTGGTGGATAACTTAGAGCACCAGCACGAAAACCAGCCACACTAAGATATTGCTAAAAGTATTCTAAATCACTCCCTATATATTTAACATGGCTCTGGTGGACTACTCTGATACACCGCGGCTTGAACTGTAAAAGGCTGGTGGACAACTTTCACCCACCCGGCCAGTGTGGAAAAATAAAATAATCTCAAGTGTTGGACATCGTGACCCCCCCCCCGACACTCTACGTGTTAAAATGTCATTTTTGACATGGATATTGAATAATGTCAAATAAAATTAGATACTGCACAAATTTTTTAAACTGCCACAAATGAATGACCCCAGGGTTTACTCTCTTTCATTTCCAAATACAGCATAACTGCAACAGTTTTTCGTTTCGTTGGCAAGTCAGTCTATCTGTCGAAACATGTAGGTATAGATACACTGATCAATTACAAACAGTATCAACATTATCAACTAAAGCGAGATTAAGAAAAAATAAAAAAAGAACAACGATTGTTTGCCACTCTAGCTGAATTTCTGAAAATCCAGAAATTACTTTCCTTAAAAGTGGAATATAAAAAAATGCAGAAATTAGTTTTTACATATTTGTTTCAGCAAGCAAAATTTATGGAAATAGCTAATTCATACAGTGCTTCTCAGAAGTCCCCTCCCCCCTCTTATTTTTGGAACGATTATACATACACAAGTGAAATTTGGAAACTGAATATTAAAGGTTGTAAGGTTCGTCAATCGTCAAAGATGACGTCACAAGGCCATTGTGACCAATAATTTTAAATGGAACCCTACGGCAAGCGACACCTCTTTTTAACCGACGAAACCAAAAAGGAGGAGGTTCTCTAGTCGACCCGTATATTTTTTTTTCAATAATTTTTTTTATGTATGATCACGCATAACTTTTTACTGAGGCGTCCGATTCCGATAATTTTCAGTGGATACGGTGTACTTCGAAGGTGGTCCCATTTGAATTTAAAAGATGAAATCCACCCCTAATTCTGGTCCGTTAACCATTCTATCAGGCATAACTTTGTACTGGGATCTTCGATTTGGATGATTCTTTCTTTAATAGATAGGGTATACCTTATATTTAGATTTCGAATGGAATTATATACCCTTACGGGTAGAAAAATAGGGGATAATTGATTTTTCACTTATGAACATTGGCACACACATACGTAGTTGACAATGACAGATCGCTACTGACATTATTTCTGTTCCACATCCGTCAAAACCATTATATTCTATGAGAGGATGGAATGATATACAAAGTAATGAAATGAACTAACCAGAACAACAAAAATAATGTATATTACAACAAATAGTAAAGTAGATAATCTACTATTTAACTGGTAATAGTTGAAGTAAGGTGGGTAAGTAAGTATTTTGAAGTAATCAAAAACAAGTAGGTAGTAATTAGTATATTTTAGCCATAAAAATTGAAAAATGAAAACTTTTTAACAAAAAATTAAACCGACGAAATACGGAACTGAAAAGTAAAAAATAAACTTTCTTAGTCTCAGTAACTAAGCTCCTAAACTAATGTAAGTAACTAATTTTGAGTCGGCGACAAACAAACAATCAACGAACATCATTAAATTACTTCAAAAAAATTATCAGAATGTCACCGCGCAACTCGATGCCATCATTTTACGCCATAGCTAATTCATTTGCTTGTTTGTTTGGCGCCGACTCAAAATTAGTTACTTACATTAGTTTAGGAGCTTAGTTACTGAGACTAAGAAGGTTTATTTTATTTTTTACTTTTCAGTTCCGTATTTCGTCGTAATTTTTTGTAAAAAAGTTTTTATTTTTCAATTTTTTATGGCTTAAATATAATAATTACTACCTACTTGTTTTTTGATTACTTCCAAAATACTTACTTACCCACCTTACTTCAACTATTACCAGTTAAATAATATGATTATCTACTTTTACTATTTGTTGTAATATACATTATTTTTGTTGTTCTGGTTAGTTCATTTCATTATAAAAGGTATCGAAAAACCTATTCAATGATATAGTTTTGTTTGTGTTTATGGCAGTTTGGCAACTCGCTTTTAAAAAACGCAAAGCTGTGATGAATTAAATCAGTTAATACTAAAATTCCAAATTCAAGCTCCGCCTCTGGATAGTTGTCAAATAAGCTGACGTTTTTGTTAGTCTCCCTAATTCGACGTTTTTGTAATTGTCCAAGTTTTTGTACATTTAATAATTTGTGTATTGTTGATCGAACGTTTAACTGTTTTAGCAGCTTTTGGTACTTTTAATATTTTTGTACATTTTAATAATTTGTTAAACTGTTCTGAGCCGAACGTTTAAGTGCTTCAAGAAGCGAAATGGTACGTGCTTTAGGTGATAAAGTAGCAGCGATCCTAATTCTTTGTGAAACTGGACAAAATATTCATGCAGCAGAACGCATTTTCAATGAGAGGTTTTCCGATCGCCCCGTTTCGAGGACTTATTTGAGGGAGCTTCTTCGTAAGTTTGAAACAACGGGTAGTATTAATGATGCGAAACGATCTGGCAGACCACAAATTTCTGATGAGAAAAAAATTGATATACTGGCAGAAGTAATAGTTAATCCTACTTCTTCAACAACTCACGTTGCATCTACCTGTGAAGTCAGTCGAAGTACAGTACACAGGGTGTTGAAGAAAAACAAATTTCATCCATACAAATTAAAAATGGTTCATCAACTCTCAGACGACAACCCAGACCAAAGACTAGAATTTTGTGAAAATATGGAAACTAAAATTAACCAACAGCCAGACTATGTCAAAACAATTTGTTTTAGTGACGAAAGTACTTTCTATCTAAATGGGAATGTAAATACACAGAATGTGAGGTATTGGAGTGACGCAAATCCTCACCTGTTTCGTGAAACACATACCCAATTTCCCCAGAAGGTGAATGTTTGGGCAGGTATCCTGGGAAACCACATCGTTGGGCCTCTTTTTTTAAATACTAATTTAACTGGTGAGGTTTATCTGGAGCTGTTGCAAAACGCAATGGAACCGTTAATCCTTGCAATTTTGGAAGATAATCCAGATTAATTCGGCAATTAGGAAATAACATTCCAACAGGATGGTGCTCCCCCACACTATTACGGTGCAGTAAGAGGGTATTTGGATGAGGAGTATCGTGGTAGATGGATTGGACGACGAGGTTCAACGGAATGGCCAGCTCGATCACCGGACCTCACACCTTTGGATTTTTTCTGTGGGGGTACCTTAAATCGAAGGTTTACGCCACTGAACCTGACAATATTGACGTTTCAAAACAACGTATTGTTGCAGAATGTGAGGCTGTTTCCGCAAACACATTTGCAAAAGTACGAGAAGAGTTTAAAAATAGGATATTTCACTGTCAGGAAGTAAATGGAGGTCACTTCGAGTAATTTCTTCAAGTAGATAGTGATTCTTAAATCTGTAATTAATATCATACTGAATGGAATTTAAATTTTAATGTTTACTAATGAGCCATTAAAACTGCGATAAACACAAACAAAATTAGTATCATTGAATAGGTTTTTTCGATACCTTTTAAAAGAGGTGTCGCTTGCCGTAGGGTTCCATTTAAAATTATTGGTCACAATGGCCTTGTGGCGTCATCTTTGACGATTTCGTCATCTATCATCACTAGTAGGGAAGTTTACAACCTTTAATATTCAGTTTCCAAATTCCACTTGTTTATGTATAATCGTTCCAAAAATAAGAGGGGGGGAGGGGACTTTTGAGAAGCACTGTATATTTATATCGCAAGTTAACAAAATTTTTGAATAGTAACCATCTATAGTCCATCCAATATCAATTGCAGAAGCTGTTTCTATAGGTAGCAAATGAAAACTCACTTCGCTAACACGAGCGTATATGCGAAGAAACGGAACGAAAAATAATCTGTACTACTCGTAAACATTTTCCGTCGGCAAACGGTAGATCAAAAGAGCCGATAGTCAACGTGGACTCGAGTGAGGGCTGTCAGTTGTACAACCGATTCGTCTGGACCAATCAAGTCGGATATAATGCTGGCAGATGTCTCTCTACGATAGGAGGTCATACTTGTGTTTTAATACTATAAAGATTAAAAACCAGTAGCGTCTATGGTCTTGGTGAGTGCCGATCGAAATACGTTTTAGGATATAATAATAACCTACATCAAACAATGAAAGAAATTATTTTTCTTTCTTAATGTATTTGTATAAATAAAAGCTTGTCTTTAATTTTTTTTCATTTTTCATTATTCATGAAGTATTTTTAAAATCTTAAAATATCTAAATAAAATTAGTTATCTCCGCCACTGCTGCTCACACGATTTCGCCGCAAGACTTTTTTATGCTTCTGCAATTGATATTGGGAAAACTATACCTTTCTACCTCCCGTTAGAGTTGTAATTTCAATATACCCAAAATTTCAAGTTTTTATCTAGTACATTCAGTATGTCTTTGTCAGTATTAACGTGTCAAATCCGCTCATTTCAGTATGTTAAAAAACGAAAAATCGACATGAGCAAATGAGAAAGCACATCAAAAGTGACCGGTAACCGAACAGCGGGGTAGCCATTATGGATACCTGTTGATAGCCAATGAGAATTCCAACTTGCCAATTAACGATTTAATGATATTAATACCTAGTCTTGATTATAGTTGATGCATTGATCGTTAACAGTAATGGCTGCTCCACCGCTTTCACATCCGTTAGAATTTAGGTACTAGGAAATATATGAAACTGTGCTAGGAACGGGAAATCTCCTTGAGAAAAAAAAATGTATAACGTATTCCTTTCTATGTTGGTTGTTGCTCCAATATGCGTGTCAGTACACGGGAAGTCGATAAATAAAAAGAAAATAATTTGCTCTTTTGCTATTTCGATAGATAATTAATTAATATTATTTCACTTCCAGGGAAAAGCAATATTCGTATTTGGGAATATTCAGATAATATTAGATGTATTGTCAATGTTATCTGTGTTCATATTCGTTCACTTCAAAACCAGCTAATATATTTTTTTGCACTAATTAATTTAAATATGTTACAGCCTTTGTAAATCGCAATGTATGTATACTTTAACGAATAAATTCTTCTATAGCTCCCAAAAACATTCAAGTTACAATTAATATCGAGGCTATATTTATAACTCCCAAGGTTTAAGCTTTATTAAATCTCAATATATGTAAATTTGAATGAATACATTCTTCTCCCAGCTCCCAAAAAATTTTCTGTTTACAAAGATTCAGGCTATATTTATAACTCCCAATTCAAATAATCTTCAATGAGCGCAAATTTTCTTGTACTTAACAATTCACATATGTTATAGCTTTTGTAAATCTTAGCATATGTGAAATTTGAATAAATAATTTTTCTTCTAGCTCCCAAAAAACATTCGGGTTATGAAAAAGTCCAGGCTAATTTATAACTTCCAATTCTTGTTTATAAGACATATTTCATTTTATTTATGAATTTACATGTCATGGCTTCTGTAAATTGTGTATTTATCAATGAAAACATTATTCTTCTACACCTCCTAAAATATTTCGGATTACAAAGAACTTTTTACTCAAATACAAATTATCTGCTTAAAAAATGTATTCTCCAGTACATTAAACATTCAGATCAAAAAGAACATTGGCTAAATCCATAACTTCTCAACCCTAATATTATCTGTTCTCTTCCGAACATATATTTCCTCTTCCGCCAACCAATGAACATTATTATGTGGTATGTTGTGCCAAGAATCTCATAGGGGCTCAATTTTCCCCAAACATTACACCGCAACCTTTCGGAGAGCCCACATTTAAAAAAAGCAGTTCTGAATAAATGTGTACCATTAAAAGAGGCGTGATACAGAAAACAAAGATTTCCATTAAATTCAAGGAAATTATGTATATCTTATACTGGACATGCGATTCGGCGGCCAATAGCGTCTCTTTTGGAAAATTCAGGTGGCGATTTATTAGTTGAAAAAAAAAACGGAGGCTGGATAGCTAGTGCAGTTGCAGAAGGGCCTACGTTGATGAATACATTCAAAACAAAACAAACAATACGCCACAAAAAAATTATTTGGAAATACATATCTAAGTAGTAGTAGAAACTTGGTACGTAAAAACGCTGTAACAGTAAATGAAACGACGGCACATGAAACTATTTCATAGAATATCTCTGACTTGTGTTGAAAATTTGAATGGATCAATAAATGCAATAGGCAACAAATCAACACTACAGGAAATAAAAATTCATAAAATATTAATTTTCTATTTATCTATTTCTATGACTGGTGTTCTTATGTTTTTTATTTGTTGATTGTTATTATAACCAATTGGATGGGGTTAAGTACTAAAAAGTACAAAAATATATTAAATCTATTAATAGTATAATCATTTATTGTAAATAACTTTCATATAAATTTATTTTATTACTTTAATTTCATTCGATTTCTCAATGATATAATTCTTGATATTATTTTTATTTGATGACTATATATATAAATATATGAAATCATATTAATTGTTGAATGCATATAGTAAACTTGTATTTCTCAATAAAATTCAAGTTAAAAAAAATATATATCATAATTCTCAGGATTATAACATGTTAAGTGAACTGCGTAAAATAAGTCTATTCAAAAAGCTTATCAAAGTTGCTAATAAATGAATAAATAAACTTCTTTACTGAAGAATACGAAAAATAAATAGAATCATTCAATTTGAAGCTGACAAACGAGACAATGTCGACATTATTCAATTCGAACTTTGGCAAACAATTTTCGAAAACCCTGAAAACTAGATTTTAAAAATGCTCAACTTCCTCTAAGAAATATCAATATCCGTTCATTAATTTATCATCAGAAAATAAGTCGTGAAAAAAGTTGTATCTGCAATAACTTTTGACCTCGCAAAAACATTAGTCTGCAATTACAATAATCGAATATTCTGAATAAATGCACATGCAATCTTTCATTCATCCTTATCGAAATCAAATCAATAATCACCATATGATGCATACCAAGCACAATCAAATCATAAATTAATAAACTATAAACATTGATAAAGCAAAGAATTATGAGCTCCACGAAAAAATCTTCGACAATTCATGTAGATATTTACAAATATAAAAAAACAACATCGACGAGAATCGTAGAGGATTAAGTTTTATTTTTCAATATACCGTTGTATTTTTTTATTTTCAGATGATAATTTTATATAAATCGGAAGTACACATCCATTTCCGGGAATATGGTTTCGTTTTCCGAGGTTTTATTCATTTTCAAATGACGACACGAAACGAGAAGTTCTAAAACAATAATTATTCGAAAAAAATAAATTAAAAAAAAAACAAAAAACCCGACTGTGTAAAAAATAATTAACTGATAACTGAGAAGAGAAACACAAGCTCGATACTCTATAGCATTTTGTTTTAGCAATGTAGAATGCATAAACTATCAATGAACGCAGTTTCTTTGCATCAATATTGGAAAGAATGACAATTTCGCAACGATCCAAATATTTGAAATAACTTCATTCAAACAAATGTAATACTCAATTGAAAAGAGTGATATACTTGAATAATGAATATTTCGAATTAGATTTGTATTCCAAAACATTCGGATTAAATACGTCGAAATGCACTAATTAAAATATGCATATTGAAGAATAAACATTTGAATAGCATTTTGACTCCAACTGCCACTTATGAATGAAAGTAGCTTTCTGAAAAGTTCAAATACCAGCACACACTCGGATACTTTTTTCGAAAACAAATTTTATTTATTTACAATTGATTCACAATTGATCATATATAGCTAAGTAGAAACAGACTTCGCTGGTCCACAGCCTCATACAATATCGAAAGCAATTTAATGATAGCATGAACCAAATATTTGCATACATCAAGAAATTCAAAAGTCAAATAAATGCTTTGGTTTCAGTATTTCAAGTTGAAATAAACCCATTGTTTGAGTGATACAAATCAATGTATCTCATTCCATACAACAATCGTTGATTGAAACAAATATTACTGAAACCAAGTATTTATATTTCAAATAAATCAAAATACTTCGTTCAAACATTCCTTATCCAATAACAGAACATACAAGCAAACAAATGCAAATACAAAGCTTTGTGAGTTGCAACTAGCGACTGCAGTTGAATAAACAAAAAATTGATACAAGACCATGGAACGTTTCTCTTGTAAACAATCTACTACAAGGAAAAACATAATTTGTTGAAACAATAGGTGTTTTCGTTCGACATACCTCTTTAGTTGGCTCAACCAAAGAATAGTTGATTGAGGCAAGTGCATTATTACGGAAACAAATGAATTGTTCAAACTAACAGAAATACTGATCATTATATGTGTACGGTAAATAATGTTCATGAATCAACACATATTCTTAGCGTGTATAAAATATAGTAATGAAAGCAATGTGTATAAAATATAGTATCGAAAACAAAAAACAACAAATTTGAAAAGCTGGTAATAAGATATGAAAGAAACAGAAACATACTGACAAAACAAGTTTTCGGAAAATGGAAGAATCTACGTAAAAAACTAATTTGGTGATATATTATGAAAAACAATATTTTTTTTGGTACTATAGGCCAACGTTCATCCATCGTTCAAAAAGTTACCTTAACCGATCTCTAATCAGATTTCATAATCCTGTTCAAATCTTCAAAGGACCATGTATGAATATAAAATGGAAAATGCCTTTGAAATATTGTATTACAAGTCTATACTTTTGCACCTCCAAATATTCTTTGAAATCGGAAACATTTCTAATAGTTTCAATTTTAATTTTTCCCTTTTGTAAACGAAATAAAAAATCAAAAGTTGTAGTTATAGATTTTAACACAAAAACGTTACCTCATATCACAAGAATCCAAAGTTTTTCCAAATCCAAAAATGCACAAAACTTTCACACAAAATAAAAAATATATTCCCACGCACAGCGATCTCAAAAAAACACACAAGCACAATTAACACACTCCACTATGAAATTATCACAAAGATAATGACCCGTAGACCCCATTTAATGATAGTACAGAAGGTGCCCGCTGAGATTCTATAAGTTGTCTCTACCTGGCTTTCAGGACCGAACCCCCCCCTCGCTCAACTTTAGATCAACTTCGATTCTATTGGCTCAAATTGGATGTTACAATTTCATGAGGCAATTCCAACCCAACAATGGAAAATGGCTGCTATGTGCCAATCTGGGGTGAACCATTTTGTTTGTCACACGCGAGCGTATTATATAATATCTGAAGCAGACAGCAATCATACATTCGATCATTTAGGGATGCATTGAAGTGTTTATCGATGAAAAAACATGAAATAAAAAATTTTGTTTTTTTGGGGAGGTAAAGCAATATTACTTTACAATTTTAACTCTTCCTGAAAATTAAATTAGAAAATTTGTCCTGATACGTAACTGCGTTTTGTTATTCTGGATTCAACAAATATACAGCTTGACAATAACGTACCGATTGATATTAATTTGGTAAATATTTCACAACAAAAATAATATTGAATGTACTTACTTTGACGACGTTTCGGGAATCAATTCTGTTCCCTTTATCAAATCCCATTTAATCGATAATTTGAGTTTGAATTAGCTAATTATGCAATTATGTCTTTGTTGACAATTCGTTTTCAAAATCTGACACAGCACACTGGTTCACAGGATGTTCATCGTAACTATTTGCTACAAAATTTATCTAGATCCACCTATTTTTTGAATACGGTCATCCATGTTGGGTTCATATTTCCGTTTAAAAAAATACAAGCAGCTGCTTTTAATGTTTTCATTTAACTCATACATGACAATTTTTGTTTCGTCCCAGTCTCAGTATGATTGTTAGTTTGTGTTAATATATGTTCGACTAATTTCAATTTTCCAATTGCCTTATTTTTTATATTATCCTTGTGTTCAGATGTTCTTATTCTCAAAGATCTAGATGTTTCCCTAATGTGCGTTTTACCACAAACACATGGAACACTGTATAATTATATTTTTTTACTTTTGTTCTTTGTTTATTGGTTTTGGCTGAATTGATTCCGATCACAAGAAATTATGAGTTTTGAGCATTGATTTTGTTACCGTTTCCTTTGAATTTTTCGGAGAGACCTGTAATGTATGGAATTTTATTTGTTACCAAAGGCTGTTGATGAGGGTCTTGCACTCACAACAATTTGTTGGATTGTTCTACTGACAAAACTGTTTGGATGTGCACTATCTCCAAGAATATTTTTTTCGAAAACAATCTCTTTAAAATTTTTTGGAGTTGAGAAATTCAAATCGGCTCTGACATAAAGACCTTTTTTTATCTTGATGATTTGAATTGAAATATCTGTTAGTGTGTTCATGAAAACACTAGTGTCTTCATGAAAACATTAGTTTACAAATTATCTGGATACTTTTTAATTGATACATCTAGAAAATAAATTTGATGGTTTTGCTAAGTTTTTGGTAAATTTCATTCGTTTTAAAGTGAGTTTATACAGCACGTAAAATAAAATGAGAAAATAAATAAAGTAAAATGAGAAGTAATAATTTTCAGAGTGTTTATAAATCTGAGTAAATTAATGTAAGAAGCTGTCAATCGAAATTGGGGTTTTATGTTGAGGTTACCTCAAACTTCAAGGATGTATACTTGAAAAATTGGTCCCTGTTATTGTTTATTGAGTGAATAATAAGCCACTTTGACCACACTAACAATATTATTAAATCTTCGTCATTCAAAGACATTATTGGCCAAAAAATAAATTTTCAAAAATGGCACTGAACACACCGTTTTCCAGTTATGAAAACAAAAATATGATAACATGACATACTACGACTAAATAGCTATCATATCATGTCATGTATCATCCTCTCGTCAATTTGTCTAATTTATTCAATATGTACATGTGCCTAACTAGTCAAAGTAAAATAAAAGATAAAAGTTAACCATCTTTTATTTTACTTCTTATTTTATATTATTTCTTATTTTATTTCGGTATAAACTTGTTATGGATGTCGTGTAATTCAAACTTTTTAAACTACTTCATTTTATTTTACGTGCTATATAAACTCACTATTAATTGATATAGTCAACAACAATTTCTGCCATACTGGTATTCATATACTTTTCTCCAAAGTTTACGGTGAATATATCAATTACTTTGCCATCCAAAAGTTTTGCTGACAGAAATCATTTCCCAATTGAAAATTAGTCGTGTTCAAACATACATCTAACATGTTCATTATTGATTTGTTTGAAAATATAACAGGATGTGGAACCATTTGCGACTGGAACAATCTTCCTTTTGGCAGGTACTCATGCTCAAATGCGAAATAATCTCAATTAAATATCAAAAAGGAATATTTTTCTGGAAATTGAAAAATGTGCGATAAAAATGAAACTATTTTTTCTTGAGAGAAAACAATTACTCCCCCGGCTAAACACGCTGGACGTTGAAGAACATTCGATAGATATTGTACAACGACCCTATCTCAAAAATAAAATCTGAAAGTGAAAATTTGCATTTTCTTTCAGGTAATTATTTGATTTTTCAATCCCGTTTCGAATGAGAACTCACATAGATGAATGAGGCAAAGAAGAATGTTTTCCAAAAGGAATCTGTAACACATTGAGTGGCATCGCATTCACTATGTCTTCAATACATTTTTGTCGGCGAAAATCTATTTCACACTTTCACGATAATCAGGAAGTCCGAAAGAATGGGGGAAAACATTTTCCAGACAAAAACAATTTTACTTTGTAATGATGGAAAATGTTGAAAACATTTCTTTTAAAGTGTTACTCCAAAAAAATATTTTCCATCATTTCAAAGTTACCTAGTGAATGCGATGCCACTCCTGCATCAATGTTCAAGTGATTTCTGAAGATTGTTCTTTTTTGGGAAACATTCTTCTTTGCCATTCATCCATATATGAGTTCTCAATTGAGCTTCAATTAAAAAAAACAAATAACTATCTGAATAAAAATGAAAATTTTCACTTTCCGATTCTTTGTTTTGAGTTAGAGTCCTTTTACTATATCTATAAGATGTAGTTCAACACGTCCAGCGAGAGTTTTAACCGGAAGTAGTTGTTTTGTATTAGATATTACAAAAAAATATCTTATTTTCATAGTAAATTATTCTAATATCAAGGAAAACATTTCTATTCAATATTCAATCGATGATGTTTCTCTTTTCATTATACATTATGTTATTCACATTCAGTTTGAATCTGGTAATGAGTGAATTATGTTTTTTATTTATTATTATTTAAGTGTTTTTTCGACAGGTTCATCAAACTCACTATACTGATTGAAAAAAAAACAACACCAAGACCCAGGCCATGGAGAGGGGAGATTAACGTCAAGACCTTTAAGAATAAGAAAATCAGAACACAATAATATTTTAAAAATAGATAAATTAGATCGTCATTAGTCGAACATATATTAACAAAACTGTGCAAATATGGCGGACTGAGAAATACGAAACCTCTCATGTATGAACCAAATGACACAAGAAAATCAAAATAAGTTGTATCCTGTATTTTGTACTGTTTCTCATCCACGTGGGTTCGATTCCCCCTCAGGGTGGAAAATTTTCCAAGGCCCCAAGATTGGTTTCGGATCCACTGCAATAGGTAAGGTGTTCTCAACTCGTACAAGTTTTCATTACCATTTCTGAGAGTTGGTAAGACAATTGAGAAAGCGTTTAAAAACACTTTGATAGATCCCTACTGAAAAAACTACATAAATTTCGTACCAAATAGATCATGTGAAACATTCTGTATTTGGTATCGATAACTTTGTATATTATTTTTGTGGTGAAATATTTTAGGCAAATTATTTTCAAACGGAAATTTTCTTAGTATATGTTTGAATCCAGAGTAACCAAAACCCAGTAACGCAACAGGACAAATTTAATAATTTACTGTGGAAAAAAACTTATTTTTTGTTACTTCCAGGGAGAGAGGAATCCACAAAAAATGGAAAGTAAAATAAAAAAACTATCACCAGAATACTTCGTACACTTGCCATATCATATATTACCTGTTGTAATATGATCTATTTTAAGTTATTTTTAACGAATATGAAAATACGTTTGTAGATCAACTTAAAAAAAAAGGGAGTTCAGAAGGGAACAATTAGTGAACTAGCCCCGATGTTTTACTCAGTTTGAGTATTTTGCATACACAAATATTGTTAATAATTTGATTATTGATTCTAATTCAACGGCAATACTCGATGAGAGAATTTGATTTACGAATGAACGACCCTTCAAAGTTGAATTCTACGGAAGCGTAGCAGACCAACAGCATTTCGACATTGTTGTTTTTTTTATAGTTTCGATTTTTTTCTTTATAAAAAATTCGACTAGAATGGTGGATTTTGTTTATTGACTACTTTATGGGATATATACATGTCTAGCAAGTCTAAAGCCAACGGAATTTCACATTTATGTATAGAAAAAAAACTAATAAACACATAGACAATAATTCAAGTTGAGGGATCCAGCGGGATGGTATTGCATAATGTATTATATGACTACGAACGTAAATATTTTGAGACCGTTATTTTGGAAATATTTCCTCATTACTTTCTTTTCACTATCGACAGGTAGAGCGTCATACAGTTTAAAATCAAATGAGTTTTTCAGCGATTCCAACAGTCTGAATGATTGAGTTCTAATGAGATTGCCGTTTATATTTCAAAAAATTTAATTCTCCAAAACTTTTTTTTCTAATATTTTTGACACCCGTTCAGTTTGTTATTATCTTTAAATCATAATATGAATAAACAGTATGATTCAGACATTTCTCTATTTAAAGCAATTCCACTAGAATAGATTTCAAGAGAAAACTACTAGTGTGTACTTTTACTTGAATTTTGTGACATTAATTTTTTTGTTTTATTTATCTGAAAATCCTGAAGTATTATTGGATGGTCAAGGTAATGTAAGATTACACAGGAAGATATGAAATAATGATTTAAAAAATAATTTAAAATTTTCCACAGAGACACGACAAAAAAGGGGTTGTCAGATTTTCTTGTATATTTTTGAGACTATGACGATTAGATTCGAGGAAACATATTTTACCAAACCCGTATGAACAATATTGTTGAAAAGAGGTAATAAAAGAATGATTAATTTCTTTTGTGATAAAATGTTCTTACTTAATCACGTTCGTCTCATAAACGTTACTTATGTCAATCATAATAATTTATTACTTCAAATCTTACAGAAAACTTTGAAGATGGACGATTCCAACGAAGTAAACACGTGGCCATAATATTAAAAAATGACGCCCAATTTAAAAGGAAAAACGGAAAAAATATTTTGTGATTGAATTCTTCCAGGAGAGTGATTGATCCGGAAACAAAATGATTTACAGGGACTACAAAAAATACCGATGTTCAGAATATCCATCGGATTCAAAGAAGAATCCATATTTGTTATACATCACAAACTGGAACAACATAAATTAGTTATAAATGTCGCATAACCAAAAAGATTCCTTAAAAGTTGATTCTTAAAATGATGTTAACAAAAATACTCGAGTGACCTACTCCTTCAGGAAAGTAAGCTACTAGAGAACCAAATATACTGTCTTAAAATATTTATCTTACAACATAAAAAACCAGACAATTTGACAGAAATAAACCTCACACAGAAACGAAATATTGGGAAGAAAACAAACTAAGACAATTGAGGCTAGTTACACAATCATACAAAGATGTTTTCATTTTCTTGCTCCTCGTATTTAAGTGCAGGTACTTGCCAATATTCGCGACACACCTAACCACATATTTTTCAAAAATTGATAAAAAAACCTTAGAAATATATTTAAAAAATATATTAATTTCATTTGAACACTATAAACATTTTTTTGCTATATCAATTAGGTATCTCACTATACCATCCCTACAAATGGAATGGCAATTGAAACAATACTTCTATTTATTATTCTTTTTTATTATATAAAATTGAATTACTTGAACAAAATATCATCCAACTACGGCTACAAGCAAATGTATACAAATATATTTATATGTAAATTTCCGTAAATAAATAAATTATCCATTATATAATTAATATGGTGAACGAACAGTTTCCGGGGTCTGGAGGCTTTTCATGGATGCGGATTTTGTATTTTTGATACAAATTTTGAAATTCAAGATGGCGAATCAGAATGTGAACGAACGTTGTTATTTATGGTTCGATCCAACTCAAAGTTGACATCTAAAAGGTTTTCGGGGTTGCAGACTAAACATGTTTCTATCAAAATTCAGACATTCAATATGATGGACGAATTTGGGACTTCGTATTGACGAATTCAAGACTTCGTATTGACGAATTCGAGCACAAAACGATCACCCGAAAGAAGCCACGTAATAATTTTGATTTGGCACAAATGGTTCGTATGCGACGATATCGTCTGAACGAAATGTGTGATTAACGGTTTTAGTAAATACTAGCTGGTACCCGCGACTTCTTCCACGTAGGATTTGATTTTCGGTTGAACGGTATAGATGTTGATGCGCTGTAGCGCCATCTAGTGGCGAGTTTACGTAAAATGGATAGAATAAAAACCTTCTCCATGAAAAAAACTCTTAGATGTGCCAACTTTCATGGTGATCGGTCAAACGGTGTCGGAGTTCATCAGTCTCATACATATATAGCAATATCCATTATTATATACACAGATGACTAACAAGCTCGATATGTCTAATAACATGGGCACAAACTGGTTGGTAAAAAATGTATACCACTATATGTATAGCACATTGATTTAAACTATCGCTTAGGCTATAATAGTATCATTCTCAACCATGGTGTATAATACATTATTCTAAATCTCTTCTGATGTTTATTTAAAACAACAAGGCCTTATCGGGGGGGGGGGGGTTAATTGGTTAGGTAAAATATATCTGGAATAAGGTGAAAATCAGGTAGTTTTATATACATCCCATACACTAATTTTGTTTAAATACCCTTAGTTTTTCTAAATATAATCTATTCGTAATATTCCAACTAATGATCCTGAGAAGTATTTCCGAATAAAAGTTGCTGTTCCGACCTCAGATGACTTAATAAGTCAACTAAGAAACATATTTTGCGACCATAAAGTGGTACTTTCCACCCTGTACAATCTGATTCCATCTGTCTGTTTAATTATATGTAATAAAATTTGGTAAAATGTACATTGCATTATTTACTTTAGAACCAAACCCCCCCGAATTTTTTCTCTGGGTACGGCCTTGTTTAACAATATTGCAATTGAAATTTTATCCACTTCAATTCACCCGATTGACTTAAAATTGAAACGTGTAGATGGTTTGCATGACTATATGAAAAACTCAAAATGATGCTAAAAGATGACGGACGAGTTATGTGATCTTATAGTCCGACTCTATTTAAAATTAAAATTGACATATTGATAATTGGGTTTGGAGAACAATAATTTTCAGTCAAAATTCAACTGATTCAAAATTCTACTGATGAAGAGCGAACTTTACCTTTTTCTTGAATCTATCTGTTGTCAAGACAAAATGAAATTAATGAACTCAATGTCGATCACTGTGAAATCCTCAGAATACCCTATGCATTGTAATTCTAAGAAACCATTAGGAAGCGCATTCGAAAAAATCCACTAAAATTGGCGCTTCTTCAACATTGCTCAAGATTGATATCTTAAGTGCGGTCGGTGGCAGTCTCAAGTACTCTTGTAATCCTGTTTCTGTCTTTCAACGTTTCATTTAACTTATTGATCATTAAAAGGGGTTTTTGACACTATCTGAGAAGCTCTTTTGTACCTTCTCCGGCAACACATCAAAATTAATTCGCCTTTTCAGTACCTGGAGGTACATCAATTTCCGATCTCTATCACATAGAAAGCGAGTGTTTACTTTGAGGCAACCGAGGAAAGTCTGTTGCAGCCCTCTTCACAATTATTTAAGGGAAAATAAAAATTAAAAAACACCACAATAAATATGTACAGGTATATTTGAATAGTATGAAACAATCATACAAACCCAGTGCATTTTGCTTTGAGAACAAAAATTTAAAAAAAGTATACAATCAGCTTGCAATGTTTTTTTTGTTGTGTGACACAGCAAAAAAATTATTCACAATACTCCACAAAAACTCAACTGGGATTATACGTGACTTGTTTAGGTGATTTGATGAAAAAACCAAGCATTTTCCAAATATGAATAAAATCAATGTTTCAGAGTCAGACTTAAATATATCCTCTTTCCCATCAAAACTTAAAGGGCTTCGGATCCAGGGGATATTATTTGGACTTATAGGAAAAAATGATAATTGGCTTATACATAAAAAATTAAAATAAAGTTGCATATTTCAGAGTTAAACAACCACTGATATGATCCTGGAAGTGTGAAATAGATTTTCGTCGACAAAAATGAACTGATGACCTACTGAATGCGATGCCAGTCTCGGAAAAAAAATCTTTATCTTATTTATCTATACGAGTTCTTGAAGACTGGAATAGAAAATCAAATTTTTACTTTTAGAATTTTCTTTTGAGTTAGGGTCCTTTTAAAATATCTATCAGATGTAGTTCAATGTCCAGCGTGGTTTTAGCCGGGGAAGTAGTTGTTTTCTGTTAGATATGCGTAAGGATAACTCATTCATTTTTCAATTCACAGAAAAATCTTTCTATTCTATATTCAATTGAGAATATTTCCCTTCTCTAAACCAACTATTTTTGAGATATTGAATGAGGGGTGTGTTTCCCCCATCTGGGGATGGCGTTATGAACCACCTTATTTCATCTTTACCCCGATTAACACCTCTTTATTTTAGTTCAATTGCCCAGGGCAATATTGTTATACTATTAAATGTGGCAGGTGGTTTTTACCCTTCGAGTTTATTTTGAATAAAACCAGACAAATTGTTTATTTTAAAAAAATCCATAGTCATATTAGTGCAGACGGAATTGTGGAAAAAATCCCATATTTCTTCTTTTAACCTTTAATATTTTATTATTATACTTGATTTTAGTTGATGAATCGGTTGAAAAGACCACTATCATTACTTATTTATTCTTTGAAACTATTGGGCAATACATATATCCCAATAGTCGACTTGGTTGGTTGGTTGAAAGCTGACGAGCCAGAGACAGGGTTGGCACTTAGCTTCCCTTGACACTGCGACCAGCTGGGGTCTATTGTATCACTCTGTCGTCAGTGGATCCTCATTCAAACAGGTTTGTGCCTTTAATTAGGTTTAGAAGCCTGTTGATAAGGTTCTTCGGATTCATGCCTGTTTCCAAAGGTTCTGTGTCGCCTACTACTTAGGGCGTCACAGTCGAAGATAATATGAGAGGCTGTTTCCTCCTCTTCATCACATAACCTACACTCCACGGTTTCCCTGCGTACTCCCATGGTGTTAAGGTGTTTTCTTAGGCCGCAGTGTCCAGTCAACAGACCTATTATTATACGAGCCTTCGTTCTGTTCAGGTTCAGAAGGTCAGCCGTCAGGGTCCGGTTTGGATGCCCTACCATGACTTTGCTGTGTATTTGCCCAACAGTTTGATCCCAATATTGCTGGTGTCTTCTTTTTATCCACTCGTCGATCAGGGTCCTGCAACGGTTTTTGCTAATCCCATGTGCAGGTTCTGGCCCTGTGAATAGCGTTTCAGATGCTTGTCTAGCTAGCTGGTCCGCTTTGACGTTGCCTTCAATGCGTCTATGACCTGGCACCCACATCAAGGTGACCTTGTTGTGTTTTGCCAGCTCGATGAGGTTCTGGAGGCAGTCCCAGACCAGTTTGGACTTTATCTGTATGGAGTTGAGTGCTTTGATAGCACTTTGACAGTCAGATAGAATGTAGATGTGTTTTTCCTATAACCACTTTCTAGATTCTTCTGAATGCATACCATGATAGCATGTGTTTCAGCTTGGAATATCGTGGAGCATTTGCCAAGTGGTATTATGTAATCCCTTCTTGGCCTTACCCCATGTATTCCTGCTCCCGTTCCTTCAACTGTCTTTGAACCGTCTGTATACCAGACTATGTCCGCAGTTGATTGTGATTCTATACTCGGGGCCCATCCAGATCCATCAATTCGTGTTTCGAATGGTTTTTCGAATGAGTATAGGGGTTGCATGTAGTCTGAAATCATTTCGAGTTCTTCGATGTTAATTACATGAGTGATTCTGGTATGTCCAGTTGTTCGGATTCTCCAGTTTTTTGTTTGTTTCAGTCTGTATGCACTCATCCTGGCCTCTCCGATGACATGTAAGTCAAGGGGTTCGAGGTTTAGGATGATTTCCATTGCAGCTGTTGGAGTGCTATTCATCGCACCCGTGATACAGAGACAGGCAAGCCTCTGGATTTTCCCAAGGTTGGTTTTTGCCTGTCTTTGATTTGTTTTTGGCCACCATAAGAGTGAGCCATAAGTTATTCTTGGTCTTATTACCGCTGTGTAAAGCCAGTGCATGGCTTTCGGTTTAAGCCCCCAGGTTTTTCCAAAAGCTCTCCTGCACATCATGAAGGTTATCTTGCTTTTATTGGTTACATGTTGAAGATGCGGGTTCCAGGTTAGTTTCTTGTCAAGAATCAGCCCTAGATATTTCACCTGCTCTACTACTTGTAATGTCGACTTCCAAATTTACCTAATTTTTTTTCAATACCGTTGAATCCGACGTATATATGACGTAATGTTCACCTTCATCAAATTTCTGCGCCGACCTATTCGAAGGTCAAAATGACGTCAATTTTACCTATTGTTGTAATGTTCGTTGAGATGATGTATACTTTTTTCAAGTTTCCAGTTAAACCTTTAGGAGGAAACAAAACACTACACGATTTGAATATTTTCAAAAATAAAAAATATTCAAATATAAGCCCTTGGGATTCGAATTCTGGAAATTCCATCCTTAGTAGGCACCTAACACTGGAATGACTCGTCCCATAACCGATACTCCTTGAGATTTTATAATAGGGGTAGTTTTTACCACTTGTGGTCCAAAATTCAGACATGAAAAAAATCTCAATCAAACGATAAAATTAAATTGGCGTGTTTTGTGTTTCAAAAATATTAAGAATATAATTAATTATTATAATTATTGTGGCAGTTTTCTTCGATACGCTGTTGAAGATATTCCACGAAGAATATGTAGGTATACAGGGTGACACAGGGTGGTGCAAGCTCATATTTTTTTCTATCCAAGATATCAAATTGTTTTAACGTGGTCCGAAATGGACATCTAAAATATTTCAGTTGTATACAGGATCCCCAAAATGAGATACACACTGAGTTCTGTTTAACGCAACTCCATATTTTTTTTATCAAAAGATATAACGTAGGGTTTTTACCTATCAATAGTTTTGACAATGGGGTCAATTTACAAAATAGTCATTGTATACCAGATCCTCCCAAAATGAAAATTACAGTCAACTCAGGGCTGCGCATGTTTTAAACTACAAGGCAACCCTTTTTGTACCTATATTTTGTGCATTGTAGCCATCAAATTGTGATGTATGATAGGGTCTACTTGTAAACTTATTGCAAATAGTTTTTTGACTTCATGTCAATTTATGTTCCTATAATTAGCGTCGTCATAAACCCACAAAAATTCATAGCCAGAAATGAAAATAATCAACCAACTTTATTCAGTTTCCTACATAGCCTATTTATGAAAATACAAATTACAAATGGATAGTCTTACTTTCAAAGATATTCATCTTTTATTAGTGCATCATTGCTGACGTCATTTTCAAGAGCTTTTTGTTCCGATTGTATGAAGTTTGCTCGAGATATACATGTAAACTAGAAAATCGTGTATTGTGCCAAAGTGTTTAAATAAAACTACTAACGCACCCGAAAAGTTATTTTTTATTGTTGCTTTCGAACCTAAAAGTCGAAAGAAATGGATGCAAATCATGATGTTCGGGGGTGATTCTGCATTTCACTGTACAAATATCTCTTTTAACTTTTACATATTCAATAGCGTCGTCGCCGAAGCTGTTTCTAGCCGATATAAAATAAACGGAAGTTGATCTAATACATACAAAATAAAATAAATAAAAATGCATTTATCCACGATCACATTAAAGAGAAAATTAATATGAGAGGTTTTTCATCTTAGCTTAATAATATTTAATAGGTGTAGTCGCGTGCATGCTAATAATAACCTACTTTTGAAAAAAATATTTCATGGGTTCAAATTTTAAAAAGTTTAAAATGTTCAGGTTATGTTTACTATGTTAATTTTTTGTTACATTACATATTAAAGAAATACAAAGTGTAAGTCATGATCCAAACTTTGTAGGTACAACAGTATTGTTTTTAATAAGTCCCACCCTGTTACAAATACCTACGCATTCTTCCTTCTCAGGAACTTAATGTCAAGTAAGATGTTCATAGTAACAACATGACGTATGACGTACATTTATAAAACACTAGTAATGAGAAATATGTACTTATAGGGATCAAACAATTTATGATAAAAAGTAAAATGTTATTAGGTAATACTTACTTTTGCATTTTTACTCCTCGCATCTCGGCGGCCAAGAAATTGGAGTTATTTGAAAAATAGTGGGCAACCATTAACCGGTTATTTCAGGCAAGTTATCAGATTGACCTTTTTCAAAACCGTCATCCATATCTAATATTATACTTATAACACATACAAACTTAAGTTAAAAACGGTATTGTGGTCGAACAACCGATAGCAAAGCAATGATTGAGTGTACGGTGAGAACGTTGCGTTGTAAAATGACGTCACGCGAGCATGGCGCGCTCGCCCGAAATATTTGAATAGAACGGAAACTACAATTGTTGTAACTTCAACCCTACTCGCTTGATTGAAATTAAACAAAAACAGGTGTATTTCTAAACATTTAGGCTACACGGTCATAAAGTTTTAAGTCATTCAACAGACCCAGTGACATTCTTCATTAGTAAATATGGTCTACTGAATCTAGAAGCAAGAACTCCACGGATGTCTTCATTCCAAAAGTAAAGAGATGGGTTTGAACTCAATGGTAGTGTCTTATACCAAAAAGGAAATTTTTGGTGGTCGGATCAATGAGGAAAATGAGTTGCAAGTTTTATTGATGCTACAGGAGAATCTTCACTTGAGCAATAGGGAAATAGCAGCGGAAACGAATACTTCACAAAGTAGTCTGAACAGAATAATATTGAAACCTAAGTTCCATCAAGAATTGTATGGTAATAATTTTACAAATAGAGTTGCGTTTTATATTCGAATGAATTGCATGATCGAGGTTTATAATACTTTAAACAAAATTATGTTTTCTGATGAAGCAACGTTTAAGAACAACAGGTCGGTCAACAGACATAATATGCATTATTATGCAATCGAAAAATCCTCACTGGTTGAGGACTGTTGATCACAAAAAAGCAATGGTCGCTTAATGTTTGACGGGTGTGAAGTTATCCACAACCACAAAATACACTGAGAAAAATGTAACTCGGATCTGTTTCTCGTTAAAATGACAATGGAGGGCTTATTTCAGTAAACGATCAAATTCTGTAGGTTGATAAACGTAAGAAATGATATTTAGAATGCGTTGTCCCCGGGGACGGGGGTGTAATCGGGGGGAAATTAAAAAATTAAATTAAAGGTTTTTTTAATCAAATTCAGGAGATTGAAAAACACAGCACAATCGGGGTGGAAATATTGGTCAAACCAAAGGAAGGTTCAAACGGCACTGTAGAGAATATTGATTTGCATTAATATTCAGTTTAAACGACGGTGTAGAGTTGTCTAGTATGCAAAATCGAATTCAGGAGGTCGAAATACATACCACCTGATATATGAAACCATTTGTCGCCCCGTCGGAGGGTGAGTTTTAGGGTGGAAATGTTGAAAAAAATCAGAATTCAAATTAAACAGCAGTGTAGAGTTTTCTAGTATGCAGAATCAAATTCCGGAGGTCAAAATACTAGAAAACTCTACACTGCAGTTTAATTTGAATTCTGATTTTTTTCAACATTTCCACCCCCAAAACTCACCCTCCGACGGGGCGACAAATGATTTCATATAACAGGTGCTATGTATTTCGACCTCCTGAATTGATTTGCATACTAGAAAACTCTACACCGCGTTTAAACTGAATATTGATTTTTTTCAATATTCTCACCCCCAAAACTCACCGTCCGACGGCGACAAATGATTTCATATATCAGGTGCTATGTATTTTGACCGCCGGAATTTGATTCTGCATACTAGAAAACTCTACACTGCTGTTTAATTTGAATTGTGATTTTTTTCAACATTTCCACCCCCAAAACTCACCCTCCGACGGGGCGACAAATCGATTTCATATATCAGGTGGTATGTATTTCAATCTCCTGAATTTGATTCTGCGAACTAAAATACTCTACAGTGCCGTTTGAATGTATATTTAATTTTTTCAACATTTCCACCCCGATTACACCCCCGTCCCCGGGGACAACGCATTCTAAATATCATTTCTTACATTTATCAACCTACAGAATTTGATCGTTTACTGAAATAAGCCCTCCATTGTCATTTTAACGAGAAACAAATCCGAGTTACATTTTTCTCAGTGTATTTTGTGGTTGTGGATAACTTCACACCCGTTAATGTTTGGAGATGAATTATTGAAAATGACATTATTGGACCCTACTTCTTCGGCAATGTGCTGAATGGTGGAAGGTACATTTTCTTCGCGCGAACATCTTCCCAGAATGTTAGAAGAAGTGGATTTAAACAGAAGGACCATGTGGTTGTATCACGATGGTGCTGCAGTGCATAACCATAAGATAGCGGGAGAATATCTTGCAATGATGCAATAAAATATAGGGTGTTTAGCGCCTCAAAAGATGCGCTAAAGCCTAAGGAATCGACAGAAAAAAGTTGGTTGAATGGTTCTAAAGTTATGAATTTTTCTGTGGGTCTATGCACGACGCTATTTTGACACATACATTGACATAAGTCAAAAACTATTGCAGATAAGACTAAGAAACCTAGGTGCTTTATTTCGACAATTTAGTGGCGAATCCAAAAATGTAATAAACATCCCAAGTAGCATTTTTAGTGGACGGAACGTAGCGGCCACAATTCTGAAAAACATTGAGGTGTTTGACCACAACCACTGCCACGTAATATACACGGTTCTATCACGCGGCAGCTACCAAAATGGGGAACACTTTTTTGGTGGCTGCTACGTTCCGATCTACGTTCCTGGATATCAGATAGCCACAGTCCAACCACGTTGTGGTCACCTGGCAAAAACGTGGATATGTAGTGGCCGACACTAGACACGTTAAACAACTGACTGCGTTTGTGTAAATAATATGTAGCTCGATCTGTGTTCAGCAACATATTTTTAAGATAAATGTTCCTCATTCTTCCATTTTGCCTGATTCTTTTCTAATACTCGATCAAATATATAACATACTAGCAGACCCGGCCACGCGTTGCTGTGGCTAAGGTTTTTGTTATAAACTAAAACTAAAACCCTGTCCAAATTTCTATGTTCCCTAAAATGTGTTTCCCGAAAACTCTCGTCCGCGTAGAATTTCTTTTTTTCTATGTTTTCCTTTATGTTGTTCCATCTAGACTATGCTTTTGACTCCTTCCGCTTCCTGTTTTCCCGTTATCCCGTTTTCCTTTATCCCTTATCCTGTATCCCGTTTTCCCGTTATCCCGTTTTCCTGTTATCCCATTTTTTATTATCCCGTTTCCCCTTATCCCGTTTTCCTATTATCCCGTTTTTTATTTATCCCGTTATTCCGTTTTTCCGTTATTCCCTTATTCTGTCATCCCGTTTTTTCTTTATCCCGTTCTCAATTTATCGTACTACAATTATTATATTCGATTGCCATCTTGCAACCCTATTGCGGATCTGTGAATAAAATAAAAAAACATAAAAATCGCGATGGAAAAATAGGGATTGATCGTAGAAGGGGGAAAATTTAGGGTTGTATGTATTTTTGAATAAAAAAAAAAATTACAAAAAAAAAAAAAAAAAAAAATAAGGGGTGGACCACCTTAAATTTAGGGGGATAAAAAAGTATTCTCAAGTTGGAAAAAATTAAAATACATGCCAATTTTCATCGAAATCGGTTGACTTGGTGAAGATTTCACTGGGAACAAACATCAGGACACTGGATTTATATATATATATATATATTGAGATGAAAATTTAGGGTTGTATGTATTTTTGAATGCTGTATTATAAAAAATAAAAAATAAAAATTACCAAAAAAATTAAAAAAAAAAAAATGAGGGGTGGACCACCCTTAACATTTAGGGGGATGAAAAATAGCCTATCTCTCAAGTTGGAAAAAATTACACATACATGCCAATTTTCATCAAAATCGGTTGACTTGGTGAAGAGTTCACTGGGAACAAACATCAGGACACTGGATTTATATATATTATAAACATACAAACGCGTAAGTAAGTATATTGAATTTGAATACTTCTGATCGGGATAAAATTAAAACAATTGAAAGTTTTATGTGAAATATAGGTGTTGTAGCTCGATTGTGAGCACGCGCCATCTGAATACTCTTTATTTAAGGAAAACATTATAATTTTGGAAATAACTCGCCTCTGAAATGATGTACTTAAATCCCGCAAACATTGTTTTATCAATCTTGGTTAGTTGAAACAAATACTTACGTAATAAATTACTAAGTTTGATGCAGTGCTGACGACAAATCTTTATTGAATATTTCGATCATTTCTCTAAAAATGGCGACCCAGCATATTCCTGTAAATACGGCGGCTTTTGGAGAATATAACTTTAAAGTGTCAGAAAGTGTAAATATACCACTCTGAAGCTCCTGCCATCATAAAGTGCCCAGTGGAACTAAATTATTAACTTTCCACCACTGGAAAGTGGCACCCACGTCGCAGGCCCATGACTCACCACTTCAAAATTATAACCTAAAAATTACAATAGGTCTTATACCCTTGAAAGAGGCGAGCACGTCGGGCTTTTATAACCTGCCACTTCAAAGTTATAACCTCGGAATTGCGGGTACATGTTCATTAATTGTTAAAAAAGGACATGTAGCAAGTATAGTGGATTTATGCAGCTCAAATCAACAATGATCAAGTATCAAGTATCAAGTAACAATTATCAATTAACAAGTACTGAAAATGATGGCATTTATGCAAACAGAATCAACAATTAAGGTATAAATATTAAGCAAGATCACAATTCAGAGATCCGATCTATTTAAATTAACCTTATACAGAATCAAGAAATATTGTCTATTGAAAAGCATAACCCATTTTATTTTGAATTAATATCATTCTGGTAACAGGTAAAACGAACTTTTTGTAAGCCACAATAAAATAATTTGAGAAAAGTTAGGTAAGTTTTCGTCATCGACGGACCAATCCACGGTCACTTCAAAATCAAGGAAAATTGTCTATTGAAAACGCATAACCCATTTCATATTGAATAAATATCATTCATGTTTCACGTAACAGGTTAAACTACTTTTTGTATGCCACAATAAAAGAATTTGAGAAAACTTATGTTAGCTTTCGTTATCTCGCGGAATGGTGAATTTTGAAGGTTATTGTAATTTGTAGTGGCTTTTATTAAATGCGTACTGTGGCTATTAATTATGGAGATAGCAAGAACGTGGCAACCATCACCACATATCACAATCAACTGCCTGCCACATTGGAGGTTTTGTGGAAGTTACCAAAACGTCACCGAAACTATCATACTCTCTTGAAAGTGACTGTGACTTCTAAGTGATATTTAAGTGGTACAGGATTGTTACTGATGGTTATGTTCCACTTTTAAGTTCAAAAACCTTTAAAGTGATTTGCTCAGTAGCCATAATGTTTCAGACATCTCAAATGACACTAATAAGTTATAGAACTGTGGAGTGGCTACAATAGATGGGAATTACGTGACTACAACCATACAAATATAAAAATTTCAGTTATTCTTACTGTATAGTAGTAGATTAAGTGGTGATTACGTGATAGCCACCGAGTCGAAGTTGCAGTATCAGTTTCCGTCACTATAATGCTGCTTGGGATGGGGGGGTTGCCATTTAAAAAAAACAGAACTTAGTTGTGTATCCTATTTTGGGACATCCTGTATATAAATAGAAATATTTTAGAATGTGCCTCATTGTCGGACCTAACGTTTGAAAAAATCACGTCGATAATTTGGATAGAAAAAAGTTATGGAGCTTGCACGCACCCCTGGGTCACCCTGTATACATATTCTTGGAGGAATATCTTCAACAGCGTATCGAAGAAAGCAGTGCGGAATACTCTTCATAAAATCTAATAAAGTGTTAATATCCACAAGAAAAAAGGGGCGAAATCAGGGGATCTAGGCGGCCACGATCGGCTTTTTGAATTCCTATCAATTCAAATCTCGCAAACTTTACAAAGTAGACCCCAAAAACCCTATATCGACAAAAAGCTTTTCAAAAATGTCATGCAATGATACGATAAAATATAGGGCGTTGCATTTGGAAAAGTCGAGTTATTGCCATATGTAATTTATCATTTTCAAAAAATCGTAGTAGGCGTTGGAACATCTACTCCGAATTAGCTTGCATCTCAAAACATGCGCTAAAACCCGAGGAATTGATTGGAAAATGTTAAGTTATCTTGAATGGTTCTGAAGTTATTAATTTTTCTGCGAGTTTATGCACGACGCTATTTTGACACATAATTGACTAAGTCAAAAACTGTTGCAGATGAGTCTAAGAAACCTGGTTGCGTTATATCGACAATTTAGTGGCAAATCCAAAAATGTAATAAAAATGGGGGGGTTGTGTATGTATGTTGTGTATCTTATTTTGGGACTCCTGTACATAAATAGAAATATTTTTAGGATATACCTCATTATTGGACTTTAAAAAAAGTCGATAGCTTGGTAGAAAAAAGTAATGGAGTTTGAACGCACCCCAGGGTCACCCTGTATGCAGAGAACGGGAAGTACGCCACACATAAATGCAATTCAGTGTTATTTTTTTATTGTTCAGTATATTACAAATTTACCTTATATATGATGTTTAAACACGAATAAAAAAATATTTATATTTGAAACAACTAGCCTTGATTCAGGATATTTCCGATTCAAATTGTAACGATAAATCACAAAATATGTTGTTGTTCACAGATCCAAAGAAATGCGCAAACGATTTTGAGAAATCAATAAAATGTGATGCCTGGAACCGGAAGTCTTTTTTAACTACTCTGTTTGAATAATATAATTGTGCTATCGCAAAAACAAATTGTTAACAGCAGGCCCACTACATTCAAAGAACTGGTATAGAACAATGAAAAATCCCCGAAAATATTTCAAGGTTCATTGCTTTTGATTGTGTTGCGGCGGAAGGTTAGGCAACTAACATCACCATATTTGAAAAGTAGAAAACTATCATTGGTATATTATTTATGGCAGAAAATAAATCGCAGTAAGGAGGTAGCCCAATTCACAGAAGAATTACATAACAAAGTTATGCAACCAACATCACCAAATGAACGCAAATTAAAAATGTATAACAATTAGTGAAATTGTTTTTTATGTATTTTACACGAAATGAGATAAGTAGAATTAGATTTTTCGATTCTCGTCAATTTAATCGAAGTACTAGAATAAATTGGGAGAAATTGTTTTTTAAGAAGATATATGATATGGAAAGACAAGAAGAGAATATCCAAAGTTGTGCGACGGTTCGTTGGATGTTTGGCTACATTAAAATGTCTTGATCATTTTATAATTATCCCCAGTAACAAATTACTTACTGGGGAGGTGTAATTTCCATTGTATCTTCCTTAGAATGAATATTTGCATGACATTTCAAGAACGTTTTAGATGCTTTGCTGAATAGAACATAAATTTATTGTAGGTACAATATGTTATTTATTGAATATAGCAATTCAGTAGTATAATTGGATTATTCCAAGACATCTAAAAAAAATTAAAGTTATTCACCACGTTCAATGTTTTTGTTCGAGATTTTTGATAAATGATTTCTTTTATGGAAATGATAAATTATGAAAAATGTCCCGAATGAAACCTGAAGATAAATAGTTATCGGATATTTTTAGTAAACACATATTTTCAGAATCTAGCTGCCCTGAGCTTTTATAGTAGATTCCGTTTCAACATCTACCTAGGGAATACGGAATCCAATCTTATACAGAAACACCCTAAAATTGTGAATAAAATCATTACTCAAAATCAAACTAATTCCAACTGAGTCATGGTGTAATGCCCCAGAGTATACCTGAGTATCATTAATCATAAATATAGATATAGTAACATTTTTGACATTCAAAATGTGCGCCAAACAAAAAATCATTAATATTTCATAGAGCTCTATTGTAAACTTTAATGATCCCAGATATGAGTAGGTAGAAAATGGGTAGAGAGCAAAGCTCCAGCTTTGAAGCTTCGACATACCTCAAAATTTTAATCGTTATCCACAAAAGGCTCCAAAACATCTATATATTCTTTTCACAACACAGAACAAACTTCTACACTAAAACGTATATTCACCAGAAAATCCATTCGAACAAACACAGAGAACGCACAGGTACTCAGATCGACTGAGCGCTTGCTACGAGTGTGAGATCTGAAAACCAGCAAAGCCAATCAGAATAAAGGCAACGGAGCAGTTCAAGCTAATATGGCTGCCACTCAGACAATGGGGGGCCAGAGAAAGGGAACTTGTTCACAGGCATGAGGGGCTGCCATATTGAAGGGGGCGATGCTCGAATGTTCGTTTAACCCCAGTCATGATACCACGACTAAGCAATTTTTCGAATCAATCTCATGTTTTTAGGTATCATTCGCTGAAAATGAACTATATATGACAACGTTCAACCATACAGCAAGTGATATGAGTTCTTCGAATAGCAAAGTTTGAATGAAAGCTTATGGATTGAAAAAAGTATGAGATGATTCTGCATTTTTGGCAAGTCATCGATGGAATATAGTTCGACAGAAGTCGAAAGCTTCTCAACAAGACAATGTTTTGAGCTGATGACTTTCTTATTCAGATTTCAGTTCCTTGTTTTGATTCCACTGAGTTGATTGATTCATCTGAATTCTAGCCATTCCATATGGTTCGACAGAAGCTTTCAGAATTTGCTCTTCGGAAACCATTACGATGCTTTACCTGAGAGTTGTTTTACCAAATTACAGGCCTAGAAAAAAGTGTTTATATGATTTAATGCTATACCTGGATTTTCTTAAATTACTGTGCAGATTTTTACAAGTCATGGATAGAAATATATTGTTCTGGGTTATTAATTCCCAACAAAGAAACGAATTTAAAAAAAGGGATAATTATCTTTGAGCCTGGTAGAGAAATTATATAATGATTTTTGTAAATGAGAAAAACGTTTCAAGAAAATAATCTTCAAATATAGGTAGAGATACTTCATTGGTAATGTGAAATATGTTAAAAGAAAAGAAAGCCTTACGGAATGAGTTGATGACAATTCTGAATGACATGCATATTCATCCGGAACCAGAGGTGTATCCAAAATTTATTTTTTTTTGTTTACAAGAAGTCATATTTGTAAACAATTGTTTTTCTTAGGAAGGCATGAGAGTGCATTAAAAATGTAATGTTTTTGAATCTTTAGTTGAATGTAAACATTTTAATAACTTTAGTTTAGGCAAAAAATAAAATGTTCACAAAAAATCTATAGATTTCGAGAAAAAAACTCAATTCAATGTTGGCACAAGTCCAGCCTCTTCAGTAAATGGGATAGTGGGACACAACTGGAAAAAAAAGTTTTCCTTTGAGTAAAATTCGAGAAAATGTTATATTTCAAGAAACCTTATAATATATTTCTGATTTCTTTTCCTACCACTGGGTAGCATTTTCTTCATAAGTTGTCCTTACATTTTTATAGTTATTGCATTATATGGGTAGAAATGTAGTTGGTGGTCCAAATTGAGCCTCGAATAAGAATTATGTATGTCTTATGCCTACTAATATTTGAGTTTATCATGGAAAAAAACTTGAAATAATAATTTTGTAAAATTTCATTTTTAAATATACAAATAGAAGAAATGATCAACTTTTGGAGTCTTGACGTGTTATTTTCCACAACCTAAAAAATGAAAAGGAAAAATATATACAGGCCTGTAGAATTTTTTTATTTTTATTATTGTTCTCCACTTAGGCTCTGAAAATAGGGACAAAATTCTTGTAGAAAGTTTCTACAATAGCAAATTTGTAGATGTGTAAAATAGTACAATAGTTTTTTTTCACCATCTATCGCTGGTGTTGTGCTGAAATAGTACAATAGCTGGTGTTTTGCATAATGATAGAGAAAAATACAGATACCGAAAATAAAAATAAAAATTATTCATCGAAAGTTATTATTTTTCCGAGTCCAATTCAAACCGTCCACTCAACAATTTGTTTAAAAAACGTCGTGGTACAGGTTCAATACCGAAAATGATGACATTAAGTGAATTTCTGGAAGTACCTTTGTTCTGTAGTACCTTTTATAAGTGGATTAACATGAAGATGTGGCTCTTGAAGAAAGGTAAGGCGTTATTGTTAAGGTACTCAAGTCAGGCCAGAGGCATCTAAATTCTGATCTATTGTGAGAGATATTCCCAAATGATATTCTTATGACAACAGGCGATTCAAAGAGATTCTTGTGGCCGGTTATTGAATTTTGAGTTGGTATTTTTATTTTATTTTTGGAAAGGAAATATTTTTTATTGAATCACATTTCAGTTCACGGTTGAAATATTTTATTGTATTATGTTTTGAATCGATCTTGAATTACTTCCTGGAATTACCATTAGTATTATGGAATCGATATTTCTGCTAGTTTTAGAATGATGTAGATAATGAAATGAATGAAATTACTGGCATTTCTGGACACAAAAAATTCTGCTGTGATGGAAGCATTATCTCTCTCAAGGAATGCATTGATAAGTAACATTATTCTGGTATTATAAAAGAGTCACTTCTAATTATTTTCTGCATTTTCATGTATTACACCAATAAAAGGATGATTCTACCTCATCAGTTGAATTTGTGTAGGGGCCAATTATACAACTGATTCATGTTTTTCTGAGATACAAAGTTGGTAGTGTAATTTTACTGGAAGCATTTATAGATATCAGTGTAACTCTTCAACACAGTGCGTTTTCAAGAATTATGCTTCGTTCCTTTACACAGTTCAAATTATGATACCAAAATTTTGAATGCATTGGAACTAGAAGAGAAACTCCAAACCATAATGGTTTGAAATTTCTCCTGGCGCCCAAGCCGAAATAATGCTGCCAACTGAAAACGCCCACTCTACTAAAACCAATTAAAACAGAAATAGGCAATCGTCTTCTCGTAAAAAATTACAAGAAAGTGGCCAAGTGCTAGTCGGCTCTCCCACAATGAGTGCACTGTACCAGTGAAAAATATGCAACATAGATCATTCAAATATAGGTCATTCAAATATATAGCTTTAATCTTCCACTTCCTTTACTTCAGGAGATAGAGATAGGAGAGTGTTTGACATTTTTTGTTGAACGATAATTTTCATATTTACTTATTTGATATTTCGTGTTCTACATTGAATCTAGTTCTAGTTACAACACGAAATTGTTTTTAGCTGTTTGATATAGGATAGAAAGTGACATAGGATAGAAAGTGAGACAACCATTTTGTTTGAGTTTTAGAAGATTTTTGAGTTTTGTATTCATCCTTCCTATAAACCAATTACTTTCAAATTTTATTAACTTTTATCAGATACCACGCGTACTAGAATTAAAATCATTTCTTAGTGGTTCAGTTGATCTCTATATTTTGTATTGAATGATGAAGTGATCATACACTTGCAAGAACCTTTTTTCGATCAATACTCCAAGAAAATATCTTTTTTTTTTAATAAAGTACTATTTTTTTCTCTTTTTTTATTCATAAATGAGTTCTCCAATACATCAGTTTTCAGGTGATATCCCACAAGTAAGGTACAAAATACTTCTTAGTGTCATAATCCACCCCCGGTAATAGATATTACAGTTTTTTGAAGTAATTTTGCAGCATCAAATTCAATTTCAATCTCAGAATACTGTTTTTGTAATTAATAAATGTTGCGCCATATTTTCGTGTTCGTATCCGTTCTATTACGACCGAGTTCAATTTCCTTTCAGTATTTCAATTGAACCTTTTTCATCAACTGTATGATAAATCGTGGCAAGTACAAAATATTTTTAATTTGAAAAAAAATATCGTAACAGAACCCTGATGATGAATTTAATTACATTGAAACCGTTGGCGGGGAAAAAATAGTTTTTCTTCAATATTATATTGATCCTTATCCCGACATGTTTAATATGAACGAATAGTTTCATTTCAGGTTACTAATCACTCTACTAAACATAAAAGATATACTCAAGCCACCACTGTGTCTTGGAGGCCTGTTTTTTAATTATTGGTCATATATATGGGCATTTGGCAATCATTTGGTTTTCTGAAGGCATATTTTTGAAAAAAAATATTTGGAAATAACATTTTTGGAAACCTGGCCCACATTGCCTCAGCAGCTTCTTCATTCAAAAGTTTACACATTTTTTTTCAAGCAAGAGCACGTTAAAAAAATATCAAAGTATCAGCACTAACGAACATATGCCCGATTTCACCAAAATTTAAACAACTCGTAGTATATGAGTGGTTTCAGAAAACATTTTATTTATGTATTACTACCATTACCAATTTTCAAATTATGTCAATGTTGTATGAATAAAGAAACAAAACAAAATTTCAGACCATCCAATCAAGTATCTTCAATTTTAGATCTTACTTGTTGGCTGCTTTTCCCCCATAAACATCTCACTAGCAAAAATTTGTTCTTTACATTAATATCTCCGTCATTCACATCTTATCAACCTAACTGCTTCAAGTTAATGATATTGAAATTATTATCTTTTTTTTTAACGTCGGCCAATTTCTGCAACCACGGACGCCGGTGAGAACACTACCCTAAACTGGAAATTTTGCCGAATCCTCTGTTGTCTTCAAAGGTAGGGTTCTTTAACGAGCTCAACATCTATGAACTCCATCTTAACGCCCCCTCCGAAGGACGGCATATCTATCGTCTTATCGCGTGCTCATTGATAAGACGCCTGCAGCTGCGAATATGCTACTACGCTACTGTTGTTAGGGCATTTTAACGCGCACCTTCATTTTCAGGTGGTCACCCATCCAAGTACTAATCACGCCTGATGTTGCTTGGCTCAGATATCGATAAGACTCTCGTCAACCTGACCAGCCACCGGTGCCCATAATGAAATTAGTATAAAAAAGGTAGTTTTAGGACACTACCATTGATTTTTGGGCATTTATAGAACACCGTGTATAAAATAGAGCCCTTAGGTACACTAAAAGTAATAAAATGTATTGTCATGCGAATATATGTCGTATTCCAAGTAAATTGATGATTGGATGCGTTTGGACTATTTAACCGACGGACTGGTATTTTTAGCTGTCCAATATGGTTCCCAAATTCCATAATTTGAATTATGCTCTTTCGGTATTTGCATATAAGATCAATTTCGGAAATTGACGTTGCAGTTGAATGAAAAGTCAATTAGTTTTCAAAAACGGAATTTCTATTAGAACCGTTGGACTGAAACAAATGAAACACTTCTCGGCAGGTGCAGGATAGACATTATCTTAATAAATGGAACTAATCACCAGGTCATAACACAACCGATATTCCGTTACATCCTCGAATTTGCCAGACTTCCCAAGCTCCTTGGCTTCGGAGGTTTTTCAAGAAAAAAACATCAAAAATCAGTTCGAATGATAATTTCAATATATATATTCTTCCGAAAGCAGCGAAATGTGCTGAGATCATGTCGTGCCATTAGTCACAAAATGCTAGCTACCGCCGAAACATTTCGTGAGCGAGGGCTGAAATTCGGCTTCCATTGTTATGTTATTAATCTGTTCTCTAGAAACGATACTTCCCAGTTTCCATCAATCTGAGTGTTCCAACATTAAGACGAGGGTTCTGGATTTCTGTATTCTTTTCGCAGAAATGCATTAACACGTTATAGGTTTTTATCCTCCGCGGAAAAAATAACGAAGCACGTCACGTCTCGATATGCTTTCCGGAACTTTTTCCCCATAGTTTTGGAATTCAAATAATATTCCACTTTAGTTGTCTGGATATACCGAAAGAAATAAGAAAGATCACACCTTAACTATACAGTGCTTCTCAAAAGTCCCCTCCCCCCCTCTTATTTTTGGAACGATTATACATAAACAGGTGAAATTTGGAAACTGAATATTAAAGGTTGTAAACTTCCCTACTAGTGATAATAGATGACGAAATCGTCAAAGATGACGTCACAAGGCCATTGTGACCAATAATTTTAAATGGAATCCTACGGCAAGCGACACCTCTTTTAAAAGGTATCGAAAAAACCTATTCAATGATACTAATTTTGTTTGTGCTTATGGCAGTTTTGGCAACTCGCTTTTGAAAAACGCAAAGCTGTGATGAATTAAATCAGTTAATACTAAAATTCCAAATTCAAGCTCCGCCTCTGGATAGTTGTCAAATAAGCTGACGTTTGTGTTAGTCTCCCTAATTCGACGTTTTTGTAATTGTTCAAGTTTTTGTACATTTAATAATTTGTGTATTGTTGATCGAACGTTTAACTGTTTTGGTAGTTTTAATATTTTTGTACATTTTAATAATTTGTTAAACTGTTGTGAGCCGAACGTTTAAGTGCTTCAAGAAGCGAAATGGTACGTGCTTTAGGTGATAAAGTAGCAGCGATCCTAATTCTTGGTGAAACTGGACAAAATATTCATGCAGCAGAACGCATTTTTAATTAGAGGTTTCCCGATCGCCCCGTTTCGAGGACTTATTTAAGGGAGCTTCTTCGTAAGTTTGAAACAACGGGTAGTATTAATGATGCGAAACGATCTGGCAGACCACAAATTTCTGATGAGAAAAAAATTGATATACTGGCAGAAGTAATAGTTAATCCTACTTCTTCAACAACTCACGTTGCATCTACCTGTGAAGTCAGCCAAAGTACAGTACACAGGGTGTTGAAAAAAAAACAAAATTCATCCATACAAATTAAAAATGGTTCATCAACTCTCAGACGACGACCCAGACCGAAGACTAGAATTTTGTGAAAATATGGAAACTAAAATTAACCAACAGCCAGACTATGTCAAAACAATTTGTTTTAGTGACGAAAGTACTTTCTATCTAAATGGAAATGTAAATACACAGAATGTGAGGTATTGGAGTGACGCAAATCCTCACCTGTTTCGTGAAACACATACCCAATTCACCCAGAAGGTGAATGTTTGGGCAGGTATCCTGGGAAACCACACCGTTGGGCCTCTTTTTTTAAATACTAATTCAACTGGTGAGGTTTATCTGGAGCTGTTGCAAAACGCAATAGAACCGTTAATCCTTGAAATTTTGGAAGATAATCCAGATGAATTCGGCAATTTGGAAATAACATTCCAACAGGATGGTGCTCCTCCACACTATTACGGTGCAGTAAGATGGTATTTGGATGAGAGTATCGTGGTAGATGGATTGGACGACGAGGTTCAACGGAATGGCCAGCTCGATCACCGGACCTCAAACCTTTGGATTTTTTTCTGTGGGGGTACCTTAAATCGAAGGTTTACGCCACTGAACCTGACAATATTGACGTTTTAAAACAACGTATTGTTGCAGAATGAGGCTGTTTCCGCAGACACATTTGCAAAAGTACGAGAGAAGAGTTTGAAAATAGGATATTTCACTGTCAGGAAGTAAATGGAGGTTACTTCGAGCAATTTCTTTAAGTAGATACTGATTCTTAAATCTGTAATTAATATCATACTGAATGGAATTTAAATTTTAATGTTTACTAATGAGCCATTAAAACTACCATAAACACAAACAAAATTAGTATCATTGAATAGGTTTTTTCGATACCTTTTAAAAGAGGTGTCGCTTGCCGTAGGGTTCCATTTAAAATTATTGGTCACAATGGCCTTGTGACGTCATCTTTGACGATTTCGTCATCTATCATCACTAGTAGGGAAGTTTACAACCTTCAATATTCAGTTTCCAAATTTCACTTGTTTATGTATAATCGTTCCAAAAATAAGAGGGGGGGAGAGGACTTTTGAGAAGCACTGTATAAAACGTTTCTCTCGGTCATCGATCCACAAATCATTTGAAGAATACAAAATACAGTAATGATACAAAGTATTCATAAAAATTCCACTACAATATACAATACCCAAATTGGGTGGAGAGGTGCATTTAACAAATTTGGTAATTATTACACATTATATTGGCCTCTTCAATAGATAAGTATATACTATGACAGAAAATGACACCATTCATACGGGAAACGGTCTTAACCAAAACTCTCTTGACCTCATATCACTGCTCATACCTATTTCTTCAGTTCAAACCATTTCAAAACGGTCTGAGATTGAAATTTTCATGGGCCACTTTTACCATTCTGTAAAAGTTTGTACTCTATCCCTCTGTATGTAGAAAGAAAGGGCCTTCCTAGTTTGAACCAAAGAGTTATTTGGACTAATCTATTTTGGAAATAATAGTTTGTTTCTTCAATTTAAAAGCACATATATAATACAATACAGTACACATAGCACAATAATAAAAGAATACGACAAAACCTAGTGTAGCAAATTGCATAGCATAAAGTGAACGTAAATATTTTATAATTCCTAAAATTGACACTTACAATTCAGACCTATTAAAATATTCCTCCAATGTATAACAGTTTCTCGATAGTAGTAGTGCTTTCGCCCGTTTTTTTTTAAATGAAGAGGTTCGGGGATGTCTGAATATCTTCAGTCGGTGAGACTTTACATATTATATATTGCAGGTTTCTTTGATAGAATGAAGACCTGTGTACATCTGGTACCAATATCTAGTTTCGTGTTCATGAGTGTTTTGATTAGAAACAAATAATGACCTATGTTTGTACACATATGTACATATTTCGGAAATTGGCGACTCTGAATGGGAAGTCGCATGTGTTATAACTACACATTTTTTTATTATAAACAATACGATTTCTGTTATTATAATCACCGATTTTCTCATCACAATAGTGAATAAATAAATTCATTCTTTATCTTGTACGTTCTCCGACGTATCTAGTATGACAAAATTGTCATTACGTTACCAACAGAATCTCACAGAACATGACAAATGACTGTGATATATGAACGTCACTTATATTTAGTCCAATCACATTTCAGTCATATTTCGCGCGCATTTGAACTAGGGTTTGATAAATATTTATTTTCTGAATTAAAAACAATAAATATACGAATGGCTCAATTTCCCCATTTTGGATTGAAGATTATTGAAAAATAAAAAACATATAAGTATAGTGTCTATTAGATCATAAAGGAATTAATTAACTGCGTACAACTAGTTCCTACCACTATTTTTATGTTTATTTAATTTACTATATGTATTACTTTTTGAACTGGAGCGAATTAATTAGACACCAAGGTCGAGAACCCAGCAAACATTAATGAGCGGTAAATAGACGGGCCATTGCTGTTAACTGCGGTAAAATGTCGGCAGCGGCACACCGATGTCGGTAAATAATTGGAATGATATCAGTTTTGCCGCTTTGGCTGATCGTACGCATATTTATTATGGATGTTTTGAATTTAGTCAGAAATTACCCGTTAAAGATTTGCGCTGCGACCTCTGTAATGAAACTGCAACATTGGCATTACTGAATATCACGTTCGCAGTTGGCCCTACTGCTGATTTCGTGTAGGATGTCAAATAGGGTATTTCCTATTTTGTCTGGTCACTGGTCATTGTGATATATGGTATATGGTCATGAAAAATAATCACACTGGCGAGAATTTTTTCAGATTTGTGTGTTGTCATTTTATCTATTCGGTGAAATATTTTTCCAGGCCAGTTTAAAATGCAATATCTGGGAAATATGGACGAGTATCTTGGAAACCATTTGAGATTCAATAAAAATGGTTGAAGTGGAAAAAAGTTGTCTGTTTAGGTAAATAGGAACAATCTGGCTCTACAGTTTCAGAAATCCTTTACAATTAGTGGCTTCAGAGAGTGAAAACAGTGAATTGTATATATCTAGTCCATGAATCAGTCGATTCCTGAATGTTTGGTGAATTTATTGTGTACAATAATGACCTATCTTCATTGAAGTTTCACTGTTTTCGAGGATATAATGCTAGATTGTTCTTAGGTGCTTATATGGGCCATTTTGTTTTCATTGAAACCGTCTTTATGCTCATTGCCGTCCAAGATACTCTATACTTCCACGTACTGCATTTTGAATTGGACGCCCCTGTATATTTGCATAGATCATTGATGAAATCCCAACAGTAGAATGACGCGGTTGATTAGTAGGATACCCGCAATCGCACCATAATCTGCACCATGCAATATCAGTTCATCTTAACTCTGTCTATCCGGTGAAGTACCGCTATGCGGGTGGTAGTCTGGAGGCCTACTGATGGCCGTCGCGACACTGGCTAGCCGGGCCGACGACGTATCATGATTATGGCCCGCTTATGTTGTCTGTCGGCTGTTTTTAAAGTGCCTCTAGAGGCCCACGCGTAACATGTTTGCTGGGAAGGATACTATTTATATGTATCATCTCAACAGAACACAAGACATAATAGTTGATAAGAATCCTTATTCAATAATATATTCCGGGATGAAAATATATAATAATCTGCCAAACGAAATTTAAAAAAAATATACACAATAAAAATGTAAGTGGCACCGGCGGCTGGTCAGGTTGTCGAGAGTCTTATTGATATCTGAGCCAAGCAACCTCGGGTGCGTTTAGTACTTGGATGGGGGTCCACCTGACAAGGAAGGTGCGCGTTAAAATGCCCTAACAACTGTAGAGTACTAGCATATTCACAGCTGCAGGCGTCTTATCAATGGGCACGAGATAAGACAATAGATATGCCGTCCTTCGGAGGGGACGTTAAGAAGGCGGTCCCAAGTTCATAGATGTTGAGCTCGTTAAAGAATCCTACCTCTGAAATAACAGAGGATTCGGCAAAATTTCCGGTTGGGGGGAGTGTGCTCACAGGAGTCGGTGTTTAGCCCTGGTCGCAAAAATAGGCCGACGTTAAATATAGCATTAAAAAAAATTAAGCAAAAGTTAAGGAAATGTTTACAGAAACGACATTTTATAACTCAAAAGAATATTTTTTTCATAAGTTTCAATATATCACCTAATCTGAAATTTTAATTTGTAAATTGTAAATCTTTTATACTTGGCATAGCAATTATATTTTTATATGTACTATTAATAAGGTGAATTTATATAAATTTGAATATCTCGCTAATTTTTTTTTAATATGTTGATAGTTTGTTTTGCTCTTTTATTTATGGTTCTCTGTTACTACTTCCCTGACTAATAAGTTTGTCAACAAGTACTATCTTACTTATGACAATAAAACATATTTTAAATTGAACTCTAGAGAAACCGTGTTCTGCAATGTGGTGAGGAAGACATACCCTTATCAGCTTTGTGTAATACTGTAAAGTTCTGGAACGAAAACCCGGAAACCTCGAAATAACAGGCGGCGCAACCTTGTGAATTGACAAATTAACCTCGAGAATTCCACAAACTTATTCCAAATAAAAACTATGACGACAATGAAATAAAAAAACAAACTGACGCGAGATGCAAAAGAATTAGTGAAAATCCCAGACTCATGGAAAGTATCAGTACCTCGACCGAAATATGTCTAAGAATATTAGATACGGGAAAACAGCAGACAATGATCTGCCACATATTCTACGTCATTTACAGGCTGGAAACCTCTACCGATGACGCCAGAGTGTGAACTGTCAACCTACAGACAAGAAAAACATATTCATTGTAGAACTTCAAATTGAACCTCCTATGTTTTTTCTTTTTTGCCCAGAATATTGATCAATGCAAGCCTGCAGTAATAGTCCAGAATATTAATTGGTGTTTCAAATTGCAATAAGCTCCACCAAATTTAAATTAATACCCAGCCAAGTGTTTATTATTAACATAACGATTATTCGTCCACTTTTGACATTCCCTTTTATTACGAGATCACAACATTAATGAACCATACCCAAAGTTTTAAAAAAATCGTTTCAAAAAGACACAATATTTATTTTCGGTACGTAAGGAAGGCTTAACTGTCTATCAAGCACTTGCTAAAAAAAATCGAGATATTGAGGGAAATATCCGTGTTGAGGTCCCCCGAAACGATTGAGACCATTTCCAGAGTGAAGTGTGTCTGCCTGTGTGTATCTGTACTTCCACGATAAGTGTCGAACCGTTTGACCAATCGAGCTGAAATTTGGTATGAAGATACAGTTTCTGCCCCGAATACGACTTTTAGTTTTTGACTGCCATCTGTCAAACTAAAGTGTCACTATTAAAAAATTACAAAAACTATATCGCACGAAACTTGACTTGCAATATGTCATTTGAAAGCCCTTGAAAAACTGTATCCAGAAAAGTTAAAATTATTTCTCCAACTGACATCTGTTTAAAATATGAAAATGTCAAAGTTCAAAACTTTGCCATTCAATTATTCGAAATCTATCCGATGGATTAGAACAACAACATAACAAAAGAATCAAATTAAGTCTGCAGTTGGAGCTTTCCACCGTTTCCCAGTCTGGCGCTACAAATGTTTCATTTTTCTCCTGGGCGTTACCATCCGAGACGGCCGCTCACCCGGGTTTTGACTAGGACGACCCGCGTTTGGTGCAGGACCGCTCAATTGACTGGTGTCAAATATCTCCCTTGGTCAATTGACTGTTGAATTGACCGATCAAATTGACTTACAGTCCTGAAAATATATTTATATCAAAATAACCCCATTCTCCCGAGGCCCGTGCTGGTCAAGATCTGGGGTGTCACACAGCTGATTTTTTTGTGTATTATGTAATTTAATGTAAAAACACCGCAATATTTGCAAGCGGGCATAACAACATGCAAATGTATTATAGTTTTCCCAATATCAATTGCAGAAGCATAAAAAAGTCTTGCGGCGAAATCCTGTGAGCATCAGTGGCGGCGATAACTAATTTTATTTAGATATTTTAAGATTTTTAAAATACTTCATAAATAATGAAAAATGAAAAAAAAATTAAAGACAAGCTTTTATTTATACAAATACATTAAGAAAGAAAAATAATTTCTTTCATTGTTTGATGTAGGTTATTATTATATCCTAAAACGTATTTCGATCGGCACACACCAAGACCTTAGACGCTACTGGTTTTTAATCTTTCAGAGCTATTAAAACACAAATATAACGCGTGATTTATGACCTCCCATTGTAGAGACACACCTGCCAGCATTGATTGTCCGACTTGATTGGCCCAGACGAATCGGTTGTACAACAGTCAGCCGTCACTCGAGTCCACGTTGACTATCGGCTCTTTTGATCTACCGTTTGCCGACGGAAAATGTTTACGAGTAGTACAGATTATTTTTCGTTCCGTTTCTTCGCATATACGCTCGTGTTAGCGAAGTGAGTTTTCATTTGCTCCCTATAGAAACAGCTTCTGCAATTGATATTGGATGGAATATACCTACATATGCATTATGGCTAACTAAATAATGTTATGGCGCATTGAATTATTAGGCTACTTTCTCTCCATCTTCATTAAATGAATTAAAATCATTACTGAAATGAACATGAAACCTACACTTCCTTGTATATGGATAAAGAAGACACTATTACGGTAAAAAAATTGAGAAATATCTCACTGAAAACACTTCCTTGGTTTTCCAGGCTATCCAGCATAAATTATGTAAATAAACCTATCTTTGTCTCACGAAAACTCACTTATTTATCTAATCTTCATCGAGCTTTGTCACGCACTTCCACCATGCTCAACACGGTGTCCCACAAAGATCAGTATTGGGGCCATTACTATTCATAATTTATGTTAAAAATATAGGAAAATTAATTCATGCAGCTATACAAATCAGTTTTGCCGCAGACGAAAAGCGTTCATTTCATCTCATAAAGGTTGGATGGAACTTTCAAGTGTATCTGATGCAACTGATGGTAAATGGTGTCAAATTAAAAGTCGACAAGGCACAGAGTCTCGAATTATCCACTGATACTAGGACCTCAAATTAGGATAATGTAAAATTACTAAGAATAACTTTAAATAGTAAAAACTGTTTATTCTCCGTCAAACGAGAGGTGATTGTTATAGTGATACTGCGCACGCATTCCTCCTTCGTCCATTTATATGTATATCAGCTACGGTGTTATTCTCTGAAGTGCTTAAAATATTCAGGTGACAAAAAAGCTATTAGAATAACACTGCGGGGTCAGAGATCATTGCTAACCTCCCTTGAATTCAAAATAATGCCTTCATCGTTCGTGTAAAATTGTCTTCAGTTTAACTTATAACCACCATAGCAAAGTTCAAAAACACACTAAAGTTATTATTTGAGATATGGCTTTCACTCCGTTGATTGATATTCAGAGAACATTTCAAATTCCTAGTATGTACATTATTTATTAGTTTGAGTTTGTGATTTTTATTACGTCTTATGTGACTTGCTACAACCATACCAAACTGAAACGTAGTTAACCTTATATTCCATACACAGCTTATACAATATTATTCCACCCGTCAATTTCGTGCAGGCCTTAGTTTTGAGAACACAAGATATTTCATCAGTCAGGACCGGAACCCCAAGTTAATGTCGAACGAACATGCATCAAAGACCCTAAATTTTCTTTCGAACCGACGTTTTCGTGAGTCAAAAGTGTCTAGTCACTGTGAAGGGTAAAAATCCAACAAAATTTTTTAGGCCTTGAAACAGCTGCTTATGAAATGATAAATTTCAAATTATACGATGTCCAGAGAAAAGGAACATTAAAATCGATAGGGAAGTTGAACCGGTGAATACGATGGAAAATATTATTAAAACTGTCATAGAATTCACTTTGACTCAAACTATGTTTCAGATACCCAGCAGTCAGCTTCATATAAAGCTGGACATGTCTACCCAATAATCTAACTAACTTACTCGAAATACATAATTTCAAAACTGAAAAAATTTGAATTAAATATGCACAAGTTGATTTTTTTCAATTCATGAAGGCGGTAAAAACAAATATGTCGTCAGTTGGCAGCCTATCTTTGCTAAATTATAAAAAGATATCATGGTATATGATCAGATATTATATTATGGAGAAGAAAACCACTCTAACGAATATACAATAAGTTGTATTTATGGATTATCTTGCTGAACATTTCCAGTAGATATTTTCGTTAGTTGTAAAAATAGCACTACTACTAACTTTGTTATATTATTACTGAATTGTCATGAGAGGATGTCACCGAAAACTGTAAACATACCGGCATAATTCATAGTTTATTCGAGGAAGAAAACCTATTTAACGTTAATACAATAAGATCAGTTTCATGTCCTTTGGACTAAAAACTCTGGAGCAGCTGGACGATAGCACATAAGGGATGGGGAGGTGGTAGAAAGACCACTGAATCACGTCCAATACGCCTACAGAAGCAATACTCCATAAACTGTTTGAGAGAGTGGAGAAAATGCTGGAAAACGAAGAAATACTAATAGCAGCTTTTCTAGACATAGAAGGAGTTTTAGCTCGAGGTATTAATATATAATTTATTCTGTAAAATATCATTGTACAAGGCGATATAATAGTTAAATAAGACATTACAAACAAACATGGAGAATCCCACTAAAAACGAAGTTGTGCGTGGGTACTCTTTTGTTGGTGCAAATGCAACGTACAAGGGCAATTAAATTAATGCCCACTGAAGCCATGGAGACACTGTTGTGGCTGCCTCTCATCCACCTGCTGGTACAAGGTTAGGTGTCACAAAAAACAGCAGACTTGTTAACTTTAAATAGGGAGCAGACAAAAATGATCAAAGGGCTCATGAACCGTCATGCGCCATTAAAAAAACATCTCAATATAATAGAACCGTATAATGTCAACCTAGCCTGCATACTATGTCAGATTTACTGTTTAACTATTGGATCGCAGAAGACAGACAATTTTTGGGCAACCAATTGCCGAACCAAAACCCTACAGCGCACACTCAGCGAAGGACTTGCACAAAAATTTAATTGAAAGATTCCATTACATTCATACATACAGGATAAAGCTAATAAAAGCGTGTTAAAAAACACTTTAATTTAGATACAATTGAATTTAATCTTTCTATAACAAAATATTAATACGACATAAATGTGATCAGTTTTGTACAAAACCTCGATTATTCTCATGATCAAAATAAATTTGGACACATCCACCGTGTTGGTATATTTTCCCAACAAATCTGTCCAATAAATGACGTACGTACCAAAAACAATTATACTATCGAATAATCAAAATGTACAAGCGCTATTTCGATGGTGAAAACGCTACTACCTACTAAATATCTTTTCATTAAAAAATTGACTGTAAAAAGGCCCGAAAGTAAAACCAAAAGTTTTTTCGCCTCGAAAGAATTTAAATAGGCATGAAAACACTCTCGACTGTTCCATATTAGCATAGCTCGAAACACAATGAAAAAAATCCTCTTTGTAACGCTCACAATGTAATAGCAGACACTTAAAATTCTCCTGCAAGTTGTAATGACTGTTCAGAGTTTGGTGTTTTCCTAGTGATCATGATGATACACATAGTAAACAATATAAATACAAATCATTCAGTGGCCCGAGAGGATTGGGGACACCTAGCCAGAGCAGACTTTCTGCAGACAGGAATGACTTTGAAATTTCATCGTTTAGCTAGCCAATACACGAATAAACATTATAACACTTGTTACGCAACTGGAAGCTTCCGTAGACGTTCTTCGGGATCGTGGCTTGTGAAATTTTCGGGAATTGTTATCAATATATTTTTCTCCATGCCGAAAGAGCAAACAATTTGTTTTATTATGCAGAGTTTAGATAAACTATTTTTTTTACTTTAAATGAAAATTGTATGTACTTCCTGTCAAACCTCTAGATATTCTTGAAATAAAAGTGTTTTGGTACACGGAATTGCTCTTGATGTGTTTTGACAAATAATAAGTAGTAAGTAGTAGTAGTTAACATCAAAAAGCGCTAACGTATCGGCAAATTTACCAAATTATTCTTTAAGCACAGATAAAAACTAATAATTTTACGTCTAGGAAAGATAATCCCAGAAAAAATACCGAAGAATATCACCCAAAAAAGTTAAACTGATAATCAAATGTTACAATTCTCGGGAAATATATGAATGCCTTTTGTGATATCCAAATGACTTGGTTATTTCACTTTTGAGGTGCAGGAAACTATAAAGATAATGAAAATTTAAAAGGAAACAACTAAAAGTTCATGTGATATCTTGAATCAATTAATTTTTATTGGATTTTTCCAAAATAACACAACATTCCTGTTCTTTACATCACTGATTACATATCTCAGACGTGAAATAACAAAAAATAATAATTATAGGAAATAAATACAACTACACCACATTTATGGCGCAAGAATACTGATTGCAATTTCCTGCTATTTAGTGCTGCGACAAAGACTCCATCACCGACGCCTGTGAGCACTCTTCCTCAATCAGGAATTTTGCCGTATCCTCTGGTGTTTCCAAACTGGGGTAAAGATGTGTAAAATACCGGACGGTTTAGATTTGTATAAACGAATCTTCAAAGACTTTCGATGAAGTCTGGTCGCAAGAATTAGAATACAAACTGAAAAAAAATCTTGCTAAAACGATACTGACAGGATATTTGGAGTCAAGGAAATAAATATCTAAGTAGGAGTGCCACGAAGTAGCGTTTTAGGACCGGTCCTTTATTCACTCATCACACAAAGGAAAAACGTTTGGCTGTTGGATTAGTCAACTGGAAACCTCCAACAGGCAACAAATAAAATCAATCCATGATTGGGCTAAAGAATGGAGAATCGAGCTAAACGAAACGAAGTCAGTTCATGCGAATTTCACCATGTGAATTTCAAGAATCAAATCTCTATAAGAATATCAGGTTGCAGTACGTGATAAATCATTTGAGACAAAAGCTTTCGAGAATTCTCACTACGCTTGAAATTTGTAGAGCATGACTTACTTTTCAGTCATATTAATAGTTTGATTTTAGTAAAAGTTATGATTATAAACAAGGTTAAAAATATTTGTAGATTCGTATAGTTGAAATTAACAGTGATATTTATACTTTTACGTGCAAAGTCAACTTGAAACTGTAAATATTATTTGAAATTTCTTAAACCTAAGAAGAAGAAGAATTTTGTCAATGGTATAATAATTCTTTTTTCCAAAAGATAAGTTGAAAAAAAGAAACAAGAGGTTAGTTTGCTTTTAGCTTTGACAGTGAGAAGAATGAAAATGTGGCATCCGTCAGAATGACAGCCAAGAAGGCAATAATAAAGAAATGGAACAATCAACGATTCATCTTGAAATTGAGTCTATTCCAGGACCCAGTAATGGACATCATTAACATTTATTTAAGGCTTGCCAAACCATAGTTTCGAAGATCGAAGGATTCTGTACGCAAATGAAGAAGTCTGACAACAAAAGTTTTCCGCGCAACATTGTATATGAAAACTGGCCCCAATAATAATAATAATATTGAATTTACTCAAATCAATAAAACTACAATGATGACTATAACAGAGTTTGTTTACATAATGAATTATGGATCGATTTTCCAAGTACGTGAAAAACATAAGACTGGAGGGGAGAATCATAGGTAAAAAGGTTAAAAGAATGAAAATTGGTAAAACTAAAAATGTAAAAAAATACAGAAGAAAAAAATATAAAAGTATACAAAATATACAAAATCTCAAGTCTGAATTTGTTCAAATCGATGATGGTGTAAATTTCATTTCTTGGTTTATTTAATAGAAGAAAAACAAGTGACCCTGGTATATTTAAATGGAATGAAGCCCATAAGTGCCATAAGCCCATAAGTTATATATGAAATGTTTGCATCCAACATTATGCCCAATTTGGAGAAAAAGTATATAATTGAGCACTGTTAAAAAAAACGTGTAGCTTCAGACACAAAAATTTAGATTCGTAAATGTTTGTTTTTAAGCAAATTAATTTTAGTTTTCCTAGTAATTTATCATCAGCATGGAATTCTAGCATTAGACACCTAGAATCTAAGTTTTTCTCAAATAATGTGTCTACTATGATACTCAACGGCAACATATTAAATATTTAGGCATGAACCTATAGGTATAAAATTGAAAAGGAAGAGACATACCTATCAAGGCAAAACGTTAGGAATTAAATATGGAAAACTATACTGGTTATTGAACAGGAAATCGCAACTGTATACAAAAAACAAATACTCGTGAACAGGAAATGTTAAAACATGTATGGACTTACTGTCAACAATGCCCAATAAAAATGCGTTCTTTATCACTTGAGCAAATGTGAATGCTGAACCAATTTCAATGGGATAATTTTTTTATAGTTGTAATTCAGTTTATTTGTAAATTAAACGTACGTATCATTATATCCTTTGGAATGTTTTTTGCTCTTGTATTTTCAAACTAAGTAATACAAGTGTCCTATTACGAAAATACTTGGAAAATATCAGTTATTCCGGAAACCGCCAAGAATGCGAAAAACTATCGGCACCAACAGAAAACTGATTTCTGTGAATGTCTTATTAAAGCTTGGATCTTGACAAAATTATGTTCAAGTCTAAATCAACTTTAATGGGTGGGAATAAAAGCTGATTTCTTCTCTGAGTACCTACTGGTAATCCGAAAAGTTCAACACATAAACGAATTGTATGGCTCACCTGTTTCTGTATCGATAGTATAATCCAGTCCCACCCAAGGATCGTCATTTTCGTCTGGCTCCTCCTTCAAACAAGAAAAAAAAACAAGATTTAACAAAAAATCCCGATTAATAATAAAATATACCGACTTTGATAGCTTCCTCATTGATAGCTTGAAGAGTCTTCAGTTTTTCCAAATCATCGTGCTTATCACTAAGTGTCGTGGTCGGATCATTTTTTTCTAGCTTGATCTCGTCCTTTTCGGGTTTGGGAACAGCGTTTTCCACTGAAAATCCAAGATCCACGTCTTGCTTCCATAAAACCTCTATCAAATCCATGTCCTAAAACATACAAACCATTGGTCATATTTAATACTCCAGATTGATATCGAAAATGAAACAACAAAGCAGATGAATATTTGATCCCCAAAACATAATTATCTATTGGAGTATAGGTAATGAATCTCGGAACATATATATGAAAATCGAAATTAATGTATGTCCAAAAAATAACATTAAAATTATCTACTCCAGATTTATCTCAAAGGAAAAAATGGACGGTATTAGTATGGCCTTGATTCAAAAAAATTGGGATTATACTTCTACTGATGTCGACGTCTTATATAATAACTTTATGATCAATATTGAATCAAGTTTAAATAAAATAGCGCCAAAAGAATTAAAAAAGTCCTCTAATTCAACTGGGTGGATTGACAATGAAGTCAGAACTTTACAGAAAGAGAGAGATATGTGTTACAAAACGTTTCACTATACAAATAATCCATTAGATTTCGAAAAATATAGAAATAAAAGAAATCAAGTTGTATCCTTAATTAGAGCTAAAGAGAAAGAATTTTATGAAAAAACTATTGATGAATGTAAAAATGATAGTAAAAAAATGTGGCATACACTAAAACAAATAGTAAATACAGTAACTTCGACTTTAACTCGTTGGACTTAGGTGCAGGAAGTGTTAAGGAAGAATTAAATGAGTATTATTTTAATAGTGTACAGGAAATTTCTGAAAGCATACCTGATCCTACAAATTTTGTGGAAATTAAAATTGTTGTAAATTCTAGTATTAACACGTTTCCTGTTATTTCTCTCAATAAATTGCAGAAAATAGTAAACAATTTGAAAAATAAAGCAACGGGTGATGATGTGCTTACGGTGTCATTATCAAAAAATGTATTCTCAGTGGTGGGGTATCCTTCATTGTATATCATAAATACGTGTTTGCAAACTGGTGTTCTGCCAGCAATTCTGAAGTGCAGAACAATAATACCTGTACCAAAGACAAACAAACCTATTAAGCCCGAAGAGCTGAGACCCATAAATTTACTGCCAGTAATTGAAAAAATTGAAATTCTAGAGTATGAGCAGCTAGTGGAATACCTAAACGTAAATAATTTGCTGTTTGTTTGCCAATCTGGGTTCCGGCATAATCATTCTACTGAGTCAGCTTGCCAATTAATGTGTAGTAAGTGGAAAAAGGACATTGATGATGGAAAAATTGTCGTTAGTGTATTTGTAGATCTAAAAAGAGCGTTCGAAACAATAGATAGAAAAAAACTGTTATCAAAGTGTGAGGCATACGGTATAAGAGGCACAGTACTCAAATGGCTAACAAATTATCTATCAAATAGGCAACATAAAACAAAAATTGATGGTAGTTATTCTGACGAAATAGATAGTATCAACGGGGTTCCTCAGGAGAGTGTGCTTGGGCCATTATTGTTTATACTTTTTATAAATGATTTACATCTTTATCTACAAAACTCATTTATTATCTAATCTATTCGCAGATGACACATTGATTTCCATATCTGGGGAAAACTATAACAACTTGGTTGAATCCATGAATAATGAGTTAGATATTTTGAATAGTTGGTTCAGGGCCAATAATCTTAAGATAAATGCCCAAAAAACTAAGTGTATGATATTAGGTAGCAAAATCAATTGTACTAGGTTCAATCAAGGAAATTTTGTGTTAAAAATTGATGATTCTGTAATTATGTTTGTTAATGAGATAAAGTACCTCGGCATTCTATTCGACCCTCAACTCAATTTTTCTAGGCATATTGATTTTTTATGTAAAAAAATAGGCAAAAAAATCGGCCACTTTTATAGAATTTGTATAAACCTTTCCCCTTGGTGTAGAAAAATTGTATATAACACTATCATATACCCACATTTTAATTTCTGCATGTCCATATTTCTCTGCTGTTCATCTGCGCAAATACATCGTTTGCAGCTACTTCAGAATAAAGCAATGCGTATTTTATTACGTTGCAGCAGGTTAACAGCGATAAATGATATGTTAATGAAGCTGAATTTTTAAATATTTCTCAACTGATTATAGAGTCTGCATTAGTACTAATTTTTAAAATTGTTAATAAGCAAGCTCCTTCTTACTTGCAAGAATATATTATCAAAAGGGCAGATATGATACATTATAATTTAAGGTTCAATGACCAGTTCCACATACAAGGCTTCAATACAAATGCTTTGGAAAAAACCCTCTTCATCGAAGGTTTGAGAATATATAATGATCTACCTCTGTTGGTTAAGACATCAGCAAATGTAAAAATCTTTAAAACAAGGTTAAGAAAAATGTATTTCAATGTATAGGTTGTATTGTTTATGTGTAATTATATCAATTGTAACATTTATGTACTGTTATAAATAGCTATTGATGCTAAATAAAGTTAAGTTAAAGTTAAGTAAAATGTGGGAAATATTTTGCTATAACCATTTAAGGCATCAATAAAGTCCACAATGTTAGATTATCGAACATTTTCAATTCTGACCAATTAACTGAACCTTGAGGTATATCTAGAACCGATGCGAAAAGAAAATTGAGTTCGAGATATACTGTAATTTTTTTTATACATCTTATTTACAGACGAGATATTTCTTCCTCTAGGGTGGAATGGTAATCCGTCTAGCACTTTTTCAATTATTACTTTCAACGTGCAGCAACGATTCGTCGCAACAAAAAATAATCTTAAATACGTAGTTGATTAGTAGTAGTATGGAAAAGTCTTGTTTCCAGGTCTGACAATATTGTATTATTGCATGTATTTCACAAATATCCGATTACATTTTACTGATCGTATCGTAACACGCCTTTCTCTACGCATGTACATGCTTGCACGATTCAATTGGACATTTTACTCGGTACCTGTATTATTGTTTGTAAGTTAACTTTACTTGCAAATTGATTATTTCCACACTAGTTATGGCGGACAAGAACAACAGTTGAAACATTTATTGAAATCGTGGGGACTCGTCTAATTGCAAGGATAAGTTGGTAGGATTATAGTAATGCATAATTAGAATGCTTATTCACACAGTAATTAGTAAATGTAGTAAATTAGTATTAATTGCAATAAATACTTAGGTACATATTTTATTTTTTACAACAAAAAGCTTTGCATCATGCAGGACGCAACAAAATCATTTAGTTGCTATGACTGAAAATGTCCAAATAGAGTCATGTTTTTTTTTCTGCGAGTATTTAAATATCAATATTCGTTGCTTTCCATGTTTTCTTCTAGTTACGAGGATTCTCAAACTATTTTTTCAGAATAATGTACCCCTCTATCTCTGATACTATTAAAGCAAAAAAAAGTTACTAGAAGTTCACCAAAAGTTTATAGCAATAAATTCACAATGACCCAATTCATGACGGAACAACTTGACCGGAGTATCATGTACACTTTTTATATCCACAACAATTAATTAATTAACGAAAAGAATGGAACGTACCTATATATGCCTTTGTTATCGTTCAACGACGAGGATAACAAATTAAAAAAGAGTAATGAGAAGGTTTTCGAATTAAATTGGTTTGGTATATGAAAATTTTGATTAATGATAGCGGTCGATATACATCGAGTTAATAGTAAAGAATGGAGAGTAATGAAACAGGGTAAGGCAAAACAAAACAACACCTACTTTTGAATTGTGATTAACATACCTACTTTGAAAATTAAAACACGGCATGGGTTGATACTGAAAGCAAGGCGATCAACGGTATAGACGGGGCACTTACCCCTCGAAAAGAGATCCACAAACCGATATTATTTTTTCTCACTCTTCAACTCCAGAGTTTTTTTTATAACGTTAAAATACACAGAACTATTGACAACTCAACTCCTTAAGCTTATGATACAGGCCCTTAGTGGTTAGATGATGAGTAAATAATTAATAAATCAGATTATCTTTTACTAAAAACACAATTTTATTTTTCGTTGGAATATCTGAAAAAGGTTCTTTTTTATCCAGATTAGATTAACATCTGACAGGCTGTTATGATATATATTCTTGCGTTTCTTGGGAGTTTTAAAAAGATACTCTGGGGGCACAGCACAGCCATAAAAACTTCACTCCATTATAATGAGGTTGTCATTGAACATAATAATTCAGCCAATCATCAAACGCATCTTTCTAATGTGCATGATACTATATTTCTCTAGACTTCTACAGAGACGTAACTGTTATCTCTTGGAGAATAAACTTGGGATTCATCTGGACCTACTGAAGTTCCAATGTTTCTAATTAATATAATTTATCCACTAGCTCACTTAGTTGATTTGTCTCTCAACTCAGGAGTATTTACTAGAAACAGACGTCAGTTTATTTCTACAAATTACAGAACTAAAAACAACCATTATAAATGTAATTTTAATAGTCGAACTTCAACTGTTGGAGTACCTCAAGGGCGTGTGTTGGGCCCAATGTTGTTTTTATTAGGTATATCCCAATGAAAAGCTTTGGTTACTCACTATCGTTCATCCTTCAAGATGACCTCTCGGGAGGTATTCATGTTGAAAAGGGGAAACATGGATGACGGAGGATAATGACTCAAGTTTATCTTTCAGACGCAGATGATTTAGTTGAGAATGTTTCTCTTTTCAGCTATACATATACCTAATTCAACGTCCAATTCACCTTCTTATTGGGATTTAAATTATATAACAGACTCAACTAAAAGAAGCTGAGAAGATTTACGTTTTCAAAAGAAATCTCAAAGTCTAAAGTGTAATTGCAAATAAATATTTTATTATATTTATGTGTGAGTATGACAAAAGTTCAATTGAAAGATAAGTGCCATGTGAAGTGGAATGAATAGAAAAATCGAATTAAACGGTTTTCTTCACATAAAGGATTCAATATAAAATTGAACCAGAAAATGGTAGATCTCAGGTGAAAAAACTACTTTCCTGGAAAAAGTGCCATGTGAAGTGGAATGAATAGAAAAATCGAATTAAACGGTTTTCTTCATACCTCCAAAAATATCAATGGACATTGAATGCAAATGTTTCTTCGATAAGCTCGATTATGTTTAATTTATGTCTGTTCACCTAACAATCCGCATACCGGTTTCGGCTTCTGGCCTCATCAGTACGGAGTAGTCAACCAGCCAAAAAATCCAAAGAACTCTGGCTGAAGTGGCACAACGTAAACAAACCATATCGATCTTAACTATAGGACGCCGGAAAAGATAAACTTTAACTGCGGCACAGTGACAAAGAAACACTCCGGAAAATCTCCCACCTCGATAGGTTTCTAAATAAAAGATTCCTTCTCAGTAGGAGGGCAAGCCCGTCTAGCATATAGTGAAAGATAAGTGCCATGTGAAGTGGAATGAATAGAAAATCGAATTAAACGGTTTTCACATAAAGGATTCAATATAAAATTGAACCAGAAAATGGTAGATCTCAGGGGAAAACAACTACTTTCCTGGCAAATACCACGCAGAACATTGAATGATATTCACCTGAAAACCATGCATACTTCCAAAAATATCAATGGACATTGAATGCAAATGTTTTCTGATAAGCCGATTAGTTAATTTATGTCGTGTTTACCTAACAATCCGCATACCGGTTTCAGGCTCTCTGGCCCTCATCAGTAATGAGAATCAACCAGCCAAAAGTCCAAAGAACTCTGGCTGAAGTGAGACACAACGTAAACAAACCATCATCGATCTTGTAAACCATAGGTACGCCGGAAAGATAAACTTTAACTGGCGGTACCTAGTGACAGAAAGAAACACTCCGGAAAATCTCCCACCTCGATAGTTCTAATAAAGATTCCTTCTCAGTAGGAGTGGCAAGCCCACCAGCATATAGTGAAAGATAATGCCATGTGAAGTGGAATGAATAGAAAAATCGAATTAAACGGTTTTCTTCACATAAAGGATTATCAGAAAGAAACATTTGCATTCAATGTCCATTGATATTATATGGAAGTATGCATGGATTTTCAGGTGAATATCATTCAATGTTCTGCGTGGTATTTGCCAGGAAAGTAGTTGTTTTTCACCTGAGATCTACCATTTTCTGGTTCAATTTTATATTAATTTCCAAAGGAACCCAAAATATAAGCTGTTCCAATTTTTTCAAAAACATACTCTTCAACTTCGATACAAAATAAGAAACCAGCTGGTATCTTCGATTCCTTTGTGATCGTGAAACAAATAACCACTTTTCAAGATAATTAAATAAAAACGGCATGTTGCTATTCGAAAAATAATAGTTAACATGTTTTTTTCTGATAGTCACTGCGTTTTGACGGAGTTTTTCATGATGAATAGGATATTTTGGAAGTACATTTCATGTTGATCACATATTTCAATTTGATGTTAATACATCCAAGTTTCCCCTGATAGCCGTCAACGCCGTTTGTTATACGAAATCATGCGTGTTCGCTTTCCATGACAAACTTCATTGAATAATCGAAGTATCTCAGCCAACTTTGAACTGATCATCAATTTTCAAAAATAATTATGTTGCAACTCACAGGAGACATTCAAAATTGAAAGTTCACTTGCGGCGAAACCTTCATTTTCAAAACCATAGAAAATTTCGGAGATTTTGTTCATTAGGTGTTAACTGATATAAACTGTAACGTAAGAAAAATACGTTATGTCCCCTCCATGCGACTTTCTTTCTCTGCTCTTTCTATTATATACGAGTATGTGTGACAACTACACTTGGTCCTGTCAGAATTAAATGTCAACGCATTCAATTCAAATAGAAAATTCAAATTTATGGAATAATGGATTTTGAACTCACTACATACAGTGATTTGATATTTGAATTCAAATATACCTTTTTCAGCATGTTAGAAAGCCTCAGTTTTCAAGTAAGGCAATGAATAATTTAATTGTCTCATTTTCTGTATCGATAAAAGTCCTCGTAGAGCAGTGGTTAGCATTATAGGCGCAAGAATAGTCGCAAAACAAACAAAATTCAAAGAAATCAAAATTTAAAACCACAACTTCCCACCCCATTAAAATCAAACCAATACCTACAATAAGCGCCCAGCGCAGGAAGTAGGAAAACCTTTTAAATAGGTACCTTTGAAAAAAAAACAAACAAAACAACGCCTACATCATCATCATCAATGAATTACTGATCACATATAAGTATCAAAACAGTAATAAGAAATCCGCCAGAGTACTTTGACTTCGACGGTTACAAGAGCCCATGCAAACTGGAATGAACATTAATTGAAAAAAATCGTACATAATACAATTATGAAAGCCAGAGGGACGTGGATCGAGTATTTAGAAGGTATGTAACGTTTCGCAGAATATGTAATGTACATAACGTTAGCTTTGGTGACGGTTTCATTGCATGGAGAGTTATTAGTTGGGAGAGTCTCACGGAGCTTATTGAGGTAAATTTGATAATGAATTTAACTGATACATACGCAACATTCTTGAATGGCATGTTTAACCTTTAAGTCGGCTTTATTGGGTATGTTGATAATGTCTTGCACAGCGTAAGAACAGTCATCCAGTATTTGGGCTGTTGATTGAGGGTAGAGTGCTCCAATGTGTCTGATGCAAATCCAGAACGTGTGGAAATTCTCAGCTCCTAACTCATTTGCAGAATTATGAATTGCTTGACAGGAAGAATTCCGCAAGAAACAATCGAAGACCTTCCGGAGTGCCTAAGAGAATGCAGGCTATGGGTAGAGCTAGAGAAGGAAATACTAGGTACTCAATTTTTATAATGCTGTCTAGAAGAATTGTTTTATCATTATTGTTGTTTTTTTAATTGAAAGTTAGAACCAAAATCAGACAATTTCATCAATTAAGGTAGTTCCGCCACGAGACTGTTGAATTAGGAAATTATTTTCGACGGAATCGAAAAATTTCAAAGATTTGAAACGCGAAAAAAAAATGTTTTTGAAGGGGGGCACTTGCCCCCCCCCCAATCGACTCTAGAAAATTTCTTCGTTATAGAAAGTCGGCGACTCAAAAAATTGATGTCCCCGAAAACTGCAGCAAAAAAAAAATTCAGACCCGCTTCCCCCCTCACTAGAAATCATACGTCATGGGAAAAAATTATCGTTTTTCGATAAAACTTCAATAGACTTTTTTGTAGTACTCTTTTTGAACTTTTTTTTTTTGGGGGGGAAGCGGGGTATCGTTAAAATCGATGGGGTCAACTAGGAGAAGCAGTTTTTTTTCGCGTTCAGACCCTCAAATGGTCCCCCGTCCTTCTTTATAAAGTCCCCTGGCACAATCCGCATTTCTGTACGACCCCCCCCCCCTTAGGCTGTGCGCTTCCCCGTGGAGTATTTTGAATAACGAGAGTAATTTTGATTATATCTGTCAAACTAGATGGTCAATCACTTTGATTTTTTTTCACAATATCTGTGATATCCTGCTCTAGCTCCTCCTCGTTTTTCATAAACTTCTTAATTTTAGTACTAACGGTAGAATTAATAATGTGCGCTTCCCCGTGGATTATTTTGAATAACGAGAGTTGTTTCGATTATATCTGTCAAACTAGATGGTCAATCACTTTGATTTTGTTTCACAATATCTGTGATATCCTGCTCTAGCTCTTCCTCGTTTTTCATTAACTTCTTAATTTTAGTACTAAGGTAGAATTAATAATGTGCTGTTTGCCTATGCATGGTCCATATGTTACGTGTTAATTGAGTCAACTTCAATTATATATATCTCGGGTTCGGGATGGTGAAACTTGTTAGAGGGGTTGTTCACATGTTAAACAATACGTATGCCAAATTTTAATAATTTCCTAATTCAACTGTCTCGTGGCGGAACTACCTTAATCTACAAATATTTTATAAGACTTGAATATGTGAATTATTTCGATATTAATACAGCAATAAAAAATTATTATATTTTTGAAGGAAAAGAAATAAACATAAAAAAGACTCGTCCAATATTTGTGTATGTTGAAAAAATCTAATTCTTGCAAAGCAGGGCCGCTTCCTTTTTTTTTCATCTGATTTAAAATATTATCTGTGAAAGAATCACAGCCGTTCAGTCACAAATACAGGGGTGGACCCGCTCAAATCAAGACACACTCACACTGCTTAAAAACCTAAGCGAATGGGTGATGGGTATGCGGAAATAAACCTGTGCAAATTCCCCGCCTATCACCCGTTCGCCGTATGCACGATTCGACTATCCCGCAGCTCGACAAGATGGCGGCTAGCTATAAAAGCGGCTATGCGGGAGACAAAGGAGTGGTTCAGACGGTTCATAGTTCTCTCTGCTACCCTACGGTTATCTCACTTCACACCCATTGTCTTTTATGCTCCTCCCAGTTCATGAGTTGTTACAACCTAATGAAAAAACAGCAATTTGTGTTGGGTTTGACGTAGAAGACGATTCTGAATTCGATACGTTCTTTATATAGGTACCTACCAATGGATATCAGTATCAAATAACTAGTTTTTGGAATGTATTACTGATTTGCACAGCAAAAAGTTCATTATGAATAAACAATAGGTACACCATTATGATTTTCATAATACGTGTTTAGCCTCATCAAAGTTAAAAAGCTTAAAAGAATGTAGGTATTGGTAATATAATTAACCCATATAATAAAACAAAGACAGTTTGGAAATTGATCTAGCAGGAAATTAGCCCCTAGAGTTCGTCTATACCACAAAAACAGGATGTTTGTGAGCCTCAGGAAATTATTTTTGGACAATTTACCCTATACATATAAATGTATATTATTATGGTGGACAAATTATTTGAGACAAAACCTTCATCATATTTATAGTTAAAAATTAGAATTTTAATTTTAGTAAATGTTAAAGACTTATTGGGTTATGATTATGAACAACGTTGAAAATATTTGTAAATTCGAAGTACTTACCTATAGTTGAAATTAACAATAATATTTTTACTTTTACGTTAATGACTTAAAACTGTAAATATACACAGTAAAAAGTTAATTTTGGAAAGAAGACAGCATACTTCTTTGAAAATATTATCTCTGGTAGAGAGTTGACTTTCTCAGATAAAAAATCTCTGATTCAACTGAAAGATCCAATCTCTTACATCGTGAATAGGAATTTCTTGATCATTTATTAAAACAGAACACTCGAATACCGCGTGTCGTTGCCTGGAATTTTAATGAAATATACTCCTCTTGCGACTGGCTGAATGACGAAATGTCCAAGCCAAAAAAAAAAAAAAAAAAAACACTCGAATAACTTGTCTGAAACCAAAATACGTTGAAACAAAATGAGTGATATTCATTTTGAAACTGTCTACCTTTTCGAAGTGAGAAATAAAGTATTTTTTATTGAGAATATGACCAACTTGATCTAAGTATATATATGTTGTTTCAACTTAATGCTTTATATTTTTGAAAGTTCTCAACTCGTTCGGACCAAGAAACTTGAAATGAGAGTATATCGCTCCAGTTGAAAAATTAAATTTTTGTTCTGAATTAACAATAATATGTTGAAAGTGACTTATTATTCGTATCTTTTTGAGGAAACGTGTCTCATTTCATTATATCCCACGAGATTCTTTGAAGATTTCAATTTCATTATTTCAAGAAATCAAAAATTTCTGAGATAGTGAAGATATTCTTGTCTGGATGAAATTAGATTTCCAATAGTTGATGTATAATTATTTCCAAATGTTGCTTCATTGGGAGATAATGTATTTAGTAGATATGAATGAACTACTGCAGAACATTCAAAAAAACTCATACGACAATTAATATTTAGAAAAGTGTAAATATGTATATATTTTTTTAAATACGGTGATATCTTATCTTGAAATTTACTAATCGTTGATCCATTTTTAGACAACGACTACAACTCTTTTCTAACTTCAATCGAAAGAATCTGATATAATTATAAGAGATACCTATATAAATATCTGAAAATCTGAAGGAGTCAAATTGTGGAATTTGTGAAAAATCTTGTTATATTGTTCATCAAAATCTACCAAAAATCGAGTTGGAAAATGTTGTTGCCTCGCTCACAAACTGTAAATAATTCATATAGAACTGATTAGAAAAACATTTTTAACGCAAGCTTGTATTCGAAAAGGAAAAAATAATTTATTTAGATGTGTGACGTAGGTTATTCTGTAAGTAACAAATTCACCCTGAAAACCTCCAGATACCATTTATGGGGAGCATCACTCCATAAATCACAATACTCTGTCGCCAAAAATCCCCAGACCCCAATTTTGAATTGAATCGGATCATGATCGCAAACTTGTTCACCATCTTGAATTTATGAATTTTTACAAAAAATTCATATTTTCCGATCCCAAAAACCCATACACACCAATTTTAAATAGAATAGGACTATAATCACGAAATTTGTCCGCCATATTGAAGTTATGGATTTTTACAAAATTCATAATTTTCTACCATAATAAATCCGCACACACTAATTTTGAATAGAATCGGACCATACTCAAAAAACTTTTATGCCATCTTGAATTTTTGAATTATAACAAATATTCAAACCCAAAAACCAACCTATACCAATTTTCAATAGAATCGGACCATAATCACAAAATTGGTCTACCTTGAAACCATCTTGATTTTATGAATTTTGACAAAAAATTCATAATCTCCCACCCCGGAGAGAATCGGACTATAATCAGAGAATTGGCAGGCCATCTTGAAGCCGCCATTTTGATTTTTTCGCTAACAAAAATTTCATACTGCATTGTTACGAAATTATGAACACGTCAAATTTCGTTAATCCGACGACTAGAAGTGGGTCAAAATTTACTTATCAATTTTGAACCAGAAAGATAGGCATACCTACGAATGAAGCAAGTTTTATAAAAGCTTGAAATTAAAATGTATTTAATAACAAGAGTATAAAATATCAAGGATTCAGTCAATTTTGATATTTTCTACTGATTTGTTAACTAATATATCATAATATACTGTCCACAAATGATTCATTGAAATGTATTAATCAATATAGATGACATCTATCCTTTCTAATATGAACAAGAAAGTAAAGCCGTTTTTGTGAATCAAATGACTACGTGAATATGCACGTGTCCAAAATTCTCGAGTCAACGAATAAGGAAAGGTGAACATAATGCGCATTACTCCTCCAAATTTTGTGGTTATTCAATTATTCCTACTACCTACCTACTTAATACTAGCTTAGTAAGTGGCCTGTCAATGCTATGGAACTGTCACTTAACATCTTTATAGTATGTAGTATACAAGAAAGAATTTACTTTCTGTACAGTTGCCATGGAAACTGACGCAATTATCTTTTACTTTTGATAGGTATGAAGAACCAAGAAGTAATAAGATTAGGTATATTAGTGTGGTTGAAAACAAAAAGATTTGGGGCTAGTCGTAAGAGTGCACTTTGAAATTTCAAGGATATGTGGATAAGCTAAGAAAAGACTGGAAGAAAGTTCCATTCCATTACCGGTCACCGAAAAAAAATTATAATTTTTTGGTAGATTCCGGTAGTTACCGAGCATTTGGCAACGATGCACAACACACTGCTCTCTGTCGCCAACCGGCAAAATTTTCGAAGAGTGGGGAAAGCCGCTTCCACTTGCTCGCGATCAGTGTTGCCAGAGCTGGTGATTTATCACCAGATCTGGTGATTTCAGTACTTCCAAGGTTATTTGGTGATTATTTTTGTGAGAATTGACAATTCTGGTGATTTTTGAATGTTTCGGTGAACTGGCGATAGGTTCGTTCGCGTTCACATAAAAAACTGTCCGAAACCATCAGGAGCATGCGCAGTTTCACAGAACGAACTATTTCGGGACAGTTCGGTGAAACTGCGCATGCTCCTGATTGTTTCGGCTGTTTGTTTTGTGAACGCGAATAAACCTAATTTGTCAAAATTTTGAATTACTCATTATGTAAATATAACCATCCACTCAGATTCGACTCGACTATTTTACTAGTCGAAATCCTTCTTGAGTTTGACATTTCTTGACTTGACGCTCTTCAAAAGAAGAAGAATTCTCATGACATGAGTCCCGTTCTTCCGTTTATTTATGACGACGTAACAAGCGCCACCTTCTGAAAATAGCGTTCTATGAAAAAACACATAGGATGGCTACATCCGTTCATGATGATTGAATCTTGGTACTGTTTAGCGCATGCGCGTCAATGCTGGTGATTTCTGGTGATTTTTGAAATTCAGATCTGGTGATAATATTCCTAAGTTCCTGGCAACACTGCTCGCGATATACAAGTGCAGTGCATTCATGTTACTTGATGTGTGTTTTTTGAAGGTGGGTTGCGGGACAACGTTGGGAATTGTGAATTGTGAACAACGCTCTAAATTTGGTAATAATAATAAAATGGAAGAGCTTCTTCGAGAGTGGGAACTTCCCCAACTAATTCACATTTTTCAAGGTAGGTGGTAATCTGCGTTTGTTATGGTATATACTATTTCACCACGTTGCGTTGGTTGTAAAAATATATCTGCATTCATCATCCTGGCTAACTTGACTACAAGGTGCCGAAGCGACGTCAACTTAATCTCGAAAAATCAGTTGATATGTCCCATGATTTGAAATCAATTAAATATATAATTTATTGGTTCTCCGGATGTTTGTATGAGTACACCGAGTTTATCTAAAAATTAGTTATATATTCAAGTCAATAATATAATTAATTCTCTTATTTCAATAATGCATTATCTCAACAGAAGAAAACATTTACAATACAATCTCATAATGAAACTATTTGATTCTTAACATCTGAGTAAAGTGTTTTTGTATTCTTTATTCAAGAATGTCATTCTCTTGTTTTAGTAATCCGTAGGTACATTACTTTTATCAAGAAGAAAATATTTTCTAGCTGAAAACTTGAGTTGTTGCATTCTCCGAGATACAAATTATATACTGATACAGCATTCGAAAGAATTCGTTCCGAAACGCTATAATAAGACTAGATTTTCGATATTTTTTCAATGCTATTGGAAACTACCCATTTTACATATCTACTTACCGATTAAAAGAATATGAGACTTTCATTAGTTAAAAAAAAATAATTGAAATTGCAAGTTTATCGACGATACCGTTTTCTTGGAGTGTTGAGACTTCAGTCCTTATTGGTGTTTTTATTCTTTCCAGATAACGAAGTCACTACAGAAATTCTCCCAAAATTAACAGAACGTTGATCAAAGAACTGATCCCCAATATTGGAACACGTGTGAGATTCACTGAGTGTTTCAAAAAATATTTCGGAGAGACAGAAACTTCTTTTTATCAGACTAACAATGTGGAGAATATTGATATAAGTGTAAGTATTTTTCATTATGATCATTTGCTTTTGTATAATAGTAAATGTTGAATTTTTCAGTTTTCTGACATAATTCCTGAGGAAAAAGAAGTTCAATCAGAATCATCTAACAGTACAACAAGCATATCTTCTAGGGTATTAATTCCGCTTGAAATCAGAGAAATATCATTTCATTCTCAGGAACAGTTAGATTTATATAAAATAGTTTTTCCAGAGTTTGATTTAGAACATTATTGATAACCTCTCCATTAGGGAATAGCATCTTAACTTTCTATGATGCAAATAAAATTCTGGATAACACTACAAGAAACAGAATGGTGGATATCATAATGAAACATATGTTTTAATACCATGTGACCCAGTAAGTTGAGTTCAACTTCATTATCTCTTTTCGTTCGTTCGTTCTATATATCTTGAAAGAATATACCTACACAAAAATAATTTTTACACTTCAATTTGTTTTACACTTCCAACAGAAGCAACTCAAACTTATTATATACCGTCTGTTAGAAAGAAAGTTTCCTTCAACCGAAATTCAATTGCTGCGAGAGGAAAATTGGTGGACAAGGCCAGGAATCTCATTCATAAAAGTGGAGTTAGTACCCGTGAAAGGAAGATATAATCTAGAAGTGAAGTTCCAGCCAAAATCACAACATTCAGTGAGTTAACAGAAGGTTCTTGTAACTTTTATAAGTTTCGGTAGTACAGTTTCATAGTATTTTCTCATAGAAGTCCAAATGATTTTATTTCTTCGAAATTGTTATAAAACATAATATTTACTGTATGTTATTTAGAAAATTAAAAATATAAAAAGTTTTCAACTCTTTCATTTCCATCAAACAGTCCTGTGTCAAAGCAACAGCTCCAGAATTCTATAGAAGCAGGTTTTCCCTATTATTCAAGTGAAAGTATGTGAAGGTCTCAGATCAAGAATGAATATATTCAAGTGATAATTATTGTTTTTCTGACTATAAAGTTTCATGCATTTTTCAATGGAAATTATTTTGTTTTCAGTAAACCAAACATTTATAAGAAATGGGTGAACGTTATCTTGAGTAAATATTTCAAATGTTCAACTGAAAACGTATCTGACTTATTGGAAGTTATCGAAGTTCTTAATTGAACAAATGTTACTTCTTAATAATCTGAGTAAATCAATAACATTCATATGAGAGAGTGGGTCTTCAAACAAGAGAATCAGTTTATCTTGGATAGAGATATTTTAAATATTCAATGAAAGAACTAATATATCTAATAAGAAGTTGTCAAAGTTCTCAATCAAACAAATTATATTTCTTAATTTGAGTAAACCACATTTTTTATAGGAGAGAGTGGATTTTCAAACGAGTACTTCTTGTTATCTTGAGTAGAGTTATGTGATTTCTAGTGAAACTACTGATCTATCTCACCAGGAGTATATAAAAAACTTTGATATAAGTGAGTGAGTGAGTAAGTGAGAAGTTTAGAAACTGAAACATTGCTGTAATCTTGAATGAAGTTTTCAGTTCTCTTCAAATAAGCTCTACATTTTATTCGACATAAAATCATTGCATTTTTGTTCGGAGTACTTTTTTGACCTTTCCAAATGTGTGAAAAGATCTACTTGAAATAATGGATTTCTTCAAGCAAAAATAAACTCATTTGAAATAATCATAACTGGTTTTGTTGTATGAAGAACTTGGAGAATTTCTCATAAATACATTCATTAATTTTCTTGAGAGATTTGGAGCAGCATCGATCGAAGGTTATATTCAATCCTATTGAGTAAAGGGTTGAGTTTCATATTGAGAGAACAAATTTCTTAGTTTGTGAAAATATTTCTTCATGAATATAGGAGAGAGGGATTTCTTTGATTAAAGTTTTTTTTCTTCGGTTTGAGATTTTTATTTTTACTGTGCATTTAAAATTTCTTAAACTTGAGATTTTTAAGAAATATTATTTTTTTGTAGTGACATGAATTGCTTTAAATGGCAAATATGGAGTCGGGAAGGATTAAAAAAGGTAAAAGCCCCAATTACATTCACCGGTTTTAGGAAAAATCCATGTAACGCATCAAAAAGTAATGGACAAATTAATGACTTGATTCATTTTGTCCGTAACATAATAATTGTTTTTCCCAAGAGAGGTGTTTTAATAAAATAAACAAGAGATTAGTTTGCTTTTAGCTTTGACAGTGTGAAGAGTGAAAATGGGCCGTGGCAGAATGACAGCTCAAGGAATCAATCACCGATTCATATTGAAATTGAACCTACTATTCCAGGAACAAGAAATAAACATCATGTTTCTAATAAAAACCATTTATTTTAGGATTGCCAAACCCTTGTAGGTACTTAACGTTTTCGCAGGTATATGTAGGTACGCAAATGAAAAAGTCTTGAGCAATCTACCAAACTGGTTTTTTTTAATAAAAGTTTCTCGCGCAGCATTGCATATGATTATGAAAACTGATCCCCAAAACAGAAGAAATAGAAGTGACACTGGTAATTTTAGAAGGATTGAGGTCCATAAATAAAGTTATACGGGGTGTTTCATAATTGAATGCTGATCCTAAAGGGCGATAATCCTTGGATAATTTTAAGAAAAATTCTTCATGCAAAGTAAAAATAAATTTTTTCCATGATAAAGGATTTCTTAATTTTTATCAGTGGCGTCCCTGTTAACTTGCCCTTCATATTTTTGATCAAAATAATGATACGCCACTGTCTTTTTCCAAATAAAGATTATTTTTGTAATTGTCTTCTATCACCTCATAAAAATGATCTCCTGCCTTTTTTTCGTCCGGCGGACGGTTTTCGATTTAGAAAATAAAATACATTAATTTGATTCGATTTTTTCTCTTAGTCTTAATTTCACAATAACCAAAGGATCTAGGCAAGATTTTTATAATTTTATGGTAACTATTATTTAGTTTTTGTGATGAGTACGCAAAAAATACATTTTTTAATTAAAAAAAATTAACTATTATGAACAAAAAATACCAAAATCAAATTAACTGTTCGAAATGTCCGCCTCCTGCGCACGCTTCAGCCGTCCTTGTCATTAACTCGCGTACTCTTCGGAAAATTCCTGGAGTATTCCTTATTTCTTTACAGGAAACTATTACGCGGTTTAGCAATTCTTCATCAGTTAGAATTGGTTGACTGTACACCAAGTCTTAAGATGTCCCCAAAGAAAATAATCAAGACTGTTTATGTTATGTTCATGACTCTGTTCCCCCACGACCTATCCAGCGATTATGAAAGTTTTGGTTTAAATATTCGCGTGCCAGAGCACTAAAATGAGCAGGTGCACCATCATGCATAAACCACATGCGATTTCGCATTAAAATAGGAACATCTTCCGACAGAATTGGCAAATTATCTTCAAGAAATCGGCGATAATTATGTCCATTTAATTTGCGTGGTAAAAAAAAGGTGCAATTAGGTAATTCCAGCCCAGACATTTAATGAGAACTGTTCCTGGTGATGAGGATTCCACGATTGCATGCGGATTTCCCTCGGCCCAAAAATGATTATTATGAAAATGTCTGATCCTGTTTTTAGTAAACCCAGCTTTCCCTGTCAAATAAAGGATTTTCGGTAACTTTTTGGAGAAACCATTGGCAGAAATTCACTGGAAAGTCTTGAGGAAGTAGAGCCTGAACCCGTTGAATGTGATAGGGATATAATAAATAATCATGAAGAATCATCCACACTAGAATATGGGCGATATTCAAATTATTGGCAACTTGCCTCCTACTTATTTCAGGATTTTCGTCAACTAAATTTGAAACGGGTACCTCAATTGCTGGAGTTCTTGCAGTCCGATGTGCTCCTTTCAAGTGATGATTTGGCTCAAGACTTCCTGTTTCACATAACCTTCTGTGTTCTGTGGGTGCTTGAAATCGTTCGAGCATCAGGAACCATTCTATTTGGGAAGCGCTCAGCAAGCCCATACAAGTAATGCATGTCTGCTAATTCGGTATTTGTAAAATTTACCATGATTTTTTTTAATAAACAAGTTTTTATAACGTGAATAATATCACGTATCTAGCTAAAGAAGTTTCAAAATTGTCTTGTTAAAAACAACGAAATGTGTTCTTAGCATACTAGATGTTTCTAGCCCACAAGATAATCATACTACTTCAACGGCTGATTTCGCATAGAGCAAGCAAATGAATGCATATTATTTTCTAACTCAAAAACCATTCGCCGGACGAAAAAAAGGTAGGATACCATTTTTATGAGAAGATAGAGGACAATTACAAAAATAACATTTATTTGGAAAAGACAGTGGCGTATCATTATTTTGATAAAAATATGGCAGGCCATGTTAACAGGGACGCCACTGATGAAAATTAAGAAATCCTTCACACAAAAAAAAATCTTGATCAAGCATGACTGCATTGACTCAAGTAAATAATTTGTTTGTATATAATGAAAGAAATGATTTTTTTGTTTCAAAAAAATCATTTATTCAAGATATCTCTTGGCATAATACGAAGATATGCATAAATGGAGACGTTATTCATGTTGAATTGATAATGAAATTTACTCAATTTGAGAAAATAATTTATTTACTTCAATATAAGCACTGCTTTGAGTTAGGAATCAATTTATTTTATTGAAAAAAACAATTTTCTTGATTAAAAACTATGAATTACTCACAATGAGAAGCACATTAATTCAATGCAAGAAAAATACTTTGTGTTAAATATTGAATTGATAAAGTAATATTGTTGATCTAAATCTATGAATTATTCATAATGGAGCTTCTGTTCTTTCTCTTCAACAAAACCATCTGGTTGAGTCAAAATATTGGTTGAAATAATATTCCTGATCAGAGTCTATCAATTACTCATAATGAAACATTCGTTCATTCTGTTCATCAAAACCAAATGTTTGAGTGAAAATATTGATTAATTGGATCGGAAAAAATAATATTCTTGATATGAATAAATTAATTATGCATGTTCGTTTTCTGCCTTTAACATTACCAGTTGCTCAAGTCAAACATTCCTTACGTTTATTGAATAATTTCATATTCTTGATTTGTAATGCATCCATATTGCTTTAGTAAAATCATATTGTTAATTGAAAGAAATCATTTTCATCGTTTGCTTAGGTGGAGAAATACATTTGTAGGGCTAGAATCAAAGCATTATTTCCCCTTTTGTACAGTAACTCTGTCTTAAGAATAGACTAACACTAAATTTCCATTATACTTATTGTAGAAAAATGGATATAAGTATGAATATTTTCTCTCGACATTAACATATATTTTGTGATTATGCAAGCAGTGAATACAAATTATTTGAACTTAAACTTCATGAAGTTGCCAGAAATATTTCATTATTGGTGGAAAATAGATGAATTCATCAATAATATCACTTTACCTGAAAGTTATATTATCATAAGTTTAGATGTAGTATCACTTTTTACTAATTTACCACTCAATTTAGTTACTGTCCTTTTGATAAAAAAACTTTCATGGATGTTATTGATTTTATATTTGATTCAACCTACATGATATTTGATGAGAAGTTCTATAAACAAATTTTTGGTACTCCTATGGGTTCTAGTATTTCACCAATTTTATCCAGTTTTGTACTAGATGATCTTCTTGATGACTGTTTAAAAAAATAAACTTCGAGATCCCCTTTATAAAAAGGTATGTTGATGATCTCATACTTTCTGTTCCTCAACATAAAATTGAAGAGATTCTCAATATTTTTAATTCATATGATGATAACATTCAATTTACAGTAGAAAAGAAAACAATAACTCAGTTCCATTCCTTGACATGAAACTAATTAGAACAGAAGATAACAAATTGATTACAAGGTGGTATAGAAAACCCATCAATAGTAATAGACTAATAAATTACCATTCATATCACCCAAACAATATTAAAATTAATGTTATCACTAATATGAAAACAAGAGTAGAGAAATTAACCCATCCCTCTTTGAGAATAGAGTGTTTGAATGAACTAAAAATCATACTTCTCGAAAATTCATACCCAAATTCTTTAGTTAATAAAATTATTTTTAGTACTTCTTCACATAACATTCCTCCAATTCTAAATTCATCGAATAATAACAACATAAATAGAATAACTTATAAAAGTTTACCTCATAATTTCCAATCTCCATACTAAATTGAAAACACCAGTTCCAAAGGAATTCCAATCAAATATTATTTATAAGATACCATGCATTGATTGTCATAAAGTTTACATTGGTCAAACAAAACAATTATTAAAAGATAGAATCACAGGCCACAAAAGTGATTGTAGAAGGTTTAAAAGATCTTGTGCACTATCCAGTCATTCTATTGACGAAGATCATCGTATCGATTATAATAATTCAGAAATTTTAGATTTTGAAAGTATCTTATCTAAAAGACTTTTTTTAGAAATGGTTCATATTAACAAAAATAAAGACAATATCATTAATAAACGAACAGATATTGATGATCTGAGCTCTATTTATACTTATATTTTTCACAAACAAAATGAACTGAATTCAAATAATAATCTTTAATATTTTTTTCCATCTGTATATATATTTTGACAATTTGTAAAAAGTCAATTGAACCTGTCTAAAAATTCTTCCTTCATGAAAGAAACTTCTAATGTCACTCTTTACGACTAATTTTCAATATTTTCATGTTAGTAAGTATAGTTGTTAATAATATTATTCTGTTATTAATCACTCATATTGTAGAGAAGTCTTGATAAAGATAATAAACATTATCGAAAGCTTGACTGAAAAAACGAAGAACATTCATTGAATCGAACATACCTGACTGCTTCCCAAATAAAATTCATTTCCCTTGATATTTCACAGTCAATAAATATTCATACCTATATATATATATATATATATATATATTTTCTTCAAATTCTCGGAATAAAGGTCTGATTCAGTCAATTCATATAATTTTCCTTAACGACGTTTCGACATGGTATTTGTCATCATCAGGTTAAAACACTAAAATTAAAAATATGGAGTTTGAGACATTTAACTTAACACAATATTGAAATGTATGCACTAAAATAATTCTTGAAAAACATATGGTTCGAAATATAACATGTTATTTAACTCAATATGAATATTTGTAACATTTATGAGTATTCACTTACAAATTATTTTATTTGAGTTTTGCGTTCGCATTGAACGAAGGTTATTGTGGGAGTGTGACCTGCGTCGAAGTGATCGGGAATGGTTTGTTTATTTTTCATGCATGTTTATCCTCTTCATAAGTAGGTACATGGGAATGTTTATATTGAGTTCTAATATATGGGCCGGACTGTATTTTTTGGCAGCATGTAAAGATCAGTTTTCATTATGATTACTTTAAACGAAGTTAAAAGAGGTTGTTATAAATCTGGCTTAAGTTTTGATATCATTTGTATTGTTAATGCTATTGGGGTCTTTTTTAATATGTATCATTTCAAGGAATTTTTTTACTCTTGGATTCCTTTCTTTGGTCAAAATTTCAACGTTGTTGGTGTTAAACTTATGTTGATTTTTTTTTTCGTGTTTTGATAAGGCTGTAATGTCGGTTTTGAATATTTGTGGGCTTGTACTCGTTTCTGCAAATATTGTTTTGTTTGACCTATATAGGTACTTTGACAGTCTTTACATGGTATTCTATATACTGTATGAGTTTGTTTGTTTTTGGTATTTCTGGTTTTAATTTTGAATAAATGGTTTTGTTCGTATTTTTCAGTCGATGTGCAATAGTTATGTTGTGTTTTCCATTGTTTTATTAATTTTATTCGATAGTTTGTCTATGTATGGTAAAGGTATGTATGTTGTTGTTTTCTTTACTTCATTATCATTTTATTGTAGATCGCATGTATTCGTTTTTTATTGTTTTTTCTGCAAAGTGGCTGGGGTAATTATTTTCTTTCAATATATTCTTGATTATTTCTATATTATTTTTCCTGAATTTTGGGTGAGCAAGCTTTATAGCTCTGTCTGTTAAATTTTGAATAACATTTTTTTGTAACTGAGGGTGCGTTTGACAAATAGTTAGTGTAACGATTTGATGCATTTGGTTTAATAAACCAGTTTGTGAAAATTTTTCCAGTATTGTCGTGTATTATTGTTGTGTCGAGAAAGTTTATTTGTTTTTCTATTTCTTTTCTATTGTAAATTTCAATCTAGGATGATATTTATTAAATTTTTCTAGAATTTCATCAACTTTGTCAATAGGGATACAGGTTAAACAATCGTCTACATATCGTTTGAAGAATATTGGTTTGAATGTTAGTGATTTGATGATTTTTCTTCAACATACTCCATAACCAGATTTGCTACTGTTGCAGCAATTGGAGATCCCATTGCAATTCCGAATATTTGTGAGTAGTATTTATTTTCATATTGAAAGTATGTTGAGGTTAAACATAGTTCAATTCCTTTCAAAAACTCTTCCAAGGTTAGTGTTGTGTGATTTTGTATTTCATGCCATTTTTCTCTTATGATCTCTATCACTAATTTTGTATCTATATTTGTATATAAAGAAACTATATCTAGAGAGATTATTATATGATTTTGTGGAACTGTTATATTGCGGATAAATTCCACAAATTCCCAGGAGTTTTTCACATAGTAATCATTTTTTCCAATAACATTTGAAAGAATTTCTGAGAGGAATTTTGATAAATTGTAAGTGGCAGTTGAATATTGCTGACAATAGGGCGAAGGGGAATTCCAGTTTTGTGTAATTTGGGCAACCCGTATATTGTTGGAGGTTGGGCGTTGTGTATATTGAGTTTGTTTTTTGTTACCTGATCTATAAGGGTTGACGAGAACCAATTATTTACTAATTTATTAACTTTCGCTTGAAGTTTTTCTGTGGGGTTGAATCTCTCTTTTCTATATGTGGTTTTATCCATTAGCAAATTTTCTAGTTTTTCTTTGTATTCAGATATTTGCATAATTACTGTTTTGTTAGTTTTATTCCGAGAATTTGAAGAAAATATATATGTGGTCAAGAAACTAAAGAAAATATATATATATATATATATATATATATATATATATATATATATATATATATATATATATATATATATATATTGTTATGTATGAAAAACCAGTTATATATTTTAAAAGGAAAAAACACACAAAAAGAATAATTATTTAATAGCTCTTAGTTTCAAGAAATTGTTTTTACATAATTTTTGAAGTTCTATTTCCTTTATTAAGCCTCTGTATAATATGAATAGATAAAAATGTCCAAATACTATAACACAATCAATTCCATACACTGTCATAATGATTACAAACCATAATTGTTCAAAAGACAACAAACAAGTTTGAACTTACAAAATCATCCTGAATAAAATGTGATCCACAAAATTATAAGCTTGAAACATACAGTATATGAAATTGTATCTAACTAAAAATAGCCAATGGGAGAACAGCAAACTTCTTGATGACAATAGCCAATCAGGGAACAGTATGGTCAAATGTAAGATTTGAAATTGTGAGGAAATAAGAACGAGAAAGTGTCAGAGACAATTATCACTGAAATTGTATATAGTTTATAAGAAAGTAAAAATAGTTATATTTATAAGTTTTGACAAATAACCCCAAACAGTGAAAATGTGACAATATAGAGCGCGAATTCAAAAATTCAAATAAAAAGGAATGAAGGAAAAATGGTATCCTGGAAACGAGAAAACAAAGCCAGAGGAGACTGAAAATAATTTTGAAACGAATGCCACGTTTTGTTGGGAGAGAAAGAAAAATTCATTAATTTCAACATAATAAGCAGATAAGCAACATTACCTTATTTGTACACCATATACAAGTATTCAAAGCTGATTCCTGAATTTGTATGGTTTCTTCGTTTTGGTATTGGAGTTCCTGAGAGCATTGGAGTGAAAGAGAATCCAAATCTGGGTGTATATTGAACAGCGACCGTTCCAGCGACAGGTATAAACTTTCCTAGTGCACATCACGAACTGAACAATTTCACTAATAACTAATATCCCATCAGAAGAACTTTATTTCATTTGAACTTGAACTATTAAAGAAAATTTCACTATCAAGGTAAAAGTGAGGTTGTGTCTTTTTACCCATGAACTTTTCTCATGATTATCCATGAAAATTTGTAGATTGACATTAGAATAAGTTATCGATCGTAGGCCAGATAAATTTAAGTTTTCCTGAATAAAGGAAATAATTGCTTTTGATACTTTGTTGCTTATTTTCCACAATTATCAGCAATCGTATTAATAAACACTGAATAGAAAATGACATCAAGCAGTGCTAGTGGCTAAATTGCCTGAACCGGCTATCTGAGATAAGAGGCGTACCAACTGTGCTTAGCTGTGGTAAGGAAAGTGATAACAATTGGCAGCAACGTGACGAGAGAACAGTGACGTTAGCTAGCAATTATTATTACATCATTGCAAAATATATTATACAGGGCGAAAATACTTATCTATATCATAACAATTTGGCTCACAACGAAGAGTGGAAATTATTAGCAATTTTCATTATATAAAAACAATTTATTTCCAAAACAGGGCAAAATTACATAACAATTGGCACCCAAAACGTGGGGCGAAATAATAACAAAATAATTTATTATATTATCATTATATAACAATATATATATATATATATATATATATATATTTATATATATATATATATATTTATATATATATATATATATATATATATATATATATATATATATTTATATATATATATATATATATAAATATATTATCTCAAAGAAATTCGTGGGTTAGAGGACAGGTACGAGACAATAACGCAAATTTTATGCTGACGTTTCGTCTATATATTTAGACTTCTTCAAGGCTATGAAGACTGGCTAGACGCTGTGGTGCCACACAATCACAAAATTGTACAAGTAACCCCTTCACCAAACTTATTCACTTCAAACCTATATACGCATTTCGATAACTAAGTTATCATCATCAGTAGGTTAACTACACTAAATAAATTGTAACATTATCTTACAATTTATACCTGCTGTTTCCAATTGGGTTATTTTATTCTAAATACTGCTCCTCAATTCGCTAATGGGATCTTGATGGTTCTATGGGGGTTTAAAAAAACAGAGTTGAATACATAGGCCCATTATCCTTATTAAGTATATTTTTATTATGGTTTTTGTGTATAACTATACTCTCTAGGCAGTTTAATTTTCTAGTGTCGTTGGCCGATTTGATCATTTTCATGTTCCAATGTTAATTTTGTGACAATATTCTATCATATGGTCAACCACACTTGACTTATTATTCCTTCGCCAAAAGGTTCCACGAACATTTGGTCCATGCTACCTACCAAAACGAGAATACATCAAGTGTGACTGACCATATGATAGAATCTTGTCACAAAATTAACATTCATAATTTGAAAATGATCAAATCGGTCAACGACATTAGAAAATTAGACTGCCTAGAAAGTATAGTTATCCACAAATAACATAATAAAAATGTACTTAATGAGGATAATGGGCCTATGTATTCAACTCTGTTTTCTTTAATCCTCATAGAACCATCAAGATCCCATTAGCGACTTGAGGAGCAGTAATTAGTATAAAATAACCCAATTAGAAACAGCAGGTATAAATTGTAAGATTATGTTACAATTTATTTAGTGTAGTTAACCTACTGATGATGATAACCTAGTGATCGAAGTGCGCATATAGGTGTGAAGTGAATAAGTATGGTGAAGGGGTTACTTATACAATTGTTTGATCTTCAAGGCTACAGAAACGGCTTACTAAGTTACGTTTACACATTTTACATAATTACAACAAATAACAATAAAAAAAAATAGACTTTTCTCAAACAATAAGATAAATTGAGGAAACATTAAGGAACCAAAAATGAAATTTAGAACAAGAAAATCTTCACATATAGTTTTTAAAAATTATGGAAAATTTTAAAAACTATGTGATGGTTTTCTTGTTCTAAATTTCACTTTTGGTTCTTTAATGTTTCCTCAATTTATCTTATTGTATGGAAAAAGTATATTTTTATTATTGTTGTCTGTTGAAATTATGTAAAATGTGTAAACGTAACTGTAAGCCTTTTCTTTATAGCTTCGAAGAAGTCCAAATATATAGACGAAACGTCAACATAAAATTTGCATTGTTGTACCTGCCTCTAACCAACAAATTCTTCTTCTTATTATCGTTTTCCATCTCTTGGTGTTGAATATTCCTGTGAAACAAAGATCTGAATAACTTTTTCAAAACTTCAACAAACCACTGTTCACTTCTAAACTAGCTGAATGTTTTTTTTTTATTTTGTCCCATTATCAAACAATCTAATGTACTTAAATCCATCAGTATAACAATCAATCGTGAAAGAATTCGATTGAGGAAGCTTCAAATCTTGCGGACCTTCTTGATCATACTATGAGGTTTGAAAATGATGTTGCAACGAGAATATCCTTCGCTGAAATTTTTTATGGTGTTAGGTTAGGTTAGGTTCCGTTAAAATTTAAAACAATTTTGGGTGGAATACTCGTTTCGCTACATTTCAATTATGCCCATTGTGTTTATGGCACACATTTGACATAACGGTACGAAAATAAAATTCAGAAGCTGCAGAATTCATGCTTCAGACTTATTTAAGAAATAAGAAGAGATCAAAGAATCTCAGGTTGGTTAAATATGGAGAATAGGAGACTTGATCAGGCTTCTAATCCTGCTAAATACATAGAAAAATTCAATTTTTCCGAAGACGCTTCAATTACCAGATTTGCCATGGTTACAATAATTTTCCTCATCAACTAATATCAGCGAGGTTTCAAAAATTCGATTCGAATACGTATTCATTTTTATTCGATTCACATCAGTAATGCACTATAGTTCCTTATCAAGTTAATCAATCAAGATATTAGTTTTGTACATTTCGTAGTGTAGAGGTACTTTTAATGGTTAAATAGTAGAACAATTCAGTGGAAGAAATGGACCAGAAACTGAATTGAACTTCGTCTTCTACGCTTTTGCAAACATAACAATTCATCCCTAATTTGTATTATTTCATTCAAATGTTATAAAGACGTTCATAATCATCATTGTAATTATTATTCATCTCTATTTCGAGAACGAAAAGAGATAGAGTAATTCTGCGAACGAAAATCGATTCAGAATGGTCTATTTCGCTTTCCTTAGAAATGAAATGATTTTCCCGAAAATACACCCTTAGCATATTTTGTTTTCAACAGAATGAATCACCACCTCATGATATTAGGTGTAACAAAGTATTCGATAGGAAAATCAGTAAATGGCCTCCAAGATTACCAGACCTCACACCCATTGAATTTTTCATATGGAAACATTTGAAAAATAAAATATGGAAAGATTTCGAAATCCATGGCAGATAAGACGAGCAAACACGTGAAATCAGTGTGGAACAGTTGGAAAACATGATACGGGAACCGATAGCCAGAGCATTGCCTTGCGAAAAAAAACTGATAGCATATCAAACATTCATTATTATAACCCAAGTTTAACAGGAAGTTTTATGGAATACCCACCAATAAATCGCCATGTCCATTGAAATCTACCCAAACTATGTTGTGGTGGTTGTATAACTCCAAATTTTTTATATATGTTTTACTTAAATAATATATTATAACTGAATGTTATTTTTGATGCTATTTTCGAAAGTTATTTCGAATTAAAATTTAGCCCTCCAAGCTAATTATAAATTCCTATTGGAATCAATCCATTAATTTGTAATAATAAAATTCATCGGTGTCTATACGAAATAAATAAGATATACAGTAATATTCAATAAGAAAAATTAAATTAAATCATTAAATAACATTTCCATTGCAGATTATCGTTTAATAGTCGATTGGCACATTTTAGAAATTATATTTCTAATCGTTTGAAATGATACTTGTTTCCTTAACATCTGATTAATCAATTTTCGTTTTTTATCTAGGGAGCGAATGCCATTGAGTTATATATGATTATAGAGATGGAATTGAATAACGACTAAAAATATACATGCTACCATTTGAAATTAAAAAATTGATATTACTTTCGATACATCCTGCATATAATTTGGAAATTTGTTCAAATCATGCGTATTTTGACTTCTAGTGCCCATTCAAATCACCCAGTATGATATCAATGTAGAATATCAACTTATCCAAAATAAAAGAAAAATTTAATTATTATTTTATTGTAAAATAATAATTATTATTTTATTGTAACTAACAAACAATGTAATCAAATCTTGGAATTTTAACCCACTTCTAATTGTCGTATCGAAATAAAACTTGGTATGTATACAGTGCTTCTCAAAAGTCCCTTCCCCCCCCCTCTTATTTTTGGAACGATTATACATAAGTGAAATTTGGAAACTGAATATTAAAGGTTGTAAAATTCCCTACTAGTGATGATAGATGACGAAATCGTCAAAGATGACGCCTCAAGGCCATTGTGACCAATAATTTTAGATGGAACCCTACGGCAAGCGACACCTCTTTTAAAAGGTATCGAAAAAACCTATTCAATGATACTAATTTTGTTTGCGTTTATGGCAGTTTTGGCAACTCGCTTTTAAAAAACGCAAAGCTGTGATGAATTAAATCAGTTAATACTAAAATTCCAAATTCAAGCTCCGCCTCTGAATAGTTGTCAAATAAGCTGTCGTTTTTGTTAGTCTCCCTAATTCGACGTTTTTGTAATTGTCCAAGTTTTTGTACATTTAATAATTTGTGTATTGTTTATCGAACGTTTAACTGTTTTAGCAGCTTTTGGTACTTTTAATATTTTTGTACATTTTAATAATTTGTTAAACTGTTGTGAGCCGAACGTTTAAGTGCTTCAAGAAGCGAAATGGTACGTGCTTTAGGTGATAAAGTAGCAGCGATCCTAATTCTTGGTGAAACTGGACAAAATATTCATGCAGCAGAACGCATTTTTAATGAGAGGTTTCCCGATCGCCCCGTTTCGAGGACTTATTTAAGGGAGCTTCTTTGTAAGTTTGAAACAACGGGTAGTATTAATGATGCGAAACGATCTGGCAGACCACGAATTTCTGATGAGAAAAAAATGTATATACTGGCAGAAGTAATAGTTAATCCTACTTCTTCAACAACTCACGTTGCATCTACCTGTGAAGTTAGTCGAAGTACAGTACACAGGGTGTTGAAAAAAACAAATTTCATCCATACAAATTAAAAATGGTTCATCAACTCTCAGACGACGACCCAGACCGAAGACTAGAATTTTGTGAAAATATGGAAACTAAAATTAACCAACAGCCAGACTATGTCAAAACAATTTGTTTTAGTGACGAAAGTACTTTCTATCTAAATGGAAATGTAAATACACAGAATGTGAGGTATTGGAGTGACGCAAATCCTCACCTGTTTCGTGAAACACATACCCAATTTCCCCAGAAGGTGAATGTTTGGGCAGGTATCCTGGGAAACCACATCGTTGGGCCTCTTTTTTTAAATACTATTTAAGGTTTTTTTGGGGGTGGACACGTTTTTAGGATGGTGCTCTTCCACATTATCACGGTGCAGTAAGACGGTATTTGGATGAGGAGTATCGTGGTAGATGGATTGGACGACGAGGTTCAACGGAATGGCCAGCTCGATCACCGGACCTCACACTTTTGGATTTTTTTCTGTGGGGGGTAACTTAAATCGAAGGTTTACGCCACTGAACCTGACAATATTGACGTTTTAAAACAACGTATTGTTGCAGAATGTGAAGCTGTTTCCGTAGACACATTTGCAAAAGTACGAGAAGAGTTTAAAAATAGGATATTTCACTGTCAGGAAGTAAATGGAGGTCACTTCGAGCAATTTCTTTAAGTAGATAGTGATTCTTAAATCTGTAATTGATATCATACTGAATGGAATTTAAATTTTAATGTTTACTAATGAGCCATTAAAACTGCTATAAACACAAACAAAATTAGTATCATTGAATAGGTTTTGTCGATACCTTTTAAAAGAGGTGTCGCTTGCCGTAGGGTTCCATTCAAAAGTATTGGTCACAATGGCCTTGTGACGTCATCTTTGACGATTTCGTCATCTATCATCACTAGTTTACAACCTTTAATATTCAGTTTCCAAATTTCACTTGTTCATGTATAATCGTTCCAAAAATAAGAGGGGGGGAGGGGACTTTTGAGAAGCACTGTATGTAGTTTGGATGACAATACTATAATTTGGTATCTTGGAGCTGATCTGATGATGGAGCCAGGAGGTGAATAGTGGAACTCTTCATGCTACAGTAAAATATGGTGAAACACTGAGGCCGTTCTCAGCATAATTTACAATTCAAAGATATGGCGAATGCACTGGTTCTCAGCATATTCGCCAAAATTTAGTTATTAATAACTTCCATCTCATGTGGATGAATAAATCGAAGAGTTTTTCTCCCGTAGTCTTTTTTAGTCTTCTGTAGCAATATGGACTAAAAAGTCAAAAATAAAATTATAGTTTGTAAAAACTAAAAAAACACGCCTATATGGCAATAAGGACTAAAAAGTTGAAATAATAAGAATAAAGTCATTGAACAAAAAAATTTCTTTTATGTAAAAAAAGCGTGGGCTGCTCTTTACTCACTTTTCATAATGATATTAAGATAACAACCTCACGTTTTTTTACATAAAAAAATTTTTTTGGTAAATGACGTTATTCTTATTATTTTCAACTTGTTAGTCCTTATTGCCATATGTGCGTGTTTTTTTAGTTTTTTTAAACTATAATTTTTAAATAATGACAAGTACTACTCAAGAATGATATGATATAAAGAAAAGTATTTACGAGCAAATTTTCAATTATGTATTAGACGAAAGGCTCTCTTCTTGGTGAATATAAAAAAGATTCGTTTTAAAATTAATATACAATTTCCTCCGAGGATCTTGAGTAATGAAATGAGTATTATTTCTGTAAAGGTCTGATTTTCAAAAAATCGATTAAAAACATATCGAATCTGTAGTCGAATAAATTTTTGCATGCGAAAGCCCTTCAATGCCTTTTTTCGTGTTTGTAGTTCATGCTAAAATAATTCCACAGTGTGGACACAAGTTACACGGATATTCTAGTGATGTGGGAGAAAAATGTGAGAATATGAATTTTCATAATCAATTTTTAATGTCAAATTTGGCTTGATCTTAGTAATTTGGAGAACAGTGGAGGATTATCGACTCGTTCAGAAGTTACGACAAAAAAACAGATTCAAATTCATAGGCGGACTTGTACAATAATTATAATCGATTGAAACCAATAGCGAGATGATCAGAAACAGCTAAAAGCAAAACGAAATGCCGATATGATATCCGACTGGTTTCTCCAATGGAATTAAATTAGTTATTGAAAGGATACGGTTGGGGCATAAGAATGAGAGAACTATCGACAAATAAAATAAATGATGAAGGAAGGCCTTTCGGTTTTGCTTGATTAAAGTTACGGAGAAGAGAAGGCGGCAAAAGCCGCTCGAGCTTTTACCCAATGACGACGGTCGATCTAACAATTCAGAAAGAACGGGATAACTATTAAGAAGTATCATTTATCATCTGTCACCGCATAGACCGATGTATAGATGCATATTATGTTGAGATAACAAAACGGGAACAGCTTCAAATCCTACACGGTGTATTTTTAAAACATACATTACTCATTTTTGGCAGGGGGAGAAGTGCATTTGAAAGGTTTCGGTGCTGATTTCGATGATGCGAACAATTCGGGGAGAATGTGCTTCATGATTACATCTCTATTCATTATTCCATTGGCAAGGCGAGTGAGTTGTTTCCCCAGATGAAAACACAGAACCCGAACAAAAAAAAACTGTCCAGATACAGAACAGACGTCGGAAGACCGAATGGCTAATAACATCTTACATCCAGATAAATCTAATTAAAAACGAAGAAAGGACACATTGACAATCAGAAAGACGCGAAAAATTTGTAGACGCGAACTAAATCGTGCTAATATAAACGACCGCGAAACGCGAACAAATCATAAAAACGACTCATAGACTAGGAGGAATCGGCGCATGAGTACCGAAAACTATTCCACCTCAATTTTTTTATACGATCCTCTTTAAATTGCCCTACTGATGATATAAATGCATGTTGCCATGGGGCAACCCCGTGCCATATTGTTTAAACCGAAATTGTTTGAACAATTGCAAGGAATTGTTATTTTCCAACCGGACAATTTTTTTTTATATTCTTTATTGAAATACAAATAAAAGAGGTCCCATGATTTTTTACGATAAAGTTAATATTTTTGGAGATATGCATTTTTAAAGGTTCGAAAAATCTCAAATTTGGGTACTTTTGACCCATGAAAAACATATATAAAAAAAAAGAATAAAATATAAAAAATATTTTGTTTTTTATTCTTTATACAATAGTTAATAATATCCTCAATTGACATTTGAAAAAATTTCATTGTTTATATCTGTTTTTTAATTGTTTATTACGCGCGCTCACAAGTATGCGTCCCTTACCTTTAAGTATCGCCGTCTCTCTCTGACTCAAACACTGCATCGGCCTCTCTGTGTCCTTAATCATTATGTATCATTTATCTTAGAAACTATTAACTTTATCAAAATTGTTAAGGAGAGCAATGTTATTAATAATTAAATTATCTATAATTTGTTTTCACTAAGTTGTTTCCTGAAATCAATTTTACAAATGTTATTGAAGCTTGAAGCGGTACATGTATATTACTTACTTATTTGTTATTAGAACAGAAAGTACTCATATTGTATTGAATAGCTTCTTCAAACGAAGGTTATAGATGTAGAAGTATGAAATTATGAAACAAGATTTAAAAATATGTATTTATTTATTATCCATATCATTTTTATATATTATATTTTTAAGTCTGCAGAATCATAACCACATAAAAGTTTGCAACTAATATATTGTTTTTACAACATCACAAAAAATACACATCAGAATATTTTCCTTTCCTCGGAACAACTGAAAACGACATGACACTTACAATAATTGTAACGAAACATCATAAAAACTGAAAATCTATCCAGTTAATAATACACAAAATCATATGTGTGCAACAACGTTTAACAATCTGAATCTGAATCATGAACGAAATAAGATAGACTGAATAATTCTGAGCAGAAAACAAAGAATAATCAGTTGAGAATTGACACGCACGAACTTGTATTTTTATTTTAAATGCTCTATATAATCAACAATATTGTCATTATTTCATACTTCTACATCTATAACCTTCGTTTGAAGAAGTTATTCAATACAATATGAGCACTTTTGTTCTACTAATAAATAAGTAAGTAATATAAACCGATAAAAAAATTGTATTAATTACATGTTCCGCTTCAAGCTTTAATAACTTTTGTAAAATTGATTTAAGGAAACAACTTATTGAAAACAAATTGTAGACAATTCAATTATCAATACTATTGCTAATTTTGATAAAGTTAATAGTTTTTGAAATAAATGATAAATAATTATACAGGACACAGAGCGGCCGATGCAGTGTATGAGTCAGAGAGAGACGGCAATACTTAAAGGTAAGGGACGCATACTTGTGAGCGCGCGTAATAAACAATTAAAAAACAGGTATAAAAAATGGATTTTTTTCAAAACTCAATTGAGGATATTATTAACTATTGTATAAAGAATAAAAAACAAAATATTTTTTATATCTTATTCTTTTTTTTTATATTTTTTTCACGGGTCAAAAGTACCCAAAATTGAGATTTTTCGAACCTTTAAAAATGCATATCTCCAAAAATATTAACTTTATCGTAAAAAGTCATGGGACCTCTTTTATTTGTATTTCAATAAAGAATATAAAAAAAAATTGTCCGGTTGGAAAATAACAATTCCTTGCAATTGTTTAAACAATTTAGGTTTAAACAATATGGCACGAGGTTGCCCCATGGCAACATGCATTTATATCATCAGTAGGGCAATTTAAAGAGGATCGTATAAAAAAATTGAGGTGGAATAGTTTTCGGTACTCATGCGCCGATTCCTCCTAGTCTATCATAGTAAAGCGCGAATGGTTCACCTCCAAAGCTAGAAGTAGACACCAAAAAAATATGTAACCAGCAATAACGCAAAGATGCGTCAAGATATTTTCGACAGATGGTTAATGGATTCCTCAAGTTTCGGTGCTGATTTCAATCCAGGAAAAATATGTTTTATGGTTAATATTAATTATTCCACTGTCAAAGCAAACCAGTTTTTCTCCAGCTTAAAACACACTACCAGAACAGAAAATACTTTGCAGATATAAAGCAGATGAAAATAGAAAATACAGAACTGAAAATCAATTGAACTTCACATCCCGATTAATATAAAAAAGAACGAAGAAAATCCAAATGGGAAAGTGTAAGACGGGTGGAAAATTGCTAGATGCGAACGAAATCCTGACAACAAAAAGGGCCATGAAACGCGAAACAGAAACGTCAGAAACATCGCGCAAAAACAACTCACTACCAGTATATCGTATTTTTTTACAAATAATGACGTGTAGATGCGTTATAACATTTTCCTACGACCACATAGGAAAGTAACACATATCGCACTCTCTACTCACATGGAAAGTGACCTTTATTCTCACGCGTGCGGAAAGTAACTTTCCGCACGGCTGTCAATAAGCCGTCAAACCCGTGAATCCTGTAAGATTTACAGATGTAATTATTAATTGCTCTTCCTTATTGATATTATTTACATAAAAACTGGACTAAAAACTAATTATTTGTAGAAAATAAAGAAAAGAAGAAAAAAAAATGTTGACGCCGAGAATCGAACCCACAACCTTGCGGTCATCTACCGTATACTCTTCCATCTGAGCTAATTCAGATTTGAATTAACGTTATCAGAGATATGTATATCTCGTAAGTCGATTTACATTAATAGAATTATATTTCTTGTATTTTCATTTTATTAAAACAAAAATAAAACCTTACAATTTACAAATTGTAACAATAACCAATTTACTTTTAATTTTTATGGTTCCAAATATTCAATTTGTTCCCCAGTTGTATCTAATAAGTACTTACTTATTGTAATTTTTTCAAATAAACGTTAATTATCGTTATTTCTTTATTTCACTATGAAAGTAATTCTAAATTCATGTGCACTTTTTATAGAAACAATATTCAAACATAGACTGTCACATATAAAACGTAAGATTAGTCAGGCAACTCAATATACACGATCTAATATTTACATGTTTTAATAAAATGGGTGGTCCTAGGAAAAATAACGTACATTACTCGCGCGAAAGTGATTTTTCACACTCGTGTGATTGCCGCACTCGGCTACGCCTCGTGCCACAATATTTCCCACTCGTGTGAAAAATGTCACTTTCCGCACTAGTAATGTAATATACTATTTTAACAGACACGTAGTGGATTTCAAAAGTTTCGGTGCTGATTTCAATGATTCCATACGGGAAGTATGTGTTTCATAATTACATGATTTATCAAAGCGAGAAAATTATGTCCCTAGCTAAAAACATATCAAATCTTTAGCATACAGAAGATCTAAAAAACAATTCCATTTTACATCACTCGTTGGTTGTACTATAACTACATCCACTATAACAGGATGGTGATGTGCCTTTCTCAGTTTGACAGTTTGCGTTCGTGGAAATTCATATTTTCAGATGAATTTACAGACAAATATTAGATAGAAAACACAAAATAACAGCTTCAGAGATTTTTTTTTAAATATAAAATTCTCGTTTACTGCAGGGACGAAGTAGGTTTGAAAGGTTTTTGTGCTGATTTAATTATTGTGATTGATTGGGGAGAATGTAATTTATGATTATAAATATTCAGTATACCATTGGCAAGGCAAAGAAGCCCCACATTAACCGTAGCCAGGTATACCGTTTCAACTCTCATTTCTCCTCAACGGTATTAATAAAAGTCAGTTCGCTCGAGGAATCGCACATTTTATTGAATATTATGGCAAATGGTGAAGCGATGCACCAACTATTCGCCTTTCCTTGTTGGCATACATTACATCAACCATTCTGGCGGCCAGAGCCACAAATGCTTTGAAGATTAATATAGTCCGGTCAAAGTCCTATCCAACTTGAACTTTCACTCCTATCCTCTCTGAATTCTAAAAACAACAGCTTATATGGCAGTTCGAAAACGCCAAGTTAATTTTTCGTAGGAAAATTGTCGAATCCTCCGTAAACATTCCCCAAATCACCAGATTTCAGAAGCCATCTTATCGGAACCCCTGCAACAGCCATTCATCGGGACCTTATGGAACCACAAAGATTCGTAACAGTATTTATATGATTGATAAAGAAATTTTGGTTCGTTTTTTGAGCTAAGTAATAAGAAAGAATAGATAATATATCTACACACTGAGAGAATACACCATAATATGGTACACAGACAGATTTAAGACCACCAAGGTAACTGGATGAGTGCATACAGACTGAAACAAACAAAAAACTGGAGAATCCGAACAACTGGACATACCAGAATCACTCATGTAATCAACATCGAAGAACTCGAAATGATTTCAGACTACATGCAACCCCTATACTCATTCGAAAAACCATTCGAAACACGAATTGACGGATCTGGATGGGCCCCGAGTATAGCATCACAATTAAATTTCTGAAGGTTGTATGCCTCGGGGAACACCTCCCTAGGCAATGAGTTCCAAAGCCTCGCTGTTCGTTGGATGAACGAGTCTTTGGAAAGTGATGTTCTGCAGGTTTCCAAAGTGACCACGAAGGGGTGTGATGACTGAACTTGACGGGTTAATCTCGAAGAGACCGCCAAAGCAGGAACGATTGTTGATATTTCAGAAGAGCATCGCCCATGAAAATATCTATAAAATAGAGACAAATCGCCAACTTTTCTACGGTGTTCCAGACAAGTGAGCGAGTTTGTAAGCGAGGCATCACCGACGAGACGAATTGCCCTTTTGGACAGAATCCAATAGCCTCAGGATATGTTTGGGTGCCACTCCAAATATGGGAACAGTATTCCAGGACAGGTCGGATCTGTGCCTTATAGATCATAAGCAGCTGACTGGGGTGAAATAGCTCTTGGCACGAAACAGAAAACCAAGTTTTGGGATGCACTTTGGCAATGGACCTCACGTGATTTTCCCGGGAAAAGGTTATTGCTGATAGTAATACCAAGCATCGATATGGATGGCTTCAGTGGTATGGTTACTCCTGACAAAGTTATGTTAGGCACAGTGAGATCGGCTTTTCTAGAGAAAAGACATGCTTGTGTTTTGTTTGCATTGAATTCTACCAAGTTATTAGATCCCCATTCGAGAATTGTTGCCAAGTCCATATTTATATTATTAACATTTCTTCCTCGTTCATTTCTGGTTTCACGGGCTGATATGGGGGCCCTGGAAGAGAAAGCGGTATGGAGGGTACTATCATCGGCAAAGCTGTGTACTGGACATGAAGTTGCTTTCAACAGGTCGTTGATGTGAAGTAGAAATAGTGTTGGTGCGAGAATGGATCCTTGCGGAACACCAGCATTTATGAGTAGAGTGTCAGATGAAACTCCATCGACCACTACATGGAGAGACCTGTTTGAGAGAAAACTAGCAAGCAGAGAACACAGCTGAGGGGCAAGCCATAAGACGGAAGCTTGGCGAGGAGTCCCTGGTGCCAAACTCGATCGAACGCCTTGGAGATATCTAATGCCACAGCTAAAGTTTCTCCATGCTTTTCAATAGATAGCTGCCATATATGTGAGACGTAAGCGAGCAGGTCACCAGTTGATCTCTGATGGCGGAAGCCATATTGCCTATCGTTGACAATTCCTGGAGTCTTCCAGATATTTCATGAGCTCGATGTTGATGGCTTTTCCATGACCTTTGGAAATAATAGATAGCAGTGCGATAGGTCTGTAGTTGCTAGGTAGGGCCTTTTTGCCTTTTTAGGGACTGGCTGTACTCTTGCAATTTTCCCAAATTTGGGCGGAAATACCCCCAAATTGTAAGAGTGGTTGAACAACTTGCAAAGAACAGGTGTTAGTTCAGGGGCACATTTCTTGAGAACAATCGGCGGGATTCCGTCAGATCCACAGGCTTTGTTGGTGTTGAGACCCAGCAAAATCTTTCTGATAGTACGTTGGCGAAAGGTGATCTCGGCATGTGACTGTCAATAGGTGTAATGTTCGGGGTTGTTTTCCCGATGAATCCAGAGTGGAATTTCCAGCAAATAGGTGCGCAAAGATATTGGCTTTTTCCTGGGCAGTCGTTGCTAGTGTTCCATCTTCTTTGGTTAGGGGGGGAAATGAGCTGGAAGTGAAATTTCTTCCCACAACTTTGGGGAAAGACTAAAATGAACGGGATCCGTTATGATATTCAGCAATTTTTGATCTTATTTTGGCTTTGTGGGCATCTTTTGGAGCTTTCTATTGTCTCTTTACATATGCCTCTAGCCTCGACATATGCTGCTCTGGTCTCAGGGCCCGGATTTTTAGCCATCGATGGTATGCTGCCTGTTTGGAAGCCACAGCTCTAGAGCAGTTTCTGTTAAACCAGGTCTTATCGGATGATGTTCTTCTTTTGGTATTCGGTATTAGTTTGCATCCCCAACATGATGATTTCAGAAATTGTCTCAGCACATCGTGTTGGATCTACTGAAAGAAACAAACTCTCTTCCATGGAAACGCTGAGAAAAACATACGAAGACCTTCCCAGTCGGCCGAATTTTAATGCCACATGAGACGGGGTGGTATTGTGCAGCTCGATGGTAAATGGAAAGAGCATGTTGTGGAGATGAGGGTGTGGTCAGAGTTTCCCAAATGGGGCACAAACTTCTATTCTATACGGGTCAGGATTGGTGGTGAGGAAAAAATCTAGTGTATTGGCAGACTGGTTGTTGACATCAGGGATGCAGGTTGGTAGCTCGACCAGTTGTTCTAGGCCATGAGTGATGGCGAAGGCCTCGGCTTGACGACCTGCATCATCTGTTTTGTTAGAGAATTTGAGCCAGGCAGCGTTATGTACATTAAAATCTCCCATGATTATGGTTTCAGCTGTTGGATGGTTCTCCTGAATGTAGTCCAGTTTGAGTGATAAAAACTCAAAGAGGTCGTTATATGAAGGTTCATTAGGTGATAGATAAAAGGCAGCAGAGGAACTTAGTCAGTTTGGTATCAGATAGCTTGAACCACATCACATCAAAGTCTTTCGGTTCCAAACTCTCTCCCTGGCATGAAAGGTTAGCCTTGGCGTAAAGGCAAACTCCACCTTTGAACCTGAATCGAGAATGGAGTTCGTAACCAGGACAAAGCATATGGACCTTGTTGGTGGACGAGTTTGCTTGTGTTTCTGTTAGAGCCAGATTATCCGGTTTTCCGTCTGTAGGTGATGGTGGACGTCATTGATGTTCTTGTTGAGTCCGCGGATGTTGCAAAAATTAATTTTTAATGTTGAGTCCCCTCGAGTACCTCTCGCCCGGAAATCCGAATGGAGAGGTATTTTACTTCCGGAGTGTTTTACTCTAGGAGACTTCATCATTATTACTATCTCCAGAACCTCATCGACCTGGCAAAACACAACAAGGTCACCTTGATGTGGGTGCCAGGTCATAGAGGCATTGAAGGCAACGTAAAAGCGGACCAGCTAGCAAGACAAGCATCTGAAACGCTATTCACAGGACCAGAACCTGTACATGGGATTAGCAAAAACCGATGCAGGACCCTGATCGACGAGTGGATAAAAAGAAGACATCAACAATATTGGGATCAAACTGTCGGGCAAATACACAGCAAAGTCACGGTTCGAACTCGCTCTTTTGGTGGACTGTATAGTTTGAATAAGTTGAAAATTAGCGCTGATGGATTGATTTTCTGATATTCAATGATTTTGGGGATGATCAAATCGGGGCTGTGGTTTCCTTACCTCAATCAATTGGCGAGAATGCACCAGCTGGCCCGGACCCTGACGGCTGACCTTCTGAACCTGAACAGAACGAAGGCACGTATAATAATAGGTCTGTTGACTGGACACTGCGGCCTAATAAAACACCTAAACACCATGGGAGTACGCAGGGAAACAGTGGAGTGTAGGCTATGTGATGAAGAGGAGGAAACAGCCTCTCATATTATCTTCGACTGTGACGCCCTAAGTAGTAGGCGACACGGAACCTTTGGAGAGATCAGCCCGGAAACAGGCATAAATCCGAAGAACCTTATCAACAGGCTACTAAACCTAATTAAAGGCACAAACCTATTTGAATGAGGAACCACTGACGACAGAGTGATACAATAGACCCCAGCTGGTCGCAGTGTCAAGGGAAGCTAAGTGCCAACGCTGTCTCTGTCACCTTTCAACCAACCAACCAACCGATGCACTGGAAAACAGACGCAGAAGAACGAATACAAAACACCTAGTGTGAGTAGGACATTGTACCTTGTACAAAACACATGTTCATACAACTAGGAACCACCGACGGCAGAGCAATACAATAGACCCTCGCACTGTTGAGGGATTGCATCAAAGGAAGTCTTTCGCTTATCAGCTTTTAACCAACCCACCATCTCTAAAGCTGGCGAAATCATATTCATATTCTATATATTTCCGTCTCAAAGACCTCTTACAAGCTTTCCATAGCATTTTTGGCAATGATAATATCCTCGACCTCCTTCCTGTGACCGAACCATCTGCATAAGCAATCGACGCTTCCACTGGGAAAAATTCCCAACCTGGCATCCTTGCTCCACGCTTTCATTTCACTCACTTTGATTTTATGTCCAAAGAAAGTAAAATAAGCATACAAGAGCTACGAAGATAATGCCCGCTGCACTTGATCGGTCTCAGAGGTGCAGTAGATTGCACGGAATACTATCCAACGGATTGTGGACAAGAATATATGCTCTCTACTCTGGGAAATCCATGATTGACTACACAGACCGTCCGTTCATTTGTACGTGATCTGGTGCTGGTATCTTTTGGGAAAAAGCAATTGAGTTATGTATCCCATTTCAAGAAGAGTGTTCCAGGAGGAGGTATATATCGTGGAGGCGATATCTGACTGTCTGTTGCAGAGGGGAATGTTTAAAAGCGATGTGTACACCTACAGACAGAAGAGCAGCGATCGCGGCTTTAAAGGCATGGATTATTGATTCATAGGGGAATACCTGGCGGATGGAAAGGTAGATAAACTGGCAAGAGCAGGATTAATAGACACAGTTCATAGGACCTGACACTCAAATACCGTTAAAGCAAGCTAATGAACGAAAGTTGTTTCAGAGAACATAAACTGAATCAGGAAAAAATAGAGATATGCAGGAAGAAAATTATTTAACCCATTGCTGTAAATATATCCTGATAACCGGTCTATATTGAAATCTCCGACACTAATCACAGTTACTCTTACATCATATACAAACTCAATCATTGGAACAGTTAAAAAAATTCACAAAACTAATATTGGGGAATATCTATAAGGGAAACAATGAGATGCGTATATTTTCATGTACTATCTTCACAGCAACCAACCAATCATAACATAATAACAGAAACACAACAGAAAGGAAAAGGGTTCAAGAAACTACATAAATGATACGGAATTTATTAAACAATTAAAAATATTCGGGCCAGCGACTACTAACCGTGAAAATAAAACTAGTAGATCTAGAAATATGGACGATAATAACAGCATATGGATAAAACGGGAAAACAAGATACTTTCGAAGAGTTGCAAAAACTAATTGAAAATGAAGAAGAAAAATCAATAATAATGGGAGACTTAATGGAAGAGTTTGGTTAATGATACAAACACAAAATGCAAGAATAATAACATACACAAATACAACAGAATCCGAAAATAAGAACGAAAAATCAATAATTAATTACTTTCTAGTGAGTGAAAACAAATGGAAAAGAGTTAAAGACATAAAAGTTAGAAGAGAAGCAGAGATCGGAAATGATACCTACTAGGTAATATTGAAACTGAAAGAACGAAGGAAGAAATAATGGATAAAAGAAGGAGAAGAGTAAATGGAAAAATGAAAAGCTACAAGTTCAACGAGGAAAAATGGAAACACCTAAAGACAAATAAATAACGAACCGTAACACGAGAAAAACCGAGTGGAGACAGATGAAATACGTATAAAAAAAAAAAAAGAACGAGTGGAAAATCTACTCAATACAATAAAAGCCGAAGAAAAATATGGAGAGAAAAGAAGTTGAAATAGCAATAAAAGAGGCAAACTATAAAGAAAACAGAAAACTACTAGAACTAGGCATTCGATCATCTGCAGTAGATACAATTCTGCATGAACATCTGAATGTAAGAGAGCTGGAAGGCAAGTTGGTGAATTCCATATTTGTTGACGGAAATACAAAAAGAAATGCGGGATATTTTCGGTGCCCAATTTTAATGACTTCGAAATAGCTTCCTGAAGCAGCACGACAGATACGAATAAAACATTGACTGTAGGTATTTTTGTAAATATTATTTCAGTTGCCTTACCAACGCTAAGATATTCTGATGAAAGTTTGTTACTATGACAGTTCTTAATATATCGAATATAGTCAGTGGTTTCACTATGCGACGCCAAAAATGACCGTACTATAAAACATCAATATATTATACCAGTCAGACGGCTATAGCCCTGTTGTGATCGGCTTGTTGAAAAGCTCTCTCTGATTGGTCAGCGTTGATTATGTCGGCGGGTTCTTTTTTCTAACAGTCATGCTTGATGTCTTGCTGTCTGCATCGTGTAGTGACCTCCAATGGCCAGAATTCGGTCCGCAGGTCGGGCCCACTCACCTGCCCTCTTTGTTTCCCATTGTTCTGCCTCGCGTCCATTTTAATTAATTATTTGGTCGGATGAAAAAAAAAGTTTACTACCCGCCCAACACGGAATGCAGCTTTTCGTTTGTGGAGGTACGGGGTGCTCTGTAATGTTCACTTTAGCTTCAGGATCTTGCGTTCTTCTGAAGACCTTTTTTCAACAGTATGATTTTACTTCTTTAGAACGTTTTCACCTTTTGATATGTTCCAAGAAGAAAAGCTGTAAAGTGCGAGTAGATCCTCACGCAATGTGTGTTCCGTACCATTGCAAAGTACACAAAGTATTAGATATATTCAGGTCTAAGTCTACACACTTTTTCATCAGTTTATTTTTTTTAACTAATTTTTATTCATTTATTTTTTCCGTGGATAAAAGTCAACATAGGATTTCAATTAGCTTTCCTGTCCAAATTTATACGGAATGCTGAATGTAATTATGTTACCTTGAACATTTCTTCAATGTAATCGCCATGATATTTTTCCCTCCAATTATTCGATACACACCGGTGAAAGGTGGCACTGTTTAGGGTCGATGAGATAATGAATTCAAGAGAACACGGAGATTATGTTGGTTAAGTTTGATTTTATCTGAATTTTATTTCGACAAGTTCTTTGAGTGTGAATTTGAATTTTAAAAAAACGCATTCCATTCATAAAGGGCAGTCAGATAATTTCTTAGGCCGAAATGTAAATCAAATGGTTTTTTCATTCAGCTTGCATTTTTGCTGATTGTTCTAAGGTAAATCTTATTTCTCAATTCTGAACTGGAATCGTTCCAGACTCATTGAAGAATGGTATTATGACTCCAATGAAGAATGTCACTGTCTGTTAAATGACTTGAAACTTTATGACCGTGTAGGGTAAATGTTTAGAAATACACATGATTTTATTTCATTTCAATCAAGCGAGTAGTGTTGAAGTTAAGACAATTTTAGTTTCCGTTCTATTCAAATATTTCGGGTGAGCGCGCCATGCTCGCGTGACGTCATTCCACAACACAACGTTCTCACCGTACACTCAATCATTGCTTTGCTATCGGATGTTCGACCACAATAACGTTTTTAACTTAAGTTTTTATGTGAATCAGTGTTACAATAGTGTTATAAGTATAATATTAGATATGGATGACGGTTTTGAAAAAGGACAATCTGATATCTTGCCTGAAATAGACGGGTTAATGGTTGCCCACTATTTTTCAAGTAACTCCGATTTCTTGGCCGCCGAGATGCGAGGAGTAAAAATGCAAAAGTAAGTATTACTTAATAACATTTAACTTTTTATCATAAATCTTTTGATCCCTATGAGTAAATATTTCTCATTACTAGTATTTTATAAATGTACGTCATACGCCATATTGATACTATGAACATCTTACGTGACATTAAGTTCCTGAGAAGGAAGAATGCCTACATAGTTTCATGACTTACATTTTGTATTTTTTTAATATGTAATGTAACAAAAAATTAACATAGTAAACCTAACCTGAACATTATGTACCAGAGGTACAAAACTTTTTAAAATTTGAACCCATGAAATATTTTTTTCAAAAGTAGGTTATTATTAGGATGCACGCGACTACACCTATTAAATATTATTAAGCTAAGATGAAAAACCTCTCATATTAATTTCCTCTTTAATGTGATCGTGGATAAGTGCATTTTATGTATTTTAGGTAAATATAAAGTTAACCTTGGGAAAAAAAAATTCTTACGTGTTTTTGCCTCCTGAACACGAATCCGGAAGAAAAATGCGGCAGTCTCATACTGTTCCCGAGTTAGAGAAATTAAAAAAAAAATAACCTCATTTTCAAGCACCGTTTTCTCGCACAAAAATCACTCAAATTGCCTCCTTCTTCTTAACAGCATAAACAATACACCCTAAATCACTTATTTTCGGCACAACTTTGCACAAAATACCGTCGTTTTTATCGAAAAAATCCTCCTTCTTACACAGTTTCAAATAAAGAAATGTTACACATTGACAGATGGAATTTAGTAACTTTGCCTTATTTTTCATGTTGGTGATAAATGAATCACCGCCGACAACAATTGCACACATAAATGAAGGGGAAACTATTGCTCACATTTGAATTCGAAAAGTTGGCGGGGATTCATTCATCACCAACATGAAAAATAAGACAAAGTTACTAAATTCCATCTGTCAAAGTATGACATTTCTTCATTTGGAACTGTGTAAGAAGGAGGATTTTTTCGATAAAAACGACAATATTTGTGCAAAGTTTTGCCGAAAATAAGTGATTTAGGGTGTATTGTTAATGCTGGTAAAAAAAGGGGCATTTTGAGTGATTTTTGTGCGAGATAACGGTGCTTGAAAATGAGGTAATCTTTTTTAAAAGTTTTCTAACTTGGAAACGGTATGAGACCGCCGCATTCTTCTTCCGGATTCGTGTTCAGGAGGCAAAAACACGCAAGAAAAGTTTTTCCCAATATTCAGAGTACATGTGTAGAGTAACTTTATATTTACCGTATTTTATTTTTTATATATATTAGATCAACTTATGTTTATTTTATTTTAGATCGGCTAGAAACAGCTTCGACGACGACGCTATTGGATATGTAAAAGTTAAAAGAGATATTTGTACAGTGAAATGCCGAATCACCCCAGAACATCATGATTTGCATCCATTTCTTTCGACTTTTAGGTTCGAAAGCAACAATAAAAAACAACTTTTCGGGGCATTAGTAGTTTTATTTAAAAACTTTGGCACAATACACGATTTTCTAGTTTCTGGATTCGACATGTTTATCAATTTTCGACGCAAACTTCATACACCCAGCTCGGAAGCAGAGCAACACTGACCGACCGTTGTACAGTGACGTCACAGCGGCCGATGACTCCACGTCGTCGCACGCCTAGATAAACAATGAAATATCTCGAAGACGTATCAAAAAAATATTTTTACCATATTTTTTAATTTTTAATACAGTTTATTGTAAGGTAAAAATCAAAAAATGGTGATATTCTTCATTCACAACGAGAATAGTCGTCAACTTCCTGAGAATTACCGAACCGTTTCAGTCCCTCTCGGTCTTTCTAAAGTTTTCGAATATTACTTACACCGAATAATGGAATAGCCATATCAATAACATTCTTTCCAAGGCTACAGCGAAACCTGGACGTGCCGCAGAGTTTTGGGGTTTGAAGCCGAAAATTATATTCTGGTTATATCAAACGATCATCAAACCCATGATCACCTATGCCTCATCAGTATGGTGGCCAAAAACCCAACAATACTCGGCACAAATCAAGCTGCAGAAAGTGCAGCGGTTTGTTTGCCTGGGAATCACTGGGGCAATATTCACGTGCCCTACAGCAGCATAAGAGGTGAAACCAGACATGCCACTGAGACCGATCACCAGCTCACGGAACTCACCAACCTACAAGTTATCGAAATACCTCCTACCCATACTACAACCCTAACAAGGAAATAGCAGTTCATACGTCAAGAATTCCAAGCACTTCGTTGACACCATCACAGATGTTGAACTTGGACCAGAAGATCGTTTCATCAGCTTCAACGTGGAGAGCCTTTACACCAATGTCCCTATAGAGGAATCTCTCAGTATCATCAAAAGGAAACTCGAAGAGGATGACCAGCTGCACGAGAGGACTAACCTTCCTACCCACGCAATATTGGAATTACTGCAGTGCTGCCTACAGAACTCATATTTCCAGGAAAAGGACCGATTCTTCTCTCATGTCGACGGACTCCCGATGGGATCTTCCCTTTCTCCAATCATCGCCAACATATACATGGAGTGGTTCGAGGAATTGGCTATTACGGCAGGCAGAATATAAACCAAAGCTGTGGTTGAGGTACGTGGATGACACCTTCATTATATGGAATCACGGAGACAAACATCTCCAGGATTTCTTCTCAAGAATTAACAGAATCAGGGATTCGATCAAATTCACGATGGAAATGGAAACCAACAGTGCCTTACCCTTCCTCGATGTGAACGTTGAGAGAATAAGCAATGAAATTCGCACCTCCGTCTACAGAAAGAAGACACATACGGGGCAGTACCTCAGTTACAGCTCCAACCATCCGAGTTCGACGAAGAGAGGGATCGTGAGAACATTGGTAGAGAGAGCAACGCACATATGCAACGACGTGGAGTCACTAGATGCCGAATTAAACCACATCAGAGAGGACCTCCACCGGAATGGATATCCCAAGAAACTCCTAGAAGAAGTATTGAAACAACTACGGAGAACGAAGACATCTGCAGAGCAACAACAAAGCACAGTGATCTGCCTTCCGTACATCAGAGGTGTCTCCGAGAAGATCAGAAGGATCGGAAACAAGTTCAACATCAAGAGCTGCTTCCAATCCGGCAGTACTTTACAGAGTTTCCTGACCAAGACCAAACCTGACAACAAAAATGAAATCAGTAAGAATTGCATTTATGAAGTTCCATGTGAATGCGGAGATTCCTACATTGGAGAGACAAAGAGACCGTTATCGGTAAGATTGGATGAGCACAAGAAATGGACTCAACGTGGAGAAACATCAAAATCGGGAATCGCTGACCACGCCTGGACTGAGCACCATCGAGTTCTATGGGACGACGCAAGTGTCCTAAATAGAGAGGAGCATTGGTTCAAAGAGGCCGCCTACATCGAAGCCAATAACGCCTTTAGTCAACCAAGCGTTGAGATCAAGAACGTATGGAAACCCCTGATTGCTCTTTCTGGCGGGCTGCAGAGGCGCGAAACTTCACGCACCACCACACCGCGCGAAATTACACGCACCGCTGCACATGGCAGGATTGCACGCATCATTGCGACTTTGAAGTGAATCATGAAGTGGTTATAAACAACCACCATACATGCACAACGAACGGGCCTCAACTAGAAAGGAATACATTAGTAAGGTAAACTGATGGTTCCAGGACTAAAGGGCTGGAGTTGGAGCAACTGGTCCTAGTTTTAGGAGGTCAAAACCACAACAATTTTTCAAGCAGAAATCCATGTTAAAGAAAGAGGCTCCATGGGGCTAAATATCTAAATCCTATTCAGACAGCCAAGCAGCACTAAAAGCTCCAAAGTCAAATGCTTGTGAGTCTAGACAAACTCTTCCTAAGACAACTGGTTACGAACAATCAGGTTACTCTGATGTGGGTGCCGGGTCACAAGGAAATCCAAGGCAATGAGGAAGCGGACAGCCTTGCCAAGGAAGGGGCAAACACTCAATTTTCTGGTCCAGAACCCTTCTGTGGTATTTCCAAAGCCCACAACAAGGAAGAGTTACGGCACTGGGAAGCTGACCAAATTAAAACCCACAAAGACAAGCGAGAAGGCTTCTGAGCCCATCGCCAAAGAAGGCTAAACAACTTCTCGAGTTGAACAAGAAAGACTTGAAACTGGTAACGGGACTGTTCACCGGACATTGTCCTCTGAGGTATCACCTCAAAAAAAAAGGCTAGATCAGACAGTGAACTGTGTCATTACTGCGAGAACTTCGCTGAAACTGCATAACACCTGCTTTGCGACTGCCAAACGCCCTTTGCAAAAAACTCGGAGGGGTTTCATTAACGCCCTCAGACATCAGGAACTCAGCTCCCAGGAAACTGATACGCTTTGTAAGGAGTCTCGTAATCCGGGATCTTGAATAGTTGAAGGGTAATGTACAAAAGACCTTAAATCGACCCCCCCAATCAACTAACCCAGTATAATATACACAGTATATATATATAAATATATATATATATATACTAGCGGACTCGACAGACGTTGTCTTGTCCAAATTTCTATGTTCCCCAAAATGTTTTTCCCGAAAACTCTCGTCCGCGTAGAATTTCTTTTTCTCTATGTTTTCCTTTATGTTGTTCCATCTAGATTATGCTTTTGACTCCTTCCGCTTCCTGTTGTCCCGTTATCTCGTTTTCCCGTTATCCCTTTTTTCTTTTACCATGTTTTCTTCTTTGTTGTTCCATCTAGGTTATGCTCTTTATCCTTCATCCCGTTTTTTCGTTATCCCGTTATTCCCGTTATCCCGTTTTCCTGTTATCCCGTTTTCCTGTTATCCCGTTTTTTATTTATACCGTTATTCCGTTTTCTCGTTATTCCCTTATCCTGTCATCCCGTTATCCCGTTTTTTCGTTATCCCGTTATCCAGTTATCCAATTATCCCGTTTTCATGTTATCCCATTTTTTCTTTATCCCGTTTTCCCCTTATCCTGTCATCCCGTTTCTTCGTTATCCCGTTTTTTCTATAAAATAAAAAAAATAAAAAATAGGGGTTGATCGTAGAAGGGTGAAAATTAAGAGTAATATGAATTTTTGAATGCTGTATCATAAAAAAATAAAAACAATTTTTTTTTCTAAAAAATAAAATTAAGGGGTGGACCACCCTTAACATTTAGGGGGATGATTTGTGAATCTAAACCATCCAGGGCGCCACCCAAACGCATACAAAAAAAACATTCAAATCGGTCCAGCCGTTTATGATACCGACTGCAGCGCCATCTGCCGGGCTGATTTGTGAATCTAAACCATCCAGGGCGCCACCCAAACGCTTACAAAAAAAATTCATTCAAATTGTTCCAGCCGTTTAGGAGGAGTTCAGTGCCACACGCGTACAGTAGAATTATATATACAGTGCCTTCATTTCAAAACTTCCCACCCCTATTATTTCTTTTAGCAGGGAAAATTTCCTGTAGGGAAAAAACACGTAAATTGAGATATGGAGGGGGAAGTTTAAAACCAGTGCCAGTTGTATTTTAGGTTGAATCCCCCTACCACCACTTAATAATTTTAAATGGCACCCCCACACTTGTAACACATCATTTTAAAGATCTTAAAAATCCTCACTCAACCCCGTTTAGAAAACTGAAATTGGTTGATCCGTTCTCGTAAAATAGGGCAAAAAGAAAATAAATGATAACAAAATGCAAAATAAATTAATGAATTTATGGAACCGCTACCACTGACTCAATAACGGTATGTGTATGTTTCTTTTTTACACAGAGTTTTTTGCGTTAGCTGAAAGTGAGATAGGGGCACACAGTTTCTGCCTGGCTTCAGTTAAAATTAAATGGTGAAAACACGTATCAGACTTAGTTATTCCTGATTTTAAACTGTTTGTCAAGTGGTGTCAGTTGCACCGACAGTAATACAAATCGTAATGGTGTACACTTTACAAGAAATAACTGAAATTATTTTTATTTATGGTGCTGAAAATTGGTGTGCTCGTATGACAGTAAATATTTCAGTTGGTTCTATACACAAAGTTTTAAAACTAAACAAGTTCTTTCCTTACAAAATGAGTATTCATCAGCAACTCAGTGAGGATGACTATAATAGGAGAATTGCATTTTGTGAACTAATGACTGCGAGAATTCAAAATGACCCGAATTTAATAAAAAATATTTGCTTCAGTGATGAATCAACTTTTTTTCTTAATGGCTTTGTAAATAAGCATAACTGTAGATACTGGGATAATGAAAATCCACACTTGTTTCGAGAGGATCATACGCAATATCCACAAAAAATAAACGTCTGGGCTGGAATTCTGGGAAACGAAATAATTGGGCCCTATTTTTATTGAAGAAAATTTAACGGGTCAATTGTATTTAAACTTATTGGAAAATGTAATCGATCCACTCATAACACAGTCCTTGGAAAGCCAAGTTGATGAAGGAGACAACCCGCTCTTGGATGAACAAAATTTACATTTTACATTTTCAACAGGACGGCGCACCGCCACACTACGCATTGCATGTCCGACAGTGGCTCGATCAACGGTATCCTGACAAATGGATTGGCAGAAGAGGCGCTCTGGAATGGCCGGCGAGATCTCCGGATTTGACGCCATTGGATTTCTTTCTCTGGGGTTATTTGAAGACAATGGTATACAAAACTCCCCCGCAGGACATTCAGGATCTAAGACACAGGATTACTGCCACATGCAGACAAATTACTAACGAAACATTTACAAACGTCCGACAGGAATTCGAGAATAGATTGTACTTTTGCTTAGCTACCAATGGTGCACATTTTGAACACCTAATAAAGTAAGGTACATTTATTTCATTGTAATAGCTATTATTTTATTTTTTATTATAATTCATTTTCTTTTTGCCCTTTTTACGAGAACGGATCAACCAATTTCAGTTTTCTGAACGGGGTTGAGTGTGGATTTTTAAGATCTTTAAAATGTTGTGTTACAAGATAGGGGGTGCCATTTAAAATTATTAAGTGGGGTAGGGGTAAGGGGGTTGAACCTAAAATACCACTGGCACTGGTTTTAAACTTCCCCCTCGATATCTAAATTGACGTGTTTTTTGCCTACGGCAAATTCTCCCTGCTAAAAGAAGTAATAGGGGTGGGAAGTTTTGAAATGAAGGCACTGTATATATAAAGATATACTCTAGTACCACAGATTCGTAGATCACGTCAAGGCCGGCGAATGTCTTGTTGGGATTTTTCGTGATCTCAGCAGGGCATTCGACTTTGTAAATCACAAAATTATTTTAGACAAATTTTACAAATTTTAAAAGAGGTTTACATCTATAGAGGAGTCAATACAACCGAAAACAATATTAAATCTGGAGATCAGAGTATTAATTATTAATTATCTCAATTAAATTTTCCATAAGGCCAATTTGCGCAATTCTACGAAATTAGCGCAATTCTACGCTTGAAAATAGAATTTTTATCTGAATACAATTTTCAAATATATTGAATCTAATTTGAATGGAATTGTTTCCAAGAATTTTTTGTCCAAAATTGAAATGTTGATTTTATAAGGCATATTTTAAAGGTCCCTGAAATGAAATAAATACTTTGGTTGGTAAAAAATATATATTTATTACAATAAAATGATTGTTGACAGTAATTAACCATTTACATAAGTATATACAGAAATACTGAAATACACTAATCAATCTTTACAATGTACTGTAATTCTTCCTAACATGACTCCCTACTACAACAGTTTCCTCTTTGCACAATCAAGATCTTTGTACACCTATCTCTTTTTTAATGGCGTCAAATGTAAATCAGCCCGTTGTTTAAGAAACTTTGCATGTATATAATCCTCTTTGAATCCTTTGACAAGTTCCAGTAAATTGGGGTTATGTTTGTCAATTGCTCGGTCCAATTTACTATGCCATGCTTCCAGGATGTCGGTTGTTCGGTGTTTTTCACTAAAACAAATCCAACTTTCTCCAGTTGTGTCGTTCTCTAACTACTGATCAATAAAATAATCGGTGAAGCGCGGTAAATCTGAATTATTGGACAGTGTTCCATGATATATAAGAATCTATTTTCGGTTGCATCAGATGGTAGATAGTGTTACAAATACACTACGCCACTGCCGTAATCGCGCGCCGCCGGCAAATATGTTGGAATGTACACAACCCACCCGCAGGTGGCTGTGGTGCATACGGAAGGATCGAGGCCATTCTCGAGAGTTCACTGACCTTTCTGGAATGTTCTGCCGTGTGGCGGCAGACTATAAGAGTGTATCGCAGGCGAGCGATAGACAGTTATTTGGTTGATCAGGTATAATCAGTGAATCAGTTGCCGTCGGACAGTTGTAGAGTGAGATTGATTTATTCATTGTGTTGTAATTGTAAAGTGACATGAACGGACATCAATAAGTTCTGTATTTCAATAGCCACGGTCCCCAGTTTCGTAGCAATACATGTTTGCGTATTTCTTGATTTTCTTGATATAAAACCGATAAACCTGAATATAGAAAAATAAATAAATTATTAAATATATACAGGTTGTCCCGTTTGAAAATTTGCGATTGTCAACTTTTAAAATCTTAAAAACAGTTCAGCCATTAACGCATATACAACTGGAATAATAAATTGATTTGCTGAAAATATGAACAGGATGTTCATAAAATAATATGTGGAATCATCTGCGACTGAAAGATAAACTATCTAAGGCCGTGTCCTAATTGGACATTCATCGCGCGAGCGGGCGTGGACGATGAAAAAATCAAACTTGAATAATGAAGCAGAGTGTCCTATTTGAACTTCAAAGTGCCCGCGCGATGGAAGAGGACGCTCGCATTGGTTTGTTTTGAAATCGCGTTGCGTACATCGCTCCGTCGCTTTAAGAACAAACCTATACTCAAAGGGGATGTGTCCTGATTAGTTACCCACGTCGAGCAGTCAACGCGACATAGCAACGCCTGATAGCTTAAAAACAAACTGGTTTGTTTTTGATCGCGCTATCCGACAGTTGTTAATATGGATTTTGAAGAATTAACACAATTTTATGGGAACAACGTAGTGATAGTTAGAAAAATAAATCAAAAACTGATCAAGTGTGGGACAGCGTGGCAGCAAAGCTGAATAAATCAAATTAATGAACCCCCATAACTCGTCACTTCAAACATCAAACACAAATTACATGCTTTGTTGATTAATTTTCCATTTTCCATATGTCTAGTATTGTTTTTTTAATAAAATATACAAATTATTCATGTTGAAAATGAAAACATTCTCAATTGAATATTGAATTGAAATATTCTTCAGAAAATTGAAAAATCTTCGGCAATAATGAAGTTATTTGTAATATCTAACAGAAAACAACTACTTCCTCGGCTAAAGCCACGCTGGACATTGAACTGCATCTGATAGATATTGTGAAAACATCCTAACTCAAAAAAAAATCTGAAGTGAAAATTAAAGTTTTGTGGCTTTATCGGGGAGAGTAGTTGTTTTCTTTTAGATATTACAAAAAATAATTTAATTGTCGTGGTAGTTTTTTAAATTTTCAGAAAAATGTGTATATTCAATATTCCATTGAGAATGTTTCCCTTTTCAACATGACTACCTCCCAAGAGGTTATCTTGAACGATGGAAGATAGTGACTAAAGTTTATCTTCCAGTCACAGATGATTCCTCATCAAATGAACAAATCACAAATTATTTACTTTTGTAATTACTAAAACACTTATGTAAACAAAAACTTTTTATTTTAGTGATATTTTCTACAAAATATAAAAACATGCTTCCCGTCTTCCTTGGTGTTCATTTCAAAAAACGGGCTTTTTTCCACAATTTCAATATATTTGTAAAAATATTATTGTTGCAAAAAATTTAAGATTTGATTCATTTTGTTTCGTATTTTAATTTAAGCAATGATCTAAAAAACGTGATAGTTCGTCATTACACCTACATTCAAAATGGAACCACCCCTGTAAAATACGCATTTTTCAGTCATTCTCAAAAAAAAAATTTTTTTTAATATTAAGCATCAAAAACTGTATCTTAACACAAATTTTCATAACTTTAGTTTTATTTCCAAGGCACTCACTCTATGGTTTTTTTTCTTCGTCAAAAACGGCAAAAGTTTATTAGGCAATTTTTGTTTTGAAATTTGACTACACCACTGGATTCGTAGTCGTTATAAATGAAAACAATGAAAATTTCATAAAAAAAGTTTGGTTAGCAACGAAGTTACAACAACTTTGATTTTGGAAAGAAAGTATTTGATTATAATTTTTATTTAGATTATAGACATATTTGAAATCTGGCAACAATGTCGATACAAAGTAGAACACCAGTTAATTTGTACAGCGAGAACCCGAAGTCAATAGCTCATTCCGTTCTACAGTTATAACTCCTGAAAGTATGGTAATGTGAGCGATTTGTGGTGGAAGCGATTTTGTAATAAAAATCTGACTACGCCACTGGATTTGTAAATCATATTCCCTTAAAATCATTTATTTAAGTTTAGGTTATAAGTGTATTCGAAAATAACAGAAAATTAAAAATTCATTTTTAAGTTATGCAGTCTTCCATAGCCGATAAAAACGAAATGAACCGAATCAAGTTTTAAAGTATCAAAATTATTTATTCAATAATAAAACAGAAAGCAGGACAAAAAATTTTTTTTTAAATTCTGCAAAACTCAACTAAAACAAGCTCTTAGAGAAGGCATCAATAAATTGAGGAAAGCTGAACTAATACATTAGGCATAGGTATTGTACTAAATCAATAGTAGGCTGTGATTTAGTACACCACAAATCGCTCACATTACCATACTTTCAAGAGTTATAACTGTAGAACGGAATGAGCTATTGACTTCGGATTTTCGCTGTGCAAATCCACTGGTGTTCTACCGTGTATCGGCAGTGTTGCCAGATTTTAAATGTGTCTATAATGTGAATAAAAATTATAATCAAATACTTTGTTTCCAAAATCAAAGTTGTTGTAACTTCGTTGTTAACCAATATTTTTTATTGAAATACTGATGGTTTTCATTTATAACGACTACGAATCCAATGGTGTAGTCGAATTTGAAAACAAAAATTGCCTAATAAACTTTTGCCGTTTTTGACAAGAAAAAAAACCATAGAGTGCTTTGGAAATGAAACTAAAGTTATGAAAACTTGTGTCAAGATACAGTTTTTCATGCTTAATATTATTTTTTGAGATTGACTGAAAAATTCGTATTCTACAGGGGTGGTTCCATTTTAAATGGGTCACACTGTATAATTTATAGCATCTACTCGTAATCGATGGATAATTGTTTTTCGACGAAAAATACACATTTCCTAGCAAGAATGCTGCATCTTCGTTTCTAGAAGACATTTCAGCAAGGACACAGTAACTTGGAAAACAACAACTGTGCACTACTGGATAATATTCCCCTAGAATCCAGGTACAAACCATCAGATATCATGCCAGATAGACACGACTTCGTAGTGCATTTTGAAGTGGTCATAAACAACCACCAAATATGCACAACGACCGGACCTCAACTGGAAAGGGATGCATCAGTTTGCTATAGTGATGGATCCAAGATGGACGAAAGGACTGGAGTAGAAGTAACGGGTCCTAGTTTTGCGCTCTCCAAACCCAACAATTTTCAAGCAGAAAACCATGTTATAGAAATTTGAGCTCAAGAATGCCTAGCAAGAGGCTCCAGGGGGGCATAAATCTATATCTGCTATATCCAGATAGTCAGCACTAAAAGCTCTAAAGTCACACACTTGTCAGTTTAGACTGACTGCAAACTTCCCCTAAGACAGGTCACTCTGATGTGGGTGCCAGGTCGCAAGGGAATCAAAGGCAATAAGGAAACAGAACACCTGCTTTGCGACTGTTGTTTTGCAAAAGGCTTAAGTTCCTCGAAGGGGATTCATTAACGCCCTTAGATATCAGGAACTTAACTCCCAGGAAACTTTGCAAAGTGTCTCGGAATCCCGGGTCTTGAATAGATGAAGGGTAATGTACAAAAGACCTTATAGGTCGAGGTACGGAGAGGCTGAAGAGCCATGTCGACCCCCCCCCCCCTATAATCTACATCTACTCATTATATCTGATTCTCAAGAAAACTTCACAAAAGCAAAATGTGAAAAAACTGAAACTGGTTCCGGCATCTATTCCCAATACGGAAAAAAAAGTGCATAAGACAGACACAAAAAAGTTGTGAAAAATTTCATTTGGATCGCCTGTAATTCCTACCGATAACAGTGAAAATCCTTAGGATTGAACGCTGATATAAATCACAATTGGAAGTCACATTGTGAGATTCTTGTTTCCAAACTTCATACAGTTGCTCATCAATTAATAAAAATAAGGAAAATTTTAAATCTCGAACAATTGTTGCAGCTCTATTACTCTCAAATTAAAAGTAGACTACGATATGGTATTACCTTTTGGGGGACATCATCCTCGGTGTCTAATGTTTTTATAGCACAAGAGCGTATTATTTGCTCAATGTTGGTACTAAGCAAAAGAACATCGGGCAAAAACTATTTTAAAGATATATAACCCTAGGATCCTAATATATTTCAAAAATATGTGTGTATTTGTTAAAAAAGGGATATATTCATCAAAATAATAAAAATTTATAAATCGAAGATTGAAACCAAATAAAAATACTATGTTCCCTCCGCCCAAATGGCATACTTGATGGAGGGAAACCTAATATAAAATAATGGTCGAAATATATTTGATGAAACGTTTGTCAAATGAACAAAATATATTTGTAGTGCACCTTAAAAAAAATTATATGTGAATAATCTTGTTCAACTTTCCCAGCAGTGCTTCCGTGTATCTCAGTTATTTTTTATTTGAGCAGGAAATTCACTGAGCTTTTGTCGAATGGTCGAGACATTATTATGGTAAACTTTTTGAATTTTCTGAAGCATAAAAATTAAAAGTGTGACGAAAAATTCGAAATTTTATTTATTCATTGTTGTTGTTTATTTTTGTTTTGTCGAATACTTGATATCTGAAAAACTCGCATTCAGTGAACAGGAAACCGGTATGTATAATTCGCAAAGTTAGATA